>JAKSZU010000006.1:174854710-175454710 GCA_026018925.1 Tupaia tana
CATCCCCTCTTACGTTGTTCTCATATGCATTACCTCTATTTATTTCAAATACTCTTTACACAGTGATGTAATTCTGGGGGTTGGGTGGTGGTCTTATATTATCTTTCAAGCTTTTATTTAAGTGCAACAATCCAGGATGGATTTTGTTAAGAGCAGCCACATCCATAGAGTGCACATTGTTTGGAAAAGCAGTGAGTGATCTGTTCCTTCAGCATATCTGTTCCAACTTTATCATCTTCGACTGCACATTGTATTTGTTGTTTTTTATTCCATATCTGACCAGAACTAGATTAGATGAATTCCAGACAAGCCATTGTTTCTTGAATGCTTCTGACACACACTCTAATTTTGCTATGTCTGCTTCATCATCCTAGGGTTCCATATCTAGTAAAATAGCAAACAGTGCAGGTTTTCTTTTTTTTTTTTTTCTTTGACTCACACTGTGGATAGCATTTTTTGGGCTCTTTGTTTCTTCACTTTTCTCATCATCATCAGATCCAAAGAGATCAGTGTCATCATCGTCTTTACTCTTTGTAGTTCTGCTTTCTCTGGTTTTCACTTTGGCAGGGCCATTCTTGCCCAAAGCTTGCTTTACTCCTGACAGTATGTCCATTTTCTTTTCATAAAATTTGATATGATTATACCAACATAAGGCATGGAGATACAAGTTGACTGGCAGTGGGCTAGAGATTACCTCAAATATGGCTTCATCTGCTTTTCATGGGACATAACCGTTGATGCAGCTCTTGTCAGCCAGGTAATCTTTAAGCACCAGAGGCTGGTAGGGATTCACACTTCTCCAAAACCCTTGGCATGGACTGTATTGGGAGCTGGGTACCCGTGGTAGGAAAGAGTACAGGTGATCAGAACCCAGTGCTAAGAGAAAAGGCGTGAGGTAATTTTTGCTTTAAACTCTCATGTATATATATGTATGTGTATATATGTGTACACATGCACACTCACACACATACACACACACACACATACATATTAAAAGATGAGGAGAAGAATTGTCCCTTACAGGGGTCACAAACTATAGCTGCAGGCCTGCTTTTGTAAATAAAGTTTAATTGGAATATAGCCATACCTGTTAGATCATGTATTATCTGATTTGAGCTACAGCATAGAATTGATTAGTTACAACTAGGACTGGCCCATGAAGCCTAAAATATTTACTGTCTAAGTGACTCGATCCTTCACAAAAATGTTTGCTGACTTGGTTTATTGTATATACACATATATTTGCCATTATTTTTTTTTCTCTCATTTGTGAAATTCTGAATCTTTTCCTGGCATTATTTCTCTTTTATCCAAAGAAACTTGCTTTCTTTAGAGCAGTTCTGCTTATGATGAATTACCTTAGTTTTCTTTAATCTGAAAATGTCTTTATTTCACCTTTATTTTTGAATAATACTTTTGTTCCATATAGAATTGTGAGTTTACGGTTCTTTTCTTGCTAGCAGTTAGCTAGAGTTGAATAGTAGCAACTACCTTTTTTTTTTTTTTTTTAAGTTTATTTACCTCTGGAGTGAGAGAGAGAGAGAGAGAGAGAGAGAACACCTCAACCAAGTTCTTGATACCATGATCCACCCCCCTCCGCCCCCCAGCTTCAGACAGGGCTGGACCACAGGCTCATGGAGTTTTAATTCTGCTATGATGAGACAACTATTTAAAAACTATAAACCAGTTATAAAAATTTACTTAGGTTTTCTTAACAGGGAATACAGGTATCCTTTATAAATAAATGGTAATCTCCTGTAGTTATCTCTGATAAACACATGAGAAAATGGAATTTCGCTGTTGAGTAAATACAGCAAACAATATCTTTGGTTTGTACCAACTAAAATTTTTGAATTTCAGAGTTTCGCAAATATTCATAATTCAGTAGGAGTAGAGGAAGGAGCCAATTTTATGTTTTTTGTTGGGGCTGTTCATAATGTATTATAGTTCCTAGCACATATTGAGGTAAGATGTTTTTATAGTTCCTGTGTTCTTTTACCACTGTGCTGCTTGGGTGGAGTTGACTTGTACCCCTACTACTTTGATTCTTGGCTTACTCTTTAATTTCTCTACTGGAAATATGTCCTAAGTTTAAATAGGAGTTTTCAGTTGCTTTACTCCTCTCCTCTAATAGGACAGTTTTTTTTGTTGTTATTAAATATGTGTTTTTGATGTATGTTTTTTTTGTTTTTTTTTTGTTTTTTTTTTTTTGAGAGGTTTTCGCTATAGGGCGCGTGCCCTCGCCAGATAGAGAGAGACATAGAGACAGAAAGCGAGAAATCACCCCCCAGGGGATATGGTCACACCTCAATCCCTTCTCCTCTGTTCTCCTCTCGGGATCTTGGGCAAGCACGCACACGCACCTGGCGTGAGTTTTAAGCCACCGGGTACGGGACGCGAACCGCAGTCGACTACGTGGGAGTCTAGCGACATAGCCATTATGCTAACTGCTGGTTCCCTGTGATATATGTTCTTAACAAACTTCACTGAACCTACGCTTTCAAACCATTGCATTCAATTAGAGTTTTGGGTTTTTTGGGGTTTTTTTTTTTTTTTTTTTTTTTTTTTTTTTTTTTTTTTTTGTAAGTTTATTTTTTCTGAGAGAGACAGAGAAATGGG
Source organism: Tupaia tana (assembly GCA_026018925.1). Taxonomy (NCBI): domain Eukaryota; kingdom Metazoa; phylum Chordata; class Mammalia; order Scandentia; family Tupaiidae; genus Tupaia; species Tupaia tana. The sequence goes on from JAKSZU010000006.1 coordinate 174,857,330, forward strand.
CACTGATCCTGGCATCGATCCCACCACCAGTCTCAGCCAGCAAAAATCATGGCTACAAATAAGCAAGTTGTGGGTACATGGAGACTTCAAGGATGTGAACCTCTGACTTTCCCATGTGACCTGAGCATTAGGGAACATTGCATTTGCTGTACAACCATGGCTGTCTTGCTTTCAATTCTTGTAGTCTTGAGTATTTTGAGTACTTGTAGCCAGTAAACTATTCTCTACTTGATTCTTGATACCACGTTCTCCCCTGGGTTAATTCTGTACCTTAACAAGAGTCAGTTTTTTTTTTTTTTTTTTTTTGGAGAGGTTTTTGCTAGAGGGCGTGTGCACTCGCCAGGCAGACAGAGAGAGACAGAGAGACAGAAAGCGAGAAATCACCCCCCAGGGGGGATGGCCACGCTGCAATCCCTTCTCCATTCTTCTGTCGGGATCTTGGGCACCCACGCACACGCGCCCGGCGAGAGTTTTAAGCCACTGGTCTGGTACGTAAACCGCGGTTGACTACGTGGGAGTCCAGCGACATAGCCATTACGCTAACTGCTGGTCCCCAAGAGTCAGTTTTTAAACCAGTATTAATATAATTTTTACTTTAAGTGTGATCTTAGCTAATGAAACTTGAGTTTAGAAACTACTGTTCTAATGTATAGCAAGGTGAATGCTTTGGAAAGACTTTATATAAAGTATTCTACCAATCACTAAAGGGGATTGGGTGTGGATAAGCTTAGAGATTTATGAAGCTTTGGTTCTAAATAGTATGGAAAATTTATTTTCTGATATATCTGGAGGAATGAAGGTTTTGTGGTGTTGGTTAATGCAGCAGCTAAGTGATTAACATCAGGGCCAAAATCTTTTTGTTTTTCTCCTCTGGCCCTATCAGAGGTATAGCTTGTTCTTAGTCTAGTTTGCCTCATAGTTACAAAGTAGATACAGTCGTTTATGTGGGGTCCTGATACAAAGTCTAGGGGTCGAAAAGGGGCTGTTTTCCCCTTTTTTTCTAAAATCCTACCATGAGATGTCTCACTGACCAGGATTGGTTCACATGCCCTTTCATAAACTATCAATAGTTATTGACAAGGGGGAGGGTTAAGATTATCATACTGGATTAGACTAATCAGCCTTTACTCTTGAATGATGTTATAAAGATTTACTATATGGACAACCATGATGATCTCAAAGTAGAAGGGGCTGTTAGGAAGTCAACCAGGAGTGTCTGCTATGATGAGACTACTACTGAAAAACTGAAAACCCTTGTAAAAATTTGTAGATTCTGATGTTTATAGTGCCTTTGAGGTTTTGTTCAACTTTAAACAAAATTGAAACCAGACTTCTTTTAAGTGCATTATTTATATGGTTTATTAAAAAAAAAATGTATGTGAAAACACAATTACTAATTCTAAATCCAAAGAAAAGGCTTGGTTTTGCATAAAAATATACAGGGTAATCATACATTTATGTTGTTAAAACTTTGTATTTTTCATGGTTCACAGCAGCCAGCTTTTAAAATTTACCTTCTGATTGCTGTTCTTGTTCTTATCAATCAAGTATTGCAATCCTTTTAAGGAAAATAAAGTTTTCATGAAATTAACATTAATAATTTAGTATATTTTTGTCATTTTTTAATAAAGTATATCTGCTATGTGTCACTATTTTAGTTACTTTAGATAACAGTGGTAAGCATAATAGACAGAGCTCCTGCTTAAGCTTTCATTTTAAGAGGGTAAAGACAGTAAACAAAGCAAAATTCAGGTAGTTGAATGTTCATTGAAGGCCTCATTGAAGAAAGAGAGATATCTTAATGTGCTGGACCTTTTATACAGATATGTTGATTTCCTATTATAGTACATTTTCATCAGATGCCTAGAAACCTCCTCAGAAAATATATAAGAGAACTAACTAAAATCCTGAGAGAACGGAGGAGAAGCCCATCTCCCTTGGGAGGGGTGATTTCTAACTTTGTGTCTCTATTTCTCTCTGTCTCTTTGGCGAGTGCACGCCCACTATAGCAAAAATCTCTTTCAAAAAAATACTTTATTTTTGAAAAAGTACATCAGAAAGGCTTACTACAGAAAATAGAAAAGATACACAAAATGGAGTTACAGACATTAAATTATGACAACTAAAGTGTAAGTCAATTTCAAGAGAATATTGTTGATTTTTATTCTTCTTTGTAAATAAAGACAACTTTTCATTTTACATGTTAGTTATAGGCCTATGAAATCTCCATTACTAAACTATTCAGAAAAACTGTTTTGAATGTGGTAGTTTTCTAAGACCAAGTACAGTATGAAATTGAAATTCTTCAGTTTTATGATTTTTATTTTGTCCACCCATATTTCTTATATGTCCTACATGTCATCAATTCAGAATTTAGAGAACATTTATGTATGTGATTAAAAATCAGTTCATAATAGCAAGGAAACGTTTTTGTAACTGCTGTCTATTTATTAATACCTTTAACAAGGAAAAGTTGCATAGTATAGTTCTAAAATTTGAGAAACCCTGAAATTTTAAAGATAATGCCAAGTGCATTATCATTAAGCTCCAATGAAATTAATTGGTCAATCTTATAGTTCTAATTAGTAGTCAACTTGGAATATAAATCCAACTGTCTTACCTGTACAACTGTTTTAACCTGACCAATTAATTTCACCTTTCAACTTAAACTTGAACCTGATAATGATTACCAAATTAAAGGTATTATGGATGTCATTCACAGTCTCTAAAATATTTGGACAGTTATAAACATTGAGAAATTTATTTTATAGTTTAGGAAACTAAGATCAAAGAGAAGAAATTGATGTTTTTCATCATCCTAGTTTTAGCTTTTTAAAAATTATTATTATAGGGACCAGCAGTTAGTGTAATGGCTATGTCGCTGGACTCCCACGTAGTCGACCACGGTTTGCGTCCTGGACCCGGTGGCTTAAACCTCACGCTGGTGCATGCCCAAGATCCCGAGAGGAGAATGGAGGAGAAGGGATTGCGGCGTGGTCATCCCCCCTGGGGGGTGATTTCTCGCTTTCTGTCTTTCTGTCTCTGTCTGGGGAGCGCACGCGCCCTATAGTGAAAACCTCTCAAAAAAATTTATTATTATATAAGTTTTTTTGCCATAGGGCAAGGGCACCTGCATCAGACAGAGAGAGATGGGGGTTGGGAGAGTAAGAAATCACCCCCTAGGGGGATGACCACATGCCGTAGTCTCTTCTTATCTTGGATTTGGGGCATGCATGCACATGCACCAAATTGATTGATTTTTTTTTTTGGAGAGGTTTTTGCTGTAGGGCGTGTGCGTTCACCAGAAACACAGAGACAGAGAGACAGAAAGCGAGAAATAAACCCCCCAAGGGGGTGGCCACACCGCAATCCCTTCTCCTCCGTTCTCCTCTTGGGATCTTGGGCATGCGCACACACACGCGCCCGGCGTGAGTTTTAAGCCACCAGGTCCGGGACGCGAACCGTGGTCGACTACATGGGAGTCCAACGAAATAGCCATTACGCTAACTGCTGGTCCCCACCCTGGTTGATTTTTCAAGACATGGTCTGGACTTGAACAGCAGTCAGCCATGTGGGATCCAGTGCCTTAACTACCTCGGAACTTACTGGCCTGTCTTCCTAATTTTGCCTTTTTCAGAATGTCATATTATTGGAATCATTCAGTATGTTGCCTTTTTGGTCTAGATTCTTTCCATAGCAAAAATGCGTTTAAAATTCATTCATGTTGCACAAATTAATACCTTTTATTGAATAGCATTCTATTGTAAAGGTATTGTTTATCTATTCTCCTGTTGAACATTTTCACTGTTGTAAACATTCATGTATTGGTTTTGGTTTGAATATAAATGTTTCTGTTAACGTTTGCAAATACTTATAGGCACACTTACTGAGTTGTGTGGTCAGTATGTTTAACTTTGTAGGAAACTGCCAATCTGCCTTCCAAACTGGCTGTACATAAACCATTATTTCTGTATCCATTTGTTTATTAGGTTTTTGCCATAAGGCACACACGCTTACTAGGGAGAGACAGAGATAGATATTGAGGGAAAGTGACAGTTATCCTCCAGGGAGAATTTCCACGCCGTCATCCCTTTTCCTCCATTCTCCTCGTAGGACCCTGGGCATGCATGCACACATACTGGTGTGGTAGTGACTCTAACAGTGGTAGGCCATGTGGGAGTCCAGCACCTTAATCAGCACACCTGCTGGCCCCAACCTTTATTTTTAAAAGATGTTTTAGTTGTTTTCAGAATCCATTGTTGATAGTTTTCTTTTTGTATTTTAAAAACATTGAACTGCTTTCCTCTCATTTGCATAGTTTCTGATAAGTCTGATGTCATTCCTATCCCCACTGCCCTCAAGATTCTTCTCTATCACTGCTTTAGCAGTTTTACTTTGAAATAGTTTGGTATGTTTTGTTGTTTTTCTCATGGATAGTTGTTGAATTTATTGTAATTTATAATTCTCATCATATTTAGGGGAAAAAAAGTGGTCATTGTTATCCTTCCTACTCTTCTTGGGACACTAATTGCATTCATGTTAGGCTGCTTGATGCTGTCTCACAGTTCATTGTCCCGTATAGTTCATTTTTTTCCTAGCCTCTTTTTTTCACTGTGTTTAATTTCAGCTGCTGTGTCTTCAAGTTCATTAAACTTATATTTTGTAACATTTAGTCTGTTCATCCTAGCCAGTGTATTTAATGTACAGGTATTGAAGATTTATTTCTAGATGATTAATTTGAGCCTGTAGAAAAATCTAGATTTAAGTAATTATAAACTCAAAGAAGTTAAATAGTGCAAAGATATCGCATGCCTATCACCTAGCTTTCTCCAGTAGTGTCATCTTACATAATTACAGTGCATTGTTGAAACAAATTGATAGGCACAAATGTAACTAATTAGACACAAATTAACTCAGATTTCATTAGTTTTTGCATGCTTTAGCTTTAACGTCATTATCATTCTGTGTTATTTTATCACTTGTCATATGACCACCACCAAAACCAACATACAGAACTTTTCTGTCATAATAAAGAAGCTTTTTCTGCCAGTTTAGGTCTTTCTCATACCTTGCATTATTATCATCATGCTTTCTTTATCTTCTTGAATGTATAGAATATATTTGTAATACCTGTTTTAGCATCCATCTGTACCATTTCCTTTTACGGTGTTTTCTTATATTTTATCTTGTTAGGGTTTATATTTTCTGCCTTTTTTGTGTGACTGGTAATTTTTTATTGGGTCCCAGATGTTGGATTTTACAATATTTGATGCTGGAGCTTATGGTAGTGCTTTACATATTATTAGGCTTTGTTTTGAGATACTTAGAACCAGTTTTATCCTTTGGGGACTTTATTTTAAGTTTTGTTAGTATTGGTCCAAAATATCCTTTGATCTGAAGCTAATTGATTTCCTTGCTGAGCCATTCATTCCCTTCTGAATTTTATTTTATACCCCATTTAAGAGATCCGTCTGCTCTGGCTCATGGCAACATGGCCTCTGAGGAATGTTTTGGCTGCTTCTCTTCAGAGATGTAAAAAGTAGTCATTATTTTTCTGTCCCAGAAGATAGGCCTGTCTTATAGGAGTTTTATTGTAGTTTTAAAAATGTTTGTCTTTTTAGACTTCATTACTATTTGTAGGATTTCGTGGGAAAACTGTATAAACCTTAATAAATGTGGGCAACGAGGGTGCGTGTTCTCTCATGCTTGTTCTTTTTCATATGTTCGTTGTCTCGCATATATATTCACTTCCTCATTAATTTGTTGTATATCCTTTCATTCCCAATATGAAGATTATCACCACAATTGATCACTGAAAAATTTTTATTTACCATACTGTGGTGAAGGTCTCAGTGACAGATGTTAACTTTTCATATTTACTGGGAAGAAAATAAAATGCTTTTAATCCTTTTCTGTTTAGTAAAAGGAGATAATCTTATTTCAGTGTATAATACTGGGTCCTGTATTTGTTAGCATATGTTGTGGCTCTGTATTGAAACCTTAGGCCAAGAAATATTTTAAATTATCTCAAAAGAACAAAGCAAGTTTTCTCTTTATACTAAAATCTGTAGTTCTACAACATGTTTTTTTTTTTTTTTTTTTTTTTTTTGGAGAGGTTTTTGCTATAGGGCGCGTGCGCTCACCAGAGAGAGACAGACAGACAGACAAAAAGCGAGAAATCACCCCCGAGGGGATGGCCACACCGCAATCCCTTCTCCTCCATTCTCCTCTCGGGATCTTGGGCCTGCACACATAAGCCCCCGGCGTCAGTTTAAGCCACCAGGTCCGGGACTCGAACCCATGGTCGACTACATAGGAGTCCAGCAACGTAGCCATTACACCATCTGCTGGTCCCTACATCATGATTTTTTTTTTAATTTGATAAATTTACAAATCACATACTAAGTTTCATTTTAAAAATTTTATTATATAGCATGTAAATTTAGTTACAGTTGTATTGAAATTGGAGGATTAAAGAACAAAGGCATCAGTAAATTTGACATTTGTTGATCCTCTTCATTGGAGTAAAGTTTGATAGCATATTGAGTTAGGTTTGTGTCTATTAATCATTTTAAAGATATATGATGTGTTCCCTTTTGATGGCACAGGAATAAGATAAATGGGATGAATCAGTAGCTATATAAATAACTTATATTTCAGTCTACCTTACATATACATGAGCATTTTGAAGACAAAGGATTTGTAGTTAAATGACTGAGTTTGAATTAATTAGATATTTCTGAGACTAACCAGAGAGGTTTTTTTGTTTTAAGAGATTTTCTGCTGTAAGGGTGTGTGCGCTTGCCAGAGAGACAGAGAGACAGTAAGCATGAAATCACTCCCCGGAGGGATGGTCACACTGAGGTCCCTTCTCCATTCTCCTCTCGGGATTTTGGGCATGCATGCACATGTACCGGGAGTATTTAAGCTGTCAGGGCAGGGACTTGAACTGCGGTCAAATACGTAGAAGTCAAGCAACGTAACCACTAAGCCATCTGCTGGTCCCCAACCAGAGAATATTTATTAAAAATAAGAAATAGGACAGTTTAGAGTATAATTTTTTGTCCACTTCAGTTTTACAGTAATTTTTTTTTCTTGGGCAGCTTGTCTGGTGGACAGTCTAGTGGGCGAAAAGTAAAAGTGAGAGGGAAGAGTGCTTCATATTCGATAATTTTTGTCTCAAAATATGTATTCCAGTTTAGCATTGCTTAAATAGTTTAGAAAGGAAGATGGTTAGAGTACAAAGCAGTTACTTCTTGTTTTCTTTCTTGTTTTTGTGTGTGATGTTGGATATTTTTGCTGTTGTTCATATATTTACATGTTAGTAATTTTGACGGCTTTTGGATAATTCCACTCTAGAGGGAGAACTGGTGGGCGGTCCTTCCTGTGACACGACCCTTGAGTGACAGTTCTATTTGATTGCCTCCAGTACTGTGAGGAAAGGACACGACTCTATGGTGAGGACTGATGGACATACATTATCTGAGAAAAGAAACTTCCAGGTAAGACTACTATTTTTTCCTTTTTCTCTATTGATCATATAGCTATATTGAACTGTTTTAATATGCTGTATTTCTTAATATGCTGTATTTCATTGAAGCCATCAGATTAGATGCACCTTAGTTTGAAAAAATTGAGTTATAATTTTAAATACAGTGTTGACTTTGACAGTTGAAATAGTTGGAAACATCTTTCATAATAAAGCACATTTGCAATAGCCATATGTTTTTCTAGTTAAAACAAATTTCCTAATATATATATGTGTGCATGTGTGTTTGTGTATATGTATATGTGTGTGTCTCAAGATTTAGATTATGTGATATACAATTATGACTTAATGGCTGGATTCAGAACAAATAGTTCATATATCAAGTATTTGTATTTTTTCAAGTATTATTTTTGGAAAACTAAACCCGAACTCTTGGGCTATATTTTGGTGCAGTAGAGTTTAACACAGGACTCTAGACAGACCTGGATAGAGTGTAGAAGAAATGCATATGAAAAATGCAGGGCACTGAAAGATCCATATTCTGTTGAATTTGTTTTGTTATTAGTTTGCTGTCCTTAAAATGCCTAAGTCTTGTTTTCTCATTTAATGAGTTGATTAATAATATTCATCACTTATAAAATCAGGGATTTGAAAGGATGGTTGAAATGTACCATTCCTATTTCTGAGCTTTCAACACAAGGTGAATTTTAAATATAGTATTATTGTTAAACTGATTTTAAAAATAATATTGGCATTTACTTTTCTGAAAGGAAACCTGTTTTACTTATTTGATAGTGACCCGTTATCTAATTAAGTAGAGATCCAGAATTCAGGATACTTAAAAGCTGAAGAAGAAATAAGAACAGACATGTATCCAGCTTCTCACTGTCCCTTGTACCCATCAGTCTCATTTCCTCTAGGTTTTAAGACAGGTGTGCTATCAGCAGCTTGAGTTAACTAACCATTTATGTGCAAGTCATTTATTATAGACCATTTAATCCTTCTTTCCATTAAACTGGAAGCTCAGAACATTGTAAATGGGTCTTCGTGGTATATAATAGTAAAGAGTTTTCGGTGGTAAGATCTGGGTTCTGTCTTGGGCACTGTCCCTACTAAAAAAATAGTGTCTCATTTAATTTTTCTAGTTTCCTCTAGCTTGATGTTTGAAGTTTCTTGCTAGATCTTTATGATTTTCATAAGCCAGAGTAAAAGCTGGGGCTGTGCTGAACTAGTTCTTTCTATAACCTTTTTTCTGAATTTTCTTCATAGATTTTACCAACATAGACTTTATAGAAATTTTTGGTACTTACCATATAGTTCTTGCTTACAGTTCCACCTTAGCTTATATGTTTTTAATGTTACTACTTGGGCTTTTGCAACCTTTGGTAGATTCTACTAAATTATTTTTGAAGAATCTGGCTTATTTGGCTTATCAGTGCTCATAATTGAGTTTATAAAGTTTAGAATGATTATACATGATTATATAGATAACTTACCTCTTGGAAACATTAATATGGAATTCTGAAGTTTATATTTAACCAAGAAATAAAACAGAATTATGTTTTATACATAAAGAGATTTGCTTATTCTTGCTTATTCTACTCTAAAAGTACTCCATTATTCCACCCTCATTACTTACAAATAATCTAAGTTTTTGAGCTTACTTGGAAAATGCAGTCTTGGTTTGGGTTTTGGTGGCTTTCCTGTTTATTTTTTGTTGTTATATAGTGATATTTAATGCATATTGAAATATCCTCTGAATCAGTTGTTTAAATATGGATTGTGAAGTTGTTTTATTTTAAATACATGTATTGAAATATAATTTCCTAATTGACCTTATGATTAATATTAAGATCATATGGGAAGTGCAGAAGAATATTAAATAAATCACTAAAGTAAAATTTACTTTTGGGGAACCAGCAGTTAGCGTAATGGCTATGTTGCTGGACTCCCACGTAGTCGACTGCGGTTCGCGTCCTGGATCCGGTGGTATAAAACTCATGCCGGGCGCGTGTGCGTGCGTGCCCAAGATCCCGAGAGGAGAATGGAGGAGGGATTGCGGCATGACCATCCCCCCTGGGGGGGTGATTTCTCGCTTTCTGTCTCTCTGTCTCTCTCTCTCTGGCGAGCGCACGCACCCTATAGCAAAAAAAACCTCTCCAAAAGAAAAAAAAATTACTTTTGGACTGTTCTTACTTTGTTATTTATTCTGACACTAAATGATTTGAATTTTAAAACACTATTTTGGAGACATTTTGTTTTTTTTATGGTTAAAGTAGAATTTCTCTATGTCTATGCTTATAAAAATTTTCTTTTATCTTTGAGGATTTTTGCTTTTGGAGGGCATTTGATGTCTTATATTTATTTCAGTGCCCTGATAATATGCTAGTATTTCAGAGTTTGACAAAAAGGGTAATATTACTTCAATTCTCATTTCCTTATAGGTGTGATTAAAACCTTTGTAATTTAATTTAGGAAGGTGTATTCTCTCAGCTCCGTGCTAAAAAACAGTGGCACTCAACTGAGGATGAATTGAAATAATTGATTTTTATCATTATATCTACTTTGTTCTGTTTCCTACTATAAACTAAGCCCAGTTAGATATTTGGAGTTTGAATACAGTCATTGCAGTTTATTTATTAGATAGACTAGTTTGTTAGTTCAGGTAAGAATTTATTCTTTAATTAAATGTTTCCCAGTTCATTATTTTTGGAAGAATTCCCAAGCATTTTCCAAAGAGATGCAGCTTCATTTTTTTGCTAGAATTTTATCTTCCTAATTTACACTGATTTATCTTATTTATGAACGTGCACAAATCTAAACCATCTTGATTACCAATTTAACTCATTTGTGGCTTTCCCTTTCTTACGTAATAAATTCAAGCTCCTAAATATACACATAGCCTTTCCACATTCTGGTTCTCCTACATTCTTTTACCTTTCTTGTTTCTTCTCCTGTTACTTCCTCTAGTGGATTTTTCCATTTGGTAATACAAAACTGCTTATTATCTCTCTACCATGTACTTTCACTCCTTTAAGCTTTTACTTACATTGGTTCTCTTTCTGTAATGCCTCACCTTTCTTCATATGATTGAGGAATTAGGTATTCATTTTTTTCAGAAGCCATTATACAGTAGGCTCAGTACTCTCTTGCCTTGCTTTCATAGCCTGCCAGCATACCATAGTACATTGTAATTATCTGTTTGTCCTTGTTTTCCTGTAAGCTTTTGCTGTCTGGTACTGTAGAATCTAGCTAGGAAGGGTAATTTTAATTTAAACACGTGAAAACTAAATTAAAAGTGTACTTTATCAGTAACATTAGTCACATTTCACGTGCTCAATTACTGCCCTCTGGTAATGGCTACCATATTGAATAGTGCAGAATATATCCACCATTCAGAAAATTGTATTTAGACAGTTCTGCTCTATGTCATAAGTTTTTTGAAAGTGTAAACCATATCCTTATTTTGGTACTGCTAGTACCTAGTGTGGATCCTAGTATATATAGATAGATATTTAATGTATGTTATTTCAGTAAAATTTAGTGAAAGAGTGAAACAGGAAAGGAAGAAATTGGAAAGTCTTCTGGATAACACTACTACTGGGACACAGTGCCTTCAAAAACTTCATGGACAATGGAATGAAGTATGAATTTCTTTTAACACTAACTTTTTTTTTTTAATTTTCTTTTTAGGGAGACAGACAGTGAGAGAGAAGGATCTTGGGCACTCACACACACATACCCAGCATAAGTTAGAAGCCACTGGGTCTGGGACTCAAACTGTGGTTAGCCATGTGGGAGCTCATCAATGTAACCGCTACACCATCTGTTGGCCTCCCAACACAGACTTTTAAAAATAATTATTTATTGGGGGCTAGCAGGTGGTTGAGGCACTGGACACTCCCATATAGCAGACCACAGTTCGAGTCTTGGACCTGGCTTGCTTTCTCACTTTCTTCTTTCTGTCTCTCTCTGGTCAAATTAAAATGAATGAATGAATAAATAAAATTAAATAAATACTTTAAAAAATAATAATTATTATTTACTTACATAATTCTATTTGTTGTTATTATTTTTTAGTTTGACCAGAGAGAAAGAAAGGGAAAGTGAGAAAACAAGCCACCAGGTCCAGAACTTGAACTGCAGTCTGTCATGTGGAACTCCAGTGCCTTCACCACCACATCACCTGCTGACCCCTTAGCACAGACAATTTTTAAATCCATGCATAGTTTTTCATAATATGGGTTTTCCCTAAACTTTTCTCATATTCTCAGGATTTTTAGATGTTATTCTGAATGTACTTTTTCATTATGAGGTCATTGATCCCATTATACACTAGCTAGTTCCGTCTGATAAACTGAATTTAATGTGTCCTAATCTGTGTGTTCCTAAAGAATGTCTCATAATCTGAAATGCCATATTAACTTTGTGGAATCTAGTATGTGAAAGAACTGTAACAGTGATTGTATTGCCATTTCCTGTTCCTTCCCCTCGCTCCATTAGATTTTTTAATTCCTTTTTTTTAATCACAGAAGAAATACTTATTGCAAAAACATTTGAAAAAATAAAGTATTAATACCTTAATATTAATACAGTACAAATTTTACCTTCACAATCTTTTTTTGGGGGGAGAGGTTTTTGCTATAGGGCATGTGCGCTCGCCAGAAAGACAATGACAGAGACAGAGAGACAGAAAACCAGAAATCACCCCTTCAGGGGGTTGGTCACGCCACAATCTTTTCTCTTCCATTCTCCTCTTGGGATCTTGGGCAGGCACGCACGCACACGCGCCCACATGCGCCCGATGTGAGTTTAAGCCACTGAGTCCAGGACTTGAATTGTGGTTGACTACGTGAGAGTCCAACAACACATAGCCATTACGCTAACTACCTTTACAGCTTTGTTCTCAAGTTCATGTCCTATTTCTTCTCCATCCTTTTTCCCCAGAAGTAATCACTTGTTTGGATTTTTGTTTAATTCTTTTTATTCTTATGTTTTTATTACATATATATGTGTCAGTATACGTAAATGTTTTGTGGCAGTCTTTTAGAAAGTGATGTTCGATCCAGTTGCTTCAACCTTCATTATTCATTATTTTGAATAGCAAAAATATAATGATTTCCTAGCATACCTAGAATCTTAAACAATTTGCTGGATACTATTAAGACATGAAACATCTTTCTTAAAATTCACCAAGGATTTCTTCATAAATAAAGCATTAAAACACACCTAAATATTTAATACATATACATACATACCTCAGATGTTTTCATTTAGTAAGTTTAATGTAGTACTAGATATAAATTTTTATACTGCAATAAAAATATAAATGTAAGTAAATAAGCAATGTAGTGTACCCCTGTTCTCTTGTAAGTTACATGTTATTTGAAAATTTTTATGTCTACAGTCAGGATGAGTTACAGTTGTGACATACATAGTTTAGCTTGTAGTTTTCTATTGACACCGTCTAGTATAATTAAAAACAGCACCAGCATCAAAGCATTTTAAAATCCGTGACACATAGTATGTTAAAGGTACATAATGTAGAGAAGAGCAGTGCTAGTTCTGTTGTGAACCAAATTTGTTTATATGCATGGGTTTCTTACATCTCTTTTACTTTGATGTGTTTGTGCATACATCAATGCCATGGCTTCTTCACTACAGCTTGATGTTATATCTTTGTGGTCATCCTTGGCCTGAATTTATGAGTGTCTTGACTTTTGTTGATCTTTGATTCTTTGGCCCCTTCAACAAAAATACTGAGTTTCTAAGTGGAATTGTGTTGACTTTATTTTTGTATATAGAGAAATTTTATAATCTTATTCATGAATTCATTTATTGAAGTCTTCTGTATTTTCTCTCTAAGTTTTGTAGATTTTAAATAGTAGACTTTTAAATCTTTAGTCATTTATGTCTAAGCACTTTTTGTTATTTTTGTGTTGGGCTGGTTGTAAATGATATTGTTTAGGATTTTATTTTGTAAGTGCTGCTGTTCTACTGAAATACAGTTGAGGGAACCAGCAGTTAGCGTAATGGATATGTCGCTGGACTCCCACGTAGTTGACCGCGGTTCGCGTCCCGGACCCGGTGGCTTAAAACTCACGCCAGGCGCGTGTGCGTGCTTGCCCAAGATCCCCAGAGGAGAAAGGAGAAGGGATTGCGGCATGACCATCCCCCCGGGGGGTGATTTCTTGCTTTCTGTCTCTCTGTCTCTTTCTGTCTGGCGAGCGCACATGCCCTATAGCGAAAACCTCCAAAAAAAAAAAAAAATACAGTTGACATTTTATATTGATTTTTGTGTGTGTGTGTCCATCAACATTGGTCTTAAAATATTTCTGTAGTATTTAGGAGACGTTTAATATAAATAAAAACATATCATCTGAAAATGACAGTTTTGAACCTTCCTATGTAAGTTTTGTAACTTGAATTTCTTTTTTGAACTCAGTAGTACTCTGATACAATGTTGGAAATATCTGTTAATAGAAATCTTTATCTTGTTATGTATCTTAAAGGAAAAGCTTTAATTTGTCTCCATGAAGTATTATGTTTTGTACAAGATTTTTTTTTGTAGATACATTGTACTTTATAAGAGTAAAGAAATTGCTCATAAGGCTACCTTTATATATGTATTTTTCTCTCATCAGCCCTTTGTTTTCTTTCTTAAGAATGTGTTTTTTCCTTTTATTTGATCAGTCTTCCTAGAGATTTGTCAGTTTTACCAGGAATCAGATTTTAATTTCACTTAGTTGTTTTTAAAATTTATTTTTCTTTTACATCCATCATAGTATTTTTAAAAATTTTGCTATAGAGTATGTGTACTCATTAGAGAGAAAATGTTGGGGGGAGAGAGAGAGTGAGAAATCACCTCCCCATGCTATGATCCCTTTACTGTTCTATCAGGATTTTAGATACTCATGCACAATTGGCCATGTGAGATCCAGGTGTCTTAACTACCACACACCATCTAGCCCAATACTACAGTATTTAAAGCTTTTCTTTTACTTTAGGCTTTGTTTTATTGTTATTTAATCTTAAGTGTTTTTAATTTTACAAATTGCCAGGTGTTTATCTTTGTTTCGCTGATTTTTCACATAATCCTATTGTGGTTCAAAAATATGGTCAGTATGATACCAATTTATGTGTGTGTGTGTGTGTGTGTGTGTGTGTGTGTCTCGGCTTGAACAAAAGTCTTATTAACCAGCTGGCCAGTGTATTGCTCTATTTCCATTAGATAAATTTGCTGTTCTTGTATGTATCTTATAGACGCACCCACCTGTTTATTTCCAGCATCATTTATTTCTTTGATTAGACCTGGATTTCGATATATCTTCTTTTATTTTTAAAAAATTTAATCAATTAATTAATTATTTTAGAGAGAGATTTTTGCTGTAGGTTGTGTGCACTCGCTGTAGACAGAAAGCAAGAAATCACTCCCAAGGGAGGAAGGCCATGCTGCAATCCGTTCTTCTCTATTCTCCTCTTAGGATCTTGGGCATGCACACACATGCACCCGGTGTGAGTTTTGGCCACCTGGTCCGGGACTCAAACCGTAGTCAACTACATGGGAGTCCAGCAGCATAACAATTATGTCATCTTCCCATCCCACTTCTTTTATTTCTTTAATCATTTTATACATTTTTTGTGTTTAATGTGATAAATCCAATAATTGGAAATTGCTATAGTTCATGCCATTGTTTATTTCTGCTGGCTGTCATTTGTGGTTCCTCATGTGTATGTTGAACTATTATTTCATATTTCTTACAATTCTGTGGGAAATCTTTGAAAATTAGATGAAAGTGAATTTCTCCTAGTGAATTTACATTTGGTTTTGCCAAAAACATTACCATTCCAGGACCAGCTAAAAATAAAATAATAACTTGAGGCTGCAGTCCGTACCAAAAATTTCAATTCATGGTGGTTATGGCTGTAAATTTTCAAGAGTTCCTTCAGCTTCTTTTTGCTTAGTATCAAAATTAAGATGTTCAAGATTTTTCACTGCCATCTTCTCTAGGGGTTATTACAATTATGGTGTAACCTTTTAAAGTACCTGCTCTATGAATAGGTCTTTTTTCTTTGTTTTTAGAGAGAGATTTTTGCTGTAAGTGTGTGTGTGCTCACTGGAGAGACAGAGACAGAATGACAGAAAGTAAAAAATCATTCCCTGGGGAAGTGGCCACGCTACAATCTCTTCTCCATTTTCCTCTTGGGATTTTTGGGCACGCATGTGCACACACACGTGCACGGCGTGAGGTTTAAGCCACTGGGTACAGGACTGGAACTGTGGTCGACTATGTGGGAGTCCAGCGATGTAACCATTTAGTCATCTGCTGGTCCCATAAACTAGTCTTTTAATAATTAAATTTTTACACCTTGGGGAGATTTCTCCTTTGTGAATGTGAGCTTGTCGCCTTTATTTTTATTTTCTTTAACTTTGTCTGGTGCTGAATTTTTCTCCTCTTTCAGGTTCATCAATGCATTGGAAAACAAAAATGTAGTCTCTTAAGTTTTTACTATTTGGTTCACAGTTGTATCCTCTGAGAATAATGTCTGGCATATAATTGATACTTAATAAGTTGTATTGATGAATCAATATTTCGTTAAGTATTTTTTACTTGTTTTTGTGTGGAGCAATTGGATTTTTAATAGTCTGTCATACTTCCACAAATACATGAGGGGACTTCAAAAGTTTCACAGTAAAATGAAATTAAAGTATACAGTGATTTTGGTGCAAAAAAGTTTGAAATCCATGTCTTTTTTTAATAATACATATTTCATGAACTTTTTGAAGACCCACTTCATATATTTTTATCATACCTAGGTATCAGCAGAAATTTCACTTCCTGAGAGAAACATTTCTTGCTTAGACCTCTGTTAGAATGGAGTGCTCTTATTCTCATTCATAGTTGAATTGGTTTGTTTGCCCCCCATTCTTTCTTTTCTTTTTCCTTCTCTTCCCCTTCTTCTCTCCTTTTTTCTCCTTTTTTTTCCCTTCTCCCCCTTGCCCTCCTCCTCCTTGCTTTCCCTCCCCTTTCTTTTTTCTTCCTTCACTTTTTTCTTTTGGTATTATTTTCTTCCTTCCTGGAGTTTTTGTTTGTTTCTGATTTTTTTTTAACTGTTCTGATAGTAAATTTTTTTAGGTTTTAAATGTCAGAGAAAGTATTTTATTTCACTTTTTTTCCTTTAGTTTTTTTCCATACAGCATATGTGCTTGCCAGAAATAAAAAGAAGGAAAGTGAGAACCCCCTCCCCCCCCCCCCCCCCCGCCGTGGGAGAGGGGTCATTGGCCATGCCACAATCCCTTCTCTTTAATCTTCTTAATCATCTTGGGGTTTTGGGTACATGCACCCTGTGTGATTTTCAAGGTGCAGGGTCTGGGACTTGAACTGTGGTCGCCGTGTGGGAATCCAGTACCTTGACCACCATGCCACCTGCTGATGGTTTTATTTTTAAAGATATTTTTCTTGGGTATGTAATTCAAAATTGACGTGTTTTTTCTTTTAGAACTCCACTGTCTTCTGACTTATCTTTGAAAAGCTCATTATCATTCTCTTTTTTGTTCCTTTGTACTTAATGTATCATTTTTCACTCTAACTTCTATGAGGGTTTTAAATTTGCCAGTTGTTTTACACATTTTGATTGTAGTATATTTTGTTATCATCTTCTTTTTGTGACTCTTATATTTGAGGTTTGAGCTTCTTGAATTTTTATAATATCTTTTTATCAAATTTGGGGAATTTTGTCCATTATTTCTTTAAATACTCTTTTTACTTGTTGTCATCTGGGTACTCCAATTACACATAGGAAGGGACTTCAAAAGGTCCATGGAGAAATGGTGTTACAGTACAGGTGTATTTTAGTGCAGAAAGTTTTGAAGTTTGAGCATCTTCATAACACACTTTTTCCATGAGCTTTTTTTTTTTAAGAGAGATTTTTGTTACAGGGTGTGTGTGCTCAATTAAGAGAGAGACAGAAAGCAAGAAATGCCCCCCTCCCAGGGAGGATGACCAGTCTGCAGTCCATTCTCCTCCCTCTGGGTGCACACCCACATGCACCCAGCGCGGCGTGAGTTTTAAGCCGCTGGACTCGAGACTCTAACTGCAGTGGACTATGTGGGAGTCCAGCAGTGTAACCATTATGCCATCTGCTGGTCCTGTCCGTGAACTTTTTAAAGATCCTGTTCTGTATTCAGTGACCTGAAGTTGTCCCACACACAACTTACTCGTACTGTGTTAATCATTTTTCTACCTTTTTCTCCATTTTATTTTGGACAGTTTTAAAACTTAGTATGTTTTCAGTTCCACTGATCATCAAATAATCTTTCTGAAAGTCATTCTACATTTTTTTAAGTACTATATGTGGTTACATATAGTACTTAAAAAAATGATTTTTTTGTCATTGTCTACTAATTCTATGATCCATATTCTTTCAGTAGAAACTGTTACTTCTACTGAATATTGGGATTTTTTTCCTTTCTTTCTCATGATCTGTTATATTTTACTGCTGCTTTGTATGGCTAGTGATTTTTACTTGGATGCCAGTCAAAGTTTTTATTGGAAATTTTATTTCATTTAGTTCTCTCTCTTGCTCGCTTGCTGTCTCTCTTTCTCTCTATGTGTATAAATATGTGTGTGTGTGTATATATATATATATATTTTTTTTTTTTTTCCTCTTTATGTTCTAGAGATTTCTTGAAGTTGCAGTGATGTTACCTTTTAAATAAACTTCTCACCTTTGGGAAATTTCTCCTTCTGGAATATAAACTTGTGGCTTTTCTAAATTCTTTAACTTTGGGTGTTGAATTTTCCTCTTTTTTCTGGCTCACCAATATATTGAAAAACAAAAATGTAGGAGCATTTAGAGTTGCAGTGATTTTTCTCGGAGTCCATTTGATCCTTTTTGATTTCCTTTTTTTGAGAGAGAGATTTTTGGTATTGGGTGCACACACTCACTAGAGAGACAGAAAGCAAGAAATCACCCTCCAGGGAGAATGGTCACACTGAAGTCCCTTCCCCACTCCCCTCTTGGGATTTTGGGCATACACACACATGCACCTGGCATGAGTTTTAAGCCACCAGGTCAGGGACGTGAACTGCAGTTGACTATGTAGGAGTCCAGAGATGTAACCATTACGCCATCTGCTGGTCCCAATTTCCCTTTTTTTTAAAGAGATTTTTGCTATAGGGTGCGTGCGCTCACCAGAATGACAGAGATAGAGAGATAGAAAGCGAGATATCACCCCCCCCAGGGGGGATGGCCACGCTGCAATCACTTCTCCTCCATTCTCCTCTCGGTATCTTGGGCACTCATGCACACGTGCCCAGTGTCAGTTTAAGCTACCGGGTCCAGGACTCAAACCACGGTCGGCTACTTGGGAGTTCAGCGACATAGGTATTACGCTAACTGCTGGTCCCCTGATTTCCTTTTTTTTAAACAATTAAAGAGAGATTTTTGCTATAGGGTGTATGTGCTTTTGCTGGAGAGACAGAGAGACAGAAAGCAAAGAATCACCCCTCCCCCCCAGGGGACATGTTCTTCTGCAGTCCCTTCTCCTCCGTTCTCCTCTTGGGATCTTGTGCACACACGCATATGTGCCCAGTGTGAGTTTGAAGTTGCTGGGTCTGGTACTCAAACCTTGGTTTCCTACATAGGAGTCCAGCAACGTAACCATCTGCTGGTCCCGATTTTCCTTTTTTAAATTTTACCATTTTAAGTTGTTTAAGGTGGGTGGAGGATGTTACCGCTAGTACTCCCCCATTTTGGATTTGAAGTCTTAATATTTCATTTTAATTTTTAAATTTTTAATGGCCAAGTGGCACATGTGTTTGCCAAAGACAGAGTGTGAGAGAGAAAGCCCTGCTTGGTGGACATGATCATGTACAGTCTCTTCTCCATTATGTCAGAATTTTGGGTATGCGAATACATGTGCCTGGTGTATTTTTCAAGCCACCAGGCCAGGATTTGAACAGTGTTTGACCATGTGGGATCTGGCTCTTTTAACCTCTAGGTCATGGATCCAGCCCAAGATTCATTTTAAGAGTAAGAACTTTAAAAGATGATTGATCGTTTACTTTGTAAAAGCATTTAACAAGTATAGAAGGAATGACAAAAGTAGAAAAGTCACTGTAAGAACATCACAGTAATAGGTGCTATAGGTTATATTCATGGATGAAGATTGTATTTAGTGAGCAAATTTAAGGGCAAACACATATTTGCATGTTTTCAAAGTACTTCTCTAAAATACTTATTTAAATTGGGGAAAATAGTAATTTATAATGGAGAAAGATACACCAGTTTAACCAAGTTCAAAGTTGACATCACCTGTAATAGGCATATATTTCAACATTATATATACTATATCAGAACATATTTATTTATTTGCACTTCAGAAGGACAATTGAAAATTGTCACTTTGCTGGTGATGTGACTTTTTCTTTTCTTTTTTCTGTATTCAATATCTTTACAAGATGCAAAATGAATTTCCCCAGTACGAATACCCAGTTTATTAATCCAATCAGAGATATTGCTGTATACGTCATCAAGAGATAATTTTCCTTTTTGTTTTGCTTCTTTTTCCCCCTTGATCCCCTCCTCAACTCTCCCACCCTCATTTCCCACCTGGTTTTTACACTGTCTCTAGTATCCACAGTTGCTCTCCATGCTTTTTTTTAATTTTTTATTATCATCATATTCTTTATATTACATTGAATTACATATAACTTTACAGTGTATTACATTGCTTTTTCAAAAGGGAATGCCATGCATGTCAGTCAGTATAAAGACATTAATCTCCCCGCTTCAACATTCAATATCTTTTCTATGTTTTCCCCAATCATTATTATTATTATTCTAATTATTTTTTAAAACAGTCAATTGCTATTTCTCATTTTGCTTGTACAAATACTTTGCCCATCATGAAATACTTCTCAGACAAATCCAGTTGAGAATACTATACATGTCAACATCAACAGTTAATAAGCCATATCTGTTTCTCACTAACGTCCTGCCTCTCTATTGTTCACTTGTTCACTTGTTATCTTTCTCTATTCTCTTCTCTTCACTTCCCCCATTCCACACTGTCCTATTCTCATTAAGTACCTTCACTGCTTTTATGTCCTCCAATTTTTTGCTCTCTATCATAGAGTGCTGATAGTCGGTATATATTGAGTGGATACATGCAATATCTTTCTTTCATAGCCTGGCTTACTTCACTCAGCAATATATCCTCCGTATCTGACCACTTTCTATCACATTCCAGGGTCTTGTTATTTTTTATGGCTGAGTAGTATTCCATAGAGTATATATACCACACTTTTCCAATCCATTCATCAGTTTGTGGACATTTAGGCTGGTTCCATGTCTTGGCAATTGTGAATAATGCTGCAGTAAACATTGATGTGCAGGCACTTTTCTGACTGAGCGTTCTCCTGTCTTTTGGGTAAATACCCAGAAGTGGGATTGCTGGATCAAATGGTAGTTCTATTTGTAGATCTTTGAGGAACCTCCATATTGTTCTCCACAGTGGTTGAACTAGTTTACATTCCCACCAACAGTGTAGGAGGGTTCCCTTTTAACCACATCCCCGCCAACACTTATCACTTTTTATATTCTTAATCTTTGCCATTCTGACAGGTGTTAGGTGGTATCTCATTGTAGTTTTTATCTGCATCTCCCTTATGATGAGGGATGTTGAGCATTTCCTCATATGCTTTTTGGCTGTTCGTATGTCTTCCTTAGAGAGACTTTTGTTCAGCTCATTTTCCCATCTTTTAATTGGGTTAATAATTTTTTTTCGCATAAGGCACTTGAGTTCCCTATGTATTCTAGTTATCAGTCCCTTGTGTGAGGCATATTTAACAAAAATATTTTCCCATTCTGAGGGTTGTCGGTTCACAATTGTTACTGTGTCCTGTGCTGTGCAGAAACTTCTTAGTCTAATATAGTCCCACTTGTCTATTTTAGGGATTATTGCCTGTGCTTTGGGAGTCTTATTTAAGAAGTCTTTGCCTACTCCAATGTCCCCCAGAGTTTCCCCAGCATTTTCCACCAGTAGTTTTATTCCATGCTTTTTTACTCTTGGTTTCTGCCATAGAGTGCAGACATTCAGTATGTATCAAGTGGGTACGTACAATTCCTCTCTTTCATGGTTTGACTTCTTTTGCTTAGCATCAAATCTTTCATATTTGTCCACTTTCTATCAAATGCCAGATTCTCATTGTTTTATAGTAGTAATCTATAATGTATAAGTGCCACACTTTTTTAACCCATTCATCTGTTCTTGGACATTTGTGTTGATCCATGTCTTAGCACTTGTGAATAATACTGCAGTAAACTTGGGTATACAAGTGTTTTTATGAGTATATTCCTATCCTTTGGGTAGATACCCAAGAGTGGAATTGCTGGATCATATGGTAGTTATATTTGTAGGTCTTTGAGGAGCCTCCACGTTGTTCTCTACAGTAGCTATACAAATTTACATTTCCACCAACATTGTAGAAAGATTCCCTTTTCACTGCAGCCTCACCAGCACAAATAATTCTTTATTTTTAAAATTTTAGCCATTATGACTGAAATGCATAACTTCAATGTAGTTATAAGAAAACAGACAAATTGCATAGCATTCTATAGTCTATTTGACATGGCATCAATGTCTTGATGGACAAAGGAAGACTGGATAAAGTCTCATATTGGTGAAAACAAAGGGAACATAAAATTAAATGTAAGAGGTTTGGAAAGAGTTATTGTAGTTTTAAATACAGTAGAAAGGGAAGTTCTCACCTGAAATTGATGACGTGGGAAGCCATGTGGATATCTAGGAAAAGTGAGTATCTAGGGAAAGCGTTTCTGGAGAATAAGACAAGTGCAAAGGCCTGGAGATAGGAATATGTCCAATGTCTTTGAGAAACAGCAGGAAGGATAGTGTAGTGGGTGTGCAAGAAGAGTATGGGAGAATGAGAAAGACTAAGAAACAAGGCAAGAAGGTCATGAGCCTTGGAGGAAGCTCAAGTAATGGTTCAGGAATCCATTGTAAATGTGTTTTCCCCCTCAGGTCCCCTTGTTTTGTGGTGGTGTTTTATTCTGAGCATGAACTGGATTAAGAACATAAAAGTATAAAGTATGATATCCTGTATTTAGTACTTAGTGTAGTACATATAGCTCACTGAATATTTATCAAATGCATTTATAAGATATTTAGAAGTATTTTAAAGGTCCAGTGTTTCAGATGAAATAATACTTTTTATTTTTATCCGGTTTATATAACATAATTTAGGATTCTGATATTCATGTGTGTATTTTTAAAAAGGATGGTTTTAAAAAATAATTTGTCACCTTCAGTAATACCTATTTATGCTATTGAATAGATGTTGTCATGAAATAACTTCTATTTCTCTTAGCTTTAGTATTCATAATAATAGAATGAATTTTTTCTCCAGATAAATCAGTAATTCATTTTTTTATGTTCTCAAACTAGGATTCATACTTTTATAAGCAAATAAATTGCATATTTCATTTGGATCTTACATTCAGATTGATTTGTTTCAAAATCTTTAAGTATTTCTCTTTGTCATCCCCTTGTAGTTTGATTAAGGTACCCAGTTATTCAAATGAAATGGTCCTTATTTGTTTTTATAAGCATGGAACACTTAAATTAATCTCCTAGGGGAATTTTTACTTTAATACTAAAAGTCATCACTAGTTTTTAAAAGTTAACTGACCTATCTTTAGGAAGTTAAGTACGTCCATATAGTCCAGCTTTTATTCTCTGGTTAATGATGTTACTGTGTTTGAGAGACTTGGATATAATGTAGAGTACTCAGGAGAGCAAAAGAGTGTAAGAAAGACAGGAGTGGGATAGACACAGTATTTGAACATACACTGCCTTACACATTTTCATGATGGCCAGGTAAGCCCAAGCCTACATTTTCTGGAAAAGCATGCAAGTTTATAGATTGTCTGCCTTTTTTCTTTCAACAAAATTAATACATTGAATCAATCTGAAAGATGATTCCGGGTTTGGGGAATAATGAAGAGGTGAACAGGGAGTCATAATGTTGAAACTGGACATTCAGATCTTTATAGCATGATTTCCTTATTTTTCAAAGAGCAGAAGAATCCCACCGTTTATCATGTTCTGGTTGGACTCCTTTCTTATCGTTTGCTGGAGTTTGAACTTCAGAGCTATGGTGTCAACCCTGCTGTAATATCTCAGGGGAGCTCCTAGTGTGGGGCTGGTGCCATGGCTCACCCTCCAACCTTTCCTTCTTCACTTCAGCCTCCAGCTCTGAGCTTTCCAATCCCCAGAGTAGCAAATGTTGAAAGAAGTTGCACAGGTAAGTATATGGTGGGAGAAGCTGGGGGAAGAAATGGTATCAGTAATTTGAGGGTGGATTATGGGCCATTTTAGCAGTGAGCCATGTTGTTGGCTTAGAAATATAATCGTAATATTTTTGGGATGAATTATTAAATAAAAGTCACGTTCTCAGAATTTTAATTTACGTTAGATGTGAAACAGGAAAAACCTTAAACTGAATAAACCACTAAATATAATAATGTAAAAAAAGATACTCTATTTTTTAAAATTTTCATATTCTGCACATTGTATAGTGGGACCAAAAAACCAGTGTTCAGAAAAGAATCCAAGAAAAAGGTTAAGGAAAACAAATCTATAGATTACGATTTTGCCATTGTAGTTTGGTCTCAGAAGTATGCAGGTTATAGTTTCCTGACACTAGCTTTAGATGTGCTATTCACTTGCTTGAAGTTTTAGGCAGGTAGCTATGTTTTTTATCTATAGCATTAGAAACTTCAAGTATCTTTTTCTTTGAAGACATGACAGGAGGACTGGAATATTTCTACCAATCTGTAGGTTTAACAAAAATAAGAGAAGCAGTGAAGGCACAGTGTCTGATATATAGGTCAGCAAATACTTGTTGAATGAGTGAATAAACTCACCAAATTGTGTGTGTGTGTGTGTGTGTGTGTGTGTGTGTGTGTACGAGAGAGAGAGAGAGAGAGAGAGAGAGAGAGAGAGAGAGAGAGAGAGAAGGGGTGGGGGGAGAGAATTAGCAAAGAAGGCAGCCAGGAAGGCAGGCCAGCACCCCTGACATTTTCTGCTGGACTGTCTCGCACTGTAAATGGGATCTAAAGTCACAAAGTTATTTTCTTAAGGTAAGATTTTTAGAAATTATTTTGTAGGAATGTAGCCCTGGATTATTAGTACCTTTTGAAGCTCACTCTTCTCAGAAAACATTTAAAAATTGTTTTTTTTTTTTTAGTTCTCACATCTGTTTCATGTAATTCATTTCATGTGATTTGTAGATTGTTTTACATGTAACATTTTATTCAAAATTAAACCTAGGGAAAACAGTCTTATTGTAACCTACAATTGCTAGTATTTTTTCAGTTGAAAATATGTGAAGCTTATGGATTTATATATCAAGTATTTGGCATTCATTTCAGGACTCAAAACAGGTCTTCACAGTATAGAATTCTTAGCAGTTTATCTTTCATTTTTTCTCTTAAGTTATATAAATTTTTGATTTACTGAGAACCTTATAGAAATATATATCCCCCAACAATGTAAACCATAGATCCCATTTTTTCTAAAGATATATTCATATTTCATTTTTTCTTCTCTTTATTAGACCCAGACTTTCCCACCCTACTTTTAAGGATTGCTTAAAATATTTACCCTCATTAGACTATTTGTTTGGTATCTTCAACTTAGAGGTTTTCTACTGTATTTTATAATTTTACATCCTAATTATTACTGTTTTGCTGGAGGGTGTGTGTGCTTGCTAGAAAGAAAGAGGAAAAAGCAACCCCCCATTGAGAATAACCATGCCATCCTTCTCCCCTTTATTTCTCTCCTTTTGGGATTTTGGGCATGCATGGACACACTCCTGGTGTATTTCTCTGCCACTAGGTCCAAGACTTAACCTACACAGTCAGCCATGTGAGATCTGGCTGCCTTAACCACCAGGCTGTGGAGCCAGCCCCCTAATTTTTATACTTTAAAAAATGATTTTTAAAGTATAAAAACTTACTAATTTGAAGATAAAGTAGTTAGAATAACTTAAATGGTGATGTTTGAATTCTCAGCTCTTCATTTTGTTTATAAGGGATACTAATAGCAGTTGGTGCTTTAGGTGGTATATGATTGTACACTTTTTTCTCTGGATTAGTATTTTTGATTAGTGTTTTGATTTCAAGATGAAGCTCTTACCTCACTTTTGAAACTGTACAAGGCATTAATTGCTTCAGGTAATTTTAAGATTTTGGAAAAACTACAAAATTTGTTTAAGTTGAAGCATATATAACATATTCTTTCTCAAAATCAAACTGATAGAGGCATTTACAGATTTGGGGAATACACATTAAGGGATGATGTACAGAGGTTTTGGGAGTGTTATCTGAGTAAAGTAGTGTCATTTACCAGATTTCAGTAAATAGTTTCTGAAATAGTTGAGTGACATGTTTCTGTTTTGTTTTGTTTTGTTTTTTTTTTTTTCCTCTCTCTCTCTCCCTCATGCACGCACACACACAAGCTCTCTCCATCTTTTTCTCAGCTGTGGGCCCCTGTTACTTTAAAGAGACCTCCAAAAGCCTACAGATGTTTGCACAGTATTTCCGTAATCCTTGGAAAAGACTTTGTGCTAGGATATTAACCCACTCTCCAAAATAATGACCATGGAAATATTTATTAAGACGCCTAGTTTTGGGACCAGCTGATGGTTTAATGGCTACGTTGCTGGACTCCATGTAGTGGACCGCAGTTCAAATCCTGGACCCGGTGGCTTAAAACATATCAAGTGCATGTGCGCCCAAAATCCCAATAGGAGAGTAGAGGAGAAGGGATTACAGTGTGGCCATCCCCCTGGGGTGTGTGTGTGTGTGTGTGTGTGTGTGTGATTTCTTGCTTTCTCTCTCCCCAGCAAGTGCACATGCTCTATAGCAAAAATCTCTCAAACAAACAAACAAAACCAGTTTTCTGTCACAGCGCATTTCTTTTTCTTTCTTTCTTTCTTTTTTTTTTTGGAGAGGTTTTAGCTGTAGGACGCATGTGCTTGCCAGAAAGACAGAGACAGAAAGCAAGAAATCACCCCCGCCAGGGGTGATGGCCACGCTGCAATCCCTTCTCCTCCACTCTCCTCTCGGAATCTTGGACACGCACACACATGCGCCCAGCGTGAATTTAAGCCACCAGATCCGGGACTTGAACCGTGGTCAACTACGTGGGAGTTCAGCAACATAGCCATTATGCTAACTGCTGGTCCCTGTTAGAGCGCATTTCTCACTACAGTAATATGTTTTCTCTTAACTACTCATATTCATTAAGGCTTTCTTTGCTTACTGATCAAAACTTTGGTTATATGCTGGGAACCAGCAGTTAGCGTAATGGCTATGTCACTGGACTCCCACGTAGTAGACCGCAGTTCGCGTCCCAGACCCGGTGGCTTAAAACTCACGCCGGGCGCGTGTGCGTGCGTGCCCAAGATCCCCAGAGGAGAATGGAGGAGAAGGAATTGCGGCATGATCATCCCCCTTGGGGGGTGATTTCTCGCTTTCTGTCTCTATGTCTCTCTCTGTCTGTCTGGCGAGCGCACGCGCCGTATAGTGAAAACCTCTCCAAAAAAATAAAAATAAAAAAAAACTTTGGATATATGCTAACACTATGAAATGAGATATATTCACTTATTTCTTTCTGATTTAATGTGATGAAATTGGAAATTCTAGGTTAAAATTTATCTGTATTTTTCACTTTTCTTAGATCCATCTTATGTTCATTCATCAGTTACTCATTAAGTGCAGGGATTTCAAAATATTTGTGGGAAAATTGAATATACCAATTTTTTTTTTTTGAGAGGTTTTTGCTATAGGGTGCGTGCGCTTGCCAGCAAGACAGAGAGACAGAAAGCCAGAAATCACCCCCCGGTGGGGGATAGCCACGCCATAATCCCTTCTCCTCCATTCTACTCTCGGGATCTTGGGCACGCACGCACACGTGCCCTGCATGAGGTCAAGCCACCTGGTCCAGGACTCGAACCGTGGTCTACTACATGGGAGTCCATCGACATAGCCATTACACTAACTGCTGGTCCCGATATACCAATTGTTAAATAATGATGTTATTTAATTTATTCATTGTCATTGTTTTTTTGAAGTTGACCTGAGAGAAACAGAGAGAGAAAAGGAAAGTGAAAAAGCAAGCTGCCAGGTCTAGTGCTCAAACTGGTGTCAGCCATATGGGAATCAAGCTGCCTTAGCCACCGCGCCACCTACTGGCCCTTTATATACCAATTCAGTTTAGTGCAAAATTTTTTGAAATCCATGTATATTTTTTTATAATACATATTTTCATGAACTTTCTGATGACCCTTTGTACATTCATCATATTAGGAATAGCAAACCACAGTATTCTACAATTAAGAGGACTTTTTAAAAATTTGCAAGAGGGCATGTATACTCACCTGAGTTAAGTAGGGAGTGGAAAGCACTTTCTATTGGAGCACATTCTTGCTGCAATCCCTCCTCCACTTCTCCACCCTGTTGGGATTTGGAGCATGCATGCACACTTTTCTGGCATGTTCCTCAAGCTGCCACGATCAGGATTCTAATCGTGCGGTCAACCATTGGAGATCTAGCTCCTTTAACCATCAGACTATGGGGCTGGCCCAAGAGGACTTTGAATAATGTTTCTAATATGAAGAGATAAGATTTTGTTCTTTTCCCAAAGATTTCCAAATGTTAAAAGCTCCTTTATTCTTTTGTGAAGCTAAATATTTTGGGGGGAGGGGGGGATTTTGTTTTGTTTTGTTTTTGCTACAGGGCGCGTGTGTTTGCCAGAAAGACAGAGAGAGACAGAAAGCAAGAAATCTCCCTCCCCCCCAGGGGAGCGGGGGCTGGCCATGCTGCAATTCCTTCTCCTTCATTGTCCTCTAAGGATCTTGGGGACGTGTACACACACACACACACACACACACACACACACCAGCATGAGTTTAAGCTGCCGGGTCTGGGACTCGAACCGCAGTCGACTACATGGGAGTCTAGCGACATAGCCATTACGCTAACTACTGGTCCCATGAAGCTAAAATTTTTTTTGGCCTGTGTGTGTGTACCTTTTTCGCTGTTATGTAAACACCCCCCCCCCCCCCCCGTTTTTTTAAAGTATTTTTTAGGAATTCAAGTTTGGATTATATATGTTACGAATTAGGATAGGCAGCTCAATATTTTATATCAAAAAAGTATTGATGGGAGCAGCAGTTAGCGTAATGGCTATGTCGCTGGACACCCACGTAGTCGACCATGGTTCACGTCCCGGACCTGGTGGCTTAAAACTCACGCCGGGCGCATGTGCATGCATGCCCAAGATCCCGAGAGGAAAATGGAAGAGAAGGGATTGCGGTGTGGCCATCCCCCCTGGGGGGGTGATTTCTCCCTTTCTGTCTCTCTGTCTGTCTGGCAAGCGCACGTGCCCTATACCAAAAACCTCTATTTAAAAATAAAAAGTATTGATAAAGCAAAAGTTTCTGTGGTTACAGATATTCTCAGGTTATAGCAATATAATATTTAATATAGGAGTATTTTCGCTTTATGGAATTTGGGAAGTCTTTCAGTGAGATTTGATATTTCATGTTTTTCCCCTCAAAGGTAATTACAGGAGCCAGCAGATGGTGTAGCGGTTACATTGCTGACTCCCACTGGCTAGCGCACACGCCCTATAGCAATGGCCAATCATGGTTTGAGTCCAGGATGACTTGAAACTCAAGTCAGGCGTTTGTGCGTGTGCGCCCAAGATCTTGGGAGGAAAGTGGATGAGAAGGGATTGTGGTTTGCCCCCTCCACCCCCAGGTTATTTCTCACTTTCCCTCTCACTGTCTCTGTCTTGTGTCTCTCTCTTGTGAGCACTCACACATTAAGGTAAAAACCTCTACCTCCAAATTAAAAGAAAGGAAAGAAAAGGCAGATATAAAAAATACCAGGTTCATCTGCATGTTTTTGCAAGATACTGGAGTGAGGTAAGAATGGGAGACATGGATTCAGAACCTGGGTCAGCCTGAATACATTGGGCGTGCTGATGCCTGCCTCTTTTCCTTACTGGCTTGGAAGCTATGGGAGGATCATGGCATGATGAGACCCTGGTGAGGATACCTGTGTATGTCTGTCTGCCTCTCCCTCCCTCCGCCCCCCCCCCCCCCCCAAGAAATAAATGTTAAAAGTACATATATATCATATTATCTTTTGATATTATGGCTCCTCATGATTGGTTTCAGTTGTTAGTTGACTACATTTTAATAAAGGCAAATCTTTATTAATGGTGATGGCTATTATTTTTATTAGATTTTCCCTACTTTATAGTCAGGGGAAAACTTTTGTGTGATGTTTGCTGATATTGAATATGGGATTGGGGGGAGTAGAAGTCATATTCTACATTCAGTAATGAGTGAATTATTAAAATCTCTATTAGGAAAATAGTAAGGAAGAGATAGTTCTTTATTCCTTCTTTGGAACTGTATGGCTTGTAGTTAACATAGAGAGGGAGTGCAAACTCTCTAGCTAAGATTGAAACTTTGATAATTATGAAGCAGTCAAAAGTCTAATAACAATGTTTTTAATGTCATGGAATACATAATGGATTTTTATCGTGATCCCCTGTATTATCATGCTAGCAGTAGAACTACTTGCTACATTAAAGAGATAATCCATAGGAAAAGTTGCCATTAGTGATTTGCTCTTGTTTTAACTTAGTTTCTAGGCACATCCTATATATTTAATGCTACACTGTCTATGTGTAGCTTTATAATGAAATTTAGAGTTTGGTTATAATCATTTTAATTCTTTGAAAGGTTAAATTGTGTTTTTTCTGTGAAGAAAGTAGATTAATTTTTCCCTCTTACCCAATGAGAATACCTTCTGAGACCACCCAGTGGATGCCTGACATTAGGGATAGTAATGAACTCTTTATATACCATGCTTTCATTTAAGTACATACCTGTAATAACATTTAATTTATAAATTAGGCACAGTAAGAGGTTAACAATAGCCAATAACGAAATAGAACAATTATACCAGTATACTATAATAAAAGTTACATGAATGTGGTCTTTTCTCCTTCAAAATACCCTATTATACTATACTCACCAATTTTTGGATTACAGTTGACTACAGATAACTAAAACTGCAGAAAGTGAAATACAGAGAAGAGGACACTATTATATTTTAAAATGTTAGTTCATTTGCCTGTGGACATATGACACATGGTATATATATTTGTTTATATTTATTTCTACTATCTAAAGTCCTCTTTCAATAATAATTAATTTTCAATTGATTAGTATTCCTCCTTTTAAATATATTTTATTTTAAAAATTAATTTTAAAGTACCTTTCTCTAAAATAGAAATGATCAGTCTTATGTGACTGGCTGTGTCCTACATACCTATACACCATTCATTCTCTTTTTTCTGCTAAGGTGATCTTTTTTGACACACAGATACTCAGGTGAGGCAACCCTATTTACCATTATTCCCCACAAAATAAGGACCATATTATTATTTTTGCCTATTACTGCATTTTACTTTACAGTTCAGGAAGTAAACATACATTGAACTGTGGAAATCATTGTTCTATCATCATTAAAAAAGGGGCTCTAGCAGATTAAGTTCAAAACCCATCTCTACTTACCAGAGAAATAATCTTGGGTAAATTACCTAATTTCTCTGATCCTTGGTTTTCTTTGCTACAGAGTAGAGGTAATAATTGTTCTAACCTCATGGCTTTATCATGATGATTATATAAACAAATAAAAATTTAAAACCTTTCAAATATTGCCTGATAATATAGTAAGTAGCCAGTAAATGTGATATAGTATATTGTGTAATTAGTTACGGTAAATATTTTCTTTTTTTTTTTTTTTTGAAGAGGTTTTTGCTATAAGGGTGCATGCACTCGCCAGAAAGCGAGATAGATAGCAAGAAATTACCTCCCAGAGGGGATGGCCGCGCCACAATCCCTACTCCTCCATTCTCCTCTCGGAATCTTGGGCACTCACGCACATGCGCCCCACCGGGTCCGGAACTCGAACCATGGTTGGCTACATGGGAGTTCAGCAACATAGCCATTATGCTAACTGCTGGTCCCATGGTAAATATTTTCAATGACTATGTGAAACAGGAGTCCTAATTTGGTGTGAAAGTTTGAAAGAAGAATGAGATAAAGGACATTTTAAATATAGTTATTAGCATACCCAAGGCCCTGAGGTAGAAAAGAACCAAGTAGCCAAAGGGGTGGCATGAGTTTAGGGGTACCAAGGTGGTTGTGAAGAGAGAGGTCAGATAGGTTACATAGGGCCATATAAGTCTTATCATTGATTTAGAAGCGCTGTTGATTAGGAATTTTGATTACCAGGGCCATGAAGATAAAGTTTTACTTTAAAAAAATCACTGTGACTGATGTGGCAAGTAGTTTTGAGAGGAGAAAGAACAGATTAATAGAAGACTTGTTTTGATGCTGTTGAAGTGGTTGGCACTAGGAAATCACAGTAGAGATGGAAAGATATTGATGATATGGATAATTTCAATAAATATCTAGGTGTAGTTTGATTAGCTTGGGTTTTAATTGTTGAAGATCACAGGGGTTACATATACCTTTTTTTTTGTGGCTTAATCAAGCATGTTATCATCAATAATATTCCATTTCTACTTTCATACATATGTATATGTATATATATGTTTTTTACCCCATGAAAGGACCCTCTGCCCTTTCCCACTCTCTTATTACACTATCTCTGCTATATACAGTTGTCTTCCATTCCTTTTTCCCCAACATTTTGTTGACCACACAATATCATAAGTAATCTAACTACATTCAGCAGGTAATTTCAAGAAGAGTAGTTTTGAACTGGTAATGATAATTTTCTTGAAACTTAAAGCCTAGAAACAGGTTAGTATTCTGTTCAAATAGTAGGTACCTGCACCTATCAACAGCTCAAGACAGGACAAAAATCCTTTAAAACCGGAAAACAAAGCTTAGGAGAAAGGCAGCAATAATTTAGTCAAGTCAAAGAATGTTGTTTCATCGGTTGTCTCATGTACTTAATCTTTCTTCTGTTAAGGTTCGATCTTCCAAATTGAATTCTGGGATATAATATTCATCTCCAAACATTGTCCCTACAATTAAGTTGCCCATTTTCTTAGTTTTTGAACTCTTATTTCTGTGTGTCTGCATTTAATTCTACTGACATAGCACTCCCTTAAGAACTTCTTGGAGATCTGGTCTGGTGCTGGTAAATTCTTTCAGGTTTTGTTTATCTGGGAAAGTTCGTGTCTTTTCTTCCCAAATGAACGATAACCTCACTGGGTACAGAATTCTCGGTTGAAATTGCTTTTCCCTTAATATTTTGAATATATTTTCCCATTCTCTCCTCGCTCGCATTGTTTCCGATGAGAGGTCTGCCGTTAGTCTAATGGGATACCCTTTGTAGGTAACTTGCCTTTTTTCTCTAGCCAGTCTTAGTATCTTGTCTTTGTCTGTGGTTTTGGTCAATCTGGCTATAATGTGTCTTGGAGAAGATCTTCTTGGGTTGATTCTATTTGGAGTCCTCTGTATTTCTTGGGACTGAATCTTTGAGTGCCTCTCCAGGTTTGGAAAGTTTTCTTGCAGGATTTCATGGAATAGATTGTCAATGCCCTTATGAGTCTCTTCACCCTCTGGGATGCCTATTATCCAGATGTTTGGACGTTTAATTGTATCTAGTACTTCTCGCATATTATTCTCAAATTTTGGGGCCATTTTCTCAGTCTTTATGGTGGATTTTTCTAGGCCAGCCATTTTCTCTTCTACATTAGAGATTCTATTTTCTGTATGATCTAGTCTGCTTTTAATACTTTCAAGGGGGATTTTGACTTCTTGTATTATAGCCTTCATCTCTAACAGTTCCATCTGATTCTTTTGTAAAGTGTGAAACTCCTCTTTTAGATCTTGCATGAATTTCCTCACCTCCTGGAACTCATCAACTCCTTTCTCCTTCCTCTTCAGCAGTTCCTTGTCTCTCTTCTCTTCCATCGCTGTTAACTTTGTCATTATGAATGTTCTGAATTCTTTATCAGACATTTCCATGAATTCCCTTGAACTGTGTGTGAAGAGGAGCTATCCGTTTCCCTTGGAGGAGAGGCATTTTCCTGCTTCTCCATATTTCTTGTGGTCCTGCAGCGATTTCTAGTCATCTGGTGGATGGTCGGGTGCTTCCCAAACACGCGCGTTTTGTGTGCTGGAGGCCCAGTTAGCATTGGGACATCTTCCTTTCTCCCAAAATGGCTAGATCTCAAGAGTCATGGAGCGGACAGTCTCTTGAAGAAGGGCTGTTCACGTGGGTTTTGTATGCTGGAGGCCCAGTTAGCAGTGGGACATCTTCCTTTCTCCCAAAATGGCTAGATCTCAGGAGCCATGGAGCAGACTGTCTCTTGAAGAAGGGCTGTTCACACGGGTTTTGTATGCTGTAGGCCCAGTTAGCAGTGGGACATCTTCCTTTCTCCCAAAATGGCTAGATCTCAGGAGCCATGGAGCAGACTGTCTCTTGAAGAAGGGCTGGGCTGTTCACGCGGGTTTTGTATGCTGGAGGCCCAGTTAGCAGTGAGACATCTTCCTTTCTCCCAAAATGGCTAGATCTCAGGAGCCATGGAGCAGACTGTCTCTTGAAGAAGGGCTGTTCTACATACACCTTTTTAAGAAATGAAGTAGCATTTTTCAGAGATTATCCTGAATAGGAACAGCTGTAAATTTACAAAAAGTAAGCTGAGGCATAAAGTTTGTGTTGGATTTTAAGATGATTATTACTCCAAAGTTTGGCAACTCTTCCACTGTATCCTCTTTGTAGGAGACATTTAACAAGGGTTTCAAGAACAGGAGAGTGACAGAATCAGTGTACTGTGGTTAGTAGTATGGCAATATGTAAAATAATGTTAATAAAGGGAAGCCTGATTTAGTTAATCCATGCCTATACTTTTGACCTCTTAACCTGGCATTGGAGGTCTTACATGCTTTTCCTTTTCCTTTTCTAACACTTTCTGTCTCCACCTCATTCGTGTTGGCTGTATTGAAAGTTTTGTTGACTTTCTTGCACTCTGACCACTTACGTAGGCTTTTCTTCTGCCAGAGTTTGCTTGCTCCTCCCACCCCACACAGTTCTTTTTTTTTTTTTTTTTTAAATCAAGTCTTTGCCCAAACATTACTTCTTTTTTCTTTTTTCCAAGAGAGATTTTTTGCTTTAGGGTGCGTGCACTCACCAGAGAGATAAGAGACACGCAAGAGAGACAGAAGTAAGAAATCACTCCCAAGGGGTATGACCATGCTGCAATCCCTTCTCCATTTCTTCTCTTGGGATTTTGGGCACACATGCACACACGCTGGGCGTGAGTTTTAAGCCACGGTCTGAGACTCGATTTCAGTCGACTACCTGGGAGCCTAGCAATGAAACCATCATACCATCTGATGGTCCTAACATTACTTCTTTTATAATACAAACTTTCAGTCTGTTTCCCTCAAAGTTAGATGTTTCTCATTTGTGTTCCCAAGACACCTATTACAAATTTTCACGTTTTAATGTTTATTTACTGGTTTGACTCCTGGCTAGGCCGAGAGTTTATTCAACACAGGGATTATTGCTTATTCAGCTTTTGTCTTCATTAGCATAGTTTTTGACAAAATTAATGTGCTAGGGAGCATGTATATTGAAATATGAAAGGAAATCAGTCAGGAGGCTAAAAAAAACCAGTCTAGAATTTAAACCAAGATGAGAATAGGAAGAATGGCAAAAACAAACATATTAAAGCCCCAGTGAAACAAAAGGATAAGACTTACTGGTTGAGAAAGTTCGCAAATCCGTTTTAAACATTACGGATTTAGTACTTCCTAGGTAGAAATGTGTAAAAGCACTTGAAATAACACTGCTAAAACCTTGAGGTAAAACTGGAGATAATTTTGAAATCAATGTTTGTTTGTTTGCTATCAGGAAGGGTCCCCTCTGCCATAGGAAGTGTTTCTGTTTCCTGGGATTAGGATTCTATACCTAGCCCAGCATTTGCTAGCATTTAGACAATAACTTTAGAATAAATTCCTCTTCAGAGGCCTTGCTAAAAGATATCTGGGTAAGATCCAATATCATCCTGCTTTATATATGTTCTGAGCCACCCTTTTTTTTTTTTTTTTGGCCACTTGTGTGCACTTGTGTTCAAAAAAGGTTTTAAGAAGCATTCTATCTGGTACATTACATATATCACATATTTTCTTGGCAAATCTCAATTCGTTCTTCTTGTGCTTACAATCTAGTGTGAAAAGTGAGAGAGAGGGTGGTTGGTTAACAAAGTAGATGTAAGCCTTTGATAGGTTTGCTTGAAAAAAAACTAACAAATTGTGTATATCAAAGATTCCAACACATTTTGTATCTAACCGAAGATGAAGAATGATTTAATGTTCAACTAGTATTTTACCAAATTGACTTCAATATACATCGTATAACCAGAAATTTCTGTATTTCAATATGGTATTAACATATCCTCTTTGAAATTGATAGACTTTTTTTCAGGAGGAGAATGTGAATACCCATTCATATTCTCCTTGCCTGTCTCCTGCCCTCCCTATTAGTTCTTCCTCAAGCTATATCCTTTAATCACTTCTCACCACCTCTGTTATTACCACTGTAGTCCAGACCACCATCATTTATCACCGGCCTCCTAACCCCTTTTCCTAACATCCATCCTTATCTCTATAGTCCCTTTCTCTCAGAGCAACTAGAATTATTTTTAAAAAATATATGCTACGGGAACCAGCAGTTAGCGTAATGGCTATGTCGCTGGACTCCCACGTAGTCGACCGCGGTTTGCATCCCGGACCCGGTGGCTTAGAACTCACGCCGGGCGCATGTGCGTGCGTGCCCAAGATCCCGAGAGGAGAATGGAGGAGAAGGGATTGTGGTGTGACCATCCCCCATGGGGGGTGATTTCTCGCTTTCTGTCTCTATGTTTCTCTCTGTCTGTCTGGCGAGCACACGCGCCCTATAGCGAAAAAAAACTCTCAAAAAAAAAATATATATATGCTACATCATGGGACCAGCAGTTGGCGTAATGGCTAAGTCACTGGAGTCCCATGTACTCGACCGCGATTTGAACCCTGAACCTGGTAGGTGGCTTAAACTCACACCTGGTACGTGTGCGTGCATGCCCAAGATCCTGAGAGGAGAAAGGATTGGGGGGTGATTTCTCGCTTTCTGTCTCTCTGTTTTTCTCTCTCTCTCTCTCTCTGTCTTTCTGGTGAGCGTATGCACCCTATAGCAAAAACCTCTCAAAAAATATATATGTATATATATGTATTTATGCCACATCATATTACTCTTAGCATTAATTGCCAGGTGAGGTCTTGTTACACTTGCCAGACAGAGGGAGAGACAGAAAGAGGAGAAAGCACCCCCCCCCCCCCCCATACACACACACCCTCAGAAGGGATATAGTCACACTATAGCCCCACCTCCTTTGTTTCTCCTTCCTATCAGGATCAGGGGAATGTATGCACACATAGCGGCTTGTTTTTCAAGCTACTGAGGTTACTGCTTAGACCATGGTCAGCCACGTTAGATCTGGCTCCCTTAACCTGGCCCATAATGCTGACCCACAAACCCTCTCTTCACCTAAGAATAAAATCCAGGGTCCTCCTTGTCCTCACCAGTTTCTCTGACTTCTATTTCTACTGTTCACCACCAAATTCAGGCTGCTTGGGCTACACCGCTTAGTCTTGCTGTTCCTCTGAACCAGATAGTCTTCCTTCAAGTATATTTGCCTGTTGAGTCCTTTACTTCTTTGCTTGATTCTTTTCCTCTCAGTTTCACCGTCTCTGGCTATTCTAAAATACATTCCTATCCCTTGCTATCATTTTGTGTGGAATAAAGGACAGCTTCCTCCTCTCTTTGTAATTTGTCACAGGGTGTGTGCTCTTGTTAAAGAGAGGGGAGGATAGTGAGAAAACACTCCCACATAGGGGATGATCATGCTACATTTCTCCCTGCTTTTGAGATTTTGGGCCTGCACAACATTTTTCACCTGATGTGTTTTTCAAGACTCTGGGTCCAGGACTCTATCCCTGGGGTTGGCCATGTGGGATCTAGCCACCTTAACCACCATACCATAGACTTGTTGACAGTCCCTTTAAAATTAAATAAATTCAATTTTATATAAAACTTATTTTCTTTCTGATTTACAATGGGTCAGAAATTTTTTCTTTCATTTTAGCACTCATACCTAGCCTGGTGTCTTGCATTTGGGGAGCAGAGTAGTCTACTCTTACCTCTCTTTTTTGTTGGGAAGTCGAATAGTTAGTATTTTTCACTGATGTTTAATTTTGGTGTTGAAGTACACAAAGCAGAAATGAGGTTGTCTATAATTGTTCTTTTTCCTTCCCTCTCCCACTTGCTGTCCTCTTCTACCTCCTCCTACTACTCTCGAGCGCAGACACAGTGAAGTGAGTCTTGAGAAAATCTGATCCTGATGGAAGAGGAATATCTCTGTATTTTTCTTTATCTAAATCATCTTTATGTTTAATTTTCCTTTCAAAACAAACTTCTTTACACAGTATTAAATTTCCTATTCTATATAGTTAACTTTAGTCTTGGACTTCTAGGACTCTTTAGTTTCAGTGATAACTATTATAAAAACATTATCAACACAAGAGTTTACTTTGTATTTATTTAAGTTTATTTATTTGTGTAAAATTTAATGAGAGATGACCTGTTATTCACTAAAATTTTATTGAATTATGTACACCAAATGTAATTTTTCTGTTTATTCATTCTCATAATTAGAGTTTAGTAGCAAAGGTACTGTAAAGAGAACTAAATGTTAAATGTATCTTTAACTTTTGCAAAACTAACTTAAAATTGCATATATATTGATACTTAATTTACAAACTCTGTAGTGACATTTTACCACTTTTTTTCCACCAAAATTGAATACCTTTTTCTCTCCTTTTAGGGACTAGTTAGAATATTGGTGGCATCCTACTCTGAAATTAAATTTATAATTATAGAACAGCTTTCATGAGATTCACCGGAGAGTCAGTTGCCCAGAGAAGATTGTGTACATGTGTTTTAATAAATTAACAGACCATTTAAAAGTATTTTTCTGTATTTCATGCCTAAAGAGATGAATAGCCTTCAGATGTATAGCAATATGTAGTGGGTAAGCTGTCTTAGGCTACTGTTCTTATCTCACTGAATAGCTTTTTCTCAGGCCTTCTTAGGAAGGATAAATAATTAAGTTTCCTGCAAATTTAACAGGGAACTTAAGATATAAAGCAATGATTAAATAGCATATGCGCTTTAAACAAAATTCCATATGGAATTTGTCCTTTAAAGTCTTTTAGCATGTCAGATGGCCTGATAAATAATAGTGAATATAGTGTTTCATTTCTAAAAGACACAGCAAATTGGTCACTTCTTATTTATAATGGAAGAAAATGTTCTTAGTCTAAGTGAGTGTACAAGACAGATACCAAGTTTGAGGTACATTTTTCCATAGCATTCTGCAGACAGTTCCGATTTAATGAATGCTTGACTTTATGATGGGTTTATTGGACTTAGCCCCATCATAAATTGAAGGGCAACTACCTGTGAAAAGATGGTAGTTACCTTGTATTCATGTCTTTACAAATCCATCCTATTTTTGTCATTCACTTTACTTTTGAACTTCTACTTGTTCTTAGAGGGAAGAGGTTGACCTTAAATAGCTTCAGGCTATTGATAGTTTTAGGAACTTTATAGAGGTCACCTTAAAAAATAAAGTTAAATAAAAATTAGTACAGATTTTAGTAATTATTTTTCTTGGTGCGTGGGTTCAAAATTGCTAATGTTGGATTTTGTAAAGGCTTAAAAAGCAACAGAATAAGCAGGTCACGTAATTGAGATTTTAAATTATACCAGTATAATGAATGAAAGATTATCTTGCTGTTATGTGAGTACTTGTGGTTTGAGTTAAAATTCCAGTATGCCACCATACTCAAAAATGCAGTATTTCAATAAACCTAGATTATGTAAGTAAAGATGATATGCCCTGGTAAACAGATGGCTTATAAAGTAGATACACTGATAACAAAGGCATCAATGTTAATGATGCATTTGAAGATTTTGAGTAATAAAGCCTAAACGTAAATTTTTTTTTTTTTTTGAGAGGATTTTGATATAATGCACGTGTGCTCGCCAGACAGAGAGAAGACAAAGAGATAGAAAGCAAGAAATCACCCCTCAGGGGATGGCCACGCTGCAATCCCTTCTCCTCCATTCTCCTCTTGGGATCTTGGGCGGGCATGCACGCACACGCGCTTGGCGTGAGTTTTAAGCCACCAGGTCCAGGACGCGAACCGTGGTTGACTCCATGGGAGTCCAGCGACATAACCATTACGCTAACTGCTGGTCCCCCCCCAAACGTAAATTTTAAAAGATCTGCGAATGGAAAAATTTTGTTTGGGATCCCCATTTTTCAAGAATAAGTGATACTCAGTTTTTTAAAAGTAATTGAAACTGTTGTATAAGACAGACTTTAAGATTATCTTCTTACCTTTAGGGCCTGAAAATAAATATCTACTGCTATTGAGTGTCGGAAAAGGAATGATTTGTTTTTTCTGTTTTTCCGACAATCCAATATATCGTTGTGATCAGATTTACAAGTTTCTCCCATGTTCCATTAGCCCTTAGTTAATATATTTTTGTGTCTTAGCAATGCTTCCTTCATTTTCTGTTTTCCATATAGGATTCGGGTAGAACTGGACTTTTTCCAGAATACTCTTGATAAACGTAATATTTTTGTTTAGGTGACAAACAGCATGTTTGGTGCTTCAAGAAAGAAGTTTGTAGAGGGGGTCGACAGCGACTACCATGACGAAAACATGTACTACAGCCAGTCTTCTATGTTTCCACATCGGTCAGAAAAAGATGTAAGTTAATCAGTTACATTGTGTTTACTCAGCACTGTATGTTTCCAGGTCCCTGAAAAGCAGCATATGAACTGGTAGAGTACTGTCTGTGATGACTGTGTGATTGTTTTGGCATAATGCTAGGCCCAGGGGATGCAAAGACACTGAACTTGCATTCTAATGGGAAATGTAAATATCTTATGATTTTCAAGTTAGAATAAGGTAATATGGTGGGAGGAAGTACTCAAAGACATAGAATAAACATATTACAACTTCTGGATAGTTGTTTTGTTTTCCTTTCCTTTCGATTTTTGGTATAGAGAACTTACCCTCTCTGAGAAGAAAGAGAGAAGGAAATTGAGAAGGTGTTTCCAGGAGAGTAGCCATGCCACAGTCCCTTCTCCATTTTCCTCTCAGGATTTTGGGCAGGCACACACATGTGCCCTATGAGTTTTTCAAGCTGCTGGGTCTGGGACTCAACTCTGCAGTCAGCCATGTGTAATCCAGCCACCTTAACCACCATGGCCACTGGCTGGCCCTGTTTTGGCTTTTTTATATGGGAAGTAACTTTTTTTTCTTTAATTTTTTGCTGGAGAGCCTGTACACTTGCTAGAGTAAGCTAGGGAAAGACAGTGGGAAAACGAGAAAGTGGCCCCCCTGGGGAATGGTTGCACCATAATTTCTTATCCTCTGTTTTTCCCTTTTTGGGAGTTTGGGCTTGTTTGCAC
Organism: Tupaia tana; assembly: GCA_026018925.1. Taxonomy (NCBI): domain Eukaryota; kingdom Metazoa; phylum Chordata; class Mammalia; order Scandentia; family Tupaiidae; genus Tupaia; species Tupaia tana. Next base: position 174,898,498 of record JAKSZU010000006.1, read on the forward strand.
ACACCCTCTGTGTGTTTCTAAGCTATCAGGTCCAAGACTCAAAACTCAATCTCTCTTTTGGCCAGGTAGGATCCAGCTGCCTTAGCCATCTTGCCATAGACTGGCCCACCTTGTTACTTTTGCATTAAAACAAATGCAGATATAGAGTAAAAAGTAGATTTGCACAGATTTAAAGATAATGAAACAAAAGGAAGACTAGAAAAAAGTGAAAGATTTGAAAGCAGCCCCCAATGGCCTTGTCATGCTGTAATACTTACTCTCCAGTTCCCCATATTGTCAGGATTCTGAGCACATCCATATGTGCTCAGTGTGTATTCAAAATATGGTAGATGATAGGCAGCAGATGTGGTGGAATTAAGGCGGCAGGATCCCACATAGCTGATTCCACCATTCCTGATAGCAAAGTTTTTTTTTTTTTTTTTTTTTTTTTTTTTTTTAAGTTATAGACAGTGTATTACAGAGGTGTGAATACAGTGTTTTGGAAAGCTAGTAGTTCAGTAATCTGTGTTGGACTAAAGGAATTTAGAATATAGCCAGGTCATAGTTAGCAAATTTATAAAATATTTTCTTTTCTTTTTTAGAGTGTGTAGCGCATGCGCTATCGGGTGAGTGTACTCATCAAAGAGACAGAGACAGAAAGAAATCACCCCCCAGAGAGATAGCCACTCTACAGTCCCTGTTCCTCCATTCTCCTCCTGGGATTTTGGGCACACATGCACATGCGCCTGGCATGAGTTTTAAGCTGCCAGATCTGGGACTCAAACTGCAGTCTGAATCCAATGAATCCAATCTGGGATTCATACTGCAGTCAAATAAATAGGAGTCCAGCAACATAACCATTGCGCCATCTCTGATCCCAAGTTTATAAAATATTTTAAATAAATTCAGTTGTTCAGATTCTGTTAAGATACTTTAAATTCTACACCATACACTGTAGTCAAACAAGTTATATTTTTGTACTTTGTACCTACCCAACTCCCCCTTAAAACCTTTATAAATTTGATATTCTTGATTTCCTATCTGTGTAAGTCTGCCCTAGCTATTAACTCTATAAGATTCTTAGTGAATTTTAAAACGCTTATAAAGTTCTAAGATATGTAATAAATGCCCTAATTTTTCTTTATAAAGTTGATCATGAGTCAATCACTTTCCATGCCTTTTTAGAATTTTACAGTTAGGTTAATCTACGTTTAAATGAGGATTTTATTTTTTTCTGTTTTGGTATGTTTCCTCCTTTATTTCTATTTGCAAAATTTCTTTGTCAGTTTTGAAATGAACTACCATTTACATTACTTGTACTCTTCAAATTATGTGTGTGGTGGCTTTGTTTATAATTGTGTGCAGGTTAGTATCTTATGAAACATTGTCATCTGTTAGGTCATTGGGAAAGTCGTGACGTATTTCCATGTTTTTCCATGCAAAAATGCGTCATGACTTTCCTGGTGACCCAATAATTTTGTTACCTTACTGCCCTATTAACTATTTGCTATTTTATATCACTAAAACTGAATTATTATTTTGCACAAGTTTCTGTGTTTAAATATGACTGTACATTAGAATTTGGGATGTATGTTTGGTAGGATCACTGCAGAAACTATAAAACTTGTGACTTGTATGTGTGTTTGTATAAAGACAGTTAAGTTTGATGAAAAAAGTGGTTGTAAAATATTACTGATTGATGAAAAGCATTTATTCTAATTAGAAAGATATGAAACTTTCAAACTGAAAGTTGAAACTTCCAAATCTGAAAGTATATTGAGACAATGACTAAGAGGTATCTGTCTTCTCAAAAGCAGAAATAGTCTTTTTAAATCAAAATTAGTATATAAGCTTAAATATATACTCACATGTGTTGATTACTATTCTAATCTAGTTAGTTGTCACAGAAGTGATAAATGATTTGTTCCATAAAACTTAAAAGGCAATTAAGTGGATAACATGGCATGAGGATTAAGAACTTGGACTCTAAAGCAATAAACAGGTATATGTGTGGGTCCTGACTTTGCCTGTTAGCAGGAACTCTCCAGGCCTCAGTTCCGTCATCTGTAAAATGGGGATAATACAGTAGCAACCTCATAAATTGCTTGCTGTTGCTGTTACTTTTTTGTTACTACCAGATAGCACAGGAAAATGATATAAATTTAAAACAGTGTAGATGTGGAAAAGAAAAGAAATATTACCCATAATCTTATTAGTCAGGAATAATTTACTACTAAGATTTTGATTTTACACTTTATATATTCTTACTAAAAATAAATGATTATTAAATCTTCTGGGGCATACTTTTTTTCCATGAGAAAATTTGTACCAACGTTTACTTTCATCAGCACTCATGCCTTCCAGAGTACCAGTATATTATCTGTAAGTCTTTGCTAATAGACAAAACAAGCTTATTGTTTTAATGTACATATATTGAAACACTGCTAATTTTCACACACACATATGCATGCAGGGATGTGTCTTTTCCATATGGTTATTGGCCATTTGTTGACCACTGTATTTCTTCCTTTGTATATTACTTATTTTGTGTGATTTTCTATTTCTATATTAAAACAACAAATCTTATTTGTTAGTGTTCTTCCATATATTAAAGTTAATAACCTCTTGTCACTTGTCATAAACATTTTTCCCACATTTCACATTCAGTTTATTTCATAATACTTGTACTATACAAATATTTATAGTTTTAATCAAATGTGGTATATCAATCTTTTTTTTATGGTTTCTGTTTCGAGATCATACTTAGACATTTCCCAATAGCTTTCTTCTGATACTTTTATGTTGTATTCTTCACATATAACTTATGTATATTAGAAATGCATTTTGATTTAAGGTGTGACATATATTCTGCCAGATAGTTCTGTCCTCATGAGATTATCCAGTTGTCTCAACACAATTTATGCTTTGGATCATAGTTCAGAAAATTTTTCTTTATAGGACCAGACAGTAACTATTTCAGACTTTGGTGGACCATGAGTCAAAATCAAAGATACTATATAAAATCCATTCCTTATTACATATATAATAATATACATACAATAGTAACTATTTCAGATTTTGGTGGACCATGAGTCAAAATCAAAGATACTATATAAAATCCATTCCTATTACATATAATAGTCATTTATATAGTCATTTATCACATAAAAACCATTCTTGGTTTATACACCCTATAGAAACAGGCTGTTTGCTAGATTTGGCTTAGAGACAATAATTTGCATATTCCTGAGTTAAACCATTCATTTGTGGCTAATTGAACTCATTCCCTTAATAGATACAAGTGTCTGTTTTATTTTTCAGTCTGTTTCTGAACTCTTGTTCTATTTATCATAGCAACTCTTATGTCAGAACTTCACCACAGTTTGAACTGCTGTAGTTTGTTTGTTCGTTTGTTTCTTTTTTAAGTTTTTGCCTTAGGGCACCTGCACTGGCAGAGAGAAACAGAGAGAGGGAAAGTGAGAAATCTCCCCCCAGGGAGGATGACCGTGCCTCTCATTGTTTATTCTCCTCCTGGGATCTTGGGCATGCATGCATGTATGCCTGATGTGATTTTACAGCCACCATGTCCAGGACTTGAACCATGGTTAGCCATGTGGGAGTTCAGCAACATAACCACTCCACCATCTGCCGGTCCTGAATAGCTGTAGTTATAAAGAATATTTAACATCTTAGATAAGGACTTTAAGTACTTTTTATGTTTTTATGTAAAAATGTGTTATTGACCTTCTTTTAGAAGGATATCTAACTTTAATTCTATTGTTCTTTATACTTTTTTTTCTTTTGCCTGAGAGTACGGGCAATTGCCAGAGCCTAGGTAGTTGGGGGCTGGGCAGACAGGAATGATAAAGTTCCTCATCATGGGATGTGATCACACTGCAGTTCTTTCTCCTCCATTTCTCTGTCCTATTGGGATTTTGCGCACACAGTCACACACTCTTGCTGGCATGTTTTTCAAACCACCAGGGCCAGGTTTCAAACCACAGTCGGCCTTGTGGAATCTGGCTCCTTTAGGTATTAGACTATGGGACCAGCCCTTTTTATGCCTTTTAATAAGTAAAGGTTTATAGTCTCCATTTTTATTGCATTCTTTGGATTGGCTTTTACAGATCTATATAATACTTTGGGCATGTAGTATAACCAAACTGCCTTGTGAAATTCTTTTACTAGTGTTTGGTGATTGAGAATTTGGGCACTGGAAATCCTGCTATACAGGTTTATTTCTGTTACATGATTTACTAGCTCTCTGGGGCAAGTTACTAAGTCCTGTATTTTGGTTTTCTCATTTGTAAAGCAGTAGTACATGACTCATGGGTGGTTATAAGGATTGAATGAACAACTGTATGTAAAATTTTAAAAAATATATTTTGGTGGACCAGCAGATGGCTAATGGTTATGTCACTGGACTCCCAAGTAGTTGACTGAGGTTCAAGTCCCAGACCAGGCAGTTAAAACACATGCCATGTGCCTATGTGCACAAGATCCTGAGAGGAAAATGGAAAAGGGGCCATGGTGTGGCCAACCCCCTGGAGGGTGATTTCTCGCTTTTTGTCTCTCTCTCTCTCTCCGGCATGCGCACATGCCCTATGGCAAAAAAAATCTCTCTTTTAAAAAAAAATATATATATATATACACACATATATATGTGTATATGTATATATTTATGTATTTATGTATTTATATCTCAAGTGTGTGTGTGTATATATGTGTGTGTGTGTGTGTGTGTGTGTGTGTATATATATATATATATATATATATATATATAGTGAAAAGGCACATGTGCTCACCACAGAAAGACAGAAACAGAAAGCACACCCCTTGGGGGATGGACACACCACAGTTTCTTCTCCATCTCTCCCATGTTTTGTGATTTGGGGCACACATACAAGCACACACACTCAAAGTCTTTTTTAAGTCACACAGTTAGTCATTTGGCATAATCCAGCTGCCTCAACCACCACACCACTGGCTGGCCTATAAACTTTTAAGAAGAACAGATTGGGGGCCGTTAGGTGCCATGGTGGTTAAGGGCGCTGGACTCCCACGTGACCAACAACGGTTCAAGTCTGGGACCTGGCGGCTTGCTTTCTCACTTTATCTCACTTTCTCTCTCATTCCCTGTATTAGAAAATGAATAGATAAATGGATAGAGTTAAATAAAATAATTCTTTTTTTAAAAAAGTAAGAACAGATTGAATAAATGTTTAATAACTGTTGCTATTAATTTGATTTTTTTGGGTTTTTGAGGTGGTTATGTATGTCATTTGCAAATAATGATTATTTTTGTCCTCATAGAAGACTTCTCAAGGGAAAAAGTTGAAATATATTAAATAAATGTTTTGAAAAATTGTTTAAACTTTTGTCTCTGAAAAGAGTGAGAAAATAATATTCTTTTTCATTTAACCAGAGGGACATGTGCACTCAGTGGAGAGAGACAGGAAAAATGAGGGGAAAAAAAAAAACCTCTTCCCCCCAGTCAGGGGATGGCCACACTGCATCCCTTCTATTCAATTTCTCCTTTTACAGTTTTGGGCATGTGCACACACTGGGTCTGGGGCTCAAACCATTCCCTTGGTTATGTGGGTTCCACCCTCCATAATCATCACCATCAGCTGGACCTGTGGCATCTTTTTTTTTTTTTTTTTTTTTTTTTTTTAACGTTTTTTAAAGTGTTTTGCCTTAGGACATGTGTACTCATCAGAGAGAGATGAGAGGTAAAGTGAGAAATCACCTTCCGGGTAGGATGGCCAAGCAGTAATCCTTTCTCCTTCATTCTCCTCTTGGGATCTTGGGCTCACACAAACACATGCCTGGTGTCATTTTCAGCCGCTGGGTTCAGGACTTGCACGGTAGTCAATCCTGTGGGATTCTAGCCCCTTAACCACAATACCACTTCTGGCCTCGGCTTTATTTTTAATAATCTTGTTTTTAATTTTAAAATGTTCTTCAGATTCTGTCTCAATATAGAACTCTGTGTGTATACATACACATATACATGCATGCACATTATTTCTTCCTTTTCTCTTGTTTTTTGTAGATGTGAAATAGAAAGCAGAATTCATTTGTTGTATTTGCTTTACAATATTAACATAATGCTAAGAATTATCATCATACCTTTAAGTAGACTGTACAATGCATGCTTTGAAAAACATTTTAAAACACAAGTATTTGTTTTCCTTTTTAAATTGCCTTTGTGGTCAAGAAAGTTTTATTCAATAAAATTTTGTTGCATCTTGAAGCCATTTGTTCTTAGGTGGGAAATAATTGACCAAACATTTTAATATTTTTAAAAATAAATGTCATGATTGAAAGTATACTCATTGCAGGGAGTACTTATGAGAAGAGGTCACTACTAGGAAGCAACGCTTAACACGTGTTGTTATGGAGAGCTGGCAGATGCCAGAGTTGCCTATTAAGTTTTTAGATATTATTTAATTTGTCAGTGGATATGTGTGCTTGTCCAAGAGAGAGTTAGAGAGGGAGAAAACACTTCCCCACGGGTTATAGTTATGCTGTAATCCCTTTTCCTCCATTTCTCTTATCCTGTTAGGATTTGGGTAAGTACACACACATACATTTTTTTTTTTGGAGAGGTTTTCGCCATGGGCGCATGCGCTCACCAGACAGACAGAGAGTGAGAAATCAACCCCCAGGCGGGATGGCCACGCCGCAATCCCTTCTCTTCCATTGTCCTCTTGGGATCTTGGGCACGCATGCACACGCACCCGGCGTGAGTTTTAAGCCACCTGGTCCAGGACTTGAACCGTGATCGACTACATGGGAGTCAGCGACATAGCCATTATGCTAACTGCTGGTCCAACACACACATCCTTTTTTTTTGGGGGGGGGGAGGTTTTTGATATAGGGCGCGTGCACTCGCCAGTCAGAGAGAGACAGAGAGATAGAAAGCGAGAAATCACCCCCCAGGGGGGATGGCCACACCGCAATCCCTTCTCCTCCATTCTCCTCTCGGGATCTAGGGCACGCATGCACACACTCCCGGTGTGAGTTTTAAGCCACCGGGTCTGGGACGTGAACCGTGATCGACTACATGGCAGTCCAGCCATTACATAGCCATTACACTAACTGCTGGTCCCCACACACATGCTTTTTAAGCCACTATGTTCAGAATTCAAATTGTGCAGTTAGCTGTGTGGGAACTGGCTCTGTTAACTAGTAGGCCACAGGGCCGGCCTTCAAATATATACTTTTTAAACAATAGTTATATTTGTTTTCTTTCTTTTTTCCTTCTTTTTAGTTTTGCCGTAGGGTGTGTGTGATCTCTGGGGAGAGAGAGAAAGTTAGGGAACATGGGAAATCACCTTCTAGGGGGAATGTCTGCACCACAGTCCCTTATTCCTCCATTCTCCTCTCAGGATTATGGGCAAGCACACACATGTGCCTGGGATGTATTTTAAGCCTTCTATTCCAGGACTTGAATTATATAGTCAACCATGTGGGATCCAGCCACCTTAACCACCATGCCACTGACTTAACCCACAATAAAAATATATTAAAATACATTTTTCTGATTTTTTTTTTTTTTTTTTTGTCCCTTGACATTCTTTCTCCTCTTTATTTTTTATTTATTTTTTTGATTTTTTTAAGTAGAGGGTGCTTGCACTCAGAAGACAGAGACAAGAGGGAGAGAAGAAAGCAGCTACCACCCACCCTCATGGGCAATGGTCACACCACAATCTCCTCAGTCTCTCTTTCCTTTTGAAATGTTTGACACACACACACACACGTGCCCATTGTGTTTCTCAGGCTGCCAGGTCCCAGAATCAAACAGCATAGTTGGCCATGTAGGATATAGCTATCTTAACCTCCTGGTCATAGAGATGACTCTTGACATTCTTTATATTAAAGAGAGGGTAACGGGCCTTCTTGGTGAGTCAGAGAAATTACTAAAATCACAATACATCGTCTTCTAGTTGATTTTTGTTTTTTATTGTTGACGATGCACATTGTAGATTTCATGGGATTTCATGGCCATCCCAGGGGGGATGACCACACTACAGTCCCTTCTCCTCCATTCTCTTCTCAGGATCTTGAGCATGCACACACACGGGTCTGTCTGGTGTGAATTTTAAGCCAACAGGTCCGGGACTCGAACCATGGTCAATTACATGGGAGTCCAGCGACATAGCCATTACACTAACTGCTAGTCTCCAACTAGGATGATTATATACTTGGGAGCATGATAATTTGTTGTTTTAAGCCTTTTACTGATGATGTGACATTTGATTGATTGATTGTTTTTTTACCCTTCTTAAGAACACAAGTTCTACACCTATTTTACCTAGAATTTTTGAAGATAAACTTCTTTCTTAGCTTTGTTGGTTAAATTTTACATAACCTAGAGTTTTATTTTAAAAATTTCTCAGAGGTTCAAGATCCCTCTGTGTGCTGTAAATAAATATCCTGCACTATGAAGAAGATTAGATTATTAGCATCTGCTGCTACTATTAAGCACTTACTCTGTGCTTTCTCTTTTCTCATTGTACCTTTTCTTCAAATCCATGAGGTAGATAGTGTTAATTCCATCTTATGGAAAGGAAACTGAGGCTTGGTCCCAGGTAAGTGGCAGCAACCAGGATTCAAATTAAGATTATTTTCTAACTCCAAAACTGGTTCTTTTTTATGCTGCATTCCCTTCTATAATATATCTCTTGATCTAAAATTTTATATTTTTCTAAGAAATTTACCTTTATATTAACTTTCAACAATTTATATTTATGTTTCTATATGCATACATAAATATATATGAACATATATATATATAACCATATTAAAGGTTCATTTTCAAATTGCAAGAACACACATGTATGTGTGTGTGTGTGTGTGTGTATATATATGAAAATATGCATTGTGTGTGTGTATTTATGTTTTCTGTTTGTGTGTGTATTTGTTTTCTGTTGTCTCTTTACAATAGTTACTGCTCTGCCAGGGTACATTTCTCGTGCTGACCTTAATAGCAATTTGATGTCATTCACATAATTTTTTATTGTATGTTAAATCCTTTTTTTTTTTTTTTTAAACTATTACTAGAGGGCATATGTGCTCACCAAAAGAGAGAGCTCACTTTCCAAGTGGGGCATGGTCACTCGCAATTCCTTTTCCTTCTTTCTTCTTTCCTGTCAGGATTTTGAGAAAACACACACATGTGTACAGAGTATATTTTTCAAGTCACTGGGGCCAAAATTCAAACCATAGTAGGCCATGTGGGATCTGGCTTCCTATGCACAATGCTTAACCACTGTGCTCCTTGGCAAGCCCTTAATTCACTTTTAGCACTGATACATGCTTTCCCAATTCGCAAATACATAATATTAAGCATAGATTTTTTTGGATAAGAAATTGCATATTTTCATTTTCTTAAGATTTTTGTTGGTTTGTTTTTGTATTTTTTTGTTTGTGTGTGTGTGTGTGTTTTTTTTTTTTTTTTTTTTTCCTGTAGGGTGTGTGCACTCAACGGAGACACAGAGAGACAGAAAATAAGAAATCACCCCCAGGGAGGATGGCTATGCCACAGTCCCTTCACCATTCTCCTTTTGGGATTGTGGACATGTACACACATGTATTGGGTGTGAGTTTTCAAGCTGCGGAGTCCAGGACTTGAACCCTGGTCAGCTATGTAGGAGTCTAGCACCATAACCATTATGCCACCTGCTGGTCTGCATGTTTGCATTTTGACGCTCTTCAAAGCAGTAATTTTTAACACCTGTCTGTATAGCTTATGAATACTTATTTTATGTGGGTGTTAAAGGTTATAAACTCTTAAATTTACCATTAAACAACTTTCATAATCCTGCAAAGCTGTGTTGCTCACCTTTATTCAGTGGCACATAGAAAAAAATTATACTTCTTATTATGTACTGTGGCAATTGGATCACCCAGCTACTCTCGGTCTCAAGTAATAGGCCTAGGGAGCTGCATCCTCTTTATCTTCATGCTGTGCCTCCCCTCCCTGTGTGCTCCCTCATCTCATCCTGAGAGAGTTGATACCTTGGCAAACATGTAATTGATTTTTCACTGTATAACTTCTATGAGAAAGTAGGCTAAACTATCTGCTGTTTGGAGTTGGTGTTAAATAAACAAATTTCTGGGAAAAGTAAAGTCAGTGATTCAATAGAAAATTCCCATTTTGGATCATTCTACATCATGGACTCATACTGGCCAACATCTTATATTTGAAACCTTTAGAAATAACTACTCCAGATCAGCAGATGGTGTGGTAATAAAAGCTCTGGACTCCCACATGGCTGGAGTCCCAGACCCAACGACTTGAAAATGATGCCGGGCATGTGTGCACGCAAGCCCAAAATTCCAGGGAGAGAGTGAAGAAGTGATTGTGTGACCATCCTCTCTGGGGGGTTGTTTCTTGCTTTCCCTCTCACCGTCTCTGTCTCTCTCTGGCAAGCACACATACCCTCTGGCAACCACCCCCCGCCACACACACACACACACAAGAAAGAGAGAGAAGAGAGAAGGGAAAGAAAGGAAGGAAATAATTATACTCTTTCTTTTGTAGCTTACAGCAATAACAGAAAGTCAGGATTCTTGATTATTTTATATAAACCTTTTTACCTTCTTTCACCAACTAAAGTTTCATGGTATATTACACATCTCCTTTGATCTTGTTCTTGCAATTTGGAAATGAATCTTTAGTATGCTTAAAAACTATTTTCAGTGACAATAATGTCTAAGAAAAGATCCTGGTAATACATCTTTAGAATGATTGAGTATTCTTGATAAAGACTATAGAGTTTGAATGTTAGCTTAATTGTCTTAATCTCATGCCTTCTGAATTTGAGAAGGGATATTTATATGGTTCGATGCTTTCTTAGAAAGTTTATTACTACATTATAAATACTGTTGTCTTTTGAGTGGTGTGGAACTCACCCCCTGTCTCAGCAGATTCTGATATGTCTCTAGTTTAAAACCACCGTTGTATTAAAAATTTTGTGAACTTTGCAATAACAAAAACCACTTAGAACTTTGATATGAAATAACCTGAAATGTATATTGTAAAACTTCCATTGTTTAAGTGTTTCTACCCTTTTTTTTCTAACCATGATCAATGTCAGCATGGATTTCCTTCCCTGGAGATGAGAGCAGCCTATAATTATTTTCGCTCATGGTTCTCCATTTATTCCCTTTTTCTGTATGCCAGCTATTTCAACAGAACATCAAATACTGTTACTCTTACCGTCAGAAAGCCCCTCATTTTGTTCCACTTCTGCTATTCTAGTTTAATATCTCACCATGTACCATTTCCATCTGTTTCTGCTATTAGGATTAACATCCCAAAGCATATTTTGATCATGTCGCTTCCTTAATTAATATTATTTTTTTTCTCTTCATTGCCGTAGTTAATATTCATCTCTGTATGACATTTAAGAAGACCCTTTCATATGTGACCCCAGCATACCTTTTCTTTTATTCATTTATTCTCCTATTCCATGAGAGAGTGAGGATGGGATCAGAGGGGGCTACACAGAGATGTTGGCATACCCGTAAGGGTCTTCATATTGGTAATCCATTCTCAGTCAGTCAGAAACATGGGGGTGCTGTGTGTGCCCACAGGGAGAAGAACCCAGAGTGCAAACTAGGGACCTCATTCTAGCATTTCTGAGTGTTGGGGTACCACTGTGCCATTGCAGCTGTTGGGTTACCACCATGCCATTGCAGCTGGCCAACATACTCTCTTTTATTTCCATTCTTCTCTGCCCCAAAAGGGGTGAGGTTTATCTTTTCCTAATTACTCTATTACTCATCAGCACTGTTTCTTATTTTGTATTTTTTTCTAATCATGATACTAATCTTTATTACATCCTCACTGCATATTCTAGGCCTGGAGGACTCCTTCTATACCCATTTAAATGTTACCACTCTACAAAGTATTCTTGATAGTTTACTTCTGTACAGAATTATCAACCTCCAGTGGTGCTTTATAGTTCTTCAGAGCATTTAAAGCACTACCTTAGAATATACTTAGTTGTGTTATTTATTCCCCTTTTTTGATAGGTTATAAATTCTTTGATTATGTGACTCATGCCTTAATTAATGTGTTTTGATAGTTGTCTATTGTAAGATGGAATACATAACACATATTTTAATTTACTCAGCTCAAATATTAAACTCTATATAGAGCTCTATTACACTCACATTTCTGTGAGGAAATATAAATGAATATATAATTTTCCAGGAAAATGAAATGACCTTTGAATAATATTCTACTAGTAAAAAAGGACCTTGATGTAATAAATCGATACGTTGTACAAGTCCCATGTAGTTCTTATTCATATTCATATAACAGATCATACAGATTATATACTTATGTCTACATGCTTTTGTATTTTTAACTTAATCTTTGCTATTGTATCATGTCTTCACTTATTATATGATTATATGTATATTTGTTCAGCTTTTCTACCCACCTGATATACATCAGTTATTTGTATGTATAAATCAAAAAATATTCTTACAAAGTTCAGAACTTTTCTATTTAGATAATAAACTGAATTTATAATTTACTTTACCATGTTATCAAAGAATCAGGTAATTTCCTTTGTAAGTTTATAGAGCTGACCTTCTGAGACACTGATTTGTGTTTTTGTTTGCCTCATTGACCTAAATTTTAAAGATGAAATAATAGTGTTGCCATAGTTTTGTTTAGTGTAACTTAATAAAACTTCTAAAAATTAAGTTCATTTGCAGAGTTTAGTTTCATCCAATTGTGAAATTCTCTAAAGAGACATGAAATTTATTATGATATGCTTGTTTTATGTCTTTATGGATGGGAAATGTGGACTAGACTCACACTTAGGGTATGATTTAAAGGTTTGTAAAGTGTAAATGCAATGCTGTATGTTCTTTATGCTCTAATATAATTAATTTATTTCTAGATGCTGGCATCACCATCTACATCAGGTCAGCTGTCTCAGTTTGGGGCAAGTTTATACGGGCAACAAAGTAAGAATTCTGCATTTATTTTCGGATACTTTATTTAAAGAGAAAGTAAATAACTATCAAATAAAGAATGACCAGTGCTGCCCCATGGCTTTATGGTAGAGTTTAAAAGAAAGATTTTAATTTTCGGAGTTTTCTTTATTTTGCTTACGTGGCAAATTCCTCATTATTTTGTAATGAGGGATTTTGTAAACTCTAAATTTATTATCTTTTATGTGTAGCATAGATTAAAATTTATTTCAGCAGCTTTGTAACTGTATAATTTCTTTGCAGTATTTTTGAATAAGGATTTGCTAAACAAAAGACATTTTCTATTTTTAGTTAGAAGAAGTTAAAAGTCTTTTGTTTGTTTGGGTAGATGTTTTTGTTTGTTTGTATATATGTGGCCTGTTTATTAATGTAAGCCCATTGCCCCGCAGCAGATTGTGAAATATTCTCTGTTTGGCAAATGTTTCTTCTTTAGCTTTAGCTCAATCTGGGTATAGGGTCTAGATTTTTGATTCACAGTTCAATGTTTTTCAATTATTAAAGTTTCTGGGGGTTTTATAAATAATTGTAATATTTTTAAAGCACTTTACACAGTGCATGGCTCATAGTAAGTGCTCAATAAATGTTAGCTGTTGTTATTACATAGAATTTTTATAAAACTAAATTACAGATGTCTTTAGATTTTTAAAAATTGTTTATATATTAGTAAGATTTTATGATCTCTGTTAATGCCAGAGATCTGTTGATCTCTCCTTTCAGTATATCATTTCCATTAATAGAAGAGGGAAGTTAAATGTGTTGTAAATTCCCTCAAAGATTAGAGGGTAATTGGATAAATGGAGACATCAGATGACTGTCTTCAATAACATAGAATAAAAATCATTTATTTCATTTGAAACTGTTTCCCCAGTATAATGAAAAGCAGAGTTTCGATAGTTACCAGAATAGTTTGTCATACCAATTTACCCTTCAAATTGATTTTCTAGTTTAGTGAGAGAATAAAACTTATTTTAAATTTATTTGTAACTTTCTTCTGCTATGGAATACAATTTTATTCATACAGAATTAGTAAGTAAGGTTTACCAATTTCTTATATTCATTAGTAAATTTTCTCTAACCAAGCAGAAAAACATATTTTAAAAGTTTCCATTACCTAAAAAAAAGAAAAAAAAAAAAGATTACTTATATATACACAAATGTTTGTCCAAGTTGTTGAGAAAGAATTATCAGGTAGTAACTTGTTTGACTTACCCTGTGTTTTAGACATTCATCCTTTAAAATATAGCTATTTTAAATCTATGTTTTGTTTCTATGGAGTGGCTGCAAAGAGCTTATTTTGTTATCTCTTTAAAGCCCACAGTTTATTACAGAAAGGAGATAGGGCATGGAGGAGAAAATTATATTTAGGAAACTAAGGTTATTCTATAAAGGGGAGTGGCTGTGATAATTAACTCTCTGGACTTTAAAAAATCTGGTCTAATTTTTTAATCTGCAAATGTCAAATTATAATTGGGCTAAGACACAGGATGGTTAAGTTTGAAAGATATGATCAGTATCAGTCACTTATTGACTTCTTAATTTGTGTAAATCATTGTGTATAAGAATATACAAAGATTAATAAATGAACTAATTTATTTTTATTAGAAAAATACTTTTAAGATTTTTAATAGTTTATTTGGAAGCCATATACGATAAAAATTTCCTGATGGGAGTTCAGGGTATTAAATGGCTATATTTATGTAATATTAGTGAAACATTTTTAATGTATAGTCTACTTTTTTAAACTGACATCTTAGTTATTAGACTACAGAAAAATTGAAACTTACATCAACAGAAGCTGAAATGTCAGGATGCAGTTTTTTTTTTTCTCCAGGATACAGGTCTAAAAGCTGTAATCGATGGACAAAGAGCCTACTTACTAGTGTCTGTTAGGAGAGACTTGAGAGGTCCAGATAGGTCATTTAGCTGGTAGGTAGTCTGAACATACACCTTGTCAGGGAGAGACCATGAGCTACCATATGGGATTTGAGGGTCAAGATTTTTTTTTTTTTTTTTTTTTTAGAGTTTTTTGCTATAGGGCGCGTGGGCTCGCCAGACAGACAGAGAGAGACAGAGAGACAGAAAGCAAGAAATCACCCCCCAGGGGGGATGGTCACGCTGCAATCCCTTCTCCTCCATTCTCCTCTTGGGATCTTGGGCATGCACGCACACGCGCCCGGCGTGAGTTTTAAGCCACCGGGTCCGGGACGCGAACCGCGGTCGACTACATGGGAGTCCAGCAACATAGCCATTATGCTAACTGCTGGTTCCCGAGTGTCAAGATTTTGATAGTTTGTCAGAATAATACAATCTGAGACACTGACTTTAATGAAGGATGGAGAGATAACGAATTAGTAAGTGTGAGTAGATTAGAGATGTTATTCTTATGGCAACTTACTATAATTGCTTATTGTAGTTGCATAGCTATCGCATAAAGCTTCCACCCATAAGATACTATTTCTGGTGGAAACGATCAGTTCATTAGTTTGAATTGATAAAACTTAAAGTTCTTTTTTCTCCTGGTGCATTGAGTATATTATTCTGTACTCTATACTCATTGGCAGAGTTCAGTAGAAATTTATGCAATTAAAATGTGAGATCTACTATCTTTGTGTGATTTTTGTTTGTTTAATAAAATCTTCTATGGAAGAAGGAGATAGAGAGTGACAGGCACCCCCCAACAAGGTCTTCATGCTGTAATCCCACCCCCAGCCACAGCTGGGCAGGATCATGAGTTTGTGCTCCTGGAGTGCAAAGGGCAAGCATGATGCATGAACCTGGGACCTTCCTGTATGGGTTCAGTGTCAAGGAGCATCACATTACAACTGTGCCACCATGGCTGACTTGTTTTGTGTTCTCAGTGGTTGGAAAGGTTAGATGTGTATGAAGTAGAGGGAAAAGAGTACACTCCCCAGTACTAAGATTCACTGAGACTAAACAAAGCAAAGAATAGACTTCTGAAATGTATATAAAACTGCTTGAGCTTGCATTTTGCCAAATTGGGTAGAAGTGATCGAATAGTGTAGGAAGTACCCAGAAAATATTGTACTAGAGGCTTGTATGATCTAAGTTTTAATATAGTTTGATAGTATCTACATTATGTCAGTTACTTTTTATCCAGGAGTTCATGTGAATCCTTTGTAAAAAATGGTAACTATAGGAACCCGCAGACATACTCTTGTATTTGAATTGCATGTTTTCTCTACTTGTCTTTGAGTGTGTGCATGAGATCTTAGGTATACCTTCTAGGTTTAAAGCCCCTTGGGCTCCCTGAAACTATACTAGGTTGGAATGAATAGGGAACCAGGAACTAATTTCTCCTGGATATTCAGTACAGTGAAATTAAGTGGTAATATAATTGGAATGACTTTTTTTACCAACAGAATGTAGAGCTTTGTAGGATTTGGGGGCAAGGGGAAGTAGATCACTACATATACTGTTGCCTATGTGTATATTACCTTTTAGACACATAGCTTAAACTATCTATTTAGATGAGTCCATTATATACAGTTGTATCTAAATTCCCAACGGACCCCAGGCTCTAATTAAGAAAGAAAATAAATGTGGGGTGTAAATGTTCCTTTTGAGAACAGTAGCATATTGTCATGCTTGTAGCAGACAGTCCTTTGGCCTTCTGTTTTAAGGACGCCTATGTGAAGGTTATTTGCTTTGTGAAAAATCAGTGCTCAGATAGGAAAATTCAGAATGATGCCACTGACAGTGTAAATAGGCAAATGACACATTTTGGTTGCTTTGGGAAGTGTAGGACCATTTAACAGATAATTAGTGCTCTGAGAGGTCTTGCTCTTGAGAAGCATGTGCTATTGTTGGGGGGGGGGTGATACATACTTACATGTAAAACATTACATATTTACCTGTGAAATATTAAGCAATAGTCTATGATAAGGAATACTTAGGTTAAAAGACATTGTGTGTCAAATCATATGTACCGAGTTTCAAGGTTTGGGGAGGAAAGCACAGTAAGCTACTGTGGTACAGGAAAGCTTTAACAAGGAGGTGGGAATTGAGTTTGACAGATATTTACTGAGTGCCAACCATACATAGAGCATCATGCTAGATATTGCAGACGTATGATAGAAGAGGTCATTCTTTTTTATGCCATTTCTGAACAAACTGTTAGGGGCTACTGCATTTATTGCATATCTTTGTTGCTTTTGTATTCTTGATACTTCATACATGACAAGCACTCAGATGTTTGTTAAATGCATGGTGAGCAAGGTTATGGTCCCTACATATAATCTAGTTGGATAAATGCACAAATAATTTTACTTCTAAGGAGAGTAATAAGTTTGAAGTTTTCTGGATATTTCTAAGGAAGGAATAATCACCTCTTTTAGGTAATCAGGAAAGGAATTACAGATGAGGTCATATTTGAGAATGATCTTAAACTATGATTAAAGTTGTCTTAGCAGTGGGAACAACATCCACAGCATGAGGATAGATTTGGGAATGGTCTACCTTGTCAATGTAAGGGAAACCCGTTAGGCTGACCACTGGTTTCAGCCAAGATGTATATAGTCTTCACATTTCTGTGAGATGTATCTCAAGATCTTTCCTACTTGCTCAGTTCAAGAACACAGCTATAGCATGAAGTTTTCCCTCATAAAACATCTGTTTTCTGATTACTTCATTAGATTGTCTCTTTTTTAAAAAGTTTGTTTTAGTCATTATCATACAAGCGCAAATGAAAAAGGGAGAAAAAAAAGAACCGCCAGCAGAGTCTGAATCAGCAGTTCTTCTCTAGCCTCCAGCTTCTCAAGATCTTGAACCTGAACACATGTGCTCAGAGCGTTTACAGTCTGACTCAGGAATCTGAATCTGTTTTGGCAGTGTGGCTTTCAGCACTGCAGTTCAGTTCAGTACTGATTGTGCCACTAAGCTGGGCCGAGAGACTGTCTCATTTTTTTCTTCATTTTTAGGACCACTTGTTGGCTTTCTTTCTATAGGCATTTTTAACTAAACAAGGGGGGGAGGAGCTAATACTTATGAAGTATTATTTACTATATGTTAAATGCCAAAAACTTTGCATGAATTAATTCATTTAATTCAAGACAGCTCCACGAGAGGTTAAGGATATTGCCCGATGTTATACAGATAATTTAGAGTAGAATCAGGCTTACGTTATTTTGTGTAAGTATCTATTGAATACAAGTTGAACAACAGTTTTTCTGAAACCTGAAAATTTTATATTACTTATTGAATGTCTTAAACTTAGAGTACCATTGGCACATAGTAAAAATTAAAAGAGTTAAATCTAGAGATGGCAAGGTTTTATTGAAGTAAGACCTTATGATAGGATTTATTTATTTTTCTTCCGTTTATTGAGTGCCTACCATGAGTGAGATATTATTTCAGAATGTAACAATATTGCAAATAACAAAGTTCCTATTTTGATTTAATGGAGGAAAAGAAACCAAAACTTGCAGAGAACAAGTGAATTATTAAATAACTTGAACTGGTGGAGATATTGAGAAATGATCAAATATGGGATATTTCAGAGATGGAGCTGATAGGACGATGGGATATGTGAAAGAGAGGAATCAAGATGATTTCTAAGGTTTGATTTTACCTGCATTACTTTGTGAATAGGTGCCATTAAATCTATAGTGGGCATTTAGGTTGAGACAGAGCACAAAATATACTTAGGAAATGCTCACAGCTGTTCCATATCTAAAGGTCCTGTGGAACTCCTGTAAAGATCCAGTCAGAGATATCTGGGTTTCTCAGCTGGTTCTAATACAGTAGTGACTTATCATAGTTGGAGATGTTGAAGCCAGTTAGTTCCATCCATGGTTCTTGTTTAATACATCCTTAGCATCTGTTGAAGACAAGCTCATTCCCCCTTCAGCTACATAACTTGTCCTCATTTTCATGTCTTGCCATTCTCGCACACTGAACTGTTACAACATCTGCACTCACTTGATGTCCCACTACTATCACCACCAAAAACCTAACTAAATCTCTTTCATTATTTAATTCAAAAATGAGTACTATTACTTCCAGGAAACCTTTTCTGATCCCAGACCCACTCTATTCCTAAATCAGAGTTAGTGGTCTTACAACACGTGCAGAAACACACTATATATGCTGCATGTAAACACTGTTCATAACACTTTTTAAAAAGATTTTTGCCATAGGGTGTTTGTACTTATTAGGAAGAGACAAACAGAGGGAAGGAAGGTGGGAAATCGCCCTAACAGGGGGGAATGGATGGACACACCACAGTCCCTTCTCCATTCTCTTCTCTGGATTTTGGGCCACCTTGCACAAGTTTTTCAACTCACAGGGACTTGAACCAGAGAATTGACCACGTGGGATCCAGCACCTTAACCACCACACCACCTACTGGCTCAACATTTAACTATTCTTTTATATGTCTATATGCAGTGGGGAAAATGATGAATCTAAAGGTACAGAAGCAGATTTGAAGAAGGGAATAGGAAAAGAACAAAGAAGATTATGAATCAAATATGTAGTATATAAAAAAATACAGTGTCAGTTAAGGTTAGAAAAATGTCTTTTGGGTCCTCAAAAGAATTTCAAAGACTAAACTGCTATTGTGTTAAATACTGTATGCTACACACCTAGAAATACCAGGGAGTTTTTTAAATCCCACTACCGTGACTTGCACAAACTCAGACTAAATCAGTTTCTGGAGATGGAACCCAGACTTAAAGTTCCCTGGGTGATGTAAAAGATAGCAACTACTGGGACCAGCAGTTAGCATAATGGCTATGTTGCTGGACTTCCACATAGTCAACTTTGATTCGAGTCCTGGACCCGGTGGCTTAAACTCACACCGGGCGCGTGTGCATGAGTGCCCAAGATCCCAAGAGGAGAATGGAGGAGAAGGGATTGCTGCATGGCCATCCCTGGGGGGTGATTTCTTGCTTTCTGTCTCTCTGTCTCTGTCTTTTTGGCGAGCACATGCGCCCTATAGCAAAAACCTCTCCCAAAAAAGAAAAGAAAAGGAAAAAAAGACAGCAATTACTATAAAAGGTTGAAGCCAGTATTGATTGCAAAATGGCATTGAAATAGGAGTCAAGGAATGTGATCATTATCTTTTTCACTTCTGATTGTGGGGAAATTGCTTAATGCCTGGTATGAGTTTTCATCTCTAACGTGGTTGAATGATCTCTGGTCTTTTCAGTCCCTAAAATTCTTTTAATTTAATGAAGGAAATTGCATTATGAAATAATTTTACAGAGGAAGTTAATTAGCCAAGTGCAAGACAGGTTGGAGGTGAGAAGACATTGATGTATAATGCACCAATTAGGACTGTTCTTTTTAAGTGAGGGCATGACAATGAGTTTCTAGGGAAAGCTGATTGCTTTAGGAATGGAAAAGGGGACACTTTAAACTTTCTCGCATGTATTAGGAATATCTTCCCCTCTCCTTAGTAAATATTTCAGAGGGTTTTATTTAAGTATAAGTATTCATAGATTTGTTTGCTATGATTGAAATTTCTATAGCTTGTTATGAATATTGTTTTTCTTTACAAAAGATTGAGTAAAGGTTGGCACATCTTGTCATAAGTTGTTTTTTTTGTTTGTTTTTAAGAGATTTTTGCTATAGGGCGCGTGCGCTCGCCAGACAGATGGAGACAGAGAGACAGAAAGCAAGAAATCACCCCCAGGGGGGATGGCCATGCCGCAATCCCTTCTCCTCCGTTCTCTTCTCAGGATGTTGGGCACACACACAAACACACACACACGCGCCCAGTGTGAGTTTAAGCCACCAGGTCTGGGACTCAAACTGCAGTCGACTACATGGGAGTCCAGGAACATAGCCATTACACTAACTGCTGGTCCTGGGCTTATCAGTTTTTAAAGAGGGGCCGACAGGGTATTTATTATATTTTGTAAAGCATATGTTTGTTTATAGTAATAAATGTGTAGAGTGGGTGAAAAGGAAAGTAAAAGGAAAAATAGAGGAAAGAAAACTGACAAGTACAAAGATGAGAGAAACACAAAGAAAATGAAGAAAAGAGAGACAAAAGATACAGAAAAAATGTTTGAAGGGAGGAACATTGAAAAGAGGGGAAAACAGGTGAAAAAAATAGATGAGAAGTGTTCTAATTCAGTAGGCACTCACAAGGGTGCTAATGGACAATTGGATTGAACTCCCATAGTGCTGCCATCAGAGAACGATTGAAGTTAAGAGATCTGAATTCTACTCTTGGTTCTTTGTTTCACTTTGGAGAAATCAGTTATCTAAGACTCAGATTTCTTATCTGTAAAATGTGAACATTGGGCAGGGTGATCTTTAAGAACCCTTCTGGCTCTTAAATTGTACTCTCTATCTTAGTGATCAGTGACAATAGGAAATACAGTCTTGTGGGAAATTTGCAACTATAGCTGACTTTAGGACAGCATTATATGGGGAGTACAATGTAATCTTCCTACCTGGGAGTCTCTTTTGTCTTGTTCACTGCTGTACTTCCAGCAGCTACTGCAGTGCTTGTCAAATGATAGGCACTCAGTAAATGTTGAATAATGATGTGGGAAACATTTTGGATCACCTAGAGGTCCTAGATTAAAAAACGGTGTGCATGAGGGAGAGAAAAGACTTATTAGTTTCTTGTTCTATTTTGTTCTAAATTCAGTGAAATTAGCTGCAGATAGTGGCATTCTCATGGTCCCAAAAAATATAGTGACTAGACATGCATATAATGACTAAAGCAACATAATCCGGCCCAGTCCCCTTCAAGTATCTTAAATAGTGCAGAGCTAAACTCTGGTCTTCACGGATTTGAGTGAAAAGATCATATGTAGTCGGGAACCAGCAGTTAACGTAATGGCTAAGTCGCTGGACTCCCACTTAGTTCACCGTGGTTTGCGTCCCGGATCCGGTGGCTTAAAACTGACGCCGGGCACGTGTATGTGCGTGCCCAAGATCCCGAGAGGTGAATGGAGGAGAAGGGATTGTGGCGTGACCATCCCCCCGGGGGGGTGATTTCTCGCTTTCTGTCTCTCTGTCTGGCGAGCGCACGCGCCCTATAGCGAAAACCTCTCAAAAAAATAAAAAGATCATACGTAGTCTATATTAGCTATATTGAATTTGATTCCTTGACACCATTCAGTTTGAACAAAGTAAGGCTACAAAAAAAGTTCTACCAAATTCAAGATATATTTTGAAATCTTAGTGATACTGTTACTCCTAGATTAGAAAGTGATACATTATTATGCCAAAAGACAAATCTTGTAAAGAATTTAAAGAAAATATTTATGGCATCATAGAATACTCCATTTATTTGGAGATCATGGTTTCAAAATCTTCAGGTCTTTGAAATTTCTGGTCCTAAAATTAGATCAAAGGGTAGGGAGGGGTCATTTTAAATTCCTACCACTAAAGTAAATCTTACTGATTGGCCCTCACTCTATCTTACCACTTTTATTTAACCCCCGGTAGAGATTAAGTTGGGTTGAATGTGCCATTCCTTAGAAGACCACAAATAAAAAAAAAAAGAGTAGATCACAAAGTTGGAGGAGAGGAGGCAAAAGTCCATTCATGGATAGCTAAGATGACAGCCTAAGTGACAGCCATATATTCTAATTTTCAAAGATGAAAAAGAAAAAAAAATAAACATATAGGACAGTAGTTATCTATGATAATGATTCTAGATCACTAAGAAAATAATTTATATTTCATATAATCTCAATAAAAGGTATGTCATACATTTCTAAGTAAGTTTATTCAAATTGGTTACACTTTTATGTTTTGTGTCTGAGTGGTAAATCCTTAGTAGTCTTAGTATTGGAATATGTCTGTACCTATATCTGAGTAATATTAGATACATACAAGGTCATTATACTTTAAAAAGTTATTAAAATGTTTAATTTTTTTAATCTTACTGCTATATTAGGTTGAATTATTTTAACAATCACTGACGTTTTATGTGAAGTTCGTAAAAAATTGTAATGTTGAGAAATACCTAAAAATAATGAGACTTTTTAAAAATGCATTTTAAAAGGATCATACAAAAATAAAAAGCTACTTCAGGAAAGTGGATTAAATTTTTTTCTGTGTACATCAGTTGTGTCCTAAACATAAAAGCACACAAGATCGCAAAATTTCTTAAAGGGATACAAACATGTCTTTAAGAAATTTGAAGTAGTATCCATTAGTAATATTGTAACATCTTGTTAAAATTACTGAGAGACGTCGTTTTTTTAATATATATAATATACACATGAAAAAAAGAGGAATATGATGTAATATCCATTCATTATCTTAAATTTCAGACTAAAAGATATTTTTGTGAAAATCACAATCCATTTGGAGTAAAATGGAAAATATCCACTTAAAATTTGCATATTACATTAGGTCATTTAAATGTTTTGAGTTACCAACTCCAGAAGATGGATAACAATTTCATTCCTCATGGCGATGAATTTCCTTCTGAATTTTGTTATTAGGTGCACTAGGCCTTCCAATGAGGGGGATGAGCAACAATACCCCTCAATTAAATCGCAGCTTATCACAAGGCACTCAGTTACCGAGCCACGTCACGCCAACAACAGGGGTACCAACGATGTCACTTCACACGCCTCCATCTCCAAGCAGGTATTTATTGATGGACCAAAATGTTTCTTTATATATAGAGTAATAAGCAAGGTTTTACTTTTTAAAATAAGGAAATTATTTCATTTTCTGCTACAGTGCCTTTCACTGAGGGGAAAAGTACTTATGCTTAATTTTACTTCATTTTAAACTGATAAGAATAGTGCAAGATGTTTTTATCCTACAGGTAGCATACTGGTTGTCACTTGGATGGGTGTCAAGGGTTAATCATCTCCTGAGGAACTTTTTCAAAAGCCACCTCTCTTCCTCAAAGGAGAATGTGCAATTTAAATTTATTCCTCAGATAATTCTTATCGCTCTCTCATCACACATCTACCACTCTAGTGAGAGTAAAATAAAACATGGGTTAGATTATGCATATTATAGTGAAGATGATAGAATGATATGTACTTGAAATGAAAATATTATAAATGGATGTGTGAAATATATTTGTATTTTATGTCTTAGTCACACTAGTAGATCTTGTAGATATCATCTTATAATTGTTCTACTATAATTTCCTCCTTTTTATTTGTTTGCTTTGAATTTTCAAAAAGCTAGAACTAGACAAGAAATTATTAAAAATTAGGAATGTAATTTCTAAGTGTATTTGAGATTCTGTAATTGATTATTTATAGAGAATTTGAATGAATGATTTTAGAGAGCTTATTTAGTATAATGGACTTCTTTTTCAGGGGTATTTTGCCTATGAACCCTAGGAATATGATGAACCACTCCCAGGTTGGTCAGGGCATTGGAATTCCTAGCAGGACAAATAGCATGAGCAGTTCAGGTTTAGGTAGCCCCAACAGAAGCTCACCAAGCATAATATGTATGCCAAAGCAGCAGCCTTCTCGACAGCCTTTTACTGTGAACAGGTAAGATGTTTATTGATACTGTATATAATTGTCTTTTTGAGTATCCTCAAATTGGCCTTTTCATACTCAACACTTGTTAAGTCTTGGCTTCTCATAAATGTGTTTCATCATGTGTTTGTTACCAATGATTCTATTATACATCACAACTTTTACTTCCCCAAAATCAGTTACATTTTAGAAAGCACATCAAAACTTTTTGTTTTGATTGTATTGTTAGAAAAGGATTGTTCTTGGATTGCTACCAGGCAAATTTCTGGTCATATGTCCTCCCTTTATTAAATAAGGTTGGCCACTTATCTGGTAAGAGTTCTAGGATTATGAATAGGACTGGAGACATGTATGACTATTACCACCTTGCTTTAGTTATACAGGCTGAGTAGCCTTTATTAGAAATGTTTGGGAACAGAAAAGTTGGATTTGGGATTTTGGAATATTTGTACGTGCACAACAAGATAGTGTGGGGATGGGACCAAAGTTTAAAATCAAATTTTATTATTTATTTACACCTTAAACACATAGCCTGAAGGTAATGTTATACAGTATTTTTCTATTACAGCATATTGAATGCAGCCCATCACTTGAAGTCAGGTGTGGCACTTCCCACTTGTGGTGTCATGTCAGCACTCAAAAACTTGGATTTTGGAGCATTGCAGACTTTTAGATTGGGGATTTTTGTCCCATCCTGCAAAGATTCAGTTATGTGCTTTAGAAACTTACTAACCAAAGACTTTTTAAAACTATATCTAGAGTTTTGAAACAGTATCATGTCCAGAAATTCAAATAAAATGATGAACTTTTGTGTTTTTAACTCCCTTTTACACTGAAGTTATCCAAGTTAGGTTTTTTAGGCTTTTTTGGGTGTTATATATGTGAATTATGTCAAAAATACAGAACTTTCTTACAAAAATATTATTTAACCTTAATTGCCTCTGTGTGGATGTCTCTGTGTGTGTGTGTGTGCGCGCGCGTCTGTGTGTATACATGTACACACACACACACACACACACACACACACACATATATAATTAAATGGGGGACCATAGAGGAAAACATCTATTAGGTTGTCAGGAAAGTCATAGTGTATTTTTCTATGCACAAATGTGTCAGGACTTCCCCAATGACCCAGTAGTTATCATACCCACTCAAGTCACTTTCTTCTACTTAGTACTTTTAACATCTGAATTAAAATAATATTATCAGCATTTTTCCAGTTTAATCTTCATTCCATAAGTGCCAGTTCTTACTTTCATTTAGATATATGGGTATTTCTTCTGTAAATTTACTATTCTTTTACTTTTGAAAAAAGTTATAATTTGTAGAAGATTATCAAAATTCTCAAGCTATCTAGAAAGCTAGATACCTTTCTAGCCATATACTACTTTTTGAGTTTTATCACATCTCCGCCTTCTTCTCATAGTATTGCTTCTTAAATGTATTTAAATTTTTGCCTTTCCATATTTTTTTACATTTTATTTTTTAAAAATACTTTGCTTATAAGTTGTCATTGTAACTTGAATCTCTAAAATTCCGCTCATTTCTACTATTTTGATTAAGTGGTATTTATTGTAAAATACTTTAATCTCTAAGTACTTACTCCTGCTGGCGACTTACTTCTGCGGGCGACATACCTTATCAAAAATTGGCCATACTTTCAGATTTAGACAAAAACCAAAAAACTCTGCCATCTTCAAAAAAGATTAACTCTGGGGATCAGCAGTTAGTGTAATGGTTATGTTGCTGGACTCCCATATAGTCGACCGCCGTCTGCGTCCCGGACCTGGTGGCTTAAAACTCACGCCGGGCACGTGTGCATGCGTGCCCAAGATCCCGAGAGGAGAACGGAGCAGAAGGGATTGCAGCGTGGCCATCCCCCCTGGGGGGTGATTTCTCGCTTTCTGTCTGTCTCTGTCTGGCGAGCACACATGCCCCATAGCAAAAACCTCTCAAAAAAATAAAAAAGATTAACTCTGCTAATGACATTGATATACTAACATTTCTTTTATCAGATTTTTGACGTTAAAGATGGTAGTTTATTTTTAGAATCTTTGTCAGTGGTTCTCTGGGGAGTAGGTTCATCATTTTTTAAAGAATTATTTAACCTTATTTATTTATTTGATTTATTTTAATTTGACCAGAAGGGGACAGAGTGAACGAGAGAGAGAGAGAGAAAGCCACCAGGTGTGGGACTTGAACCACAGTTGGCCATGTGAGAGTCCAGTGCCCTTAACCTCCACGCCACCTGCCAGCCCCCTTATTGACATTCTTAATTATTTGGCCTTGCTTTTAAGTTCAGCCTTATCTCCCCCACCGCTATGCTTAGGCTTGTGCAAAAAAGGGAGGCATTGGTAACTATTACAAAATACCGGTTGTTCAGTAATTCAGAATTGAGGTCATTAGAGATTTTTCTTTCTTTTAAGTTAATTTAGATAAGAATGATGTGTTTTAAGACAAAGAATTCAACTAAAAACACCATTTAATTCAGGTCAACTAAATATTTATTGAGTGTCAGTTATGTCTTGCTGAACGTTTGGTAAAGGAGGCAAAGATGAATATGCTATGGACTCAGTCCCTAAGAATTTTATATTCTAGTTAGAAACTACAGACACTAACTGAGAAAAGATCTGTTATGAAAAGTAATGATAGTAGTAAAGCTAGAAAAACAAGTATTCAGAAAGAACAGTATTATACTAACCTGCATATTTTTGAGGTTAGGTACTTTTTGTGTTGATAGTACCCAGTAAACTGGCTTTCCAAGTACATAAAATGGTGCCCTTAATCTCTGCTTTCCTCAAGGTACATATATAAATAAATTCTTTGATTCTTTGATTTTTTTTTTTTTAACTAATCTGTTGAAGGTGTTTTGATTCTCAGTTGTTCATGGAAGAACTTTAGAGAAGTTTTAAAATAAAAGATTAAACCCAGAAAGATAAAATTAGTTTTGGTTTTGAAAAATATTGTTGCTTTATATAAGAAGACTAAAAACATACAGTTTTGTTTTTCTTCATCTGAAAGTTAGTATTCTTACTGTATATCTAAAATTATTTTCTGTGTACCCAGTATGTCTGGATTTGGAATGAACAGAAATCAGGCATTTGGAATGAATAACTCCTTATCAAGTAACATTTTTAATGGAACAGGTAAGCTTATTCTGAGCTAGTACCCTATAAAAATATGGTAGCTTTCTGAAATATAAAGCAGTTCAACATACTGATCTTTAAATGTAATAGGACTTTTGTACTATGTTAAATGGTAAAATTTTGTGAGAAATTTACAGGACTGGGTTCTAATTTATTGAGCATTTTAGAGATTTTAAAATTTTTCACTCAGTATGGTATTATCATATTATAATTTGTGTTACAACATCAGGGATTATTTTCCTGTTACCTGAAAGAGCCTAAACTTAAACCTAGTCTATATTTATGCCTCAAAATCTATTTTGCCTCAGAATTTTTCTGATCCTCAGCCCTGTAACTGTGAAAACTATAAATTTGGGTGGGTATTAGAACATTCTGGCTATAAAGACCCAAACTGAAGAGAACCTTTAATAGAACACTTTAATTTTTTTTTAGTAGTTGTAATAATACTAATTTTGGCATTTAACTCTTACCAGTTTTTTTTATTACTGTGCAAAATTTGAAATTAAGTTATATGGCAAACCAATACTGATTTTGACAGTAAAAAATTCCTGCAGTCTTGTTTTATTTATTTTATCAACTGCTTGAAACAGAAGAGAACAGGAAGTTTTGTTGCTATTTTGCTTCAGGTTTCACCCTCTTCACCCTTCCCTCCAGACCTTTTCCTGAGAAGGGAAGTAAAGGATGTTGTTATGATCATAGGAGAAAAAAACGAAAAGGACTATTGAGAAAGAAAGATATGTAAAGGAAGTGTAAGGTGAAAGACTGATCAGTGAAATGGAGCATATGAAGATACACAAGAGAAGATTTAATAAGAAAATGTCATTTGTGGCTATGGACTACTATTAATTTTTAAATGTTAATGTATGCTCAGTAGCATAGATTGATGAAACAAAGTTAAAATTTAAAAAATTCCAAATTTTAGCATTTGTGCATGGTAGTTTTATATTAAAGGTGTGAAAATAAGTACTATTTCCCATTGTCTCTTAAATGTAGTTTTTCCCTACTAGAATGTCTCTGAAATCTGGCTGCATTTTGTAGTGTAGATTTTATTTTCATAAGTGAAACATAAAGTAACTGTGTGTCTGACAGTGCCATCTTAGGTTATGAATTAAGGTTATATGCAGATGATTTTTTAAATTTTATTTTAACTAAGTATATTTTATATTAGAAAAATTGTTTCCAACTTTTAATTTTAAAAATACAAATTTTGAGGGTTTAACAACTATTTTTTCTCATAATATATGGCATTTTAAAAATTCTTCTTGGAGAACCTAAAGATGTGTATTAAAAGTTAATATATGTCTAAAGTTTATAACTAATTTGTAATTAATTAATTCAAGAGATTATTTTATAAATTGAAACAGTATATACATTTTTAATTTATAATCTTGTTCATGTGGTACTATTTTTTTAATTCCAAGTTCATAAACTGCAGTGTTTTAAAATAATGGGTATGAATGATCTCTTTTAACCTTGTGATTTTAAATTACAATTTATCTTGGATTGTTAATAGTCTACTCTTTTTAAAAAAAAATCAACAAAGTAATATTTTTGATATTATATTTGCTTTTTGAATTTTTTATGATGAAATTTAAAGGAAAATAAAAATTAGTTGGAAAACAAGGCAAAAATAAATTGAAAATGGTTATAAAACTTAATGAAACAGAGGTTACAGAAAAGCTATAGTGCAAGCTAAAACCAAGGCAGAAAATTAAGTTCTTCAAATTAAGAATACAAAGTTATAAGAATGCTAAGTTGAGAAGAAATCAGGAGATGACTAAAATATACAAAGTAGAGAAGTTGGGTTAAATTTTAATTTTTAAAGGAAGCAAGCTGATTTATTTTTTAAATGAACAAAACTAAATGTTATTTTTTTAATATATATTTATTGAGTGCCTACTGTGTAATAGGTAATATAAACTTGTGGGCTTCATATCATATTCCTGTTTCCTACCCACTTAGCAGACATGAGTACCTACCCCTCCTTATATTACACCCTATCTTCAGTACACACACACACACACACACACACACGCACACACACATGTACAAATAGGTTATAGGGCAGAAGTCTTTGGCTTCTACTTTACTTTGGGGGGGTGGGGAGAGGTTTTTGCTATAGGGTGTGTACGTTCGCCAGACAGAGAGAGACAGAGAGACAAAAAGTGAGAAATCACCCCCCGGGGGGATGACCACACCACAATCCCTTCTCCTCCTGTGATTTTGGGCACACACGCACATGCGCCTGGCGTGAGTTTTAAAGCCACCGGGTCCAGGACTCAAACCACAGTTGACTACATGGGAGTCCAGCAACATAGCCATTATGCTAACTACTGGTCCCTCTACTTTACTTCTTTAGCCATGTACAGATTGTACTGCTATGGTCACATGCGTATACTGATAATCCAAGCATTCCAGATAAAATCCTCATCTGGATATAATGAAAAGAGCAATTGTATCACAATAGTCTCTCTTTTCTTGGTTAAATAAGTTATAATTTTAGCTTGCTGTCTTCCACAGGGTAAATAACATATCATGTTCCTCCTTATTGTCTATCTTAAGGCTCTAGGATTTGGGCCTTTTTTTAAAGAATTATTTTATTTAACTTTATTTATTTTAATTTGACCAGAGAGGAACAGAGAGAGAGCTAGTGAGAAAGAGGGAAAAGCAAGAAAGCAAGCCTTCAGGTCCAGGACTTGAACCGTAGTTGGCCATGTTGGAGTCCGGTACCCTTTAACCACTATGCCATCTGCTGGCCCCGATTTGGGACTTTTTTTTTATTATGTACATTTCACATTTCTTTTCTTGTTCATGAAATTCTTTGACATGAATTCAATCCACTAGTACCTTGGAGCACCTAATAGACCTAGTGTAGTGCTGTATGTTTAGGAACAAGGCACTGTCATTTCAAATTTTATTATGGTTGATTTTTGTAATCTCTTATAAAATATTTATACGATCAGTAACTACTGTTCTTTCTCATTTAGATGGAAGTGAAAATGTGACAGGATTGGACCTTTCAGATTTTCCAGCATTAGCAGACCGAAACAGAAGGGAAGGAAGTGGTAACCCAACTCCATTAATAAACCCCTTGGCTGGAAGAGCTCCTTATGGTAATTAAGTTTTTAATGATAACCAATGGAAACTTTGCATTGTGCGCGCGCGCGCACACACACACGCACATGTTATACATGTGTATATGCATATATGTTTGTGTTTTCTAATCAGTTAGTGTAACTTTGTCAGAACTGATACATGAAAAGTGATTTTTCTCAGAAACACTATGATAGCAGGATGCATGGGAAAATTCTATCCAGAAACCTAGAAGGAAGTTTTGGTATTCAGAAGTTATTTTCTTTAGCATTTCTGCCTTGGTTCACCTTAAATGATTTATTTTGTGTCCTGCCTTTTCTCTCCTTAATTGAGTACACATTTTTCAAAAGAATACAGTCTCAGTGAATAGTAATCACTGGCTACATGTTCAAGATGTTTGTCTAAGCCAAGGTTTCTTAACCTGCACACTGTTGATATTTGGGCCAAGTAATTATTTGTAGAGAGTGGGCGTGGGTGGATATCCTATTATATAGAATATTTAGCAACATTCCTGGCCTGGGCCTACTAGGTGTCAGTAGTACTCTTTTAAAAACCCCACGCCCCAGTGTGACAAACATAGATATTTGCAGATTCTAGCAAATAGTCCCTGATAAAAAATTGCTCTGTTAAGAACCATTGCCCTTGGGCATGGTAGCGCCTGCCCTATGTCAAAAACCTATGGAGGCTGGAGGATTGTGGCATCGAGTCCATCTCACTCTCTCTCTCTCTCTGTCTCTCTCAACGAGCACACGATTTTTGGGTGTGGTGGCGCCTGCCCTATGGCAAGAACCATTGCCCATGGGTCATGTATAGTTTATGTAGACTCTTGTTCACAATGTGCTTCATCATTCCTTCCACTGTCTCTTGGTTAATAGAGGCTAAATAAAAATAAAGGGGGGCAAAAATATGCATAAACCTTATAACAATTTAGACAATGAAAATTCTGTGATAGTAGTATAGCCATACTCTTTTTTACCCAAACATAGTTGTTTCCTTTGGAAAATCTGATAGAGACCAATAACAAAGCAGTAGACTTTGGAAAGTTCAGTTCATCACTTATTCTAAATTAGAATTAATATTTTTCCCATCTTTCAACCAAAATAATTTCTGTACCTTCGAGAATATGAATATAAATAACAATATGTGAAGAAGGGAAAAATTATTATTCATATTCTAAAGTTTCCAAATTACTCTTCCAAAAATAACACAAAGTGATCTGCCCTGGAAGTTGAGAACCTCGCTACTTGATTCTGAGTTCCGACTCTAATGTTTTTAACCTTTCCTCATAGGTCCATTTTTTCATCCCTTTAATCATTCCCGTTGCTCTCCTTGGACCATCTCTAGTTTCTCCATATCGTTCTTGAATTGTGGAGCCCCAAACTGGATATTGTTCTCCAATAAGGGCCCGACTTATGCCAAGTATAGTGGGAGGATTATATCCCAGTTCTTGCATGTTTTACATCTATAACATGGAGTCCAAGAAAATCTGAAATAATATGGAGTTGTTTTATAATTGATTGCAATTTTCTCACTCTGTAAGTCACTTTTAAGTAGAATACTGACATATTCTTTTAAATTTTATTTTGTTCATTTGTACTTTGACAATTAATGGTGTTTATAATATCTAGTCAAATACTTCAACCAAGCTTTTAAACCAAAATTTTTAATAATTATTACCAATAGCAAATCATATTTTTAGGTACCTATGTATGACATTAGAGTTACAAGATTACCACTTATTTCCCTTGTATTATTTTGTATGATGAGTTATTAGTTAGCACATCAAAATTCAGTTCTTCATTGTTATCCTGAGTATGTTATCCTGAATACTAATTTTTTGAAGTATGTTTTCATATCGTTAAAATTTTTTTTTTGGTGTATTATTATGAGGAAAGTCTATTTTTTATCACCTGAAGCAAAATATCATAAATCTCAATTGCAATTCTCTGGATTATTTTCATTACATAGTTGGAATGGTAACAAAACCAGCAAATGAGCAATCCCAGGACTTCTCAATACACAATGAAGATTTTCCAGCATTACCTGGTTCCAGTTATAAGGATCCAACGTCAAGTAATGATGACAGTAAATCTGTAAGTAACTGAGAATTGTGTATGTGAGTGATTTAGTTTCTTCCCTTCAGATTTCTCTTATATTAATGGTTACTCACTAAATATTATGACAAAGCTGTTTATCTTGAATATCTGTAATAATCTAACTTCTGAAGAATGTGGAAAAGCTTTATAACTTAGAAGATAGCCTATTTTTTTCCTATTTCATATAGGTTTGCAAATTTCTGTTGAACTTCTCAGAGTTAATTTAGACTTTTATTGTAGTCCCTGTCAGCTGGATCCCATGAAGTTTGATAATATAGCCTTCTAAGGAGCTGTGTTTTTCTTGAGTAAGTTTTCTCCTTGAAGAATCTTTATACACATTTTTAATACCTGTGTTGATTCAGCCAACTCAGCTTCCTCTTTCTGACTTAGCAATGTGTTTATTTCTTCCACATTTCACTGAAAATAGCTTTTTGTGTGTGTGTGTGTGAGATGAGATTTTTATGTATTATTAAAATAGTTGATAAAGAAGATGGTTGGGTAAGAATTAAAATAAGTATGAATTTTAAGTCCATATAATCTTAATTTATCTTGGAGGTTGCTTTGGTGATATCCTAGGTAATATACTATGTTTAGTTTCTTTTTAAAATGAAAGCATTCAAGAGTTGTAACTTCAAATGAATCCCAAACCAGAGGGAGAGAGATGATAATTTTTGTTACTGAAGACCTAAGATAAATTACATTTTTCTGCGATTTCTTGACCTTTAAGTACTCAAATGTAGTATAGGATTTATTTGCCTACCATTGGACAGTTATGGAAACCAAATTTTCATTTAGAACTTGAAAACAGGTAATAATTTACTACCAGTTTAATAAAGAGTGAATAGCAAGGCATTAATATGTGAACTTAAATTTGTGCACTCAACAAATTTTAATGTTACATTTAATTTTTTTTATGCTAGAATTTGAATACATCTGGCAAGACAACTTCAAGTACAGATGGACCCAAATTCCCTGGAGATAAAAGTTCAACAACACAAAATAATAACCAGCAGAAAAAAGGGATCCAGGTGTTACCTGATGGTGGGACTTTACAAATATGTCAAAGATAATTTTAGAATGCATTTTCTTCACTTTTCCTCAAAAATAAAAATGATTGTTTTTTCTTACCTAGGTCGGGTTACTAACATTCCTCAAGGGATGGTGACGGACCAATTTGGAATGATTGGCCTGTTAACATTTATCAGGGCAGCAGAGACAGACCCAGGAATGGTACATCTTGCATTAGGAAGCGACTTAACAACACTAGGCCTCAATTTGAACTCTCCTGAGTAAGTTTTTTTCTTTTGTTTCAAATTTGTATACTTCCAGTTTTCAATCTCATGTCATGAATTTATATCATTGGCTGCCAATCGCTATTGCTGTTAATCTGATAACTCTTCGGGTTGTTCACTATGCTATTAGCTCCTGAATCACTGTCATTCCTTAGTATTTTTTATCTTATAATTTGACAGTTTTCCCATAACATATGCTCTTTCCAAAATCCTAATATGTCAACTCCTTGAATTTCTTTCCTCCAAAAATCTTCTCCACAATGTTTCCATGGTTTTATTTCAACTTTACTAAGAAGGGTGAAAGCAGTTAGAAGAAGAGAACATCCAACACAGTCTTGCTACCTAATCAACCTACTTGCTACCATCTGTGCCACCTTACTCTTTTCTTCCACGCTATAACCAGATAATTCATGCTTTCTACTTAAAACCTCTCTTGAAAACTCAAGGACATGACTCTAACGGTTTTATACATTTTGTTAAATAATTTCCATCAGCATAGACTGTTTTATCATCTTAAAAAAAAAAAAACAACAACACCGTGTGTGTGCGTGCACACAAGTGTGATGTGTGCACACAAGATTTCCAGATATTGCAGTCCTCCTGCCGTAGCATCTGAGTAGCTGGGACTATAGAGGGGGTGTCAGCGTGCCTGGGTTTTAGGGTATGCTGGGAATTAAACCTGCATTGGCCAATGTGTGCTACTGCCTGGACCTGTCCCATTTCTTTATTCCCCTTTGAAACAAAAGTATTCAAAATTCATCTCCATTTCTCCAGTTTGTTTTCTCCCATTCTCTGTTAAACTTAGTCAGGGTTTTGATAATTACTAATTAATTTCTGGCTACATAAATGAGAATGTAATTTAACTTGGGGCCACTGTCTTGATAAATTTAAAGCATTCTGAGTTGAGGTCAGTTGAAAGAAAATTATAAATGATTTTTTAATATATATATTCGATATATTATTTATCCTCTGTTATAAGAATACTAAAGGAAGTCATTTTATTGTATTTTTCTGACTTACTCCACTCACACACATATCTTTATTCCAATTGCCTGTTCTATGAGTCAAAGTAAACCCAAGAAAGGAAATTAGAAGCAAAGATGTTAGTTTTATATTTAAGTCTTTGTTTTACTCTATTTTCTTAAAATAAATTAGAACTCTTACTTTCTACTTTGGACTTAAATTTTTTTCCCCCTTATTCAGAAATCTCTATCCCAAATTTGCGTCACCGTGGGCATCTTCACCTTGTCGACCTCAAGACATAGGTAGGAAAATCTATTTGTGTTCAGACCTTTTAAAAAGATATTTTAAACTGAGAATCAGTTAATAAGGCTCTTTTCATTTTATTATCCAGACTTCCATGTTCCATCTGAGTACTTAACGAACATTCACATTAGGGATAAGGTGAGTGTAGTTTATTATTCTACTCAGTCAGTATGAATTTATCTATTTTTCAGGTGTAATTTTTCAATTTAGACAGCATAATATTTTGGAATTATTAGCAACAGTCTCAAGGGTATGCTTTTGTAAGTCCATTTAGTTATATATGATCATTTTATTTCTCTTTCTGTTTATAATCTTAATATTTTGATGGTGTCCTGGATAATACTTTGAAAGCAACGTTTGGAGTGGTAAAATATTTGTTACTAGTACGAATGTACAGACCATACCACAATTGGTGCAAATAAACTAACTTAGAAAACTTGATAAATTTTTCTTGTGATATTCTCATTTCATGCCCTTACCAATAAGAGGTTTTCTTTTATGGTAGTACAGATACAGTATTTTTAATGGAACAATAAAAACACATGTAAAAACCATTTATGAGTTTGGACTTTTAGTCTATTATTTTCCATTTTTTAATTGCCTAAAAGTCTAGTTATAAACTAATTATTAACAAAAGAGTACAACTTTAATCTCTCCTTGTGTAATTAAAGAAAGAAAGTGACGAATTTTGCTTTTGGGGAAGAAGTAACAGTTCATTTTTGTTACAGAATGCATAATGGTATCTAAATTATCATAGCTTTATGAAAAGATATAATTTCGTGAAAAATATTTGTTATGCATATGTGTATATAATACATATGTAGATATATATGTGTGCATTTATAATTATGCATGCTCTGTGTGTGTATGTGTATTCTGAGTCTGTGCCATACAGTTGTGTGGTCAAGTCGGTATTGATGTGGAAAGGCAAGTAAAAGGATGTATGTCTTTTAATACTTGAGTAAATGGAAGGCAAACCATGGGTAGTAGAGAGGTCTCATGATACTCTCTGTCCATGGATTGAGTGATTTGCTGCCACCTCCACTGTAGTGCTCTTTTGCTTCAGTTACCTAAGTGTTTCAAAGCTTTCTTAGTCCAATTTGAGAAATACCTCTTGTATTTCTCAGAAAGTTCATGGAGAATGCATTTCAAAATGATTTCCAGAATATTTTACACTAAAATCATACTTTTAAATCCATTTTCCACAGAATTTTGAAGTCACCACATACTAATTTAGGAGAATTTGTTGCATTGGGGAATGCTGTCAAAATGGAGATAACATGAATGGAGAGAAAAATTACATTCAAAGAACACATAATAGCCAAACATTTAGATACTAGATCACATAAAGAGATAAAGATGTTTTGGGACCAGCAGTTAGCGTAATGGCTATGTCGCTGGACTCCCACGTAGTCGACCGCGGTTCGAGTCCCGGACCTGGCGGCTTAAACTCACGCCAGGCGCGTGTGCGTGCGTGCGTGCCAAGATCCCGAGAGGAGAATGGAGGAGAAGGGATTGCGGCGTGGCCATCCCCCCTGGGGGGTGATTTCCTGCTTTCTATCTCTCTGTCTCTCTCTGTCTGTCTGGCGAGCGCACGCGCCCTATAGCAAAAACCTCTCCAAAAAAAAGAAAGAAAAAAAAAAAAAAAAAAAAAAAAAAAAAAAAAAGAGATAAAGATGTTTTTATCTTGGGGAGTTTCTAAGGTTATTTTATTGTGAGAATTTGGGACAGTAGAACTCCACCTGTATTGTATAGTTCCGTAGGCAGCTATATTTTTCTATTTTGTGGAAGGGAGATGTAAAGTAATCATCTTTCAGTCATCCATCTAAGCAAAATAAAGAGCTATCTCTATGATTTTGCACTCACCATCTGTGGTTTGCTGAAAACATACAGCAAACTGATTTGTGAGTCACTGTCAGATACAGATTCAGTGAACATTTTTTATAAGCCTCTGTGTATCTGGTACTATACAAGGTTTTTTCATATACCTTCATGCATTTCATTTCACTTTCTTAGTAATAACTCTTAGGTATCAATATCCACATTTTACAGTTAGAGCTCAGAGGTATTAAATAACTTGGACATGTCATGTTTGTAATAGAAGACTTGAATGTTAAATTCTACATTTCTGATCACAGTGTTCTAGTATTGACACATTGGCTATTAATATATCTTTGGAGTGACAGTATTTGTTCTTTGGAAGTTTTTATTTACCTTTTTTTCTATTAGCATATCAAGTACATGTAGTAATTGTTAAATAGCTTTATTTATTTAAAATTGAATAAGGAAACACCATTTTACAATTACAACTACCTATCTCTGGAATTACGTAAATTATCTGTTATAAAGTGACGAGTTTCTGTTTATCCTTCCATTGATAATTTAGTGATACTAATCATGTATCAGGATTTTCAAATATTTTTTGCATTTCAGAATAATTTATTTTTCTTTTCCAGTTGGCTGCAATAAAACTTGGTCGATACGGGGAAGACCTTCTCTTCTATCTCTATTACATGAACGGAGGCGATGTATTACAACTTTTAGCTGCAGTAGAGCTGTATGTTCAAATTATTTTAATTACTTTTGTATTATGGTTTGTGACCATTCTGAAAACTTGTTTTTATTTTTTTAAATGATGATGGCTTCAAATTTCTTTCTTCCACTTTTTTTTCTTTACCTTAGGGAGAGACAGACAGAGATAGTTTTTTCTGAAGAGTCTTGCCATGTTGCAATCCTCTTACCCCAACCATCTAATTAACTAGCATTATGGGCACTCACAGTCACATCTACTGCATACAGGTTGTCGCAGGAAATGAATCCAGGCCTCCCATGGTGCTTCCAGCCCCCAGAGCAGAGATGCTATCTATATTATCTGTGTGTCAATAGGGTTGTGTTTTTTATTGTTTTTTATTTTTTAATAGATTTTTGCTATAGGGCATGTGCACTCTCCAGAGAGACAGAAAGTGAGAAATCACCCCGGAGGAGGGATGGCCCTGCCACAGTCCCTTCTCCATTCTCCTCTTGGGACTCCATTCTCCTCTGGGCACACACGCACACAGCATGAGTTAAGCCACTGGGTCTGGGACTTGAACCACAGTCGTCTACATGGGAGTTCAGTGATATAGCTATTGCACCATCTGTTGTTCCCAGTTTCTTTATTTTTAAATGGAAATAATTTCTTCATCAAGTAGTTTGAATTATTTTTATATTTACTAAAATTAATTTCATTTAGATTAAAACCATATATTACCATGGTTTATAATCACTCTACATAAAGGGAATTTTAAACTTAAACAATATTAAATTTGTAATAAAACAGAATCAGCTTACTTGTTGAATCTAAGTTTTGTAATATATGAATGATAAGATTGGCTTTATGACTGTGGTTCTTACTCTTTATAGAAATATATATATATATTATACCTGGAATTTCACTTTTTTTAAAATTGTGTGTGTGTGTGTTTTATAATTTGCCAGAGAGTTTGTGTGCTCACTGTACAGAAAGGAGGAGGGAAAAAATAAAAGAAAGCACCCCCGGGGGTGGTCACAACACAGTCCCTTCTCCATTTCTTTCACCTTTTTAGATTTGGGGCACACATGCTCATGCACCTGGCATGTTTTGCAAGCCTTACAGGGTCCAAGACTCTAACTGTATAGTTGACAATGTGGGATCCAGCTACCTTAATCACCACATCACTGTGGCCTGAATTTCATCATTTAATAACATCTATTTCATATTATATAGTCAGGGCACTGCATATTTGTTGTATGTTTCAAAGTACTGATAAAATCTGTGTTCATTATCAGCAGCCTGTTGACTAATTTGAGTAGAAGGTAATGTAAATAAGTTGATTCATTAGATACTTTTCTCCTAAGCATTTGTTTTTGCCTGATAGGCTAAGAATAAAAGTTTTGTGATTTCTCATATGTCCAGTTGATAACATGTTTTGTTACTACTAGACTATTCTTTGTATCATGATACTATAGAATTAATGGTTAGTAAAAATTTCTGACCTTAAGATTGGGAGATCTTTTGTCAGGTTTAAGAATTTTATAGTGTTCCTAATAACATTTCTGTAAATAACCTTGACTTAGATACATTACTAGGTTGATAATGAATTGCTTTGTTTTTTTATTTCTCAGTTGAGAGGACTTATTTTTTCCATGTTTTCTTCATTTTTGTAAGATAGGATTGTTACCTTTCTTTTAATTTAATCTTTAATAAATAAATGTATTTAGTAACTCATTCATCTAGAGTTTCCATCTCATATTTTATTTAGGTCTAAAAACTACCTCAATGTTGGTAGGAAAACATTTATTTACATGGAGGTTTATTTTTGTGAAACTTGACCTCCTTTGAATGTTACTTCTCCAATTTATAAGTGGTGCAAATCCTCATTGACTATTGCATGAATGCTAATGGATATTCTCTTAGCTTTTGAGAATTTGGAATTAATGAGATTTCAATAAAAAATAAAGTAATACAATCATTAAAATTTTTCAAAATGGGTATTTTATTTTCAATACAGTTACAAAATTATGTCAGCTTAAATAGTTAATTCAAACAGATTTTGCATTAATATTTAGTTCCTTACCAGATAATATAAGTGGTTGTGGTTTTTGTTTGTTGTGATAAATATCTCAATTTCTTTCACATATTAAAGGCAGGAAAGGAGTTAAGTTTCTGGAATGTGTTATCTTTATTTAGTCTGTCTGAGAATTTATCACATTACCCATAGAAGTTTAAAAATCTCATTCTTTTGCATAAAAATTTCTTCAGTTAAATAAAAATGTATATGTTAATTACAGACTGTACTTTCTGAACAAAATTGAATTATATTTATTTCAGTAAGGATATATTTAAAGCATCCATTTTTTTATATAATTATATTTTCTGAGAAAGGTTTTACAAACCAAAATTAATTTCCTTTTTTCTTTTAAAAATTAAAGTTTTAACCGTGATTGGAGATACCACAAAGAAGAACGAGTATGGATTACCAGGGCACCAGGCATGGAACCAACAATGAAAACCAATACATATGAGAGGGGAACATACTACTTCTTTGACTGTCTTAACTGGAGGAAAGTAGCTAAGGTATATTTTTTTCCTTGTGTACATGTATAAACCTAGATTTAATAATGCCCTCTTCTGTCTATTTATTTGTTACCTATGCATCAAAGTTAGTAACGTGCCTGATATCTGCCAACTCTTTTATCTCCATATTCTTGGCTTGATTTTAACTCTTTAAGATTGTGTCCCAAATGGTTCATTTCACTAATAGTTAAGAAAATTATTAAACTTGGTGAGAGATTTTGTACTTTTACACAAGCCTTGGTAATTTGAAATATTTTTGTATCTACAGAATTAGGAAATAAAGATAACCTCTTGTAATCTCAGTCATGAATTTTTATTTTATTGTTACCTTAAATTAAGCAAGTATGAGTTTTTCCTAAAAGCAGTATGTAAACAGGCTTTTTACATTTTCACTCACCTCGGGACAGATGCCTGAATTTTTATTTGCAGATCATGTAAAGGAAGAAAATTGCAGGCATTAGCCATGACTATTCCATGACTACTGTGCTAAAATACCAGGGAGAAATGGGCTGTGAAAAATGGCCATTGTTTTGCTCTTGCAACTTTCCTTACAAAAATGCTCTTACTGTTCCATGTGCAAAATTTCCATCAGTGTCAGTGCAGATTTCATGTTTGTGTTTAGTACTTTGTACTTAGTCTGCTAGTAGACATTATTTGATTTCACAACTCCAGAATTTCTCTAAATGAATTTTTCCTCAGTGATTGTTAGGATTGTGAAGTAGAGCCTGTTTTGTTTGTTTTAAAGAAACGTAAACAGAAGAAAAATATTTCTGATAATTAGTACTTTGAACAACTTTCTAGTCATTAGTTTGGTCTTTTGTCTTTTGAATCAGCTTTATTACACTGATTGTTTTGTTTAAAAGTTAAGACATTTTAAGAAAGTGCACAATATTTACTAGGTAATTATCACAAAAATATCCCAAGAATATTTCATATAAAACTTGGGACAGGGTTGGCTGACTCAGTGGGTTGGTGGTTAAGGTAGCCTGATGTCACATGGCCAACTCTGTGGTTTTAGTCCCAGTCCTAACAATTTGCAAAACATGCCAGGCACGTGTGTGTGTGTGTGTGTGTGTGTGTGTGCTTAAAGTGCCAAAAGGAGGGGGAGATAGAGAAGGAGTGTGGCCTGATCATTCCTCAGAGGGGATGCTTTCTCCCTTTCCCTGTCCTTGTGGCTCTGGCCAGCACATCGCCTCTCCAGAAAAATTCCAAAAACAATACCAAAACCAAAGAAACCTTGGAAAAAGAAATAGGAAGAGATTAGCCTAACAAAAAAACACTGAAATAAGATTCACCCAATACATCTTTTTTTTATTTTTTTTTTAGGTGTTTCTCAGTGGAACTGTCTTTACTTCTCAGAGCAAACCCATGTACTGTATACTACATTTATTTTGACCATTCTAAAATGAATATCTTGGTTTCAAAAGATATATCTATGGCTTAATATTTTGGTTAAATAGAAGTAATTAGTTAAAAATGTTATGTGAGACATTGTATATGTTACCTATTCTTTAAGTATAAAGTGTGTATATGTAATATGATACAGTATAAAGCCATAGTCATTGTATCAGATTTTAATTCCTGCTTCTTCTATTCTTTGACCATATGCAGTTTTCTTTCTGTGCCTATTCCCTTTTTAGCAAAATTGAGACAATATTTTTCCTTAGGTTAGCATGGAGATTAAATGACATACATACACACACACACACACACACACACACTCACTCAGTTACAGCACTTAGCACGTACTAGGTGTTTGATATGTGATAGTATTCATGGTAGTTTGTTGCTTCTTTTAGATGTATTAAATTATGATATATTATGATGATGATGATGTTTAATGGAAGAAATCATTGAATAGTTTTGACTGGGTCTTACCACATGGGAATCTCTCCCATCCCAGCCTCCAAATTAAGTTAGGACTACAGGAGTGTGCCATTATACTCAGCTTGTT
The DNA here is from genome assembly GCA_026018925.1 of Tupaia tana. Lineage (NCBI taxonomy): Eukaryota > Metazoa > Chordata > Mammalia > Scandentia > Tupaiidae > Tupaia > Tupaia tana. Next base: position 174,940,892 of record JAKSZU010000006.1, read on the forward strand.
AAGTTTGGTGTGGGACCCAGACCCAGGCCTCTCCAGGCTGGGCCTGTTGCTGGTTTTTTTTTTTGTTTTTTAAGCACTATTATTATAGTAACTACTATTCAAAGTTGGAAAAATTGTAGCTATTATTAAGTTAGCTCATTGATTCTGAAACTTTGGCTTGCATCATAATTAGCTGAGGGACCTCTTAAATGCACAGATTGCTGGGCCATACCTTCATTGTTTCAGATTTAGTAAGTCTGCGACTGGAGCCTGAGAATTTGTGTTTTTAGCAAGCTCCCAAATGATGCCAATAATGAGGCCAGGGCCATACCTTAACAACCTCTGGATTAAGTAATATACTAAAGGAAAGAAAAAATATATTTTGATAGGGAAAGTATATTAATAAGTAAAGTTTTCTCCATTCAATTTGAAACTTTTTGGACAATGTCATTGTAACTTAATCTAAATATATGTATGCAAAAAGGAATAGATGCTTGTAGTACATAGGTATAGAATTTTAGTTAGATATATGTATGAGAAAATCAGCTTCTGTGATATAATCAGTTTTTTAGAATTAACTTCTCATAACAAAGTTAAATATCCAGAAACAACTTAAATATTAAAATAGGACTTAATGGGCTGACCCTGTAGTACCGTGATTAAGCATGGTACAGGGAGGAAGCCAGATCCCACATGGACCATTGTGGTTTGAATCCCAGCCTCTGCATCCAGGTGCATGTGCTCATGTCCCTAAATCCTGATGCAGTGGAGAAGCAAGGATAGTGATGTTACCACCCCTCACTGGAAGTGCTTTCTCTCTCTCTCTCTGGCATATGCATATGCCCCTAATAGAGGTTTAAAAATACACATATGATTTAGGACTGCTATACTTTCCCACCAAAGCAATTCTCAGCGAAATAAATTTCATTCAAAGAAAATTTTACTTATCTGAAATGCATATTTATAATTATATGCTATGAATAATTAAAATACATTTTTTGGGAGGGAGAGGTTTTTGCTGTAGGACACATGGGCTCGCCAGGACAGAGAGAAAGCGAGAAATCACCCCCCTGGGGGGATGGCCACGCCGCAATCCCTTCTCCGTTCTCCTCTTGGGATCTTGGGCATGCACGCACACGCGCCCGGCGTGAGTTTTAAGCCACTGGGTCCAGGACACGAACCGTGGTCGACTACATGGGAGTCCAGTGACATAGCCATTATGCTAACTGCTGGTCCCTGCACTTGTTACACGTATTTTTTTTTAGTCATGAAAACAAGCAGAATTGTTGGTTCCTGTCAGGAACTCACTTCTTGGTTATATTAAAAATACAGGCTCATGTGACCAGTAGTTAGCGTAATGGCTATGTCGCTGGACTCCTGTGTAGCCGACCGCGGTTCGAGTCCTGGACCCGGTGGCTTAAAATCACACCGGGTGCGTGTGCGTGTGTGCCCAAGATCCCAAGAGGAAAACGGAGAAGGGATTGCGGCGTGACCATCCCCTTTTGGGGGCGATTTCTTGCTTTCTCTCTCTCTCTGTCTTTCTGGTGAGCGCACGCGCCCCATTGCAAAACCTCCCTGCCTCAAAAAAAAAAAAAAAAAAAAAAAAAATACAGGCTCGTGAACTTAAAACTTTTAAGTTGTATTATGTTCACAGAATAAGTTTTTTACAATTTTTTTTTCAGAGGCTTTTGCCTTAAGGAACATGTGCTTGCTGGACAGAGACAGACAAACATAGTTACAGGGAAAGTGAGAACTCACCCCCAAGGAGGGATGGCCATGCAGAAATGCCTTCGCTTCCATTCTTGGGCACATACTTGGGATCTTGGGCACATACTGTGGGAGTCCAGCTACATAACCACTGTGCCACCTGCTGGTCCCTTTCACAATTTTTTTTTTTAAGAATTTTTTATTTGATTTATTATTATTTTTTGATTTGGCTAGAGAGAGAGAGAAATAGCAAGCTACCAGGTCTGGGCCTCAAACCCTGGTCAGCCATGTTGGGAGTCCAGTGTCCCAATCACACGACACCTGCCAGCCTCCCCTTTCACTATAGTTTTTAAAAGATTTGTGTGTTCAGTCCCATTCCAGAAATTTGATTCGTAATTAATAAATTTGTGTTCTATGCATAATGTATGTATTAACGGATTTTTATTGTGGATATGGTATACTGTTCACAGGTAAAAATATATTAAATAGCTTCCACTCATCATAAGTCTGCAATATTAATTAGTATTTTAATTACTAGCTTGATATAATCTTGGTGTCATTGAAAGATATTGAACTGATCTAGACCATAATCTTGGTCACTGTTTTCAATATCTTCTATGATCCGCTTTTCCTTTTTTAGAATCACTGAATATTTTTCAGAAAAGTGTAATATTAAGGAAGGAATAAGGTGATTTAAAATCAGAAGTATTTCTTTACCCCTTAAAATTTTTGTGACTTTGAGTTCTAGGATTCAATCCATTATTTATTTACACAATTTCCTCTAAACGAATAACGTATGTATAGAAAAATTTGGCATTTTAGTGGCTTATTTTACCTTTATGTATACTTAATTTAGTAGGCCATGATGTCCTTTGTAATTTTGCTAGAGTTGAATATATCTCACTAATTTAAAATTTGTAGTGATTCAGATAGTCTGTATAGTCTTAATGAGTAGAATTTTTAAAATGATTTCTTCCATAGTAAATTTTTACATGATGGGAGGTTGCCCTAAAACCAATAGCTTTCTAAAATTAAAGACAAGAATTTAAGGATTCTTTTAGCCTGGATTCATCTTATGAATCTAACAGTTAAGGATTCTTTTAGCTTAGATTCACCTTATGAATCTAACAGGATTTCTGATTTTTTTATATCACAGTTTTTATAAATGTGAAATTTTTTTCAATAATTTCCTTGGTACATATTATTATATCCTTGTACTTTAATTAGTAATATGCACTTTTGTTCAAAAAAATTTCTAAAAATTAATTAGCCTTGGTACTTTCTTAAAATTTAAATGAATATGTATTCATTATTATGGTTAAGAGGAAGCTGATTTTTTGTTTTTGGGTATTTTTGTTGGTTTTTACTTTGCTATAGAGCATGTACACTTGTGGTTGAGAGAGACAAAGATAAAAAGAGAGAAAGTCAGAAAGCAGTCCCCATGGGGAATGATCATGCCACATTCTCCTCGTTTCCATTCTCAGGACTTTGGGCACTCATGCACATACATGTATTTTTTTCAGGCCGTCTGGTCTGGCCTGGGACTCATATCTCACAGGTGACCTTGTGGGATCCAGGTGTCTTAACTAAGCGCCACACCACTGAAAGCTATTATTTTTTGAGAATTTGAGAAAATATTGCTGTGTACGTTTCTCTATAATTAGATCACTGATGACATTAGTGATTTTGTGATGGAAATTTTATTTGATCATTTGAATTCAGTGTATAGTTTTAATCTGCTCAAAACGAACAAGTGCTCTTGGGAATTTGTGTTAATTTTATTAATAGAAAAACTAAGTCATGAAGAATTTGTTTGAAAAATATAGAATTTGTTTTAGCCTTTTTAGTCATTATACTGTAATACTTAATATGTAACCCTCTAATACATAATTTTAGGGACCAGCAGATGGCATAATGGTTACGTCGCTGGACTCCCATGTAATCAACCATGGTTCGAGTCCCGGAACTGATAACTTGAAACTCATGCCCGGCATGTGTGCCCAGGATCCCGAGAGGAGAATGGAGGAGAAGGGATTGAGGCGTGGCCATCTCCCCTGGGGGGTGACTTCTCACTTTCTGTCTCTCTGTCTCTCCAGTGAGCACATGTGCCCTATAGCAAAAATCTCTTTAAAAAAAAAAAAAATATATATATATACACACACACACACACACATATATATTTATATATATTTCTTGAAAAATTAAATGTTCTATTCCTAACCAAATGAAGGGTGTTTACTAATTATCAGATGTTAATCACATACCTGCTAAGGTGAGATTCTAGCAGTATGTGTAGTGGTACAGAGAGCTGACACACTTCTTGCTCTTCAGAATATACAGAGATGTTTTTGTGTAAAGTGTGTTTATATAAATCATAAGCACCTTAAAGAAGTTTTTAAATTATATGAAAATACATATGCTCACTAGATTTAAACATCTTTTTCTAGTACACAGGGAAAATATGTACATTAAAGAAATTAGTAATCTACTTAAATCCTAAGACATAGCTCACCACCGTGCCAGTAAAATTTTAGTTTCTATAACTTAGAGACCTGTGAGTGGATCTTATCATTTGTCAAAGTTACAAGTAGACCTTTTTAAACCTATAATGATTCATTTTGGAAACTAAAATGCCAATTTTAGTTTCAAAAGGGTAATACAACAAGACTTTTTTTTCACTAATTTAGACTAACCATCTTCCACTAAACAGTAAAATTATTTTAATTCTTAACAGGGGTGGGGAGGTAGAATGGCAGCTTATTCTGGGGAAAAAATACCCTAAAACAATTACTTGTAATGCTGTTACTTTTTTTTTTTTTTGGAGAGGTTTTTGCTATAGGACGCGTGCACTTGCCAGACAGACAGAGAGAGAAAGCGAGAAATCACCCCCCAGGGGGGATGGCCACGCCACAATCCCTTCTCCTCTCGGGATCTTGGGCACACACGCACACAGGCCCAGCGCACACGTGCCTGACATAAATTTTAAGCCACCAGGTCTGGGACGCAAACTGCGGTCGACTACGTGGGAGTCCAGCGACATAGCCATTATGCTAACTGCTGGTCCCAATACTGTTACATTTTTTAAACAATTTTTTAGCTGCTATTATATTTTTAAAATTTGCTATTAGGCACCTGCAGTTACCAGAGAAAGAGTATGATAAAGCAAGCCATCAGGTCCAGGCAGGACTCAAATTGTGCTTAGTCATGTGGGAGTCCAGCGCTTTAACTACCATACAACCTGCTAGCTCCCAATACTCTTTTTGTTTGAAGAATTATTTAATTTATTTTTTATTGTTACTATCTTTTTAAAAAAATTTTGACCATAAAGAGAAGTGTTGGGGATTGAGAAGGCAAGCTGCCAGGACCAGGACTCAGACTGTGGTTGGCCATGTGGGAGTTCAGCGTGTGTGCCACCTGCTGGCTCCTGGCTCCCAGTACTCTTAAATTTTCTTTTTTCTTTTTTTGGAGAGGTTTTCACTGTAGGGTGCGTGCGCTCGCAGAAAGACAGAGACAGACAGACAGACAGAAAGCAAGAAATCACAGCGTGGGGGAGGATGGCCACGCCGCAGTCCCTTCTCCTCCATTCTCCTCTCGGGATCTTGGGCACGCACGCACACGCACCCTGCATGAATTTAAGCCACCGAGTCCGGGACTCGAACCGTGGTCGACTTTGTGGGAGTCCAGCGACATAGCCATTAGACCAACTGCTGGTCCCCAAAATTTTAAAATTACAAAGTAAATACAGTATTTTGAAAGTACGGTTAAAATGAGCTAATTGTTCAGTCTTCAAAAGTGCCAACAGCAAAACCACTGTCTAGTTTGAGTCGCAGTTGAATTATAAAGTTTATGTATTTTTTTAAAGTTTATTCTTTTTTTCTGAGAGACAGAGGGGCACTCCTAACAGGGTCTTTAGGCCATGATACACCCCTCCAGCCTCAGCCAGCCCGCATCATGGGCACACATCCATGCCTGGCATGTACAGGGAGACCTCAGGTTGCAAATCCAGAATCATCCCATATTGGTACAGCATTACAGATTACAATTATGATTACAGTTAAAAGTTACAGCAATTATAGGGTGTTGCATTACTGCTGCACCACTAGCTTTTTCAAAAAATAAAGTGTTATGGTGACAAATTGGAAAATGCTTCATTTCTAAACATGGACAAAAATGAAATATTTAGGTTTTTATACTTAACCAAAGGGGGCTTTATTTTAAATATCCTGTGGTTTTAGTGCCTAACACCAAAAATACAGTAATTACCCCCTCTTAAGTTAAAAGAAAGGCCCAGAATTCCACTGTCAAAATATATGTTCATGAATAGCCTCTTGACTAACACAGAAAGTCTAATATTAATTTTGTACTAAACACTACAGCACATTCTTTTTTGGCAAATTGTATTTTTCTTAGAAGTGAATTGGTATATCTTTGTATTTGTTAATTCTTTTATATATACAGGCATTTTATTTGTTCATATGATGAAATATATTTTGACAAATTTGAGATGAAACAGAAAGGAAATCATGTTAATTCTTGAATTTGTTTCCATAGGAGTTCCATCTGGAATATGACAAATTAGAAGAACGGCCTCACCTGCCATCCACCTTCAACTACAACCCTGCTCAGCAAGCCTTCTAAAAAAAGACTTCCCTTTTCTCGGGGTATGGCTGTCTCAGCACAATACTCAACATAACTGCAGAACTGATGTGGCTCAGGCACCCTGGTTTTAATTCCTTGAGGATCTGGCAATTGGCTTACGCAAAGGGTCACCATTTGAGGTCCTGCCTTACTAATTATGTGCTGCCCAACAACTAAATTTGTCATTTGTTTTTCTCTAGTTCGAGCAGGGTCTGAATTTTTTCATTTATTTTATTTTCTGCCAGCAGACAAACTTGGGTCTGTAAAGATAAGCAAGTACACTGACAGAAGTTTACCATTTAGTTTCTAAAATGTAAAAAAGAAAACCCACAAAAGACTCAACAAAATTAGACCACAAAATTTACATTGTTCATTGTAGCACTATTGGTAATAAAATAACAAATGTTTGTGCATTTTTATGTGAAGATCCTTCTCGTATTTCATTTGGAAAGATGAGCAAGGTCTGCTTCCTCCATTTTACTTCCCCTTCTGTTTTTGAAAGGCAGTTTCGCCAAGCTTAATGCAAGAATATCTGACTGTGTAAAAGAGAGATATTGCCACAATCTCTGGATGGTTTCCAGGGTTGTGTTATTACTGAGCTTCATCTTTCCAGAATGAGCAAAACACTGTCCAGTCTTTGTTACGATTTTGTAATAAATGTGTACATTTTTTTTAAATTTTTGGACATCACATGAATAAAGGTATGTATGTACGAATGTGTATATATTATATATATGACATCTATTTTGGAAAATGTTTGCCCTGCTGTACCTCATTTTTAGGAGGTGTGCATGGATGCAATATATGAAAATGGGACATTCTGGAACTGCTGGTCAGGGGACTTTGTCGCCCTGTGCACTAAAGGGCCAGATTTTCAGCAGCCAAGGACATCCATACCCAAGTGAATGTGATGGGACTTAAAGAAGTGAACTGAGACAATTCACTCTGGCTGTTTGAACAGCAGCGTTTCATAGGAAGAGAAAAAAAAAAAAAAAGATCAATCTTGTATTTTCTGACCACATAAAGGCTTCTTCTCTTTGTAATAAAGTAGAAAAGCTCTCCTCACTGCAGTGTTGACTTTGATTTGGAATTGTGGAATTATTTCTTCAATATGAAAAATAGAGGGAAAAGATGAAGAAGGTTTACAAATACCAAACTTGGTGTGACTAAATTTAAAATGTCTTTTTTTTTTTTTCAGCTTTCAACAAGTTATTTAATGTACCCATAGTGAACCATTTCACTTGTAGGTTAAAGGTAAAGACATTTTTAGCAGTGACCAAAGAAAACTTTTTGAAATGGATTATGGCAGCACTAGAAAAAAAGGTTCTGTACATTCTTGTTACCTAATCACAATACTTCTCTTCTGTGAGAACTAGATGAAACATTTACTGATGGGCCTTTGAGATTTATCTTTGAACTAGTACACATATATTAACCCAAAAGGTGGGTATGGTAGACTTCAGTTTGCTGACCTGATATTTTGCTTTTTATAATAAGTTCATAGGTACTTTTCACATTTAAATTGTGTTTGAAGATATCTGAAGATTGAAACTACCAAAGCAGAACAAGGGATAGAAAAAAAGGCAATGGGTTTGGTTGTTTAAATTTTCATTTTTAACCTATTTTTCTGTGAAGAGTGAAAGCTTGTTGGCATTTACCAAATCATGTTTTGCAAATGAAAATTTTATGACATTGCTGTGTTTGTGTATCAGGAACATAAAGTGGCTTAAAATTTACGTTTTTCTATGTGTTTCAAGATTTGAGAAACTGATGTTAAAATACCAGGATTTTTTCAGAATTAAACCAAAGCATCTCTAGTAGGAAGGATGGCGCTTACATAATTATAGTTTTAATAACTATTTTGTAAAAAATCTTCACCAAATGTTTTTGACATAAACCAGAGTCATTCTAGACATCAATTTCTCTAAAGAAATAGATTACTTTTTTCATAGTATTTCACTTTGTGAAATATAACTTTGGTACCCAGAAACAGGTAACAAGAAAAATATACAATGGAAAAGCATCTTTATTTTTATGAACACAAACATAACGGTATTAAGTCTCAGCTCAAAATGATTGTGATTGAAATTCTATGAACTATGCAGAAAACCAAGATAACTCATGTCAAGTGGTTTGTTGCCTTAACTCTTAAATTTTTTAATTGCCACAGAGTTTTTAATTTTTTATTTATTTTTAAAATATTATTTATTTTTTATTTTGGAGAGGTTTTTGTTATAGGGCACATGCACTCACCAGATAGAGAGAGAGACAGACAGAAAGTGAGAAATCACCCCCAGGGGGATGGCCATGCCGTAATCCCTTCTCCATTCTCCTCTCAGGATCTTGGGCACACACGCACACGCGCCTGGCGTGAGTTTAAGCCACCAGGACTCAAACCACAGTCAGCTACATGGGAGTCCAGCTACATAGCCATTATGCCAACTGCTGGTCCCCACATAGAGTTTTTTAAGTGCACACTTTTCCATTTTCTCTGTTTATTTAATCCTGATTCATCAAAATTAAATTCTTGCATGTGTAGCAACTTTTTAAAGTTAATATTATAAGTTACCATTCTCTTGACTTCAAATACAAGTTCAAAGCTTTTTTATTTTTTATTATAAATTTGCTATAGGGTATGCACACCCACCAGACTAAGACTAAGAGAGAGGGAAACCACTTGAGAAAGCACCTTCTAGGGGAGACAGCCACACCACAGTTTCTCCTCAAGATTCTGGGCATCCATGCACATACAGTTGACATATCTTTAAAGCCACTGGGTCCAGGACTCAAACTGTGCAGCTGGCCATGTGGAATTCAGCTGCCTTAACCACCATGTCATCAGCTGACCCTACAGGTGCTAATTTTAAATCTTAAAGTAATACGTTAAATTATTTAACACTGTTAAATTCCTTGGTTTTATAGCTTGTGGTTTTACATATACAGAAATTGACATAAGTATATTTCACATTTTGTTTCTTAGGTTTAATTCTGTTCATTTTCCCCTATATGGCTAGTGAAATAGATGTATACACTATGTGACATAAATTTCGAGGTTAAACTACAGTTGGCTTTCGGGAAACAAAGCTATTTAACTGGAAGGAAGTACTTAAGAAAGTACTTTAATCGCTTCGTTGCAAATTTAAGTGTGATTTTTGGGGTTGTACTGTAATTTCTAAGATAAAACTCTGTTTTCAGCAACTTTAACTGCACAAATAGTTTAACTTAGATATAAAATTTTAATTAACTGAAAGTTTATTGAAATTCTTACAGTATATATAAAGCCAACTATGTAATTGATCTTTTCCTTTTGCCACTGAAATTGGGACACAGCAAACAAATACCACTGATTAAATAATATATGAAGATACTTTATTTGAAAAGAAAATGTACAAATTAACCCATTGAGCTTTCAGATAATTTACTGTCTTTCACTATAATGTCCTTTTTACAAGAATCCTTTAAGCATTTTCAAGTAAGTTTGAAAATTTTCAGAAATTTCCACTCTAGCCTACTTGATCTTTCCTCTGAATCCTTGCTCATTCATAAACATAGATCTTCCATTCTATTGTATTCATTTCTCATAAAATATATGGCATCTGAATATGCTGCAAAGGATGACTCACTTTTTAAATTTAAGATTAGGTTGATAGTACCAATGTTGCTGAAAATTTAAACTGTGTGTGTGTGTGTGTGTGTGTGTGTGTGTGTGTGTGTGTGCACGCAGAGGATATCTGTATTAAATGTTCTAACCATGGTTTTGTCTGTATAGTTAATAAGAAGACCTAAAGGGACCAGCAGATGGCATAATTTTTACATCACTAGAGTCCAACATGGCCGACTGCAGTTCAAGTTCCGGACCTGGCAGCTTCAAACTCACTCTGGTTGTGTGTGCCCAAAATCCTGAGAGGGGAATGGAGGAGAAGGGATTTGGGCATTGCCATTCTCATTTTTTGTTTGTCTGTCTTTCTCTCCAGCGAGCACATGCACCCTATAACAAAAATCCCTCTAAAAGAAAAAAAGAAAGATGACAACCACCTAGAAATACCTACTATGTTCCATTAAGATAATCTCTAGAGGGCCAACAGGTATCATGGTAGTTAAGGTGCTAGACTCCCACATGACTAACAGCAGTCCCAGACATGGCAGCTTGCTTTCTTACGTTCCCTTTCTCTCTCTCTATCTCTATTCAAATTAAAAAATAAATAACAACAACAAATAAAATTAATAATTTCTTTTAAAAAAAAAACTCTGAAGAGTGAAATAAACCTGACAGTGAAATGTCTTTTCTTTTATGAAAGCTGTGTCTTAATGGCAGGTCAAAAGGCGCTTTCCTTGTCAGTGACATTTCCAATGAACTAGATACCACAGTGACATATTTGGTGATAAAGCAGATAAACATGTTGAAAGTCAAAACATCTAAATCCAACCCAATCATTTGGACTGTGTTGAGCTGAATCAAGTAGGATATGTTGAATTGGGATAATAATTTAGTTTGCACTTTGATTCATAAAAGAATAAATGATAGTAGGATATAATTGGGCTGTAAGAGTGGTTCACATGTAGAGCAATATGAATTGTGATGTTTTTGCTAAAACTACTAATTAATCTTCGGCCACATTAAGAAAAGTAAAGGTCCAGTACCATGGCCTGGTGATTAAGGAAGTTGGATTCTACATGGCTGACCATGTGGTTCAAATCCTGGCTCTGATGGCTTGAAAAACATGCTAGGTGTGCGTGTGTGTGTGTGACCAAAATCGCAGTAGGATGGAGAAATTGAGGAGAGATTGTGGCATGATTCACCCTTTTGTGGGGTGCTTTATCCTTCTCCCTCTCTCAGGCTAATGCACATTCCCTCTGGCAAAAATTAAAAAACCAAAATACTCAAAACAAAGAGCCTGCTGTATTTGTAACAGTCACACCACACATCTGAAATACCATTTTGAAGCTTCTATTTTAAGAGCTGAAATGTCTGAGGAAGGCAAAAGAGAAGATGTGTCTTCTCTTGAAAGTGCCAAGCATTATAAAAATACATTGATGTGTCCTGTCTGAAGAATAGCATCATGTGAGGTAAGTTTTAGTATTTCCATTTTGCAGAAAATTTGAAAAGTCATACTACAAATAAATAGAAATGTTTATCATCAATTTTAGAAATATTGTATTTGTCTTAAAGTATCAAAAGTAATTACGAGCTGTCAGTTAAAGGCAAATTAAGGTCATTTGTGTAACTACAAAGCAGAACTAGAACAAATGAAAGATTTCAGTGCAATATTAAAAAGTAACTGAGGTAATTAAGATTTTTTAAATGAGTTGCTTTGTAAGGCATTAGATCCACCCTCAGAAACCCGAAGAGAGACTGGCTAGAAGTGTTCTGTGTATCAGGTAAGTAGTTGAACTGAACAGTCTTATATGTGCTGTGATTCAGTGAAAAAGTGTTAAAGAGGGCTCCATCTATGGTGCTATAGTAATAGGCCGCTCAAGAGGAGCCAGACACCACACCGACAAACTCACTTCAAATCCCTCACTTCCTCAGCCTCAAACACACTGGTCCTACACGAAAGCCCGGTTCACTGGGCTAGAGGAGTGGGGGATGGAGGTCTTTTGGTGGGAGCAGTCTTTCTGTAGGGTGCTTCCCCTCTGTTTCTCACTCGTGTGCATACATGTGTTCTATCATGAGTAAGGAAAAAAATTGTTTTTAATAAAAGTAAAGTGGGATGACTACTGTATTTCAGCGAATCTATTGTACTTGTCAACATTTCTATATGTCCTTTTATATGATACTAAGGAAGGAAAAGTGGCTCAAACAGTGATGAGCCACCAATTACAAAATGCACCCCAGTTTCAAAGATGTTATGTGAGGAAGAGTGTGCATCTTAGGATTCGTGAGATGTAGAAGAAAACAGACACCTGAGAGGGGGCATGTGACGGCTGTCTTCATATACAGAAATGGGACCTAAATGAGTAGGGCAAGTCTTGAACCAGCAGGTAGAAGTTGACAGATTGAGGTTTTAATATTAAGTTGCTGCCTCTCGTAGTACTAGCTGCTTCATGATGTAAGAATTTTATCAAAATTCAAGCACAAAGTGGACAACTATCAGAATTGGTATTGACTAGACTGCCTTTCTGAGTAAGAAGTTGGATTTGATAACGTTTTTTTTTTTTTTTGAGAGGTTTTTGCTATAGGGCACGTGCACTCGCCAGACAGAAAGCGAGAAATCACCCCCCAGGGGGTATGGCCATGCCCCAATCCCTTCTCTTCCATTCTCCCCTCGGGATCTTGGACATGCACGCACACGCACCTGGTGTGAGTTTTAAGCCACCGGGTCTGGGACGCAAACCGCGGTCGACTACATGGGAGTCCAGCGACATAGCCATTACGCTTACTGCTGGTCCCTAGATTTGATAACTTTAAGGAGGCCACTTTTGGGCTCTGCAAAATGTCAGTAATATTTTCTTGATATGTAGTTGGGAACTGGTGTCATCAGGCAAAATAAAAAAATCAGCCTGGAACAAAATATGAACAATGGATAAGGTTTACTTAAAATCACTGGGGGGAAAAAATTACAAATGCAACTTTTAACTTGCTGATTGTCTTTTTTTTTTTTCCGTGACAGCAACAGGAATGAGAAATATTAAAGCATAACAAATAGGTCATATGTATATTCACTAGATTTATGTGTGTGTGTGTGTATATATATATATATATATATATATATATATATATATATATATACGTTCTAGAGACAAAGCAGAAATAGGAAAGTTTGTTTTGTTTTGTTTTTTAAAGTTGTGCTTGCAAGGAGCAAGAGAAAGTTAGAAAGGACCTCCCAGAGGGATTGCTATTACACAGTCCCTTCTCTCAGGATTTTGGCTGTGTACCCACATGCATCTGATGTGTTTCTTAAGTAGGGACTTGAACCACATAGCCATGTGGGATCTAGCTGCCTTCACCACCACACCATGGCCCATGTTAGTTTCTTCCGTTTGCTGTAGGGTGCATGTGCTCACCACAGACAGGGAGAAAGAAATCACCCCTGAGGTGGGGATGAGCATGCCACAATCCCTTCTTTATTATCAGGATTTGGGGCACACATGTACACTGTCCTGACATGTTTTTCAGGCCACTAGCAGTGTAGTCAGCCATGTGGGATCCAGCTGCTTTAACCTCCATGCCATCTGCTGGCCTCATGTAAGTTTTGAGGTAAATGTTTAACATGGAATTATATATTGCATTATATATTATATATGTAGTGTCCAACTTTTGTCTTCTGCTGTAGTAGTGATCAAACAGATTAACAACACTCCTATTATTTAAAAAACAAAATTGATTTTGGTGTGTAACAGTTTTAAGTTGGGTTGAGGTAGCTTCAGGAAATGAAGTTGAAGGTATTAGTTATTTTCAAATTAATGCGCATAAAAATCACTTGGAGAGTCTGTAAGTAAAGTCCATTTTAGGCCTCATCTTCAAACATTCTGATTCTTAGTTGTATAGGGATGGCAGGAAATGCATACTTTAGCAAACACCAAGTCATTTCTGTAGTAAACTTTATTTGCCTGTGTGTAAGTATGAACTACAATAAAATCCTATGTTTCTGGCAAAATCCTAATATGATTTGGGGATAATTCCTATGTATCAGGAGTATTCGTTTTTTTGTTTTTTTTTTTTTTTTTTCCCCTCTGTATCTTCCAATGGTTTAGACAGAAAACTTTTTTTTTAATTTGTTCATTTTAGTTTTTTGCAATAGGGTGCATTGCGTTCGCTGGAGAGACAGAGGGAGAATGAGAAATCACCCCACGGGGGGGGGATGGCGACACCACAATCCCTTCTCCATTCTCCGCTGAGGATTTGGCACACACATGCACATGCGCCTGTTGTGATTTTCATGCTGAGGATCTGGGACTTGAACCACTGTCAGCCACATGGGAATCCCACACCTCAACCACCTGCTGGCCCAGAAACCACATTATTACAATGGTACTTATTTACATCTGAATTCATTCCCAGATGTAAAACAGCAATGATATGGGGCCAGCAGGTGGCATGGTGGTTAAGAGTGCTAGACTACATGACAGACTGAGGTTCAAGTCCCGGACATAGCAGCTTGTTTTCCTCTCTCCCCCATTCTGGTCATATTTAAACAAACAAACAAACAAACAAATGGCAATTATGTTTTTATACTTAAGCTATTTTTCGGGGAATATTTTTGCTCATATCCATATCAGTTTATATGAATAAAAATTGCTGTGGCAGCTACATGAATAAATAATAAATAATTACATGAATTATCAATTATATGTGCATTAATAGAACCTTTTTAAAAGCAGTTACTCAGTTGTATAAATACTATGACCTGACAAGATTTTAATAATTCTCATTATATAAAAAAATCATGTTTATCATAAAAAATAATTAGAATAATAATAATAATGATTGGGGGAAACATAGGAAAGATATTGAATGTTTAAGCGGGGAGATTAATGTCTCTGTACTGACTGACATGCATGGCATTCCCTTTTGAAAAAGCAATGTAATACACTGTAAAGTTATATGTAATTCAATGTAATAAAAAAAATAGATAATAAAAAAAAATTCAAATAAGGTTTTCGAAGAAAAAAAAATAATTCTCATTATAAGAACTCAATACTCATTGAACTCTTTAAAAAGCTAGTAATTACCATACAATTATTAGAGGGTTTTTTCCCCCCATCATTTAAATGCCTTTAAGAATTTTTTTTGCTATAAAGTGTGTGTGCTCACCAGAGGTGTGGGAGAGTGAGGAACCAACCCCCAGAAAGGAAGGTCATATCACAGAACCTTTTCCATTTCTTCTTTTGGGATATTGGGCACACATGCACACACCTGATGTGTTTCTTAAGCTGCTGGGTCCAGGACTGGAACAGTGGTTGGCCTTGTTAACCACCACATCACTGGCTGGACCTTAAATGCCTTTGTTTAATTACCAGAGGGCACATTGCTCATCAGAGACAAAGATCTCTCCCCTAAATGGGACACGGTCCTCCCACAATCCCTTTTCTTCCATTCTTTTATCAGGATTTTATCTGGGTGTATTTAAGCCAGTGGGACCAGGACTCAAACTGTGGTTGGCCACGTAGAATCTGCTTCCCAGTGCACAGCTCTTTAACCATGGTGGAATGAGACCAGCTCTCTTTTACATGAGTTCTTGAAAATGTCATAAAATTTACAGTGGTCAAAATTGTCATAATTCCTTATCTTACTTGAAAACTCAAGTTACTGCATAAATGGTCAAATACCATATGATCACCAATTGACATGTTAAAATACCTTATTAATAAACTTAACAAAATTGATTTTTCATTCTTTATAATCTTTACCTTAGCTTTCATTTCTGAGCCTTGATAGGCACCTACCATTACCACAAATGTGTTTTGATTTCTTATTAGAGAAGATGAAATAAAATGGGCTTTATTTATGCCAAACGTGTTCTTTCCTTTAACTAATAGTAATTGAGGGTAGTGTCTGATGAAAGCAGAATTCTTCACTACGAATTAGAGTTGGTCTCATCCGCATACATGTTTTCTGAAATGTAATTATTTTATTTGGCCTAAGTGAAATTTTCACCACATAATTTATTTTTTAAAATATAATAAATGAGGGCTGGCAGGTGGTGTGGTTAAGGCACTGGCCTTCCACATGGCTGACCACAGTTTGAGTCCCAGCCCTGGTAACTTGCTCTCTCTCTTTCTCCCCCAATCCTCTGGTGAATGCACATGCCCTATAGCAAAAATTTAAAAAATAGTAACAAAATTAAGTAGTTATTTTAAACAAAAACATAATAAATGACTTTTTCTTCCAGGCCATCTATTCTCTAGAACAGATAAAAGATAATTTTGATAATATCTCCTAAGAGTTCTTAAAACACTTTAGAAGATGCCTCAGATTTCAAGGTTGATATGTCCAAAAATAGCTGAGTCTGCCTGATTCGTTTATCAGTTAGGCCTCTCCAAACTCATTTATAATGGAAAAACTTTACAATTAAACTTCTTCAGGACCAGTCTCATAGCACAGTGGTGCTCAGTATTGGAAGCCAAATCTTACAGGGTCAACAGCAGTTCAAACCCCAGCACCAGGGGCTTGAAAATCACATCAGTCGTGTGTGCATGCATGCCCTAGACCTGACAAGGACAAATGGAGAATGGATGATTGCTGAGTTTCCATGCCCTCTTGGGGAGTTCTTGCTCTCTGGCCAGCAAATGTGTGCTCTCGCAACCAAAAAAAAAAAAAAAATTCTTCAAACTTAACATCTCAATGAGAAAGCATTTCATGAAGGAAGAACATAAATAATTTTGTCATCTTGTGTATAAAAATAAAGATTTGGGGCAGCCAGAATGTTTTGAAGCTACCCTTAAATCTGTTACATACTGAACATCTATTTTAAGATGGAGTTTAATTACCATATGTAAGAGTGCATTAAAAAATGGTCTGTCTTTGAATTGTTAAATAGTTCCCCTTTGAAAACGAAGCCAGACATTTTATTTTGAATGTTTTAAATTAATTTGTTGTCTTCAAGTAGTTAATATTCTTAAAATATAAATTATGTCCCTTTATTGCATGAAAACTAAAGTGCAGGTCATATTACTCTTATGCCCAAAAAAAGATTTCTAGATTTTGTTTTTTTAATCTAAGGTATGATCTAATTTTTTTCCCTGCTCACTCTAAAAGATGTCATGAAAATCTCAAATTTGAATATTAAATTAGTTGACTTGCACATCACCATTTGGAATTCAAATTCTCTCTAGTGAAGATAAACCAATATTATATTCCCAGCTTCTCTTGTGAAATTGCAGTGACATTGTTAATGAACAACAAAATTCATTATCATAGAAGTGTTTGTAAAGTGGATTGCATAGAAAAAGATAAGTGCAGACTTGTTTTAGGGAATGGTCTAGTGGGATATCTCCTGCAACCTTGAATTACCTTAGCACTTGGGGCTTAAAGATAAGATTTAGTTTCCTAAACCATATCACAAGAAAATATTGAAGAAACCTGCAGATGGGCATGAAGAAAAGGCCTAGGAGGGAATGATCACTGTCTTCCCACATCAGAAGTGGAGTCATTTGTAAGATGGTTTTTTTTTTTTTTTTTTCCCTTACTAATACTTTTATCCTACATGACACCAAAAGACTATAGAATAAAGACCATTGCATGGATGTTGTGACAAGGCAGATTTATTATTGTTGCCAGAGTGTCAGTGTACTAGCCAGAGAGACAGGGAGTAGGAGGAAGCACATGCAACGGGCCATGGTCATGCTTAAAGATTACTTCCATTTCTCCATCCTGTTGGGATTAGGGGCACACATAAGTGCCAGGTGTGGTTTTCAAACCACCTGTCTGGGACTCAAGTGGTGCTGTCAGAGCCACTAGACCATGGGACTGGCCCAGCAGGACTTTGAATATTTATTGTAACCTATAATCAGAATGTTCCACTTAATAATTTTTGAAAAGTTCAAAAAATTGGGGCCGGCAGGCAGTGTGGTGGATAAGGGTGCTGGATTCCCACATGGCTGGCCATGGTTCAATTCCCGGACCTGGTGGCTTGCTTTCTCGCTTTCCCTTTCTCTCTCTGGTGGTCAAATAAAAAAAAAAGAACAATAACAAGTAGTACTAAATAAATAATTCTTTAAATAATAATAAAAGAAAAGTTCAAAAAAATAAGTAAATAGCATTAGAATTAATGAATTTTCCATCACTGTAAGTGTTTAAGCAAAAGTAAGAAAAACTATTATGAGAAATACTAGGTGATTTCCTGCACAAAAATAGGATTTCTTTCTATCCTAGAATTAATGACTTATTAACATCTACTTATTTCCCTGTATTTACTTCTATTTTTAATCCAGCTTGAATTTCTAACAAGCCACTAGAAACCTAAATACTATGCTTAAAAGTCCCTGTCCCACATATAGCAGTACTAATATTTGCTGTGTATCTGAAGAAAAGGTTTTTGTTTATTTGTTTTTACTATAGGATGCATACGCTCCTTAGGGAGAGAGAGAGGAAGCATCCCCTAGGGAGGATGGACACTCTGCAATCCCTTCTTCTTGGGTTTTGGGCATGCACATACACATGTCCAGAATGTTTTTCAACCCACTGGGTCCAGGACTTGAACCACATAGTCAACCACATGGGATCAAGATGCCTTAATCAGGACCAATAGTTAGCGTAATGGCTATGTCGCTGGACTCCCATGTAGTCAACTGCAGTTCGAGTCCCGGACTTGGTGGCTTAAACTCATGCCGGGCACATGTGTGTACGTGCCCAAGATCCCAAGAGGAGAATAGAAGAGAAGGGATTGTGGTGTGGCCATCCCCCTTAGGGGGTGATTTCTTGCTTTCTGTCTTTCTCTGTCTTTCTGGCAAGTGCACACGCCCTATAGGAAAATACTTCTCCCAAAAAAAGATGCCTTAGTCACCAGGTCACTGCTTGCCCAAAGAGCTATATTCAACATAAATATGATTCAGAATAAAATTAAACAGGGACCAGATTAAGTAATAGCTCCTTATCTTTTAACCACTATCCTCTTTGTAGTCTGATTTCACAGTAGGGATTGCAGTCAAGCCTAACCATATATGAATAAAAGCATGCAACCATGTTTTTTTTTGGAGAGGTTTTTTGCTATAGGGCGCGTGCGCTCTCCAGACAGACAGAGACATAGAGACAGAAAGCGAGAAATCACCCCCCAGGGGGGATGGTCACGCCGCAATCCCTTCTCCTCCATTCTCCTCTAGGGATCTTGGGCATGCACGCACATGTGTCCAGCGTGAGTTTTAAGCCACCGGGTCCAGGACACGAACCGCGGTTGACTACGTGGGAGTCCAGCGACATAGCCATTACGCTAACTGCTGGTTCCCGCAACCATGTTTTAAATCAACTTGTAAATGCTTTCTGCATTACCTACTCTCTGCTAAGTCCATGAAATTTCTTACTAATTTACATAGTAAATAAGTAGTACATCGTACATACATTACTGTATGACTTGTACATTACAATGATGGACCTTGTAATAATCTGACCCTGTACTTAATATCAGTGCAGTCGTGGAAAATCTTTCTGAATTTAGTTCCTCTGGTTCAACTCTTTTTATGAAAAAAAATGGAAATTATTTGCCTTATGGCAAACCACTATTAAAACTGGGACCTATTAGCCCTAGCTTGCTTGCTTTGTTATTTTGTTTAAACTGGAACCCAAACCTTTAGGCTTCTAGCTTTTTCTTTCTTTCTTTTTTTTTTTTCCCCCTAATCATGGTAAGGTTTATTTCTTCCATGTGCAAGAGAGACGGCACTCCAAACAGGGTCCTGACACTGTTGACACCATGATCCAGCACTGTCAGCCAGGACGGACCAAGGGACCAAGTGTACCCGTGTGTACTTAGGGAGGTGAACTGATGGCCTTCTCCTCTTGGTCAGCAATGCAGGAGGTTTTACCACTGCACCTCCATCTGGCCCCAGCGTTCAGCTTTCTTACTCCAGAGCAGATTTCTCTTTTACCATGTGTATATGTGTCTGCCATAGAAATGAACTTCATTAACCTGACAAGCTAACAGCTGGCAAAAATCTAGGAACTTTAGCTAGTACTACCAGTATGGTATTAAGAATTTACTAATGTGGGGGCCGGCAGGTGACATGGCCAACTGAGTTTTGAGTCCTGGAGCCAGTGGCTTGCTTTCCCTCTCTCTGTCTCTGGTGAGCACATGTGCTCTATAGCAAATTTAAAAACAATAGTAATAATTTTTTTTTGACCAGCAGTTGGTGTAATGGCTGTTGCCGGACTCCCATGTAGTTGACCATGGTTCAAGTCCTGGACCTGGTGGCTTAAACTCATGCTAGGCACGTTTGCGTGCGTGCCCAAGATCCCGAGAGGAGAATGGAGGAGAAGGGATTGTGGCATGGCCATCCCCCTGGGGGGGTGATTTCTCACTTTCTGTCTCTATCTTTCTCTGTCCTTCTGGAGAGCACATACGCCCTATAGCGGGGGCGGGGGACCCTCTCTGGAACCAGCAGTTGGCCTAGTGGCTATGTCACTGGACTCCCATGTAGTCGACTATGGTTCGAGTCCTGGACCCGGTGGCTTAAACTCACTCCAGGTGTGTGTGTGTGTATGCCCAAATCCCAAGAGAGGAGAATGGAAGAGAAGGGATTGTGGCGTGGCCATCCCCCCTGGGGAGTGATTTCTTGCTTTCTGTCTCTCTGTTTCTTTGTCTTTCTGGCAGGCAGATGTGCCCTATAGCAAAAATCTCTCCAAGAAAGAGAGAGAGAGGGGGGGGGGCGGGGGGAGGGAGGGAGGGATAAACAAAACCCTCTGCAAAAATAAACAAAAAATATTTTTAAAAAAAGTTTAAAAAATCACTAATGTGCAGTTTTTTCCCTTTAACTGCCAAAACAAAGAATATGCAAACAATTTTTTTTGTTTGTTTTTGAGAGAGAGATTTTTGCTATAGGGTTCATGTGCTTGCCAGAGAGACAGAAAGACAGAAAACAAGAAATCACCATGGATGGCCATGCTGCAATTCCTTCTCCTCCATTATCCTCTTGGGATCTTGGACATGCATGCACACATACCTGGTATGAGTTTTAGGCCGCCAGGTTCAGGACTTGAACTGCGGTTGACTACATGGGAGTCCAGCAATGTAACCATTATGCCATCTGCTGGCCCCTATGCAAATAAATTTAAAAAATATTTTTGTAATTACTATTTCAAACAAAGCAAAGTCTTTAGGAGCTTCCTGGTTAATATCAAATTGGTGTCTTTGTTTTGTAGGGAGAGATTTTTGCTATAGGGTGCATGCACTTGCCGGAGAGACAGGCAGAAAGGGAGAAGTCACTCCCCCACCCTCCCTCCCAGGGGATGATCACACTATAATCCCTTTTTCTCCACTCTCCTCTCAGGATCTTGGGCATGCATGCACATGTGCCAGGCATATTTTAAGTTGCCAGGTCCAGAACTCGAACTACGGTCAGCCATATGGGAGTCCAGTGATGTAACCCTAATGCCATCTGCTGGTCCCCAACTGTAAACATTTTAAAGTTAAGATTAAAAAAAAAAAAAAAAGGAAACTCAGTTTCCTGTGACATTAACAAAATCTACAATTATATCTGCTGATTCAAAAAGAAAAGAAAAATGTTTTTATACTGTTTTCTCTGTTGTATCACTCATACGTTCATTGTCTATATTATTATCCTAGTTGTAAATATCTGAAATCTACCTAGATCTGAATTTTAATGAATCACAATAGTAACTGTCTCTACTATGTATTTAGCTAGTCAAGTGTTTAGTAGCAGTTTACTGAAAAACTACATAATATGTCAGTTTTTGAAATCATGTGTAAACATTTGATCAACATGCTATCAATTCCCTTCTATTCCAGGGATACAGAGGCTCTTCTTACACATCTTTTAATAAAGTACATATACATATGAAATTATAGGTTGCAACTGTAACATCACTCATAGAGCTTTTGGAATAATATTGATCATGAGAACAAATTATAAATAACAATATTTTTAGTGTTCTTGTTTAGTAAGTTTTCTTTTTCTTTTAAATGAAATGTCATCAAAAATTGGTCATGATTCTCCTGAAAAACCTGCTGCAGACAATGGTGTACTTAAATACGCCAGACTGGTTCTGAGTATTACATTTAAAAATTTTTTTTTAATATACATTCAATCACATTGTTTAGCTTACATTTTTCATCTTAATTGTAATTGGCAGAACACTAAAGAGGAAAGACAAACTGCATTTTCTGTGCTGCCTAAGGGAACTGAGGATGCTAAATAAACTGAAGAGTTTTAGCATGTGTGTCTGAGGTCCCTGACTTGGAGTTCTTGGGGACTCTGAACTTTGGGGCTGACATAACTAATCTTCCTTGGGAATGTGATAAGGCAGCTTCAAGGCAAATAAAGCAAACTAACATTTCCACTGTTTTATTAAAGATAAAATAAAAACTACCTTAACTTGTACAGTCTTTTTATAAGTTTAACTTTCAGTAACAAAGACATGAAGATAGAGTTCTGAGAATTTATACTAGCTTATTTTAAAATAAATAGTGGGGAAAAGTAAATTTTTTTAAAGAATTATTTATTTCATTTTATTCATTCATTTATTTTTAATTTGGCCAGCGGTACAGAGAGAGAAAAAGGGGGCTCAAACCATAGTCGGCCATGTGGGAATGTCCAGCGCCTAAACCACCAAGCCACCTTCTGACCCCATGAGAAAAGTAAATGTTTAAATCACAAGGCTGGATGGCAAGAGTTTCTTCAAATGCTTTTAAGAAAATGGAAAGAAACTAAATGCAGAACTAAAAAATTGATATGAGAGCTCTTAATTTAAATCAAGACACAAAATTTTCTAACATTGTTCCCTAGACTTATAAGATCATCTTACTTCAGTTTGGAGGCAGAGATTGAATTTATAGAACGCTTTGAACTCTGGAATCATTGAAAAGTAAATCATTCTCGTTAAATATAACCCTCACTCCTGTGTTTCACAAACGTTTTAAAGGTAATTCATTCTGCCTCTAAGTTTAGTCCGTAAGCAGTGAGAGAGAATTGGATGTTCCTTGCTCATGACTGCCTCAGATCTTAGGCACCACTTGAGTGTTCTTGAAAGATGATTATAACCGGCAATAGGGAAAAGATTAAAAAGGAAGATTTGTGATCTCAAGTTAAACTGTTTTGATTATTACTTAGTTTTCCTTGCAGGTAATGTAATCACTCACAATTGTCTTTAGGCCAACAGAAAAGAATATAATTACTAGGTTAAAAAAAAGGAAGGTGACTCTCTCAAAGGTATTAAAGTAGGAAGTGTCTCGATTTGGATGGAACCTTTCCAAACCCTGCATCTTCTCAACTTATTCAGAAAACAAGGTCGTCTTGTAATGAAGCTTGATTTGCCCGTTGGTTGGAATATTTGGTACATATCACATAAAGGAATGCAGTCCTTCGACACAGTACATCAGAACTGCAGTCGAAAGGTACTCAATATTAGTTAAGTAACATTTGAAGTCCTGGAAAGATAAAGTCAAGTATTGTATTCCTTATGCATGAGGAACACACTTTAAAAGTTTGTTCATTTGGGACTTGTAATATATATGTATATAGTTTGCAAAGAAGCGAATATTCTGATTTTATTCTTCAAAATGTACGTCGAACTATTAATGGTTCTTAAGTCTGATTTTATGATGAAAGTGGTTTAGAAAAGGGTATCTTAAAAAAAGACACACAACAAAAAGGTCACGAAAAGAATAGAGACTGAAGTTATGCATGGGCGGGGAGGAGTGGAGAGAGCAACCTGAAGCATTAAGGCAGCAGAACGCAGCTCTAGAACGGTACCTGTCCCCAAGTGGGTCTGCACGCCGCTGTCGCTTCGCTCAGCGCTCCTGGAAATCTCGGATACAAATTCCGGAGCAGGCGGCAGGGGTGGCAAGACTCCTAAGGAGCGAAACAGAACAGAAAGGATTCTGTTCTTGGGAGCAGCGTGGGGACGGTCCTGATGGAAGGTGGCATCTCTCTCTAGCCTGCGAGCCTCTCCACCTGTCTCCTTCAGTCCCTACTGTGCAGCCCACCCGCGGCGACACACCGAGGTGGGACGAGAACTAAGGTGCGGCGAGGCGCCGAGGACCCAGGCAGCCAGTCTCCTTTGCCTTGCCTGTCGCAGTGTCCTGCCCCACGCGCTTTGCCTCCACAGCAGCCTGCGCGTGACAGTGCTTTTGGCTCGGATGGGCCGAACTAGGACCGAGGGGCGCGGGCCCGCGCCGGGGAGGTTGCGAGGACAGGCGGGCGACCGGACCGCTACCGCGCTGGCTGGGTGTGCGGCGGCGGCGTGGGCGCGGCCCAGTCACGCCGGGGTCCCGCGCGCGCAGCCCGTGGCTGGGGACCCTGCAGCTGAGGCCTCGTGGGGCGCCCCCCAGCGCACGCCGCTCCCCTGGGGCTTCCCCCTTCGTCCGCCGGACCCGCCGCGCCGAAGCCCTCCCGCGGTCGCCGCGCCTGCAGCCCCGGGAGCGCCGCTGCTCCGGCCGGCCCACGCCGCCTGCCGCGGACCAATCCCCGCTCGGAGTTCAGGCTTCCCGCCGCTCCACCGGCACCCTCCCTCCCCCTCGCTCTCCTTTTTCTTTTTAACTTTCACTCGGGTTGAACTGTACTAATCCTGAACCGCGGCCTCCGAGGTCGGTCTACGGGGACACAGCGAGGACTCCCGGCTCCCCGCCCGCCCGCAGGAGCCGCCCCTGGGCGGGGCGAGGCGGGGCGCGAGGGTCCGGGTCGGCGGCGGGTGGATCCGGGCGGAGCCACTTCCCGCGCTGGGGCCCTGGGGTTCGCCCTAGCCCAGCGCTCCTGGCCTCGGGGCCACTGCCCTGCCCGTCGGTGGCGAGGGGCGGGCGGGAGATGGAGACGGGGAGGCCGTCGGCGAGAGGAGGCGGGGTGGGGGAGGCGGGGAGAGCGCGGGGGCCGAAGCTGGCAGGGGGCGCTGGAGGCTGGAGCGGCCGGTGCGCTCTGCACGCCGCCGAGCGCAGGAAGCTTTGAAGCGGCGGCGGCAGCCCCGCGGGGCCCGGGCGGCGGCTGGGGGGTGGGGGGCGCTGCCGCCGCCGGGGGCGTCGCCGGCTCCGGCCCCTTTGTTCTCGCGCTCCCCCTCGCCGCCTACTCCCCTGCTGTCGCGCGGCGGCGGCGGCGGCGGCGGCTCCTCCCGCCCGAGGCGGTCGGGCTCGGCGCCGGGGGCGGGAGGGGGCGGGGGGAGCACGCCGGCCGCCGAGAGTGGGGGGCGATGGCGAAGCTCCGGGTGGCTTACGAGTACACGGAAGCCGAGGACAAGAGCATCCGGCTCGGCTTGTTTCTCATCATCTCGGGCGTCGTGTCGCTCTTCATCTTCGGCTTTTGCTGGCTTAGTCCCGCGCTGCAGGATCTGCAAGCCACGGCGGCCAACTGCACGGTGCTGTCGGTGCAGCAGATCGGCGAGGTGTTCGAGTGCACCTTCACCTGTGGCGCCGACTGCAGGGGCACCTCGCAGTACCCCTGCGTCCAGGTCTACGTGAACAACTCCGAGTCCAACTCCAGGGCGCTGCTGCACAGCGACGAGCGCCAGCTCCTGACTAACCCCAAGGTAAGGGCGCCCCGCGCGCCTGGGGCTCCCGGAGAAGGGCGCCTCGCTCCTGCCGAGCTCTGAGGTTTGGGGCAGCGTCGGTGGACCCGGGGCGGGGTGGGTTTGAAGCGCGTTCGCGTTCCTAGGAGACCAGGCATCCAGGCTGTTCCAGAGCAAGTACACTGGGGAGCCTCAGGATAGGATCCTTCAGGTGGGTTTGTGCGGTGAGACCAGTGGCGCCCAGAGGCTCTGTTTACACCCCTGTCTTGCTTGGTCTCAGATGTCAGCGCTTCTTTCAACCCCAGGGCTACAAGATGGGCTTTGGAGAAATGCAGGGAGCCAGAAAAGTTAACTTTTCCTCCGATTAAAGCCAGTAGGTAGCGGGAATCCACCTACTGCCACGCACCATCAGTGTCCGGGCTCCCACTGGCCACTTTGAGAATCGATGAATGACTTTTCTTGAGAGATGGAAGAGGTATTTTAGCTCGTCCGAAGTTGTTTGAGTCCATTGCTTTTTAGCTCTTTACAGTCGTTTTTAACTTGGGGTCCAAGATGAGGCTTTGAGGGTCAACGAACGACTTGGAATCAAATGCAAGATTCTGTATAGGTCCACTTTGAGGGACTACAGAAGGCTTTCACGAAATTGATTCTCAAAAGGATCGAGGGTCTCTAGACCCTTTTGAAAAAAGGGTCACCCACTGACTTCCTGTGTATCTAGGGACACTCGGGAGTGGACTGGAGAAAGTAAAACTTGCTGAAAATAGAAAACCTTCAGTGAAATGTACAGAATATTCCTTCGCAACCAACTTCTTTCGATATCACAAGCCAAAAAAAAAAAAAAAAAAGTTAAAACCTGGTTTAGGTCTCAAGGGGTGGAGGGCAGAGGGAGGGAGACTCAAAAAACGGTTCCCAGTGGAGAGAAAAACTTATAAAAAGCAGTGTCCTCGCTCTGTGAACTAATTCAGCTTTGTAGTGCACTTGGTTCTGGAAGAAAGGTTTTCTTTTATTCTTCCCTTGGTCTTTTCAACTATCCTTGTTGCTAACTATCAAAGTAAAGATGTGTGTCTTAAAAAAGTTACAGGCGTTTTTTTCCTTGTTCAAGGGCCGTATTTGAAGATCAAGCAGAAAAATAGTACAGAAGGGAATGAATTTTGTGTACATAGGAAAACTTTATATTGAATGTAATGAGATACCTACATACTAATCCCCCCCTCATTCTGTGTTAATGATTTGAAACAAGCTTATCATCACTCTGCAATGAAACATGTGGGCTTGTCTCCTAAACAGTAAATTGTTGAACTTGGGAAATTAAAAAATTTAATTTATTTTAAAAATTTGACTCTTCTGGGAAAAAATGCTCCTGGTGACAAATGATTGATCATTTACCATTTACCCTGGGGGGGGGGGATGAAGATAAATACGTAAACAATATTAGAGGAATGAGAATTTAGAATCTAGAATCTAGAGTCCTTGTACAAGTTCTTGAAGAAGCAATGTCTCAAAGGCAAATCACGTCAATTAGCTTAATATCAGGAATATTAAAAGAAACATCCTGTCTTTTTCCCATGATTAAACCAAAAATATCTAAGAAAAATGCCAGGCAATAGTAATGATTTAGAAATTATATGGTATAATAGTTCATTCTTTAGGGTTTGTTATAGTTGGTGAGACATTGCTAATTGTTTTAAGACAGTGGTTCAGACACTAACTAAAATTACATATACATAAACCAGTAGATGGCTTATATCTAATCAAGACGTTGATAAATTAGAATGTGCTATAAAAACACTGCTTCACAATTTCCAGGCAATTTTGAAGGACCTGGCAGAGAAAGTATATTGGAAGCATTAGGACATTGATTTTCAAATCACCTGGAAGCAATCACAATGCTTTATGTAATGCTAGGATTTATCTGTCTCTCTTGTTCTCTGATGCAAATATCTGTGCTTTTCCAGTGCCAGTTCAGATCTTGGCAACAGTTGTTTTGAAGAAAAAACCTGAACAAAATAACGTTTTAGAAAGTATTCCGGGAATGACAGAACTGGCAAAAGATACATTTATGTTACAGAAAGTGATGAACAACATCCCGTCAAGGTTCTCTTAACCAAATTGATATATGTCTTTTTATCCAGATTGTGGTTGTATTGTAGCATTTATAGAACATAAAATTGTCCTCTAACAGTTTTATGTTTGAATTAGTAAATGCTCAATATGGAAATTCTTGTAAGCAATTGGTGATGGGGAAAATTTGATATAACCAAAATAATTATGCCAGGGTCAAGTGTATCAGCAGAATGTTTCCGTAGTGTCCTTGCAATTAGACGGTACCCATTGCCATCCCTTTTGCATCTTGGTCAACTAGATCTTTTCTTTGCCTGACCTTACCTCTTTATTAATGGCTTAGGTTTCCCACCCATCCTTTGTAAAATGTGTAAATTCCTTGTAGTGTCACCAAATCCAACCACCTTAGACCTTCTCATTTCCACGCCCCACTGCATTTAAGAAATCTCTCCTTAGAGGGTACCAGCAGATGGCGTAATGGTTTCGTTGCTGGACTCCCACGTGGTCGACCATGATTCCAGTCCCAGACCTGGTGGCTTAAAACTCACGCCGGGTGCATGTGCATGCGTGCCCAGAATCCCATGAGGACAATGGAGGAGAAGGGATGACAGTGTGGCCATGCCCCCTACAGGGTGATTTCCCACTTTCTGTCTGTCTGTCTCAAGCAAGCACATGCATCCCATAGCAAAAATCTCTCTTAAAAAAATAAAATAACCTCTTTTTAGAAAACTAGAATAAGGACTTTTTTTCCTCTATCCTGAGTTTGCCTGAATTAATTACAGTAAAAGGCAAGGAAGGGGGAAGAATATCACCACCCTATAGACTACTAAGGAAGGTACTGTGAATAAATTAGATTTTTTTGGCTGATAATTTTTTAAAACATCTTAAAGTCCTATTCAATTTATTTACTTATGTTTTGAATCATGTCCTTATTGTCCAAAGCAATCACTGTATTCAGTCATGTAATGTAGTATTCAAGTTAACTAATTATCTACAGGGAAAGAATCTGCACTGAGTTAACCATAGCAACACCTAAATTTTGAGTCAGCCTCCTCTTGCTAATGTTCCCATCACTGTTGCATTGTTTATGTTAAGAGCTTTGGTTCTCAATCACCTGGAGAACTTTGAAATAATTTTTTTCAAAGTTTATTTATTCCTCTCTTCCATGAGCAAGATAGACAGAGAAAGAGAGAGAGAGAGAGAGAGAGAATCTCTACTTGATGCCATGATCTAGCCCCATTCTTCAGCCAGCCCCAGGTCATAGGCAAGTGTGTGCCCAGAATACTCAGGGAGGTCTCAGGACTTCAACGAGGAGCCATCCCATGTAGGATTGCTTTCTAGAACATTAGATTTTTACTGCTGTGCCACTGTCTGACCCTTAAAAAGAAATTTTATACCTGGATCCATGCTCAGAGATCCTGATTTGGTCTTGGGTGGGACCTGAGCACTGATTTTTTTTTTTTTTTTAATGTGGCAAATGATCTTAATGTGTGAATAAGCATGAAAAACCAGTGTCTAGCAAATGTACTTACTCACAATGCAAGAAAAGCTACCTAGAACCAAAAAGGACTCACTGTTATTAATATGTGTATTTTCAAGTTAAAGGCTGTTGATGCTGGGCCTGCCCTGTAGCTTAGTAGGTTTTATTTTTAGGTGACCCACCCAAAAAAAAAAACCTTAAAAATAAAATATATAGTCTCTGATCACTCACTCTCTCACCTCACATGAAGAGGGCAGTTTTAAAAATTCATCTTTTTGGAATCAGCAGATGGCATAATGGTTGCATCACTGGACTCCCACATAGTCTGTCATAGCTTAAGTCCAGGACCCAGTGACTTAAAACTCATGCCGGGTGCATGTGCGTACGTGCCCAAGATCCTGAGAGGAAGATGGAGGAGAAGGTTTGTGGCGCGGCCATCCCCCCAGGGTTGATTTCTCGCTTTCTGTCTGTCTCTGTCTTGCCAGCAACTTCATGTGCCCTATAGCAAAAATCTCTCTTAAAAAAATTCATCCTTTTTTTGCCATCCAATGTGAATATTAATGTAAAAGCAAAAATTTGCTTAAGGGAACCAAATCCCAGATGGCCAACTGCAATTCAAATTCCAGCCCTGGAAGCTTGAAAAACGCATCAGGAGTTTGTGTATGTGTGCTCAAAATCCTGGTATGATGGAGAAGTGGGGGAAAAGGGATTGCAGCATGACCATCGGTATGCTTTCTCTCTTTTCCCCTTTCTCCATCTTTCCCTGTGAGTGCATACACCCTTCGACAGTTAAAAATAAAAAGATATTGGGAACCAGCAGTTAGCGTAATGGCTATGTCGCTGGACTCCCACGTAGTCGACCGCGGTTCGCGTCTCGGACCCGGTGGCTTACAACTCACGCCGGGCGCGTGTGTGTGCGTGCCCAAGATCCCGAGAGGAGAATGGAGGAGAAGGGATTGCGGCGTGACCATCCCCCCTGGGGGGTGATTTCTCGCTTTCTGTCTCTATGTCTCTCTCTGTCTGTCTGGCGAGCGCACGTGCCCTATAGCGAAAAACCTCTCCAAAAAAAATAATAAATAAATAAATAAAAATTAAAAAAACAAATAAAAAGATATTCATGCTACCGAATGTAGGAAGTTGGTCTAAAGAGAGACTCAAGAAAATTCTGAAAGAAAGTATGAGAATCATTTAAAATTGGTATAGAAAAAATAAAATTAGTATGGAAATAATAATTTAAAAATGATTAGGGACCAGCAGATAGTGTCATGGCTATGTCGCTGGACTTCCATGTAGTCGGCCACAGATCAAGTTCCAGATCCAGTGGCTTAAACCCACGCCGAGCACGTGTGGTGCATGCCCAAGATCCCGAGAGGAGAATGGAGGAGAAGGGATTGTGGCGTGGCCATTCCCCCACCCGGGGGGGTGATTTCTCGCTTTCTGTCTCTCTGTCTCTCTGTCTTTCTGGTGAATGCACATGCCCTATAGGAAGAAAAAAAAAAAAAAAAAAACAACTAAAAAAATGATTAAATAAAGTAAACGTACTAAATTCAAGATATTTTCTTTTGCATCAATATACATGTTGGATGTCAAAGAAAGATGAATTTTTAAAACTGCCCTCTTGTATGTGATGAGAGAGTGAGTGATCAGAGACTATTTTATTTTTTTTTTAATTTTTTTTAAAGAATTATTTTATTTAACTTTATTATTATACCATTAATATTTTTCAGTTTGATCAGAGAGAGAGAGAGAGAGGAAGTGAGAAAGCAAGCCACCAGGTCCGAGACTTGAACTGTGGTTGGCCATGTGGGAGTCCAGCGCCTTTAACCACCACGCCACTTGCCAGCCCCATAGAGACTATTTTATTTTTGTTTTAAGTTTTGTTTTGCTTTTTCTGTCCACTGATAAAATCCTAGAAACAGAAAATAAATGTCTAGTTCTAAGAAACCAAGATTCTAGAAGTGAGAGAAATACATTGAAGGGAAGAATAACTTAGGTGGGACTGGAGAAGACTTTAGGCTTTTAATGTTTTTAATTTTAATTTATGATAAAGGATATGAGAAAGGAAAAGAGAAGAGTAACCCTATCAAAGGGCTAGGTCACACTGCAGTCCCTTCCTTCAGCCCTCAGGATCTTGGGCACATTGGTGCCTGGCGTGTTTCTCGGCTGCTGGGGCTGAGTACTTGAGCCATGGCTGGCATGTAGTGTCCAGTTCCCTAGTCCAGTGTGCTTCCAGCTGTGCCACAGAGGCTGGCCTTAGGATTTAAGTGTATTCCCTGAAGCAGGATACACTGAACCACAGGACATCATGGCTTGCAGTCACCTCCTTGGTAATTCTTTACGTTTACGCTAGTGCACCTCACCCCAACGCCTGCTGGGAGTAATTTCTGAACTCCGCCTTCAATGTTCAATTTGATACACTGTGTGCTTCGGGGAGGTCCATCACATTAGAACTGCAATAAAAGGTTAAGCGAAATCGTGATGACTTCTCTGCCATCTTTATGGCTTCGTGGAAAAGTGGCGTTTCCTTTTGGTTGAGGGTAGCAGACAAGAAATGAAATTATGATGTAATTTACCCTAACGATGGGTGGGTAAAGGGATTTCAGGCAGAGTACTGAGAGTGGTGGAAGCCAAGGTCTGCTCTTTTGAGTAGGGTGGTGAGAGAAGGCAGTTCTGGTGAAGTGACATTTGTCCATGAGGGGATGAGCAGAGGCTGAAAGGACGTATATTAATCAGGACCAGCAGATGGCATAATGATTACATTGATGGACTCCCATGTAGTTGACTACAGTTTGAGTCCTGAACCCGGTGGTTTAAAACTCACACCAGGCACGTGTGAGTGCATGCCCAAAATCCCAAGAGGAGAAAGGAGGAGAAGGGATTGTGGTATGGCCATCCTCCCTGGGTGTGGGGTGAGGGGGAGTGCTTTTTTGCTTTCTGTCCCTCTGTCTCTCTCTCCATCTCACGGGCAAGTGCACGTGCCCTATAGAAAAAAACTTTCCTAATAAAAAAAGAGAAGTTAGGGACCAGCAGGTGGCGTGATGGCTACATTGCTAGACTCCCACATAGTTGACCGTGGTTCGAGTCCTGGACCCGGTGGTTTAAACTCATGCTGGACACATGTGCGTGCATGCCCAGGATCCCGAGAGGAGAATGGAGGAGAAGGGATTGTGGCATGGCCATCCGCCCTGGGGAGTGATTTCTTGCTTTCTGTCTCTCTATCTCTCTCTGACTTTATGGTGAGTGCACTTGCCTTATAGCAAAAACCTCTCCAAAAAAAAAAAAAAAAAAAAGAAAGAAAGAAAGAAAAGAAAAAGAAATTAATCATGTGGCTATTTGGAAAAAGAATATTCCACAATCTGAGAAAAGTGGTATGGCCAAAGGCCCTGAATTAAGTGGCTGCTAAGTCTGTGTAAGGGATAGTGATGACAAGGAGGTTCAACCACAGTGAGCAAGGTGATGGACAGTGGGGGATGATGTTCAAGTCCCAAAGAAGATGACTAGAACTTTAGGTTTTATTCTATGCATGACAGTAAGCCATTTAATATTGGGCCTAGATTTCTATTATGTATTTATTCGTAATTTATCAGAGAGCAAGTATGCTCACCAGAGAGAGATACAGAGAGAGAGAGAGAGAGAGAGAGAGAGAGAGAGGGAAAGTGAGAAAGCACCCCCCTCCCCCCCATGGGAGATGGTCATGCCACAATCTCTCTTTTTCAGTTTTTCCAACTTTCAGGATTTGGGGCACACACATTCATGCGCCTAATGTGTTTTCCAAGTCACTGGCTTCAGGACCAGAACCATACAGTTGGCCATGTGGGATCCAGCCATATTAGCTACTTCACCACTGGCTGGTGCAAAAAATGCAAATAATCTGTGTGGCTACTGAACGAAAATAGAATTTGTTCTATGTGTGTTTGCATGCACATGCTTACTTGTACAGAGTGAGACGTGCAGAGGCAAGATTGGAAACAGAGATAGGCAAAAAATGGTGGTGGGTAGCACCGGTAAGATTCGCTGATGGATTCGATATGAGAACCAAGGGAAAGCAGATTTGAGGATGAACCCAAAGTTTGTGGCAAGTAGAGCAGGGAGATTGGAGATGTGTTTACTACTAGATGACAAAAACTAGAGGAGGGATAGGTTTGGGGGAGTGTGGATGAAAGTCAAGGACTTGCTTGTACATGTGCCTAACAAATACATATGAGGATGAGTTGATGAGCCTCTGCCCTTAAAGAGATGATTATTAATATTTATCAGAGAAGATAACAATACAAATAACTATCAAGAAGGCACAATGCTGAGTTTTACAAGGAGGTACAATTAATGTGAAGATCCAGAGAGGAAAGGTTAGGGGAAAAGCTTCATGGAGAAAGAAACATTTGCCAGGAGTCTTTGAGAATTAATAGCATTTTCATCTTGGTAATGAGGAAAGGAATAAAGAGAACATCAAGGAATAGAAAATGCCATAAGCAAAGCTGTGAGCTGTGTGTTGTGGGTAGGGGGCAGTCAGCAGATAGGCAGGTGTGCCTGAAACATAGATGCAGAGAGGAAAGTCTTGGGGATGAGGTGGGAGAGTGAATTGGGCCAGTAGTATAGAGGTCGATGACAGCAAGGATGGACTTGATGGACAGTGGGAAGCCATGGTAGGAAGATTAACCTTAACCTTGCCAAGATACATCCAATAATAAAAGCCTATAAATATCTTATGTTACATAGCAATAGAGACTTAAGATAGCAGATGGAATAAGATTGCTAATCATTTGATATTAAAATAGGAAGGTTATTGGGCCAGCCAGGTTGGACATAGTGGTTAAGGTGGTTGAATCCCACATGATTGACATCATGGTTTGAGTCTTGAACCTGGCAGCTTGAAAAACATGCCAGATGCCTGTGCGTGTATGCCCAAAATTCCAAGAAGAGAAGGAGGAGAAGGGATTGTGGCATGGTCATCTCCCCTGAAAGGGAGGTCATTCTCTACACAAGCCCAATAGCAAATTAAAAAGAAAATAGGGAGGTTATCTTGAATTATCCAGGTAGGCCAAGAATTATCAAAAGGGTCCTTAAATGTGAAAGACCAAAGCAAAAGAGGTCAGAGTAATGCAATTTGAGAAAAAAAATAAACCAGTCATTCCTAACTTTGAGCCAAGGAATGCAATGCACACAGCCTCCTTTTCCGAAGAAGTGGGAAAAGGCAAGAAAATGGTTTCTCTTCAAGGTGTCCAGAAAGTAATGCAGCCCAACAGGCATCTTGCTTTTAGCTTAGTTGAGTCCCATTGGGACTTCCACCTCCAGAATTGTAATAATTTGTAGTAAATTTATGTTGTTATAAGCCACAAAGCTTGTGTTACAGCGGCAATAGGAAACAAACGCAGAAGCCAAGAAAGGTTTATGAATATAACTAATAAAATGACATATTTACATATCTCATCAGAATGTATTAATAGTCTACCTTTATTATGTCACTTTAAAAACAATCCAGTCTTCAGAATGTTAGGATCTATCTGTCAGAGATTACTTGTCATGACCTGCCTCTAACCTTCTTTTGTGGATGTCATTCATGAAGATCTTAGTTTATATTTGTAAGGTTCCCCAAAATTATATATCAAATTAATCTAAAACTAAAAATCAAAAGACATTTATGATATGACAATATATTTTAGTTACAATTTGGAAAATTGTTTATCACAAACTTGCTTCACAGTCATAAAGCTTTTTATTATTGACACATTATATTTATTTAAAATGTTTTTAGTACTCATTATGAATGTCAAGTTTTATTTCCCTTGGGCTTACTTTTTTTTCTGTCTTTAGTCTAATTTCATATTCAGTTGAGTTCCTAGATCAACGGTACATTTATATTATAATTATCATAATTACTCACAGTAAAATACTGAACAGAATGGTTTTTAATATTGCATATGTTTCTAACCATTCCTCATGCTGTGCCGTAGGTATTCTCTAGGACACATAAATCAATGTGTAAAAATGTGTACTTTCATAGTAGTAGTCTTTATTTTTTTAAACAACCAGTGTTGTAATTACACATCATTGTGTTTATTTAATTTTGTGACCATTTTTATAAATATGCTAATTCAAATGCATTCATTTTATGTATTTGCTTTCTTTTTTTTGAGAGTTTTTTTTTTTTTTTTTTTGCTCTAGGGCATGTGTACTCACCTGAGAAACAGAGAGACAGAAAGCAAAAAATCACCTCCCAAGGGGGATGGCCCTGCAACAGTCCTTTCTCCTTTTCTTTCCTATTGAAAATTCTGGCATGCACACAAACGTGTCTGGCATGAGTTTTAAGCTGCTGGGTCCAGGACTCTAACCATGGTCGACTACATGGTAATCCAGTGACACAACCATTACACCATCTGCTGGTCCTTGTATTTGCTTTGTTGAGTGTTAGAATCCAGCAGATTAGGTCAATAGAAGGTCTCTGAAAAGTTAAGTACACATGAGAAAATATTGAAACTTGTTTCTTCATTATCATTCATCTGATTGATACAACAGACTAATGGGACTTTGAAACCTTATCCAAAGTCCAGTTTACTGGTTCTAATCTATATTACAGAAGCATATATTGATTTCATTGGAGAAAATTAAATCCTAGAAAATAGAAGTTTAATCCATTTTTTTCTCTGGATCAAAGATCTAAACTGAAGACCTCAAACTATAAAACTACTGTGCAATACACTGGGGAAACTCTGAGAGACATCAGAGTAGGCAAAGACTTCTTACATACGACCCACAAAGCACAGGAAATAATCCCCAAAATAGACAAGTGGGATTATATCATATTAAGAAGTTCCTGCACAGCAAAAGACATAGAAATTAGTTTAAATCAACAACCCTTGGGATGGGAGAATATTTTTATAAACTGTGCCTCAGATAAAGGACTGATAACCCTAATAACACAGTGAACTCAAGCAGCTTACCAAAAAAAAAAAAATGATCAGCCAAATTGAAAAATGGGAAAATGAGCTAAATAAACAGCTCTCTAAGGAAGACATACAATAGCCAAAAGCATATGGAAAAATTCTCAACATCCCTCATCATAAGGGAGATGCAAATCTTAACCATAATGAGATACCACCTAACTGCAGTAAAAATGGCTAAAATTAAAAATAAAAAAAATGATAAGTGCTGGTGAGGCTGTGGTGAAAAGAGAACTCTCCTACACTGTTGACGGGAATGCAAGTTAGTCCAGCCACTATGGAGAGCAATTTGGAGATTCCTCAGAGATCTACAAATAGAACTACCGTATGATCCAGGAATTCCACTCCTGGGTATCTACCCAAAGGGTCGGAGAACATTCAGTCCTAAAAGTGCTTCACATCTGTGTTTATTGTGGCATTATTCACAATCGCTAAGACATGGAACCAACCCAAATGTCCACGAACAGATGAATGGATTGGAATAGTGTGTCACATATACTCTGTGGAATACTACTTTACCATAAAAACACAAGACCCTGGCATTTGATAGAAAGTGGATGAATATGGAAGGTTTACTGCTGAGTGAAGCAAGCCAGGCTATGAACAAGAGACATTGTATGTCCCCACTTAATATATACTGACTGTCTGCACTCTATGACAGAAACTAAAGGTTAGAGGATATAAAAGCATGGAAAATGGGGAAGAGGGTGGGAAAAGAGGGAGAGTATGAGGAAAGGAATCAAGGAATAAAAATAGGTTAGATATTTATGGGACACAGAAATGGATAATTATCTGTTGATGTGTTTGATATCTTTAACTGGACTGATGTGAAGTATATTCATGTTGAGTAATTCATTTTACAAGCTGTAGTGATGTACAATGATTGAACATATAAAATAATAAATAATAAAATACATAATTTTTTATAATTCTAGATAATTGATGTACAATGATTGAACGTATAAAATAAAATAATAAAATATATAATTTTTTATAATTTTAGATAATTGTCCTTATCAGAACAAATTTAAGCCAAAAAACTGAAGACCAGACCATAATACTGTTAAGTGAGAGATAAATTCTCCATTCTGATTATAATTACTTTTTGTTCTATTTCAAAGATAAGAATAGTAACAGAATTCATCAATATTTCCCCCCAAACCTGTTTCCGTTTCCATTCTAAAGTCATTTGTTTCTATTAGTAATACCATTAATCTCTAAAATTAATCCTTTTTTGACTTTCACTGCCACTGTCTTAGTGAAGGTCATTATCTTTTGCCTCTTTACAATATCTCTTTACTGATCTCCTCGTATCTAGTATCTTTCTTCCTCCAAACTAGTGATTCTCAAAGTTTGATCAGTGAACTAGCGAGATCAACATTGTCTGTGAATTTGTTAGAAATGTGCACTCCCAAGTCCTATTCTAGACCCATTAAATCTGAAACTCTACCCAAATGTCTGATTTAGTTGTTCTGTGCTGAAGTTTAAGAATTTGGACAGTAAGGGACTAGCAGTTAGCATAATGGCTATGTCGCTGGACTTCCCCCATAGTTGACTGCAGTTCGAGTCCCGGACCCGGTGGCTTAAACTCACGCCGGCTACGTGTGCATGCGTGTCCAAGATCCTGAGAGGAGAATGGAGGAGAAAGGATTGCAGTGTGACCATCCCCCCCGAGGGGTGATTTCTCGCTTTCTCTCTCTCTGTCTCTCTCCATCTGTCTGGAGAGCGCACGTGCCCTATAGCAAAACCCTCTCCTAAAAAAGAAAAAAAAAAAAGAATTTGGACAGTAAAAATATCTATCTACCAAGTTACTAGATAAAGAAAATGAAATAATGTAAAGCAAACAGTATGAAATGTGGCAACAAAAGGAAACAGAATGTCAGCATATACAACAACTAAAAAAATTATATTTAAACCTAAAAATATAAAAATATAAAATACGTTATAATAACATATAAAAATATGTTATTAGATTAGATATAAATGGACTAACTCTTCTAATTAAAAGATGGATTGTTGGACTGGGAAAAAAATCAAACCTCAAAATACTACTTTCAAGAGTACCGTATGAAATATAAGATTATAGAAAGGTTGAAAATAAAAATATAGGCAAATACACACCATACATCAACCAAAAAAGAAAAAAATCTGGAGTATGTATATTATATAAAACACAATAGATGTTGAGGCCCAAAATCTTTTATTACAGGTAAAAAGGAAGATTTCATAATTGTAAAAGGGTAAGTTCAACAGAATATAAGAATTCTGTATTGGAGTATACTTAAAAATTTAACTTCTAACACACACACAAAAATTAATGTAACTCAGAGGAGAAATATAATGAGAGATTTTAATATACTTTGATTTGTAACTCATAAAATAACCAAATAAAAGTAACATCTATAAAAATCTACTAAATTTGAGTAATATGTTTAACTAACTCAATTGACATACATAAAATACTACATGTAGTAGCATTAAGTAACATTTACAAAACTGACTATATTCTGGCCATAAAAAGCAAGAAAAAAAAATTCAAAGATTATATATAATAAAGAATATATCCTTAAGGTAGAAATTAACAACAGAAGAGATAAATAGAAAATCCACGTATCGGGACCAGCAGGTTTGGATAATAAACCACGGTAGTATATTATGTGTGTCTCTCTCTAAAAAATCCTAAATAATTTAGAGGTCAAGAAAAAGAAGTCATGGGACCAGCAGATGATGTAATGGTTACATAGCTGGACTCCCATGTAGTCAACTGCGGTTAAGTCCCAGACCTGTTTTGTGCCTGGAAGTCTCGAGAGGAGAATAGAGAAGAGATTATGGTGTGGTCATCCCTCTTGGAGGGTGATTCCTTGCTTTCTATCTCTCTCTTGCTCTCTCTGTTGAGAGCATGTGCCCTATGGCAAAAAATATCTTTTAAAAAAATAAATAAGTCACAATGCAGAACCGCCAGATGGTATAATGTTTACATCACTGGACTCCCACATGGCCAACTGCGGTTTAAATCTCAGACCTGGAGGCTTCAAATTCATGCTGGGAGCATGTGTGTGCATGACCAAAATCCTGAGAGGAGAATGAAGGAGAAGGGATTGCGGCATGGCCATCCCCCCCCCCAACCCCCTCCGTAGGGAGTGATTTCTTGTTCTCTCTCTCTCTCTCTCTCTCTCTCTCTCTCCAGTAAGTACACATGCCATATAGCAAAAAATCTCTCTAAAACAACAACAACAACAACAAAAAGAGAAGTCAGAATAGAAATTTGGAAATATTTTTAACTAAATCATAAAAAGTCTACATATAGGAGTCAGCAAGTGGCTTGGTGGTTAAGGCACTGGTCTCCTACATGGGCTGACTGCATTCAAGTCCTGGACCTGACAGCTTGCTATCTCATTTTACCTCTCTTTCTCTGTTCTCTCTGGTGAGCACACATGCCCTATAGCAAAATTAAAAAGCAATAATAAAATTAAATAATTGTTTAAAACCATTTTACATATAAAATGTTTTGAATGCAGCTAGGACTATGACTAGAGAAAATGTATTCTCTGTGGTTTTATTTTATGTAAAGCTCAAAGTCAGGAAAAATTAATCTGTGATGTTAAAATCAGTATGTTTGCCTTTGGGGAAAACAAGTGGATTTAGAGTGTGTTAATAGTCTTCCTTGGCCTGAGTGGTTGGTTACACAGCTGTCTTCATTTTGTAATAATTCAGTGAACAAACTTATTAACTTTTGCATTCCTCTTTATTTTGTGTTGTGTATACTATAATTTTGAAACATTTTTAAAGTAGCACTTATATTAACAACCAAAACTATAGACCACCCAGAGTAATATAACAAACACAACACTTTGGGGAAAAATATTAAACTTTACTGAAAGACATAAAGATAGGGAAAATTCATCAGGAATAAGATGAGTTTATGAGTAAGAACTAATTGAACTCTTAGCTCTCTTTTATTTATATAAAATGAACAAAATCTGATATATACTTCACACCTATAGAAACAAACTTCAAATGGATTAAAACCCCAATGTGAAAAGAAAATTGTAAAACTTTTGGGAGATAACATAGGAAATATTTTTATGATATAGGCCTAAGAAATACATTTTTTTTAAATTTAGATTTTTGTCACAGGGCACATGCACTTGCCAGAGAGAGTCAGAGAGGGGGAAAGTGAGAAATCACACATTGGGGGGTAGGTGGGGGCGGGTGGGGGATGACCACGGCCTCATCCCATCTGCTCCATCTCCTCTTGGGATTTTGGGCACGCATACACGCCCAGCATGATTTTCAAGCCACTGCATCCAAGACTCAAACCATGGTCAGCCATGTGGAAGTCCAGCACCTTAACCACCACACCACCTGCTGGCCCAGCCTAAGTGTTTTAAAATGAAGCTAAAGGAATGGGTCACATAATGGGAAAATACGCAAAAGATATGTGCAGGCAATTTATGAAAGAAATGCAAATGGCCAGATAATGTGTAAAGGTGCTCAATTCCAATAATGTTAAGGAAATTCAAATGAAACAATAATTGATACCATTTGACACTCATTAGATTGGCAAAATTTAATGTTTCTCCAGTATTGGTAAAAACTGGAGAAAACTATGTTTATAGGGTACTGTTATAAGAGTATGTTGATTCTAAGTGTATGTTATAAATCTGTACTATTAAACAGGTATGTATTTATATGGTGAAATGTACATTAAACTTATTTTAGAAGTTTTTGCGACAAAATGTTTATAGTATATTATTTTAAAAAAGTAGATTACAAAATAGTATGGTTCCACATAAGGGAGGGTGTTTTTCACAAAGTTTATGGAAAATGTGTTTTATGAAAAACTGCTTGAATTTCCCAGTATTTTTGCACTAAAATAAACTTGTACTTGAATTCCATTTTTCCATTAACTTCATGAAGTCCCCTTGTACATGCTTGTGTTTATATGCACATCTACACACCACTAATTTTCTCTTTTTTTGTATCTCTTTTAATCATATGTGGCTTTAATTTTGTCTTTTTAGTTATAGATATACATTAATCCTTGGCAAATAACAGTAATACGCCTTCATTTGAAAAATGCAACAAGATGTGAGATCTGACTTTTTCCATGTAAATTTAAAAATTTTTATATGAAAAATACACTGTACATGAAGATAAAAGTCAAGATGGAAAAACACCAATCATTTTGTCTTACTTTATTTTTTAAGAGAGATTGCCATAGGGCGCATATACACTCGCTGGAGAGCCAGAGAGACAGAAAGTGAGAAATCACTTCCCAAGGCGGATGACCACACCACAATCCCTTCTCCATTCTCCTCTTGGGATCTTGGGCATGCATGCACATGCGCCCAGCATGAGTTTTAAGCTGAGTCTGGGACTCGAACTGTGGTCAACTACATGAGAGTCCAATGACTTAACCATTATGCCATCTGCCATTTTATTTTTGACCACCTGTAACTTCTAAACTTTATCCAATAAAGATAGTTTATTTTTGTAATAAGAAAAAACTGGAAACGTTAGTTTAAAATAAATCTGTGGGGGATGGCCAGTGGAGCAGCAGTAAAATGTAACTCTGCGACACAGTCTCACATGGGAAGATTCCTGGTCAAGTCCAAGATCTCCCTAAGTACTCCAAGCACATGCATGCCCATAAATCAAGCTTGACTGAAGGGGGGTTGGGCCGTGGCATCAATCAACACTGTTGGGGGGGGGCACTCACTCTCTCTTACTCATGGAAGAAACGAGTAAGCTTTAAAAAATAAAAAACAAAGTAGATGTTCTGTGAAGCACACAGGAAAAGACTAAATAATACAACCGAGAAGATAAATGTCTTGAAGCTGCCTACTTAACAAAACCAAAGTGTGCTGTGCTTGTGTGTCTATCTCACCTGTTCCAACTTGAGTTGCCACAGTAAAGAACTGAAAAGACCCCTTGCACAACCCCATTTCGGGGACCGTGTAAGGTTTCGGTAATAGTTTAGGACAGAACTGGTCATGTAGCAGGTTCTGAGAAGCTGCATGGTAGAATGGCAGAGGTAAGTGTGTCAGAATCTAGGTACCTCTTGTTAGGTGTGTATCTGTAGGCCAGTCACTCAACCTCTCAATCCTGTTTCTTTGCCAGCTGAGGATTATTAATGACACATGAGGGGGAACTCAAAAAGTTTGTGGAAAAATTGAAAGCACAAGATTATTTTGGTGTAAATAATTTTAAAATCTGTACGTAGTTTTCTCATAATACTTATTTTCCATGAATTTTTAAAGCCCCCCCCCCCCACACACACACCTTCCAGCATATAAGGTTCCTAGCGAGTATTCCTCATAAACACTTGTGGAATAAATAAATCTTGGTGTTTGCATTTGTGGTTACTGGGATGTTAAGCAGGGAGAATTTCCTTTTTTTTTAAGAGATTTTTCCTGTAGAGCATGTGTGCTCTCTAGAGAGACAGAAAGCAAGAAATCACCCTCTGTGGGGAGATGGCCACACCACTATCCCTTCTCCTCCGTTTTCCTCTTGGGATTGTGGGCACACATGCACATGTGCCTGGTGTGAGTTTTAAGCCACCAGGTCCAGGACTCGAACCACGGTCGACTACGAGGGAGTCCAGTGACATAATCATTACACTAACTGCTGGTCTCAAGCTTGGAGTATTTCACATAAGGAAAGAATTTAGAGACTCTGTGAAAACAGTAATTTTGAGCCGACAGTACACTTTCAGGTCTCACAGTGTCTTTGACTTTCTCTGTTCTTGATCTCCATAGCTGGTGGAATGTGTCTGCTTGTACAAAACATTATGGTTACATTATTTAAAGATCTCCATAGTATCATTAATTCAGCAGATGCTTACTGAGTACCTGCCATGTGTTAGTAATGCAGTCACTGGTGAAAGAACCCCCTTTGAGCTGGAGCTTACTTTCTGGTACAGTCTTTGAGGACACCACACTGCTGTGGTGGGTGCTTACCACTTCGCTTTGGGGTAGCATCTACCTCCTACATCCATTGAGCTTCCTTTCACCCAGCTCTGTCTGTCGTACCCATGTGATGTACTGAATGTTCTCTTCTGGATAATGTTGAACACCTTGCCTTTCAGTGTTTTCTTCTGACATTTATTTGATTTTGTGGAGCAACTGGGTTGAAAATTAACAGTACACATTTACAGCATTAAAATTTTGCTGGGCTTCTAAATTTTCTTGAAATGCTGAGCATCTTTAAGGAATGAAGAATTTTTGTTTTAAAAAGATCAATTCATATATGAATCCTCAACAAGCTTACCAAAGATAAGCTCTTCAAAAAACAAAAAATCAGAAACAAGAATAAGGAAATAACCACAAATATAGGAAAAGTTTAAATAATTTCAAGTGAATACTTCAATGAATTCTGTGCTAATAAACTTAAAACCAGAGGATGACATGGTGATTCTCTAGAATAATACAAATTTCTAGATTAAAAAAATCTAGTAGATCCCAAAAATAGGTCAGTTACTATAGAGAAAATGAAAGTTCTCAAACACTGAAACATAAATATTTTCAATTTTATGAAAACAGATAATCCTACTTTATGCCAGAGAATACAGAAATAAGGAAAATTTATTAATTCTTTTTATAATTTTAAGATTACATTGACGGGACCAGCAGTTGGTATAATGGCTATGT
The DNA here is from genome assembly GCA_026018925.1 of Tupaia tana. Taxonomy (NCBI): domain Eukaryota; kingdom Metazoa; phylum Chordata; class Mammalia; order Scandentia; family Tupaiidae; genus Tupaia; species Tupaia tana. The sequence continues at coordinate 174,984,449 of JAKSZU010000006.1, forward strand.
CACTGAACTCCCATGTAGCCGACCATGGTTCGAGTCCCAGACCCAATGGCTTAAACTCACACTGGGCATGTGTACATGTGTGCCCAAGATCCCAAGAGGAGAATGGAGGAGAAGGGATTGTGGCGTGTCCATTCCCCCTGGGGGTGATTTCTCACTTTCTGTCTCTCTGTCTATCTCTCTTTCTGGCGAGCACAGCCACTCTATAGCAAAAACCTCTCCAAAAAAAAAGATTACATTGATGACATAGAATCTATGATAACATACATACACAGATGAAAATTATAGGACAGTGTCTCAAGAATATTTACTTAAAATCTTAAACAATAATAGCAATCCCAGGAGTTTTAAATTTTATTTTTGTTTATCCATATTTTCTAAAATAGTTTTCCTGTCAGAATCACACACCTTGTCTTGTAAGTATGAGATATCATGATAGGGACCAACAGTTAGCACAATGGCTATGTCACTGGACTCCCATGTAGTCGACCATGGTTCAAGTCCCAGACCTGGTGGCATAAACTCACGCCAGGTGCATGTGTGTGTGCGTGCCCAAGATCCTGAGAGGAGAATGGAGGAGAAGGGATTACAGCGTGGCCATCCCCCCTGGGCGTTGATTTCTCACTTTCTGTCTCTCTGTCTCTGTCTTTCTGGCAAGCGCATGCACCCTATAGCAAAAACCTCTAAAAAAAAAAGATATCATGCTAGAGGTGGTCTTGTGTCAGGGATCACAGTATGCCTACAGATAATGGGTCTGTCACTGAAGTGGGCCAGAGTGTGTACATTTTTTACAGACTGATGTAATAGAAATTACACATTATTCTGTAGCAAATGTAACATAAATCAAATCAAGACAGACAAAATGAAGTTAAAATTTGGCATGTGACAAAAATTTAACTTCCTTATTATGTAGATTCTTAGACATTAGTGAGAAAATGACCAACATGGACAAAGATCATGAATAATCAGGTTGCAGAAGACAAAAATGACTTTAAAATGTAAATTAGAACAGGAGGTTTGATATTTCACCTACCAGAGCTTAATTGCAGTCCTCTCCTTTAAAGAAATGGAGAAAGGTGCTCTCACAAACTGCTGGTGGAAGTACAGTCAATACGGTGTCTTTAGAACACCATAATTACAATTTTTAAATGTATTGCACTTTTATTCTTTTTTTTTTTTTTTTTTGAGAGGTTTTCGCTATAGGGTGCGTGCGCTTGCCAGACAGACAGAGAGAGACATAGAGACAGAAAGCGAGAAATCACCCCCAGGGGGGATGGTCACGCCGCAATCCCTTCTCCTCCATTCTCCTCTCGGGACCTTGGGCACGCACGCACACGTGCCCGGCGTGAGTTTTAAGCCACCGGGTCCGGGACGCGAACCGCGGTCAACTACGTGGGAGTCCAGCGACATAGCCATTACGCTAACTGCTGGTTCCCCTACTTTTATTCTTTCTGTTCTTACACTCGTGTCCATAGATGCTTGTAAAAGGAAGTTTTCACTCCTTTATAATTGCAAAAGGTGCGAACAACTTTATTTTCATTAGAGGACTGATTAATAAATTTTGTTACTGCTACTCAGTGAAGTTTCAAAAGGAATGAGATAGATATGAAATAGTAGAGCACTAAGCTATTTTGGCAAGTGAAAGAGCAAGACTCAGAAGAGTATACTTCCATCCATGTTGAAGTAGTGTGTAGAAAATGCCTGGAAAAGGACCACATGGCCTAACAGTTACATCTCTGGACTCCCACGTAGTCAGCCACAGTTCGAGTTCTGGACCTGCCAGCTTAAAACTCACACTGGGTGTGTGTGCATGCCCAAAATCTCAAGAAGAGACTGGAAGGGAAGGGATTGCAATGTGGTCATACATCCTGGAGTGTGATTTCTCTCTTTCTGTCTCTCTGCCTCTGGTAAGAGCACATACCCAGTAGTGAAAAATCTCTCTCTCAACAACAACAACAACAACAACAACAACAAAAAAAAAAAAAAAAAAAAAAAAAAAAAAAAAAAAAAGAAAAGAAAAGGAAAGGAAAGAAAGAAAATGCCTGCAAGAATGAAATGGACAATTAATTGTAGAGCATGACTGTGCAGGAGTGAGGATCAATCAGAGGGAGACATTTCATCTTATAACCTTTCCTAGTGTTTCCATTTTTACCCTATTTATGCATTATATTTTATTTCACTAACTTTTAGTCAGAATAGCAGTGCAAGTTCAGAAGTTGCTTAACCTCTCTGTACCACAATGTCTTCATTCGTTAAATGAGGATTATAAAGTACCTTTCTCCTTTGGTTATGAGGACTGAAGGAGTTACTGTGTTGAAAGCATCTAGAATAGAATGTTTGCTATGGTTATAATGGAAAAATCAAATATTACATTACAGTAGCTTTGGTGGGGGTGCAAGGGAGAGGACTCCAACCCTTTTGGCCACCCAGAGGTAACTGTTAACTATTTTTAGTTCTTTTTTCTAGTATTTACCTTCTTGTTTATAAGCAATAGGTTCCCTGATACATACATTTTAGATACTGCTGGCTGCCTGTGATGGAATACAAGAATTTAGCTTTCTTGCACCGTCCCACTCCACCTTGCTTTTTTCTCCTCTTCTTCTCTCTCTCATTCTTGTTTTTGGCCAGTATGTGTGCATATGAGAGAAAAAGAAGAAAAGAGATAAAGCACTCCCAGTGGGGCGCGATCCTACCAGAACCCTTTTATTCTTCCATTTCTTCATCCTATCAGGGTCCTGGGCACACATCCATATGTACCTGGAATCTTTTTTTTAAGTCACCAGGGCTAGAATTCGAACCATGGTTGGCCGTGTGGGATCTGGCTTCTTCTGCACTGTGTGTAACTACTGTGCTGTGGGAATGACCCCTTCCTTCCTTATTTAAACATGGTCCTATTTTTGGCTAAATGAATATTAAATGCTTAAGGTATTTTTTAAAAATAATTATTTACTTAATTTTATTTACTTATTTATTTATCCCAATTTGCCTAGAAAGGGACAGAGAGAGAGAGAGAAAGTGAGAAAGCAACCTACCAGGTCCAGGAATCAAACCGTGGTTAGCCATATGGGAGTCAGTGCCCTTAACCACAACGCCACCCGCCAACCCCCAAGTGCTTATTTTAACTGTGTAAAGTACTGTTTGTTTCTGTAATTTTTCTTTGAGCTAATCAAACTCCTTTTTAATTTTCTCTTTTCTACATAGAAAATAATATTTCATTGAATATATCTCTATACTATACATGAATTTGTGTCTTTACGGTACACAGTGCCACCAATGAAGTCGCTTCTCTTATTTTTTTCTAAACTTTCCTATAGAATATTTTCTTTCTAATTTGCCAGGGAGCAAGGCAGAGAGAAAGCACCTCCCCCCCCAAATGGTGCAAGGTCAAGCCGCAGTCTTTTCTGCCAGAATTTGGGACACACCCTCACATGTGCCCAGCAGATTTTTCCAGCTGAGAGGATTTCAAAACCACAGGATTTAAACTGTGGTTGGCCTTGTGGAGTCTAGCTTCCTTTAACCACTAGGATATGGGGCTGGTGCTCACATAGAATTGTAAAACCCTTTAGTATACTATTTTCCACATGATTATTCACAAAAGGCAGTAATTTAGTTCCATATTTTTTTCTTTTTTAAATTTCCTGGGACACCCTTTCTGGACCCCTTCAACCCTCTGCCCAAACTGAACTGGGTGCACTTACGCCTCCATCTCTCCCATGTTGGGTAACCTATTTTCTTAATCTCATGCCTTCTTCCTCCTTAGTTTATTACTTTGATTTGGTGGAGTACATCCTCAGATAGCTCCCTGAGAAAGGCTGCATGGGAAATACAATTTTAAAAAAATATTTAATTTTATGTGTTACTATTTTTTAATTTGCTGTAGGACATGTGTGTTCACCAGAGAGAGAAAATGAATGAGAAACAAGCTGCCACGTCTGGGACTCAAATCACAGTTGGCTATGTGGGAGTCCAGTGCCTTAACCAGCACACCGCTTGCTGACCCCAGGAAATACAGTTTTTAGATTTTGCGTATTGATCAAAGTTCAGCTTCTAAGGATTTAACACATTCTAATCAGTTTAATTAAAACACAATTTATTATTTGTTAGCCAGCCTCCATAAACAAGAGTGGATCTGTATCTGTCATCATTCAGTAGCAATAAGCATTCATAGGGTCTGCCCAAGGTTGTGCTCACTAAAGTGAGCATCTTTTCAGCTGTGATCACAGACTCAGTCATGTTCTAGGGAAGGACAGATCCCCGCCTTTCCATAGAGGAGTGCCAGCACCACATTGTGACAGAGTGGTCATCTTTTTTTTTTTTTGGAGAGGTTTTTTTGCTATAGGGAGCGTGTGCTCGCCAGACAGAGTGAGACAGAGAAACAGAAAGCGAGAAGTCACTGCCCAGGAAGGATGGCCACGCTGCAATCCCTTCTCTGTTCTCCTCTTGGGATCTTGGGCACGCACGCACACACGCCCAGTGTGAGTTTTAAGCCACTGGGTCCGGGATATGAACTGCAGTCGACTACATGGGAGTCCAGTGACATAGCCATTACGCTAACTGCTGGTCCCGAGAGAGTGGTCATCTTTAGAAAATACATTTTGCCACAAATAGGAAGCACGTATTTTTCATTACTGCCTTCTACTCGTCTGGTTCTAGGAGACTTACCATGGTCAGGGCTTGTTGTTTCCTTCATGCAGAAATGAGGGTTGTACTATTTCATCGAATATATTCCAGACTGTACACACTGAATTTGTGTACCTTATGGTACACGAACAGTGCCATCAATGAAGTCACATCTGAATTGTGCACCTGAGTGTTTAGGAGTGTTTCATTTCAACCTAGTCATGGTAATGCACACTGGATGCTGATGATCCGCAGGCTGAGGATATATGGGAGGCCTGGGTTCAATTCCAAACCCACTCTAAAAGAACTGGGCATGGCCGCATGTACTTGTACTCCCAACTAGCTTGGAGACTGTGGCAGGAGGATCACAAGACACTGTCTAAAGAGGCACGCATGCACACGCACACTTGTACCACACACACACTTGTACCACACATACAACAAAGTCTTATTTTGTTTCGTGTTCTATATGGCAATAACGTACTGGCCATCTCCGTAAGGATTTTGAACTACAGTCATGAGCCATTGAACACATTTTCACGTGTCCTATCATGCTTGTTGTAAATAATAACTTTTGAACTTCTGGATTAAAATTCTTGCTTTGATCTGCTATTTCTCTTTAGATTTGACCTCTATTGTTGGCAAAGACAGCGTATTTTTATTTTCTAACTCTAAAGCTAAGTGAACTATTTTCTTTGAAAGGTGGAGTAGCATCCTGAACATTTATGGCTTTTGATACCACCAATGTTAGCACTCTGCCTTAATTGAGAATTTAAGTGAATATTGCTAAATTACAAAAGTGCACATGTAGTATCAATATATGATCATAAATTGTAAATGAAAGAACTACACATTGGTGAGGAGTAGAAACATTCTGCTAGAGGTAGGAACTTTTCATAGGAGCATTTAAGGAGAAAGAAGCAATCCTTCAGTTGGTCGTAGGTCAGATTCTTTGGGGCAGTTTCCAATACCATTTCCCATGTTCCATATCCTTCAAGCACATTAGATGACTCAGTTTTTTTTTTTCTTGAAATCTATTTATTTCATGAGAGCGAGAGAGAGATGAGCACCCCCAACAAGGTCTTTATGCATTGGTCTACCCCAGTGCTTTAACCACCACACCACCTGCCGCACCCACAAATAACATTTTAAAAAATGTCAGAGGCTACTTGGGTGCAAGAGAGAGAGAGAAAGCAGCCCCCTACTCAGACCTGGTCATGCCTTAATTTTTTCTCCTCCAATTCTTTATCCTGTCAGGAATCCGGGTGTCACTTCACATGCCTAGCACGTTTTTCAGGCTGCTGGGTGGGATCTGGTTTTCTCTCCATGGTGGCTCATCGCTATGCTAGGGAGCAGTCCAATCTTAAAGACACAAATAAAAATGGATGTCTTCTGTGAAGCCTTTTCTCATACTCTGAAGACCCGAATATCCATATTTTCTTTTGTAATCACAAAGGATTTTGTGAATATGCTACTATTACCACACTGCGTGCTCCTGGGGAGATGGAGAGGGAGAGAAAAAAGAGGGAGAAGTGTGGGCTAGCTTCATAGTGCAGCGCTTCAGAGCTTTGTATTTGTATGGTAAGTCAGATTCCATGTTTCTGACTGTGTTTCAAATCCTGCCCCAGCAGTTTGAAAAACATGCTTGGTGTGCATGCATGCCCCAAATCTTGAAGGGTAAAAAAATGGGGAAAAGGGAGTGTTGCCTGAGTATGCCCTACCAGTGGGAGTCCTCCCTCTTTCCCCATCCCACCCTTGCAGGCACACTCTTTCTTAGAAGAGGTGACTATTCAAAAAAATGGACTGGCTCCCAAACCTAGTAATTAATACAGCCAGATCCCGATGGGTGGCAGTGGTTAGAATCACAGCCCCAGCAGCTTGGGAAACCCCCCCCCCCCAGGCCCATGTGTATGCACACCCAAATCCCAACAGGGTAGAAGAATGAGAAGGGATCATGATATGTCCACACCCCATTGTGGAGGTGCTTATCCTCCCCTCCTCTCTCTGGCAAGCACACATACTGTCAATTAAAATATTATTTTTTAAAATGTTCTTAAAAAGAGCAAGTAGTATCTATTCTTTGTATCCTGTCTAGTACTCAGCAATTAAGAATGGTTTGTTGTGTAACTTATCTGTTATAAAAATCTGTCATTCTCTGGCGAGTGTGCATGCTCTCTGACAATAAATAAATAAATATCTGTCAACAAGGCAGAAGGAGATCTGTTAAAAATACAGATTCCTTGTCTAAATGAATTAGACTGTCGGGAGGGTGATCTTTTTGATAAGTAATCCAAGAGGTCTTTGGAACAAACTTTGACAAACATGATGTTTCTGCTCAAGAGCTCATTTTAGCTTTTCCAAACCTTACTTTTCACATTTTCTAAGCCACTTATTTGACCTTCAGAATCTTCCATAAGATTTTTTTATTGTGTTTTTCATTTAATTTTTAGATATGGACATACATTCTAGAACCATATGCCATAGAATTTAATGTTTTAGCTGACTGTAGTTTCATGTGTTTGTTTAATTAATGTATACTCCTAAGAACTCTGTGTGTGTGTGTGTGTGTGTGTGTGCACATTTGAAACAATGTGAGGTTTATAAATGGTTCAGTTACACGTTTTATTCCACAGTGCTTTTCTGATTATATGTTTATATTATAAGAAAAATCATTAAAGTTACAGATCATACCTGACACAGAGATTTATCAAGAATTTCATAAAATGAGGATTATAGTATAAAATATAATTGAACCTGGGACCAGCAGATGGCATAGCATTTACATTGCTGGACTCCCACATGGCCAACTGTGATTCAAGTTCTGGACCCAGTGGCTTGAAACTCACACTGGCCATGTGTGCATTCATGCCCAAGATCCCAGGAGAACAGAGGAGAGGGGATTACAGTGTGGCCATCCCTCTTGGGGGAGGGTGATTTCTCACTTTCTTTTTCACTTCTCTGTCTGTCCAGCGAATGCATGCACCCTAAGGCAAAAACTCAAAAAAATTATATATATATATATATATATGTGTATATATATATATATATATATATATATATATATATATCTAAAATTAAACCTGTGTTTCAGTAGGTAATACCTATTGACTACATGTTAGCCATGATGATGACAATGATGATAAAACAGTATAGATTATTTCCTAACCAGATGTATTTGGAAGTTATATAGTGAGCTAAACCCATTCTAGTATTATGTCTTTTAACACTGTCTTGTCTATGCAAGTGAAGTTAAGAAAAAAGCTGGGAAATAAAAGTTTCTCCATTTCTGTTTCTTAGGTAATGCCTAACAAAGAACCCAGTCCCCAATATTTATTTAAATGGATCACGTGTTGTATGCATTCGTTTTTCAAATGACTCAGTAAAGGAAGAGAGTGAATTCTGCCTACTCTACCTACATGATTGAAATGCAATCCTTAAGACACTTATCACAAAGAACCTACTCAAGAAATGTTCTGTTAAAGTATAAATCCATTGTGGTAGGCTGAATAAGAATGCTATTAAAAATCTTGATAAACCCTAAAATAAGATAATGGAAAAACAGGTAATATTAAGTATGTAATCAAATATTCCATGTCAAGTGATAATAGTGTCTTTCTTTTCTTAGTAAACTCACAGGAAGCTTTTATATATTATACTCAGAATAGCTAACTCAATTTCAACTATTTTTATGAATGCAAAAGTAAAAAAATTTTTTTTTACTAAAAGGCATTAAGTACATTTTTGTCACATGATTCTTTTTCTTCTGACTTTTTTTTTTTTTTTTTTTTTAAGAGGTTTTAGCCTTAGGACATGAGCACTTGCCAAAGAGAAACAGAGACAGAGGCAGTCAGAAATCACCCCTCAGGGAAGATGGTCACACCACAATCTTTGCTCTTCCATTCTCTTCCTGGGATCTTAGGCATGCATGCACATGTGCCTGGTGTGATTTTCAAGCCACTGAGTCCAGGACTCAAACCACGGTTGGCCATGAGGGAATCCAGCAATGGCCCCTTTCTTCTGACTTTTTAAAGAACATGATTTCATTTAAGTCCAGACAGCAAACCCCACAGAATCTAGTGAAGGTTATTTGGATGATCACGATATTATTGGAAACTCCTGCCTTTGCAAATGAACATAAAAAATGGTCAGAACTAAAGGGAGATGTTTTCCAAGGGAATGCTATTTTCTTTCATGACTAAAGGCATTGTGTCTGTCTGTTCACTTGGAACTAAACCATGGCACCAGAAACCAACCTTGAAGCCACACTGAGACAGGAGGGAACTAGTAAAGGATTCTAGTACATTTCTCTGAAGATACACCAGGAAAACAAAGGCCTGCAACAGACTGCCTTGGCCCATTACAGTCCATGCTAACAGAGACACCACGCTGGTTTTTCAAGAGGAGGATGCAGAGGACAGAGCTTCAGCAAGCTCTGAAGAAAGAAAACCAGGAAGTCCCAAAGATAGACATGTGGAAGGCAGGGAGGATCAGTGGTTAAGAACATATTGCAATCTGAATCCAAGCTTTTCCATTTGCTATTGTGACCTTAGGAAAGTTTCTTAAACCCTTCAGCCCCTCAGTTTCCTCATTTATGAAATGGAAGAGGGTCTGCAGGTGGTATGGTAGTTGGCGTGTTGGACTCCCACATGACTGACTGAGGTTCAAATCCCTGACCTGGCAGCTTGCTTTCTCACTTTCTGTTTCAGTCTCTTTTTCTCTCTGGTGCCCTTTAGCAATAAAAATAATAATAAATTATTGAATAAAATTAAATAAATAATTCTAAAAATAAAGAAATGGAGGAAATTAGAGTATTTGCTCATTTGGATTAATGAGATGCTTGACATGTAGTCCACAAGCGTTGGCCATAATGATGCTGATGATACTGAGTGTAGCATAATGTAAGTTATTATTTATGGCCCTTTAAGGAGGAGAGATTCATAGTGAAGTTCTAATGGGGCCTAGAAAACCATCAGACTCAAATAACCTATAAAGAAATGCAGTTTGTATGACCGAATTTCCTAGTTCTTTTTCTAGAACTCTGTTATAACTTTTCCTTCTAGCTTATTTTAAAATTTTGAGAATCTGCAGTGATCCACCCAGTAGAATTGAAAAGGAATTTTTAAAGACAAATTACTGTGTGCCAGGCAGTGGCATGGTAGCTAATATGACTGGATCTCACATAGCAGCTGTGTGGTTTGAATCCTGGACCTGACAACCTGAAAAACATGCTGGGCGTGTGTACCTGTGTGTCCAAAATTCCAAAAAGAGGGAGAGAAGGAGGAGAAAAGATTATGGCATGGCCATTGCCCATATGGTGTGCTTTCTCACTTTACCCCTCTCTGTCTCCCTTGGGGAGGACGCATGCATCCCTCCAGCTAAAACAAAACAAATAAGCTATTAACAGAAGAAGAAAGAATGTGAATAACAATGATTTTTAAGAACATTAAGTTTAGCTTTAATTTTTTTTTTTCTTTTAGGTCAATATGGCTTCAGGGCAATGTTGTTTTTTACTAGAGAATTATAAGGATAGATTATTTGAGCTATGATACCTAGTAAGAATACAATTTATTAAAAGTACTTAATTTTGACCTTAGTTTATTTTCTCCAATGTAAAAAAGTACTTTGCTTCTGAAACTCATCCATTCTATTTCAATGTTTCCTAAAAGTTTCAAAAATGTATTTATTTCTTCCATCAGGGGGGTGAGCATCCTCAACAGGCTCCTCATGCCAGGATCCACCCCGTATCAGCCAGCCCCACATCATGCGCACATGCATGCCCAGTGTATTCGGGAGGTCTGGACGTGAACCTGGAGTCTCCCATGTGCGTTAACCTTGCAGTGTGTTGTGTCAGGGTTGTACCACCCTCCAGCCTCACGAAACCTATTTGTAGCATACCTACTACAAAACTTTACACTCAGTGAAAGTTTTTGTCTCTTTCAGAAGCATACAGATATGATTCTCCCAGTCAAATCTTAAGAATTGTCATTTGGTAGAGACATGTCTTTTAACCCATTTCCCCCCAAAAGACTGAATAGTGAAGATTTCAAACTGAGTTAAACTTGCAAAAATTTAAAATCTGCTTTAATTAAATTTGGTTGTTAATTTCTCTTCCCTAAATTGTTCAGTATATCGCTTGTGTCAAGTATTGTCCATCATACAAAAGGCTCTGTTGGATTTTAGCCTTTCACATCTCACAGTGTCTTCCTCCGGAATCTGGAAATATCTTCTTCCTGGAGAGAGCAAACAAATCAGCATCTACTCCCATTTTTTAAAATTAATTCAATAAATAATGTAGAAAAAAATTTAATAGAAGGAAAGGAAATACCCAACACATTATTGGAAGCAAGCAATAGGAAACTCATGGTTTCCTTATGAAGATTTTCCTAATGCAAAGTATAAGCCCCCAAGAAAGGACCTAGCACACTCATCCTCTTTGTTGGCTGGAATGCTGGCCTAGTCAGGATTCCCAGCCATCCTCCTAGTGGGCAGATCTCTTCTGGGAAAATAGCTGTGATAGCATTTGTAGTCCTGCTTTCTGCTTGGCACTTTCTTGGTGTACAGCTAGAGATTATTTGAGAAATTTTGCAGATTAGAAAAAAAATGAAGTCCAGAAAAGGGAAGTAATTTACCCAAGATCAAACACCTAACAAATAATAGAACTGGAGCCCTATTTAATGGTCTCCATTGCTTTCAAGCCCAGCTGCTACTTTGGAAGAAATTTCACAAAAATCTTTAGCTTTATATTACTGTTATCAATATTACTGTTATTAATAGAAGTGGAACTAAATGTGGGGAGGATAAATATTCAGTAATCCAATCATTACAATAATATTTGCATAATGTGATTTTTTTTGTATGTACTAGAAAATAAGCAAACTAACTAAAATTTAAAATGTATTTATATCATTTATATTTTTAGAAATGTTTTAACACTGTCATAGTAACTTCATCCTATTGGCTAAAAGTGTATCCAAGTATTATTAACTAATCCAGACAAGTTTTTAAAACTTTACTGTACCATACATAATCATCATTGTGAAGATATAGAAAGGAAGGAAAAACAGTCCCTCCCTGTTCTCAGCTCACCAGCAAATGGAAAAGGGTGATGCAACACAGCAGCGTGATGCTGTGCGATTCCAGCTGTGCTGTCTCCCAGTGGGGGTTCTTGGTGGCACAAATGAGAGGTACTGAACCCTGAATTAAGAATGAGAATGCTCCTCCAAACAAGTAATACCAAATGTGAATCTTGATAAAAAGAGATTAAGAAGAAAGGGCATTAAAAGGAGAAAGGAGCTGGCCTGCGGCCTAGGGATTAAGGAAGCCAGATCCCACATAGTCAACCACAGTTTGAATCCCAGACTCGGTAGCTTGAAAAACGCTAAGTACATATGCATACATGCCCCAAATCTGACAGGATGGGGAAATGGAGAAGGGATTGTGATGTGACCATGCTTCATGGGGGGTGGTGCTTCCTCTCTTTCTCCCTCTCCCTGTTTCTCTGTCTCTCTCTGGTGAGCTCACATACCCTCTGTCAATTAAAAAGAGAGAGAGAGCAGACTGTGCCAGACAGGTAAATGTGACAGTACATAGCCGATTTAGTTAGAAGTGAGTGCTTTCTTTTTTTCTTCTTTTTTTTTTTTTTTTTTTTAAATGGAGAGTGCATGTGAGTCAGAGGGACACTCTCATACCCCTATCTTCTCTTCCTAGCCCTTCAGTGCACCAGAATCCTGGACATCCACACTCCTAGTGTTTCAGGTCGACCAGGCTGGGGACGTGAACCCACAGTTGGCCATGTAACCTCCAGCCCTGCAGTTCCTTATGCTAGTGACTGTGACAGGGAGGCTGCACTGCATATGTGACTGTATACCAGGACTGAGGAGGAGGACAGGCAGGGATCAGATCATGAAAACTTTGTATATCATGCTAAAAGTTTGAATTTGGGGGCCAGCAGGTGGCATAGTGGTTAAGGCACTGAACTCTCATATGGCTAATCATGGTTCAAGTCCTGGACCTCATGGCTTGAAAATGACACAAAGCATGTGTGTATGTGTGCCCAAAATCCTAGGAGGAGAAGAGATTGTGGTGTAGCCATCCCCTGTCAGGGGTGATTTCTCACTTTCCCTCTCACTGTCTCTCCAGGGAGCAGACACACTCTATGGTAAAAAGCTAAAAAAAATTTTTTTTAAGTTTGAATTATCCTAGAAAATAATGGAAAGTGTTGGAAAATGATATGCTGTGCATATAATAATAATGTGACTCAAATTATACTGTCAACTTAGTTTTTTTCTCCTGCTACTTAATATTAGGAACTTTGGTAAAACAGCAGAGTAGAATGTGATAAAATCACTGGAATTTTTCAAAAAATATTTTTAAAAGTTTATTTATTTCTTCCAGGAGTTAAAGAGAGAACGAGAGACAGATTGAAAGAGGATGAGAGAGACAATGAGAGAGGGAGAGAGGGAGAGAGAGAGCACTCTCAATAAGATCTTGATGCCATAATTTACCTCTAGCCTTCAGTCATCCCTGGATGACTTATTCAAGGAGGTCTCTGGACTTAAACCAAGAACTTCCCATCTGGGATTGCCTGACCCCCAAATCACCAGAATTCAGTTCTAGTTACAGAGCTGACAAAAATCTCAATTTCCTCATCTGTAAAATGGAAATCATTATAGGATTGTTGTAGGAAGTACAAAAGTTAAGTCTTTGTAAGTATTTATAACAGTGTCTGTCATATTGGTAACACTCAATAAATATAAGCTAGAGTCACCTTCATCGCTTTAAAAGAGACTGAAGTGGAGAAAATCAATTAGAATTTCAGAGTTAACTTTAACATCTGGTATTAAGAGCAGCTTTCCAATTCTGGTAAATCTATATTGCTTAGCATAATAGAACCCCTTTAAGAGAACTACTTTATCAGAGGCATGACTAGGAAAAGACCATTAGTTAGTAAAGTACATTGATTACGTACCTGAGAGCAAATTTGTTGCTGATTTAATTGTTCAAGAGAATGTTAAGAGAAAAAAATGACTTTTAACAGTTGAGATTGGTATCTTTAGAAGAGCTATGTGCTTGATTGTTAAAGTGGGAGAGGGAAATAACAAGGTTCATACAAGGGAGTTAGGGGTAAAAATTAACTCTTCTTTTGACCTCCTTCTGTTAACTAGAAAGCCTACTAAAAGAGACACTGTATTTTACTTTTAATTTGCTATTGAATTATAACTAAATGGAACTAAAATATCCTTATACTCTGGTGACCAAAGGTTATTTTTACTGTATTTTTATTATTGGAGTTTTTTTTTTTTTTTTTTTTTTTTTTTTTTTTTTTGTCATTGTGCCAAATTAGAAATTACAACTATAGCTTAGTAATTGTATTTTGGTTATATTTAAAAATTAAGTAGATCTTAATTAGACTTACAGTCTGCATAATGCTGTCTCTCTTTAAAAAAAAGGACTGTGTGTCAATATTCTATAAAATAATAGGTTTACTTTCTGTGTTCTATTTCATTAGTGCTCCTATATCCCTCCCTGTAAGAGAGAAAATCAGAAGAATTTGGAAAACGTTATGAGTTGGCAACAGTACTGGAAAGATGAGATCGGCTCCCAGCCATTTACTTGCTATTTTAATCAATATCAAAGGTAAGTCAATGTTTACATGTGTATGTTGAAATTGTTTGTAGCTTCTGTAATTCACCACACCTTTACTTGAGGACCAGAAAATGGCATGTGGAGTTTAAAGTGGCTGGGTCCCACATGGCTGACTGCACAGTTTGAGTCTCAGACTAGTGGCTTGAAAAACATGCTAGGTGTGTGTATGTGAGTGCCCCAAATCCTAAGAGAATGGAGGAGAAGAGATTGTAACATGGCTGACCCCCCTGGCCCCCACCCCCACCCCAAGGGTCTGCTTTCTCAATTTTCCTCTCTCTGTCTCCATCTGTCTCAGGAGAGCACACACTCCCTTATAACAAAACCAAAACAAATATAAAAACCCTATACTTGCCTGGACTGGCTTCATGATGTACTGTTCTAGAGTAGCCGGATCCCACGTGTCAGCCTCAATTTGAATCCCCTCTGTGATCATCCTGAAACTTAGTGGGCATGCACACAAATATCCAAATCCGTAGGCCTGGAGGAAGGGGAACACTGTGTGATAAGACCTGTGGATGGTCTCCCTCTCTCTCTCATGTGCATGTGCATAATTCTATTGTGAATAAAGTTTAAAACTACTTGATTTAGAGAACACTGAAGTTACATCATATGAACCGTGTAAAGACAGTTCCTTGGACTAGAGAGCTTCATTACCCGCCTGAATTAATTTATTCAATCAAATGTTTATTGAATATTAAAAACTCCTTGCTATAAATTGCTGTTTGGACATTCTACAGTTACCTCAAACATTCTCTTGCTCCCATAATGTCTCTTTCAGTGAATAGCACTCTCATATACTCATTTTTTGGGGGGGGGGAGTTTTTTTTTTTTTTTTTTTTTTTTTTTTTTTTTGCTATAGGGCACGTGCACTGGCCAGAAAGAGAGAGACAGAGAGACAGAAAGCGAGAAATCACTCCCAGGGGGGATGGCCACGCCGTAATCCCTTCTCCTCCATTCTCCTCTTGGGATCTTGGGCACGCACGCACACGCGCCCGGTGTGAGTTTAAGCCACCAGGTCGTGAATCGAACCTCGGTCAACTACATGGGAGTCCAGTGATACAGCCATTACGCTAACTGCTGGTCCCTCATATACTCATTTTTTGAGGAAATGCTAATTTATTTTTTCTCCTTTACACTTTGTAACCTGCATTCACCATTGTTCTAGTCCATTCCACTATTAACATTAGGAAATACCCCAAACTGGGTGATTTATTAAAGTAGTCTTCTATTCTGCTCATGATTGGGAGGTCTGGGGCCCTACTGTAATGAGGCTCTTCTATCTGCTTCACAATATGATAGCTCATAAATGAGATATCTTGAGGATCATACTCAAGTCTAAATACAAATTTCATTTATGTTTCATGAAACCTGAATCTCATAAATCTGAAAGAAAAATAAAGTTGGAAGCAAGAATTTCCAATAAGGAATGCTCTACCTGTAATGTCATCAGGAACCAGCACCTTTCTGGATCTCAGTACTGCTTCAAGGTGGCTCCCTTCATGATTACAGTATGGTTGCTACATTTCCAGATGTCACAGTTGGACACAACAGTGTCCAAAAGCAGAAAAAGTCTATCTTTCCTGATACATTTTTCTTAAAATTAGGAAACATTTTTCCAAATTCTCATAGTCATTTGTCTCTTGTGTAGCATTGTTCAGAAGGAGGTATTTTTGCCCTAAACCAAAACTAATCCCAAGAAAGAGGAATCAGAGTTTACCCCTGAATTGGGGATAGGGCAGTGTCTTTTAAGTAATGTGGAGGAGGAGTGTATACCTGAGTAGATTTGGGAAGGAAGAAGAAAGGGAATAGGACATTGTGAAATTACCAAAAGTGCCATCTGCGAGGTGTATCTCCCATGTTCCATAATCCTCTGCGTAAAACTCTATCCCAGAGGTTTCCTACAATCACGTCACATAACTTTGCCTGATGAGCGTTTTTAAAATAACAGAATACAGATCAATCAAATTAGACTCTCTGGTGGTTGTAGCCAGGCATTAGCATTAAAATGAACAAATCAGTCCTAGAGATTTCAAATACAGCCAGGATGCAGTGTCACTGCTCTATCCTTTTGCTTACCACCCTCTCAGACTGTACACTTGTTAAAGGTATGTGCTAATCATCTCTATTGTATCTTTAGCACCTAGCACAAGGCCTGGTTCTCAGTTAATGAATATTTGGTGTATAAGTGAATAAAATAATAGACCAAGTTAATAAGGAGATTCTTTGCTTCTAAGGAGTTAGGATTTATTGGTGGAAACAGATACATGTGCAAATATAAATATGATTTCCTCAGCTAGAAATAGGGAGATCTTAAAAATGGAATGGCTGCAATAAAGAAATCAAGAGAATAGCCTCGAAAAGAGAATGCTTTAAGGAGAGGATGATCAATAAGGATATTGAGAAAACATTGATTTTGGCAATTAGCAGCCCGTAGTGTTTGTTTTGGAAAGAGTTTAGGTAAAGTCTTAGAATACAAGGTTAGAAACCATTTTTTATTAGGCTGAGTTATGAATGTGAAAACATTGAGTGCAGACTACTTATTAAAGAAGTTTGCCATGAACTGTATAAAACTAAAAGCTCTATACAGCAAAAGAAAAGAAAAAACACTCAACAGAGTAAAAAAGGAACCAACAGAATGGGAGAAAATATTTGCAAACCATATATCTGATAAGCAGTTAATCTCAAAAATATATAGGGAACTCCTACAATTCAATAGTTAAAAAAAAAAAGATTAAAAAATAGACCAGGGGGGACTAGCAGATGGTATAATGATTACATTGTTATACTCCCCCATGACTGACTGCAGTTTGAGTCCTGGACCAGAGGCTTGAAATTCACACCAGGTGTGTGTGCATGTATGCCCAAAATCCCAAGAGGAGAATGGAGAAGGGAATGCTTCATGGCCATCCCCACTGGAGGGGGGGATGATTTTTCGCTTTCTGTCTCTCTTTCTCGCTCTGTCTTTCTGGTGAGATCACATGCCCTATAGCAAAAATTTCTCTAATAATAATAATAATAATAGACCAAGGACTTGAATAGATATTTCTCCAAGACAAACTAATAAGTAGCTGACAGGTTTATGAGACATTGCTTAATCTCACTAATCATCAAAGAAATGCAAATCAAACCACAATGAACTATCACTTCATACCTGTCAAGATGGCTAGTATCAAAAAGTCAAAAGATAAATGTTGACAACGATGTGGAGAAGTGGGAACCCCTGCACTCTGTTGGTGGGGAATGCAAAATGGTGCAGTGACTATGGAAGACAATAAGGAGACTCCTCAAAAAATTAAAAGTAGAACTACCATGTGATTCAGCAATCCCACTTCTAGATATTTATCTGAAGGACTGGAAATCAGGGTCTTGAAGAGATTTTAACACTATGTTCATTACAGCAATATTCACAATAACCAAGGTGTGGAAACAACCTAAATGTCTATGGACAGATGAACAAATAAAGACTACATGGCATATACATACAATGGAATACTACGAAGCCTTAAAAAAGGAGTATGTAATACATGATAACATAAATGAACCTGGAAGACATGCCAAATGAAATAAGCCAGTCAAAAAAAAAAAAAAGTACTATATGGTTTCACTTATATGAAGTATCTAAAAATAGTCAAATTCATACACTCAAAGAGTGGAGTGGTGGTGGTTACCAATGGCTGGGGGAAGGGAAATAGGGAATTAATTTGTAATTGGCACAAATTTTTAGTCAATTAAGATGAATAAGCTCTAGAGACCTGCACAATGTTGTACCTATAGTCAACAGCAATGTATTATACACTTAAAATTTTGTTAAGATAGATTTCATGTTAAGTATTCCTTTTTTTATTTTTGATAGGTTTTTTGTTTTGTTTTTGTTTTTGTTGTAGGGCACATGTGCTCACCAGAAAGACAGAGAGAGACAGAGAGACAGAAAGCGAGAAATCACTGCCCCCCCACCAGGGGAGTTGGCCACGCCACAATCCCTTCTCCTCCATTTTCCTCTCGGGATCTTGGGCACTCACACACACGTGCCCTGTGTGAGTTTAAGCCACTGAGTCCGGGACTCGAATCGCATTTGACTCATGGGAGTCCAGCGACATAGCCATTACACCATCTGCTGGTCCTCATGTTAAGTATTCTTACCACAATGAAAGGTTGCTATAAATAGAAAAAGGTTTGGGAAAGAGGTAAGAAATTGAGAGGAAAACAGAAACAGAAACAGAAAATGAGCCTGTTAGAGATTAAACCAGGAAGAGGGGAAAATGGAATGTGCATAGTAAATAAAGTCAAAGAGGAAAGTGCCCGGAAGAAAATGAAATAAAATAACATAAAAAGGTTAAGAAGTAAAAAGATTTCTTTTTGTGATCTGGGAGCCTAGTAACAGGTCATGAACACTTGCAATCAGTTTGATAGTGATCCCACTGCTGTGTGGACCAGATGCTTCCTTGGTACTTCCTGCCTTTGACCAGGAACTGGATCTACCTTTAGTACACTTCCCCTGCTCTATGAGTGAGCACAAGGTTGTGGTTGGAAACAAATACTACCATCCTGACTAGCTGGTGATCTTTTTTTTTTTTTTTTTTTCCTTTTTCTCTGAGATTTTTGCTGTAAGGTGCGTGCACTTGCCAGAGGAACAGATAAAGAGACGGAAAGTGAGAAATTGCCACCCTGCCCCAGGGTCTTGGCCACACGGCAATATCTCCTCTTACATTCTCCTCTCAGGATTTTGGGTACGCATGCATACATGCCCAACATGAGTTACGAGCTGCCTGATCTGGAACTCCAACCATGGTCAGCCAAGTGGGAGTCCAGTACCTTAAGCACACCACCACCTGCTGGCCCCACTAGTGATCATCTTAATAAACTTCCCCTCACTCTCCACTTGCGTACCAAGTGTTATAAAGGCTGTCTCCCCATGACAGAGTTTCCTCCTGTTAGGACATGAATTCTGAATAGCTTCAGTGTCCAGTCAAGAACTGTTTCTCCAAAATATTGAGAACTATCTAGGAATAGCTGAACCTCTATTATGTGCTGAAAACTCTTTTTTTCACCTTTTTTTTTCTGTATTCTTACTTCTGACACCAAATGTGCGAAGTTTATCCACACAAAACAGTTCTTTGGTCCTCTGAGAACACCAACTGGTGACCTACGTTTCAGTTCCGTTCTGTTGCTATCTGCCTTTGGTTAGCATCAGATCCAACATGTAAAGGGCTCAGCTCATAGAGCTACCCCTACCTAAGCACTTGCATGTCCTGTACTTCTGCCCATCCTGCTGTAAGTCAGGCGTTTCCACAATCATCCTCTTCAGCTTTGATCATTTTCTGGAATGATTCACAGAACTCAAGGAAACAATTTTCTTACTATAACCAGTTTATTATATAGGATCTTACTGAGGAGAGTCAAATGGAAGTGAGGCCGTGGTCCTGCTGCCCTCTTCAGGCACAGCACCCACTCAGCACTTCAGTGTATTTACCAACCAAGAAGTACTCTGAACCCGATTGTTTAGGATTTTTACGAAGGTTGCATTATGTTAGTATGACTGATTAAAAAATTGGTTATTGGTGATTCAGTACATCTCCAGTCTCTGTCCCCTCCCTGGAGGTCTGAGGGTGGTTTTAATCCTCTGATCACATGGTTGGTTCCTCTGGTGACCAGCCTAGTCCTCTAGGAGTCACCTCATTTGCATAAACTCAGGTATGTTCCAAAGGGGCTCACTGTGAATAACATAAAATGTTCCTCTCACCCAAACTGTCCAAGAAATTGCTAGAGGTCTAAACGATCTATACCAAAAACAAGGGAGAATGGGAGCAGAGATAAAGATATATTTTATATCATGTCACATATACCAATTGTGTTACCTTTAGTGCAATACATTTAAGCTCATCGAACCTCCTTCAGAAATTCATCCCCTATCTGTAATCTCACTGCCCCAGTTCCAAACATTTAGGGTGTAGATAGAAGTGAGGATAGTCTGTCACAGCCCAGCAGCATCCAAGACTTGATTTTTAAGTGACTCTGGGAAAGCAAGAGTTTAGTGTTTGGCTCTTTTACCATGACATATGTGAGAGGAAACAAGAGTGCTGTCTGGAGGTGTGAAACATGGCAGCTCCCTGGTGCCATCTACCCTTAGTACACTTTTTACTACTGCTAAATATGAAATAAAAATAGACTTACTGTAATGACTCCCAGATGCTCTTGATAAGATGAACTTTATATTTCCAGTGACCTTTAGATTTCACTCAAATGCAGGAAATTACAGAGAGTAGTTACCATGAAGTTTTCAATTTCAAGAAAAGGATGTTATTTAAAAATCTAAGACCAAGATTATTGGAATCTCAGATTTCTGCTTTTTAAGACTTATTGAGGCAAGCTATATTTAGGAGTAGGATCTGCTGTGACCAGGGTTGCCACTACCAGCCATGTATGCCATGAAAGGTCAGTCCCTACATGACCATCCCCCTCCAATACCCAGGAAGGATTCTGCAGAGGTACTGCTGAGGTGACTACACCCCAAGGGCTGTGTCCATTTGTGAGCTTCCCATACAGCCTTTCAGCTCTTTGCCTCTCTCAGACTTGGGGCCCACAATCTCATTCTAGTGGCTGTAGATTCCTCTGTGTGTGTGTGTGTGTGTGTGTGTGTGTGTCTGTGTGTGTGTTTGTGTGCGTGATTGTCAGAATTTGTGTATGATATAGGAAGAAAGCACCTTCTAATGGGTGCGGTCACACAGCAATCTCTTCTCCTGTTTTTCTATCCTGTTGGGATTTTGGACATGCATGCACTCAACATGGTTTTCTTTTTCTTTCTTTCTTTTTTTTTTTTTTTTTTTTTTGCCAGTCTCAAAAGGTTACATGTTGTATGATTCACTTTGTATGACATTATTGAAAAGATAAAACTATCATAATGGAGAACAAATCAGTGGTTACCAGGAACTATAAATCTGAGGAAGGGTATGAAGAATTACAGAAGAGGGAACCAGCAGTTAGCGTAATGGCTATGTCGCTGGACTCCCACGTAGTCGACCGCGGTTCAAGTCCCGGACCCGGTGGCTTAAAACTCACGCCAGGCGCGTGTGCGTGCGTGCCCAAGATCCCAAGAGGAGAATGGAGGAGAAGGGATTGCGGCGTATCCATCCCCCCTGGGGGGTGATTTCTCGCTTTCTGTCTCTATGTCTCTCTCTGTCTGTCTGGCGAGCGCACGCGCCCGATAGCAAAAAAATCTCTCCAAAAAAAAAAAAAAAAAGAATTACAGAAGAGAATTTTGAGTGCTTGACAGTATTGTTCAGAATCTGGAGTTTGGTAGTGTTTTTTTTTTTAGTTAATTTATTTTTATTTATTTTACATACTTTCACTGGACATCACCACAGCATACAAAATGCAATTTTCCAGCCAGAATACACTGTAGAGTGGCTTAAACATACATGTTATTGTCAACAAATAATTTTCCATTTCTTGTTTCTTGTGTATATATATGTGTTTCTTGTTATATGTGTGTGTGTGTGTGTGTGTGTATTCCCCCCTATTTCTCATCCTCTGCCATTTCCCATCCTCTCCCCACCCTGTCTCTGGTTTCTGCAGTTGTTTTCCATTCCTTTATTCTTTCTTACATTATATTGATTCACAAAATATCTTAATTAATCTCAATACTTTCAATAGTAAGTTCAGTTGATATGTACGTTATCTGTGAACAAAAGTTGACTTTAGGCATGAAATTCTGTGGATAGAATGAATATACTATAAAATAGCACATAGCTGAGGCTAGATAGCTTACTGTGGTTACCAAATAGGTATTTTTAAAAATACACTTTTGGGACCGGCAGTTAGCGTAATGGCTATGTCGCTGGACTCCCACGTAGTCGACCGCGGTTCGAGTCCCGGACCCGGTGGCTTAAACTCACGCAGGGCATGTGTGCGTGTGTGCCCAAGATCCCGAGAGGAGAATGGAGGAGAAGGGATTGCAGCATGGCCATCCCCCCTGGGGGGTGATTTCTCGCTTTCTATCTCTCTGTCTCTCTCTGTCTGGCGAGCACACGCACCCTATAGCAAAAACCTCTCAAAAAAAAAAAAAAAAGGAAAAATACACTTTTTAATTTCAAGAAAAGCTTTAGCTTTAATAAATCAAAATTTTAAAATGTTAAGAGAACTTTGCTTAATATATAAAGCCAGGAACCAGTTAGGATTCTGTTTGAATGGTAGGTACATAGACCTTTCCACAACTTAAGAAAAGACAAAACTCCTTAACACTGGAAAGCAAAGCATAGAAAGTCAGTAATGTTTTAGTCAAAAGTCATAAAATTCTATTTCTCCAGTTCAAGCTCATGTACTTTTATCTTCTGCTGTGGTCTGATCTCTCTATTTAAATTCAGAAGATAACATTCAACTCTGTACTTGTTCCTACGATTAAGCTGGCCATTTTCTTAGCTGTTTTAGAACTCTTATTTCTATGTGTCTGACTTTAGTTTTCTTGGGATAACACTCTCTTCAGAACTTCTTGAAGAGCTGGTCTGGTGTTGGTAAATTCTTTCAGGTTTTGTTTATCTGAGTATGTTCTTGTCTTCTCTTCCCATATGAAGGATAATCTTTCCAGGTATAGTATTCTTGGTTGAAATTGTTTTTCACTCGATACTTTGAATATATTTTCCCATTCTTTCCTTGCTCACATTGTTTCCAATGAGAGGTCTGCTGTTAGCCTGATGGGATATCCTTTGTAGGCAACATGACATTTCTCTCTTGTCAGTCTGAGTATCTTGTCTTTGTCTGTGGTTGTGGTCAATCAAGCTATAATGTGTCTTGGAGAAGATCTTCTTGGGTTGTTAATGCCCTTATTAGTCTCTTCACCTTCTGGGATACTAGTTATCCAGATGTTTGAATGTTTAATGGTATCTAGTATTTCTCATATTATTCTCATTTTTTGGGCTATTTTCTCAGTCTTCGTGGTGGATTTTACTAGTCCAGCGATCCTGTCTTCTACATCTGAGATTCGGTTTTCTGTATGATCTAGTCTGCTTTTAATACTTTCAAGGGAGGTTTTGACTTCCTGTATTATAGCCTTTATCTCCAAAAGTTCCATTTGACTCTTTTTTATAGTGTGTATTTTCTCTTTTAGCTCTCACAGAAATTCCTCACCTCCTGGGACTCATCTGCTTTTTTTCTTCTGGTGTTCATTTTCCCTTTTCTCTTCCATCTCTGTTAGTTTTGTCATTATGAATACTCTAAATTCTTTATCAGACATTTCCCATTGTACTGTCTGTGGATGAAGAGGAGTTATTCTTTTCCCTAGGGAGTGAGGTATTTTCTTGGTTTTACATTATTTCTTGTGACCCTGCAGTGATTTCTAGTTATCTGATGATTTATCCGTTTCTTCTGAAATTCTAGAAGATCAATATGAGCTATGAGAGGCGCACAGGAGGATGTGGTGTGCAAACTCTTTGGCATTGCGTTTTTCTCCCTTTGTGACACAGATTCAGTGGGAGTTGAGGAATATGAGGACCCAAATAGTATTCAGATTTGGTAACTTTTTATTTAGACTTGTCTAGACACTCAGTAGGTGGAAGCTGAGCAGCAAAGTGATGAGGTAAAAGAAAAAGGATAAGAAAACAGAAGTAGAAAAAGAAAAAAAGAGAGAGAAATGGATAGACTAAACAAAAAATACTTATTTGTTAATTATAAAAAGCAAAAAATGAAAACTGCATGGCGCACAATCACTAGATTTCAGCTGAAATCACTAGATCTCAGCTCTCATGGAAGACTCAGTCTTCTTCTGGCCTGCCTTTTTTTTTTCCTAAATGGGAAGGGAAGAGGGAAGGGAATTATTACGAAGATAAAGGAGGATTTCAGAGCCTAGCAAAAACTTTACCTTAAAAATTAAAAAAAAAATAAATAAAAATTAGAAAAAATGAAAAGACAGAGACAGAAAAACAGAAAGAGCCAGAGAGAGAGAGAGAGACAAAGAGATGGAGACAGGAGCTCTACCAGGGTAAATTCTCAGCAGAACATCTTCATTGCTCTTATCTCTGAAATCACTAGATCTCAGCTTTCATGGTGGACTCAGTCTTCTTCTGGCCCGCCTTTTTTTTTTTTTTTTGCCAGGGTAGATTCTCAGCAGAACATCTTTATTCCTCTTCCCCAACATGTTTTTCAAACCACCAGATTTGTATTCAAACCATGGTTTGTCATGTGGAATCTCGCTCCCTTAATCATTAGGCTATGGAGCTGGCACTAGATTTCTTTATGTTTCTTTTCTTTAAAATAAAAAACATAAGCATACTTTTGTTCTCTATACCATCTTTTTTCTTAGCCTTTCCCTGGTCCATTCTTTTTCACTAAAGCTCAATTATGCCCCTTTAATGAGTTTTCTTTGACATCCCCCTTCCATTGCCAAAAACCTTCTCTGTAGTCTCATTCTTTTCTTAGCAATTATCTTTCTTCATCTTTGCTTTAACTGGCTTTTCCTTTAAATGGGTATATTTCTGGAAAAGGGTTATTCATTCCTCATTTCCCTTTGGATCTAAGGACCAGGAAGGGTGAGTAATCTTTATTTTTTTAATCTTTAATCTTTTCTCTTATGGAGAACATAGTTTTTTTTTTTTTTAAGAATTATTTTATTTAACATTTATTTATTTACTTATTTTTATTATTTCCAGAGAGGGACAGAGTGAGAGAGACAGAGACAGAAAGTGAGAAAACAAGCCTCAGGGTCTGGGATTCGAACCAAGGTCAGCCATGTGGGAGTCCAGCACCCTTAAGCACCATGCCACTTGCCAGCCCTAATGGATTTTTTAAAAAAAGAATTATTTCATTTAACTTTATTTATTTATTTATTTATAATTTTACCAGGGAGAAAGAAAGTGAGAGCAAGAGAGAGAAAAAGGGAAAGCGAGAAAGCAAGCCGTCAGGTCTGGGACTCGAACTGCGGCTGGCCATGTGGGAGTCCAGCACCCTTAACCACCATGCCACCTGCCTGCCCCAATAATGGTTTTAGTACTTTGTTTTATACATCTGAGTGGACTGAAGTAATCCAGCCTCACCACCTGTGTAGTCTTGAACTCACCACCCCTCTCACTGCCTTGGCCCAGACCCTCATCTGTGTTGATGAAAGCATCCTCAAGTAGTCTTTCAACCTTGATCTTTCTCTTGTTCACCATCCCATTATTTAAGGTTCAATTTATTATTGATCTTGTCACAACCCTTGAATGAAGTTTTCTGCCTTATTGTCCATAGGCTAAAGGCCATGCTCTTTAAATTCTTGCTTCAGCATCTGCTATTGAATTATGTACCTATCATGGGGAAATGGAAACAAAACAACAGGAAACAAAATCCATAATAATAATAATAATGATAATAATAATAATAAACAGACAGGGTCCCTGCCTTCTTGGAGCATATAATCTAGTCACAACATTACTTTCACCACTGAGTAGGTTAATGCTATGAAGGAAAGCTGAGGGTGCTGCTTTGAGATATTATAATACAAATTTCAAAGACCTGTCTGAGAAAATCATAATTAGGTTAAAACCAAAGGATATTCAAGAATTAGCTAGGTAAGGGACCAGCAATTAGTGTAATGGCTATGTCACTGGACTCCCATGTAGTCGACCGCGGTTCGAGTCCCGGACCCGGTGGCTTAAACTCACACTGGACACGTGTGCGTGCGTGCCCAAGATCCCGAGAGGAGAATGGAGTAGAAGGGATTGCGGCATGGCCATCCCCCCTGGGGGGGGTGATTTCTCACTTTCTGTCTCTCTGTCTCTGTCTGTCTGGCAAGCGCACACGCCCTATAGCAAAAAAAAAAGAATTAGCTAGGTAAAAAGTGAGGGGAAGGATATTTCAAAATAAGGCACCACCACATACAAAGCTTCTGAGGCAAAGAAGCTTGGTGAGTTTTAGGGGCTGAAAGGACAGCATGAGGAGTGTTGACACTCGAATGAAGTAGACAGGATTTAGATTGTGCTTAAACACAGTGAACAGCAAATGATTTTTAAGTAGGAGATTTTGTTTTAATTTTTACTCCAGCTGCCCTGGTCATCTCCGGTTACTCTTTGTCTACCATGTGCCTTGACGTTGCACTGGTTCCTCTGCCTTCACCTGCTGACAACTTCACCTTTTTCACTTCTAGGACTTTAGCAGCACAGGGCTTCCAGAAGGAGCCCTGGAATGAGGCACTCTCTAGTGTAGGTTAGACTAACCTATCTGTACCTCAATTTCCTTTGTAGAAATGGGGAAATAATATGGTCACTGTGAAAATATCACAGAGATGGTAGGTGCCCAACCCATAGTAATTCCTATAGAAGTGTTTTCTATTATTGTTTTTGTTACTATTATTGATATTCACCTCAAAGGTCACTGTGTAACCTGTCACCTTTCTGGATGTAATTAATTCACACTGCCACATTGCTTTTTATCACAGTTACAGAGTTGGAAGAGCACATACTTTTCTCCTCTTACAGATTATGGATTCTTTAATGGCAGCTATCATTGACGTCAGACGTCTGGGTGTGCATTTCTCCTGTACCTCTGATTAATTGTATGACCATGGGTGAATTGCACAATCTCTCTGCTGTTTTGGTTTCCTCACTTATAAAATGAGGCTAGCATTACTCATCTCTTTTTTTATTCACTCCATGAGTGAGAAAAACAGACACTATACTCCCAACAGTGTCTTGACATTGTGATATACCCCCAACTTCAGCCTAGAATCAAGGGCATATGCCTGGTGTACTCATAGATGTCTCAAGACTTAAATTTGGAATCTCCTCATGTGGGTATGCCTTGTAGAGTGTCACATTTTACCACTGCACCACCATCCAGCCCACATTACTCATGTTAAGGGTTGTATTTTTTATATTTTAAGGGTCACATTTGCACAGTAGTGAGTACTTAGTAAATGTATGTGTTATTCTTCCCTTACATTGTAAATTCCTAACAACTAAGGAACAATCAGTGAGTAGCTTGGTTATTGGTGGACTAGAGGCTTAGGTTTTGAATTAATATATAAGGGGGGGTTATTGATAGATAAAGTAAAAGAACACACACACACACAAACTAAAAAGAAGTCCAGCAGATGGCATAGAGGTTACATTGCTGGACTCCCACATGGCCCACTGCAGTTCCAGTCCCAGACCCAGTGGCTTGAAACTCATGCCAGGTTTGTGCATGTGTGCCCAAGATCCCAGGAGGAGATTAGAAGAGAAGGGATTGTGGTATGTCCATTTCCCCCCCAAGGGATGATTTCTCACTTTCCCTCTCACTGTCTCTGTCTCTCTCTGCCCAGTACATGCACCCTAAAGGAAAAACCTCTACAAAAGAGAGAGAGAGAGAGAGAGAGAGAGAGAGAGAGAGAGATTCTGTGTAAAATAATATAAATATATTAATTTTGATACTGAACAGATATATCCTAATTTTTAAGTTTATTTAGAGTGTGTTTATCGAGTAATATGTATCTTTTTTTTTTTTTCCTTTTTTTGGAGAGGTTTTTGCTATAGGGCGCGTGCGCTCGCCAGACAGACAGAGACAGACAGAGAGACAGAAAGCGAGAAATCACCCCCCAGGGGGGTTGGCCACGCCGCAATCCCTTCTCCTCCATTCTCCTCTCGGGATCTTGGGCACGCACGCACACGCGCCCGGCGTGAGTTTAAGCCACCGGATCCGGGACTCGAACCGCGGTCGACTACGTGGGAGTCCAGCGACATAGCCATTACGCTAACTGCTGGTCCCAGAGTAATATGTATCTTTAAATCAGATTTACTCTTGACATTTTAAAGAAAGATGAACATCATGGACGGAGCTCTAATTGAATGGAGTATTCTGCGGAACACAGTGTGGAAGCCATTAAAATAGGAGATTAAAAGCAACCGATTAGAAAAGGACAGCGCACTTAGGGATTAGTTTTCTTATCTATAAGATTTGATAGACGGATGGATTGAATGATCTCCAAGATATTTTTAAGCTTTCAATTTCTGTGGCTTTCTCAATTTCTGATTCTCTGATTCTGAAAGCGTGTATAATTCCGACAACTTAGGATGTTAGATAAAATCCTAATGGTGGAAAAGACAGAGAATTAGCAAAGAACTAAATAGTTAGCAGACTGGAGCCTTTTAATGGAGGAGCAGACAGTCCTCCTACCTCAATAATAATTGAGTTTCATAACGATGACACTGAGTCATCAAAAAAGGTTAAATTTGGTTGAACTTACTCTCCTTAAAAGGCAATAAAATGTGTAATGCATTTTTAGAAAGATTCTTACCACTGATATTTTAATATTTTTATTAGTTTTTATTCAGCTTAAAAAGTTAAGCTTTGGTTATTTGGAAAATTCACTAGGTGAATACCTACGTCCTCTCCATGGAATAAGCACTAACATTTTTGGGGCTGTAAAGATCTTCCTGCCTCAAAATGGTTTATCACCCTCCTATCATGATGTTTCCCTTTTCAGTGTCCTAGCTTTCACCAATAATAGCACTATCATTTCAGTCATTTACTCTTTCATTCACTCAACAAGCACTTACTAAAGTGGTCAATGATAATAAGACTTTGCCTTAGTCCTCATGAACTCACTGCTTTGGGTGGAAGACAAGAAAATTAATTGGAATGCAGTGCAACAAGTGCTATAATGACACACACACATAGTACAGTGCCTGAACCTACTTAAGTGGAGATAAGGAAAAGAAAAAGAAAAGCTTCACAGAGAAAAGTTCTAGTTGAATTTTTTTTTTTTTAAGAGAGATTTTTGCTATAGGGTGTGTTAGCTCGCCAGAGAGACAGACAGAAGAGAGACAGAAAGGGAAAAATCACCCCTCAGGGGGGATGGCCATACCACAATTCCTTCTTCTCCATTCTCCTTTTGGGATCTTGGGCATGCACGCACACACACCCAGAGTGAGTATTAAGTTGCCAGGTCTAGGGCTCAAACTGCAGTCGATTACATGGAAGTACAGCTATATAACCATTAGCCCATCTGCTGGTCCCTTAAGTTGAATTTTAAGAATGAATAGAAATTTTCCAGCTAAAGCTAGGGCAAGGGATTTCAGGGAAAATAGTAGCATGTCCAAATGCATTAAAATTTGAAATATTGGGAAAACAGATGGTGTAATGATTATGTCACTGGACTCCCACTTGGCTGACCACAGTTCGAGTCTCAAACTCGGAGGCTTGAAACTCATTCAGTTTGTGTGCATGCATGCCCAAAATCCCAAGAGGAGAATGGAGGAGAAAGGATTGCAGCATGGCCATCCCCATGGGCAGTGATTCTCACTTTCTGTCTCTCTGTGTCTTCAGCAAGCACATGTGCCCTATAGCTTAAAAACAAAGACAAAAACAAAAACAAAACAAAAACAAAACTCTTTAAAAAAAAAAAGATTTGAAATATTGGGGCCAGTAGGTGGTATAGTGGTTAAGATGCTGGACTTCCACATGGCCACCTGCAGTTCAAGTCTTGGACCTGGGTGCTTGGAAACCACGTCAGGTGCATGTGTGTGCATACCCCAAATCCCCAGGGGAGGATGGAGGAGGAAGGATTGCGATGTGGTAATCCCCTCTGCAGGGGTGATTTCTCACTTTCCCTTTCACTGTCTCTCTCTGTCTCTCTGTCACTGGCAAGTACACACATCCTATGGCAAAAACCTTAAAAAAAAAAAAAAAGATTTGAAATATTGGGCTGTCTCTGTGGCTTAGTGATAATGTGCTACTCCTGAAAAGCTAGACCCCCGTGGATCGGTCAGCTTTGATCCTCAGCCCAGTTACCCTGAACCACTCTAGGCATGCATGTGAATGCCCAAGATCTGTTGGAGTAGAGGATTGGAAGAAAGAGAATGAGGCGTGACCAGATCCTGTGTAGGGTGCCTCCCCTCTGCGACTTCCACATGCATATAGTTTGTCACTAATAAAGAAAAAAATCTAAAAAGAGGATTTGAAATATCATCAGCAGGGCCAGTCTGTGGCCTGGAGGCTGAGGGATCTGGATCCCACATGGCCGACTGAGTGGTTGGAGTCCCAGAGCTGATGACTTGAGAAACTAACTGGGCACATGAGCATGTGTGCCCCAAATCCTGACAGGATGGAGAGCTGAAGGAGAAGAGATTGCAGTGTGATCATGCCCTGGGGAGGTGGATGCTTTCTCCCTCTGTCTTTCTCTCTTTGGCAAATTCACATGCCCTCTAGCATTTTTTTTTAATTGAAAATAATTTTTTAAGAATTATTTAACTTTATCCATTTATTGATTTATTTTAATTTGACCAGAGAGGGACAGAGAGAGAGAGAGAGAGAAAGTGAGAAAGCAAGCCGCCAGGTTTGAGACTTGAACCGTGGTCGGCCATGTGGGAATTCAGCACCTTAACCACCATGCCACCTGCTGGCCCCAATTAAAAATAATTTAAAGAAAGAAATATGGGAACTGGAAGAAATCTCAAGAGTTTTATGTCCTTGGACAAGAAGTGGTAGGCAAATCTGAAGAAGTCGATGAGCTAATGCTGTGCCTTTTTTGCCATGCTGAGGGGTTTAGCCTTTTACTGTGTGCAGTTGAAAAAATGATAGTCACACTTACGTTTTAGAAGACCAGTTTGTTGGCAGTGTGAAGAGCACAAGGACAGTTAGGGGAATGAACCATTACAGATGGTTCATTGTACCAGTCTAGATAAGGGATGAAAGGAGGTTGGACAAAGGCAGAATTAGTGGAGGAAGGAAAAGGGGGAATAGATCCAAGCCTTGAAGGAAGTGGAATCCACAGATGAGATACACACGTGTGGGGGTTCAGGTTAAGAAGAGGATGACGATGGATGATTTCTGGCTTTTTGTCCTTGGAAGCATCATCAACTAGGGGATTCTGGGAGAGCCTTTGGATTTTTTAATATTAGTACTCCTGCCTCCTGCTTCCACTACCTTGGTCCTGGCAGAAAAGTGTGTCAATGTGGCCTGATGCCAGCAGTGCAAAGCCTCATGCAACTTTGTGAACACCTGTATGTTAAGAAGAATGGAGCAAAAGGAAAGAGCCAACTTCCTGGCACTGTTGCTGAATGGCTGCCCCTGCCCTGGTTGCCAACCTCTGGATTTCTTATGAGGTCAGACAGCACTTACATATACTAAATGTCAAACAAACTATTTAGTAATTCATTCGGGGTTTCCATATATGCATCTGAATATGTTTACAGACAACATGGTGAAAAATGATTAGCCAATTTTAGTTGTCTTTCCAATGTCTTCCTTTGCATTCTAAAACCAAATTTAGCTCTAAAAATAAAGTTGTAAAACCATATTTCTTTTCATGTAGTTATATGTTTAATTTAACTGTACCATTGACTTACAAGTTTTTCTTTCTTTTTTTTTTAAAATAGGATAAATTACTAAAGGAAAATGTTGATTTGTTCTTGTTTTAAATTTTTGCCAGAGGGTGATATGTTCCTCAGGAAGAGAGAAAGAGAAAGTGAGAAATCACCCCCTCAGGGGAATAGCTACACTGTTATCCCTCTCTTCTATTCTCCTCTTGAGATTTTTGGCATGGACGCACATGCATCTGGTGTGTTTTTCAAGCTGCGGGGTCCGAGACTTCAACCGTGTAGTCAGCATAGCAAGATCTAGCTGCCTCAATCCTTATACCATTGGCCAGCCTAAAGCTTTGTTTTTACTTTTGGACCTCTTAGGATACAAATAGGGGAAGACATGCATTATGAATATGGAACCTGAGATTTATAAATAATTTTGATAGGAACAGTTTGTTGACCTTTGAATAAATTATTAAATAGTATGTTTGACATTTAGTAAAAATCATTTCCATTATTTTTGTTTTCTCTTGATTCTGAAAAATACTTCCACTGAATCATTCGAGAATAGATTGATTTCATAGTTTTTTGTTGTTTTGTTTGGTTTGTTTAAGACAGGGTTTCCATATTGCGGTTCTCCTGCTTCAGCCTCCCTGAGTTGCTGGGATTATAGGTGCACACCATTGCTCTCAGTCTTTAGGTTTCCCTGGGACTCGAACCTTGGCCTCCCGTGCAGTCCCAGCCAGTGGAGTACAGCATCTTGGCAGCATGCACAACAGCAGCCATGCCTCATGGTTATTTTTTAAAGGAACACATTGGCTTTCTCTTTAGACACGGACTTCAGTGATATATCCTGAATCTTAAAAAACAACAGTGAGTCTGGAATCTTGTCCAAACTGAGACTTTTCATATACATTTATGTCTGGTTCCACATTGAGAGATTACATCAGAATTGAAGGTTCTCTTTGGTTCCTAAATCTGTACTTAAAAAAAAAAGCAGTTGTTGCTGTGCCTTCTCCAATATGTGTGGAGTATGCACGGAATTCATTCCAATATTCTGACATCCAATTGGCCCTACATTACTTAAAATGTAAATTTGAGAATGTGTTTTGTGATGGTTAATCAAAGTGATTTTATGCTTGCAAATTCATCTTCCAAGAGCTTTTACCATTGTGGCAATAAAGTCAAGAGTTGGATAATATTAAATCACTTTTCACTCAAGATATTTTACGTAGCCTTTAAACAAAGCCCTGAGGGAATTGGGGAGGAAAAATACAAGAACTGGAGGACAAGTAGGTCAGAGAGTGCAGCATCACCCGATGGCGGAATGCAGGTCAGGCTGCGCGTCAGGAGACTCCGCTTCTATCCATAGGCTTCTCCGTGACTCAGTGACTGACCTTGGCCTACTTCCTGAGGAGTTCTTGCCTCAGTTTCATCTTAGGGGAAATGGGGCCAGAAGTAGCCTGTAACACATGTAGGGTGGACCGTCGTGTTTATAGACCCCCCCAGACTGTCAAATCTGAAAGGTACTTTGCAATCATTTTCTCCAACGCAAAATGCTTCCCCACCAGATAGTACTTTTTAAATTATTTTATTGAACTTTATTTATTTATTTTAATTTGGCATACAGGGAGAGAAAGAGATAGAGGGAAAGTCAGAAAGCAAGCCACCAGGTCCAGGATTCGAACTGCGGTTGGCCATGTGGAAGTCCATTGCCCTTAACCACCACACCACCTGCTGGCGCCCCCCACCAGTTTTTTAAAAGTGTTAGTTTTTTAAAATAGTTAGTTTTTTAGTTGTCTTTCCAATGTCTTCCTTTGCATTCTAAAACCAAATTTAGCTCTAAAATAGTTTTATTTATTTTTTTCTATAGGACACGTGTGCTCACCAGAAAGACAAAGAGAGACAGAAAGTGAAAAATCACTTCCAGGGGGAGGGGTGGGGATGGCCACACCGCGCAATCCCTTCTCCTCCATTCTCCTCTCAGGATCTTGGGCACGCACATACACGTGCCTGGTGTGAATTTAAGCCACCGGGTCTGGGGCTCAAACCACAGTCAACTACATAGGAGTTCAACGACAGCCATTACGCTAACTGCTGGTCCATAAAATAGTTTGTTAAAAGTGTTCTTCACTCTTCTTGGACCACTCTGGTGACAATGGATGTCACTTCCCCTTGAAGAAGTACAGTCCATTTTCAAACATTTCTAATTGTCAGAAAACATTGGTTTTGGGTAGTATCTAAAATAGGCAAATTCATAAGAGACAGAAAGTAGAGTACAGATTACCAGGGAATAGTGGAGGGAAGAAGGAAAGGAGGAGTTATTGTTCAGTGGTTACAGAGTTTCTGTTTGGAGAAATGGGAAAATTTTGGAACTAGATAGCATTAATGGTAGCAAACATTTTGAATCTTATTTTTTTTTAAGAGGTTTTTGTTTGTTTTAGTTTTAACTATAGGGCACATGTGCTCATCTGAAAGACACAGAGAGAGAGAAAGTGAGAAATCACTCTCCAGAAGGATGGCCACACTACATTCCCTTCCCCTCCGCTCTCCTCTCGGGATTTTGGGCACACATGCACACATGTGAGTTTCAAGTCACTGGGTCCAAAACTCTAACCATGGTCAACCACGTGTGAGTCCAGCACTTTAACCACTATGTCACCTGCTGGTTCCTTGAATCTTATTAATGTCACTACACTGTTTACCTAAAATGGTAAATGTTATATCATATATACTTTATTGCAGTTTAAAAAAATTCATCTTGGTTAATGCAGGAGTCTCAAAGTGAAGATAGACCATATTGTCTGAGTTTACAGATGAGGCAACAGGCTTTAAGATCACAAGGCCAGGGAGGAGCAGGGGAAGGATCTGAACCTGGGGCCTTGATGTTTAGGCCAGGGTGTCACTGTGTCCCCACTGCTGTCACTATTGGAAATAGACTTATTCCCATCATGTGATGCTCTTACTATGTCTTTAGCTGGCTCCTGTAGAAAGAGGTGGAATATTTCTACCAGCATTGTTCAGTCTAGAGACTAACACGGTAAATTAGGCTGTCACAGCATTAGCTGTTTGGCAGCGACAACACACTGTTGATTCATATAGACTTGTAATTAATTAAACTTACTTCTCCCTTGTCTGTTTTATACATGCTGCTCTTAGAGCAGTTTCCCCCATTCCTAAGTTCGTAAGTTTTGTGTTCTGGGTTTAAATGCAAGAATTTTAATTTTCTCCGCACATAAATACATATTGTTGCTTTTGACTGATTTGTTTTAGTCTCATAACTGTATTGAATCTTGATTCTGGCGTACATCTTATTTGTTATTTCTTTTACCGTAATGCTGTCTTCATTGTAACTCAAAATGACTTTAATTCCCTTATTCACCTTATTGATAAAAATGCTGACTAGGATTGGGATATAGACAGAGACCTGGTGAACTTCCTCTGGCCTTACCCAATAATAGTCCTTACCCTTTATGCCTTCCTTCCTCTAGACCAGAAACTATGTAAGTGCTTTATACACATTAACTTACAGAATCTGCACCACACTCCTACAAGGCTTTACTATCTTATTTCTCGGTTTATACATGAGGGACTCGAAGCATAGAGAGCCTAAGGAACTTGCCCAAATCACATAGTTGGCAAGTGACAGGGCTGGAGTTCACATCTTTTCATTCAGC
Source organism: Tupaia tana (assembly GCA_026018925.1). Lineage (NCBI taxonomy): Eukaryota > Metazoa > Chordata > Mammalia > Scandentia > Tupaiidae > Tupaia > Tupaia tana. Next base: position 175,019,631 of record JAKSZU010000006.1, read on the forward strand.
TGCCGGGAGCCCCTGCTCTTAACCACTCTGCTTTAATGTTGCTAACATCAGCCAGGATTCCAGTCCATACTGGAACAAGATAATGTAAGGGACTTTACTGAATCTAGTCAGTGAGATTGCTACTGTAACCTTGTTCACATGTTCCATTGGTGTCAAATCTGAGATGCCAGACCAAAGCCTTTGTGCTTCTATATATGCTCTATCTTCTACCAAGAAATCCTTTTGCTATTTGTTCACCAGATTCTAAATTTTTTATCTTTTATCTTTGCTCAAAAGATTTATCACTTATTTTTTCTAGGCAAATTTAAATGGTTTTCCTCTTTTATCTCTGTGTTTTGTACAAATGTTCATTGCATATTCTGAAATGGATTTCTGTCTTCTTCTTTTTTTTTTTAATATAGAGATTTTCTTTGCTATAGGGTGCATGCACTCACCAGAGAAGACAGAGAGAGAAAGAAGGCAAGAAATCACCCCCCAGGGGGGATGGCCACACCACAGTCCCTTCTCCTCCATTCTCTTTTCAGGATTTTGGGCATGCGTGCACATAAGCCCAGTGTGAATTTTAAGCCACTGGGTCTGGGACTTGAACCATGGTCAACTGCTCGGGAGTCCAGGGATGTAACCATTACTCCATCTGCTGATCCCTGAAATGGATTTCAACAAGAAGCAAACAATAGGCATTTATGGAGCACACAGAACATATGTCAGGCACTAGGTTAGATAATGAAATATAAACATGAGAACACAGAATTGGAGCCGTCAAGTTTACAAGTGACTAGTGGGAACCATGCAAGGTCAGTCCTGGGCCTGCCAATGTACATGTTATGCAGATGTTGAACGGCTGAATAGAAGAGAACTGAAATCAAGGAAGTCCTTTAAAATGTCTGCATATGCATCTGTAAGCTGCTTTTGTGCTTTATGTTATGAGGGGACTAATTCTGACCGTCATGGCTGTTTACATAGTGAAATCGTAGGATCCTCACTTTTTTTTTTTTTTTTCTGCAAGGTTTTTTGCTATAGGGCATGTATGCTTGCCAGAAAGAGAGACAGACAAAAAGTGAGAAATCATCCCACGGGGGGGGGGGGGGGGGGGGGGGGGGGATGGCCATGCCGCAATCCCTTCTATCCCTTCTCCATTCTCCTCTTGGGATCTTGGGCACATACATACACGTATCCTGTGTAAATTTAAGCCACCGGGTCCGGGACTCGTACCGCAGTTGGCTACATGGGAGTTATGCTAACTGCTGGTCCCAGGATCCTCACTTTTATCTACCCAGTTCACTCAGCTTTGGCCAAATCGTGCTGTGATAACAACTTGAAAACCTCAGAGTCTTATGACAGTGAAGGCTGACTTCCTGTCCTGTCTGTCTTGGGTCACATGCAGCTCTGTTCCATGCTATTATCTCCACAAGATGGTGGATGAAGGTGGACTGACTACCCCCCAGGTTATTAATGCTAGTCTCATGGCAAAAGGAAAGAAAAGAAATTTCCCTAGGAATACTCGTAACTATAATTTTAGTGATTTTCAAACTCTTTATCATGTTCAGTCTACTTCGATGGTTATTTACATGTGCTTTCTACAATTTTTAATATCACAAGCTACCAGGATAAAGTTAAACTATGGTACACGTAAGAGAAACTTTAAAGATTGACTGATCGACTGTTTTGGTTTTAATTTTAAAAATTTGTTTTAATTGCCAGAGGGTGTACATACTCACCAGAGAGAGGTGGGGGAAGAGGGGTGGCTGAGAGGGAGAAAGCACCCCCCCACCCCCATGGAGCATGGTCACGCCCCAATCCCATCTTCTTCACTTCTCTGTTCGATTAGGTTGTTGGCCACATGCACACATGCACTCAGCATGTTTATCAAGCTTCTCAAGCTGAGATTCAAACTGCAGCTGGCCTTACGGGGTCTGTCTTCCTTAACCTGCAGGCTATGGGGCCAGCCCTAGACTATTTTGACTTACACACGTTTTAAAATCCTATTATTAAACCATTAAGTAACTACCTTAATTATTATTGCATATTTCTTTATAGTACTTTTGTTTTTCAGTTATTTATAAGCAATTTATTATTTAGGAAAAGAGCCTCAAAATTAACTTTGCTAATTTTACTGTGCAGAAGTATTTCAATACCTGTGTAGTGCATTTTAACCAAGAGAAATAACTGCTCAACAGACTACAACAAAACTGAACATGAAGCTATTATTCATGTACGTTTTTACTATATAATGTAGGGGTTAGGATGAATGATTCATTGCTAGCCTTCATAGAAATGCTGGCCTAGTTCTGTCTTCCTACATGCAGTAGCGAAGTATATATACTCTGTTATTTAATTCAAAAAATAACTGTTTGATGCAGAATACATTTTAATGAAGTGGGCTTTTAACAATTGGGGAACTTATAAAAATTACTATAGTATAACAGGAAGTAGCCCTTCCTTTGAACTTCTGTAATAAAAAGATACATGATTGACTTTTCCGCTCAGAATACATTTTTCAGATCCTTTCTCTAGATCTGCGATAATAATGGCACAATACTGAAAAGAGAGGTCTCTTAAAGAAAGTAAAATTGTGGCCATTGATTTTTCTTCATTGAGGATCTGATTACAGGGGATTGCACTTAATCTAATCAGATGTTAATGATTTCCTGAGAGTAAATTACAGCATGAATTACTAATGCAATGAGTTACGGGATCTTTTTCAGAGATTCGGAAAAAATGAAATGTCTGTTCACCTGCTTGGGCTCATTTGATACTGGCTGAATTAGGTGCTTCCAGCATTTCTGGCAGCCGTGATCTAAAATAGTAAAATAGTGATGCATGTAGGAGTAGCAGCGTTGGAAACAAGGGCAAGCATTTAAGCAGGGCTGGGGCGGGTGAGTTAAAGGAGTAGGAACCACTAGCGACAGTTGTACACATGGTGAGCTTGGCTGGGCCAGAGATAGGCTAAAAAAAAAAAAAAAAAAAAAAACCCCAAAAAGAGTAGATATGACCACTTGCACTTGGCAATTACCTGGAAAGAGTTGGCACAGTCTATAAAAACACAAGCAAATACACATGAATGTTTATGCAGATACATCTACGGTATTTGCAGTTTCAAACAAATATATGTGGCCTTTGAAAAAAATCCCCATAATGTCTAAGATCCTTCTTCTTCCCACCCCCAAATATGAAACTCTGTGGTACTGCATTTGTACTCCCTTTGAAGGCTTTTCTTATTCCACTAACATTTACTGAGCTCTTTCTTCTAGCTTAGCAGGGCGCAATGCTCTTGTAGGCTCAGGAACCCAGTGGGAGAGGAAAAATGCAGTTTCTGCAGAGTTGAGCAGACACACTGAGACCACCGTTCTTTGTGGGGTCATTTGCAATTAAGCCGTGGGTGAGTCAGTGAGGCTGTATTACTCTATCCCTACTTGAATTTTACTGTATATGTAACACTTGCTTTCTTGATTTCATATCAGAAATCATAGGGAAAATGTTACCTGACCTCATTTTAAATGCGATCATTCAATTGCACATGATCTGCCGGGTATTGTTCAGATGGGAAGAAGACACACTGACATTTGGGGGGATTCCTTACCCACTTCATTTCCTTGAGAATCAAATTCTGAAGCTCTTGCCAGCCTTTCAAATACCCAATGGAATTCCTGCTCGTGTGCATCAGTATGTTTCTCATCTTCTCCCTGGAAACGGTTTCTCACACCCACATAGCAAGTGTGTGATCTGTGATTTTTATCTCCCAGTTTTCTATGTCTTCCTTGCCTGGAGCGAGGGCTAAGAACATGATTCAGCTTAGGGAAATGATACAAAATATAGTTGTTAAAGTGATCTTTCAAAAGTATCTTTTTAAATGGTGCTGTCACTGTGCTTGATATAATCTATGACTTCATTCACCTGAACTGGTGTAGCAGCTTTGAACACTGGAATCTTAAAATCATGGTGATAGGCAGACCTAGAAGATATCTACCTGCTTTTAGACTTTTGGATATCATATTATTAATTTCTCTTCCCTGTTCTTGAGGATTTTGGAAGAAAACCCCATACTGCTTGGTGGTCGTTTTAAGTGTTGGCATCCTTTTCTGTAAGAACTTCTTTTCCACTTTGGTTTTTGGCTTCAGGAGGTAAATAAGGGGTCCTGTTGTTTTGTCTTAACCTGTGAAAGGAACATGGGATGTTTTGGTTTAATGAGTACTGTTTTTAGTCCTTTCCAGCTCCTGGCCTGTTTGGGGAATTCTTTTTGTTGCTCTGTCTTCTCAAACATGCTGTATCACACAGCAAGCACCTTTTGATGTTAAAGATTAATTCCTCTAAATAAGGAATTGCAAAATAGAAGGGTATTCTGAGCAGTAGCATCATAAATTGACATTTCCATTTTCTGAGGCTATTTCTCTAGGAATAGGCATTGCTAAAAATGAAAATGAATCCTGAAAGACTTTCTTTAGAAACATAATGGACTAACCTTAAAATTCCCCATTTCTGACTAAATTCTGATATAATATTATGGGCTTGCTCTTTAAATACAAGAAAAATCGTTGCATGGGAGAATGTGAGTTGTTAAAGAACAGAATGGATTGGGCCCAGTGGTGGTGACTGCACTGTGGTGCTTATAATACCAGAGGCCATAGAGAGGACTGTGGTTCAGTTCCCAGGTTGACCCTTGTGCACTGGGTGCATGCCTGCACTTTACCCTGGCTGGTTAGGAATGGCTTAGGGGTGGAGATTGTAGCATGGGACCCTGTTGAGAGTGCTTGTTTTTTCACTCTCTTTCTCTCATGAAAGAAGTGGAAAAAAAATTTTTTTTAAGAGACTAGAATAGGTTAGATAGAGAAACCTTAAAACTGTGTTTTATATAAAATTGGGTTATTGGAAAAGACATGACTTCTTTCCTGTGTTTTTTCCTATGCAAAAATATGTGTCATGACTTTTCAGACAACCCAACGGAAGTGAAAAGATAGAAATCAGTAGTACTAAAGCAACATGAAGAACTGACCAAACTATACACTTGTTACTTCTGGATTTCTCTCTATGGAAATTCTATCTCCGTCTTAAAATTGTTAATTAAAAAAAAGTGTGAAGGTGCCAGCTGGTGACATGGTTTAAAGTGGCTGGATCTTTGGCCATCTTTGCTGTTCAAGTTCCGGACTAGTAGACTGAAAGGCATGCTAGTCGTGTGTGTGTGTGTGTGTGTGTGTGTGTGTGTGTGTGTGTGTACAAAATCCTGAAAGGAGAATGGGAGAGAAGAGACGGTGCTGTGGCCATCCTCCCAGAAAGGTGCTTTCTCACTTTCCCTCTTTCTCTTGCCCTCTTTCTTTCTCTGTCTCTTTGGCAAGCACATGCACCCTATAGCAAAAAGCTTGAAGTTTGGAGGATAGTTAATGGAGAAGTTTAGGAAGATCAAATGTTGATGTTAAAATTAACATGGAGTTTAGAAATACTAGCAATATATTGTAAGTGAAAGATTGAATGAAAAAGGATCAAAAATCTGTGGGCACATTTGATAACTAATAAAGTTGAAAAGGCAATAGCAAAGATGTATTACAACAATAAAAAAGAAATCCTATAGAAAATAGGAGGCACTTCCTCAGGAAACATTAGGATGTAGGATTGTAATAAAACTGTAGTTTTGGGTCCAGCAGGTGGTGTGGAGGTTAAGGCAGCTGAATCCCACATGGCCAACAGTGGGGTTTAAGTCCCAGAACTGGTGGCTTAAAAAAAATCATGCCGGGCGCATGTGCGTGCATGCCTAAAATCCTGAGAGGAGAATGGAGGAGAAGGGATTGCAGCATGGCCATCCCCCCTGGGGGTGATTTCTCACTCTCCTTCTCTCCCTATTAGTTTTTCTCTCCTCTCGCCAGCAAGTGCATGCACCTTTTAGCAAACTACTGAAACAAACTGTGGTTTCATTAATGGTGTGGTTAGGACAAACCGGTCTTAGGGAAAGCAGTGGAGCTCTAGGCACCTAAAGGCACAGTGTAGGAAAATGGCCAAGATGAAGGGAAGAGAAATGTTTCCTAATGTTTGTTCATCTTCAGGTGTGTTTGTGTGTAAAAAGCCTGTGTCGTAAAAAGATAACTATTGAAAAAAATGTTTTTTATAACTCAGATTGAACTAGTAAAAAAATAATTTATTCCCTAGGGATTTTTTTTTTTAAGATGCTTCTGTTGATGATTTAATTCTCAGTGACTAATTAGGGAGCGGGATAGAAAACTTGTGTCAGTGAGGAGCCAATTATAATACAGGAGAGCAGTTTGGGATGGTGTGGTTGTCTGAAAATGGCCCCAAAAGATGTTCACATCCTAATGCTCATGGATTTATGTTGCCCTCATTTGTAAAAGGGAGTTTGAAGCTGTGATTAAGTAAAGGGTTTTGAGGTGGGGAAATTATACTGGATTTCTGGGGTGGACTCCAATGCAGTTGTTGAGTCCTTAAAATAGAGGGATGGTAGCAGAGAGGAGCAGTGAGGGGGGTAATAATGGAAGAAGTTGGAGTGATGCCAGGAAAGGGCTATGAGAAAAGGAATTCGCAGGCCATCTCGAGAAACTGGGAAAAGCTAGGAAACAGATTCTCCCCGAGAGTCTGCAGAGGAACACAGACAGCCCTGTGAACACATTCATTTTAGCCCAGTGAACCAGATTTCAGAACTTTTGACCTGCAGAACTGAAAGAGAATACATTTGTATTAGTTTAAGTCACTGAATTTGGTATAGAAAACAAATGCAAGCAGTAATTTGCAGATAGTTCTAAGTATACTTGACGTTTACAATACATATCTGTGAGGCTTTGAAAATGCCACAATTTTTTAAAGATTCTGGTTCCATGCTGTTCTGTTCTGTTCTTTTTATTGTCAAATACATTTTTTCATGGTTGTGAAATTTGGATATCGAGAAGATTTGAGGTCATCTGTGCTGTGTAACACTTTTCACATAAATGCCCTCGTTTGATCATCATCTTTTTTTTTTTTTTTAGAGGTTTTGCTATAGGGAGCATGCGCGCACCAGAAAGACAGAGAGTGACAGAGAGACAGAAAGTGAGAAATCACCCCCCGGGGGGATGGCCATGCCACAATCCCTTCTCCTCCATTCTCCTCTTGGGATCTTGGGCACGCACGCACACGCACCCGGCATGAGTTTAAGCTGCCGGGTCTGAGACATGAACTGTTGTCAACTACATGGGAGTCTAGTAACACAGCCATTACACCAACTGCTGGTCCCACATTTGATCTTCTTAAAAAGGTTTTATTTTCCATTTTACAAATGAGGAAACTACAAGGTTTTTTGTTTGTGTGTGTGTGTGTGTGTGTGTGTGTGTGTGTGTGTGTGTGTTTAGAGAGATTTTTGCTAGGAGGGTGCATGCACTGGCTGGAGAGACAGACAGAAAACAAGAAATCACCCCCAGAGGGGATGGTCCCACCACAACCCTTTCTCCACCATTCTCCTCTCAAGATTTTGGGTACACACACACACACGTGCCTGGTGTAAGTTTTAAGCCAACAGGTCCAGGACTTGAACCACAGTCGACTACATGGGATTCCAGAGATGTAACCACTTCGCCATCTGCTGGCCCATTTTTTCATTTGTTTGTTTGTTTGTTTGTTTAATGCAGGTATTCTAGATCATTCATAGTTTGTTTTATACAGTTATGTTCTGATCCATCTTGATTTTTTTTCATGTGTGTGAAAGAAGAGTAAGATGGGGCAACCATTGTTTTTCTTTGCTCCAGCTAACGAGTATTGCCCAACACAATTTATTGAAAAACCATCTTTCCTTCACTGATTTAAAATGGTATTTGATTTTTTTACTTTAAAATTGGAACCAGGAAGTAGGTACACAAAATTAGAACTATTATGAGAAGAATCTGTGCCTCAAATAGAAGAACGTGGATGTCTTATTTTCTCCAGCTTATTTCTGCTTAAGCATTAAGTTTAAACAGTTTAGCCAGGAAACATTTACAGTCCTCTGTGAAATAAATAACTTACTTGGTAACTCAGAGAAACCACAGACCAAATTACCCTAAGAACAGTTATACTCTTCGTTAGAAAAGCTCACAGGAGTTTCTAGAACAAAGCTGTCATCTGGTTTGCAAAATCCTGCAAAACAACAGGATTTAATGATAAAACCAACAAACCGAGTCCTGCTGTCTGGTTAGCGCAGAGATGACCTGTAACCGACAGGAGGCGACTCTTCCTGAGCAGCTCACAGAGGTGGGTGTAAGAGGAAAGAGGTTTATTTCTTAGATCTGATCTTACAGAGTATCTAACTGGTTTTAAAAATTCACTTTCCATTGTTTTTTCAATGGAAGAACAACAAAGGATTTATAATTTTTTAAAGAACTATTTTATTTAACTTTATTTATTTTAATTTGACCAGAGAAGGACAGAGTGTAAGAGAGAGAGAGGGAAAGTGAGAAAGCAAGCCGCCAGGTCTGGGACTCAATCCATGGTCGGCCATGTGGGAGTCCAGTGCCCTTAACCACCATGCCACCTGGCCCCAGAATTTATAATTAATAAAGCCTTTTATAGCAAGCTGACTTTAGAACAAAATGGATTCATTGTTTTGTTTTGTTTTGTTTTTTAAAAGACCAAGTCATAAGCATCTTTTTGGTTTTCAAGTCGTGAAAATTCCCCTTTTTTTCCTGAGAACTCAGGAGATAGCACAGACAGGAATTGTCCCTAGAAGGTATCTCATTGTCAGGGTTTTAAGAATCAGTATGGTGGGGCCAGCAGATGGCGTAGTGGTTGCGTTGTATCGCTGGACTCACACATGGCTGTCCATGGTTTGAGTCCTGGATCCAGTGGCTTGAAAATCACACTGGATATTTGTTCGTTCATGCCCAAGATCCCAGGAGGAGAATAGAGGGGAAGGGCCATCCGTCCTAGAGGATGATTTCTCATTTTCCCTCTTAGTGTCTTCTCTTTCTCTCTGGCAAGTACATATGCCCTAAGACAAAATCTTTTACCAAAAACAAAATCAATCTGGAAAACAGATGTTGTCTGACTATGCTCTGAGACTGAAAAACAAAGCAGATGATTCCTAAGAGGATTTGATAAAAGTTTCCTTTGGAAGGTAACTCACAAAGCAGCAGTATAAAGATCAGTGACAGCTGCACTCTTTCCTTACCCTGCACTGCTACCACCACCCTGGAGCCAGGCCAGGCCCCCATCTAAGCTGCAGCTTCTCGGGCCTCCACAGCTGCTGCCCACAGCTGTATTATGCTTCTCTGCTCTGCTTTACATCCTCCCTTAAAGAGCTTACTGACAGGGACCTGCAGTTGGCCCAGTGGCTGTGTTGCTGGACTCCCATGTAGTTGATTGCGGTTCAAGTCCTGGACCCAGTGGCTTAAATTCACGCCAGGTGCATGTGTGTGTGTGCCCAAGATCCTGAGAGGAGAGTGGAGGAGAAAGGACTGTGGCATGCCCATACCCCGTGGGAGGCAATTTCTCACTTTCTGTCTCTCTGTCTCTCTCTGTCTTTCTGGTGAGCACATGCGCCCTATAGCAACAACCTCTCCCAAAAAAGAGCTTGCTGACAAACTATGGAGGAAAGCATGAGTGTTTGGGGTTAGAAGATCGAAGGTCGGTAGCTTACCTACTTTTTTTCTTTTTAAGAATTATTTATTTTATCTATTATTATAATTTAATTTGCTATAGTACACATTTGCGTACCAGAGAGTGAGAGAGAGAGAGGAGAAAATGAGAAAACAAGCCACCAGTTCCAGGACTCAGTGTGAGGTTGGCCAGGTAGGAGTCCAGCACCCTAAACACCATGCCACCTCTGGCCCCAGCTTCCCTACTGCTAAGGATAAGGGAAACAAGTTATCTGTAGGGAAGTCTTGAGGCTATAGATCTAAGAGCCGTGGCCTTGTAAAGACCAGTGGCTGGAGCTGTTTCTTTGGTTGTCTGAATGAATGACTGCCCAGGTGCTCAGAAAAGAAACTCCTGCTCAGGGCTAGTACCGAATAACTTCGAAATGCAGCCAAGAATGGAGGGGCACAAAGATGGTGTCAGTGAGGATCACTTACACACTCACTCAGATGTATAAAAATCAGTGACCACGCTGTGTGAAGAAAACCTTAAAAGTAGTGATAGAGCATAGAGCTGTGGTGGTTTTCCCAGGCCTGGACTTTAGAAGATCTGGTTGAGACAATTGTCTGGGCTGCATCTGTAGTGCACATAACTTTTTCTTTGCTTTAATTTTTTTGAGAGATTTTTGCTGTAGGGCACATGCGCTTGCCAGAGAGACAGAGAGAAAGTGAGAAATCACACCCCCACCCCGGGAGGGGTCTGGCCATGCTGCAGTCCCTTCTCCATTCTCCTCTTGGGATTTTGGGCACTTACACTCATGAGCCTGGCGTGTTTAAACTGCCAGGTCTAGGACATGAACTGTGGTCGACTATATGGGAGTCCAGCAATGTAACCATTAAACCATCTGCTGGTCCCAGGACATACATCTTTAATCAGTAAGAAAATGTTTGCCAAGTCCAAATGCCAGACTAATTTAATGCTATTAAATAATGGTTTGTGGGATAAATTTAGAGTATAGCTTTTATTTGTGTTTCTAATCAAGGGTCTAGTGTTACTGAATTTTTTTTCTTGCCTATCTCCATCCCAGATGCATATATTATAATTAAAAGTAATCACTTGCTTGTTAAACCTATTCTGTTTCTTCACCTTGCTGCCTTTAAGCCTGCCGGTACTGGACTGGAATGATGACTCTTAGAGATGAAGGAGGGTGAGAGGAAATGAAGACCTCTTATTTTAATTTGGTCAAAGGTATTGCCTATGACTTTACCATGACAGTGTTCAACTGAAGAAGCTATGGGGAAGATATATGTTCTGGCCAACATTTTAAAATCATTTCCTAAGTTGTGAGTACCACATTTGGAATGATAATCATGATCATTACTGCCTTTTGTTGATTACTCACTCTTAGGCAGATACCTCGCCCATTGCCTCACGTATATCTCATTTACTTCACAGGAGAAAGTTATATATTACTTTTCTCATTCTACAGATGACAAAACTAAGACTTTGAAAGATTAAGTATTTTTGTCAAGATCACGTACTAGCAAGCTATAAAGCCCATACTCAAATCTGGGTTTATCTAAATCCAGGTTCTGTTCTGAAATGCTGCCCTATTCTTGCAAAGCTGTTTAGGTCTTTCCATCAGGCTGGACTTAAGTAAAATTTCTCCTGTTTATAGTTAATTCAGTCCCTTCTTGCTTCAAGATGACATACTTTTCAATTTGCTAGATATCCTGCCAAGCAGAGTGCAACTTTTTGCCTTCTAGAAACTGCAGGTTTGAGGCTTAATTTTCTCCAGGAAGAACAGAGCAAGTCGTGTATAATTAAACATTACTACTCTAAGATAACCTACTTGGAGAAAACAGTTAAGGGGGGGAAAATGTAAGGATAGTCATAACACTGTAGATCTATAATCAGTATTTCATCTGTAGCTAGGATCTATCTGTGGAAAAAAGCCATGATGTTGATGTAATGCTTCCAAAGCTTTTAAAAGCCTTTACCACAGTATTATTGCTAGACTCTAGTCAGCAAAAATAGGCTCATAATAGTGTGTGTGTGTGGGGGGGAAACACTTTACTCTTTCAGGTTTAATGACTGGGGCCTGTAAATTCAACTGACAGAAGATAAATTAATAGAAGAAAAGACATATAAATGTTATTGATGTTCCTATTTTTTATGTGCATGGGGGCTTTATGAAAAAGAAGTAACAAATTTAGTAGACCAGGGCTTTTTCCTAACGTAGTAGGGGAAAGGGAGAGGAAAGAGAGGTCGCCTATAGGGAGGATATATGGATTTTTTTTGGGACAACAAATGGGTTTTTAGGAGAACAAGTTTGCGATAATGTTTGTTTTACAGGTGTGAGTGGTCTTTCTGTCTTCTTTATGGCCATAAAACCCTCCCTGGAGAGGGGATTTATGGTCGCTGCTATCCCAGAAGTTGCTCATATAACGGGAGCTCTGAGAAGAGTTCTTTCAGCATCTATTAAATCTCAAACGTCTTCAGTTTAAAACAATCTCTATACCACCTCTGGGATTCCGAGTGGGTCCACACAGTTAAGAGCTTTAACATAAAGCACACTTTGTACAGAGGTTCTCTGTGTTCTGGCTCCTGGATTTCCGCTGTAATTTATAACATACCTTGGTGTAACTTCGATTCGCGGTTCACATGTTTTCCCATGGTCACAGGCAAGCATGCGTTTCTCTTCTCTTGGCAAAGTCTTGCAGTTGCTTCAGACAGCCAACTAGACACGCTCTTGATAAGACAGCTTAAATATGCCAAAACCAAGTTTAGCATTTTCATTAGCCAATCTTTAACATCTTTTAGTTAAAAAAAAAGTCTTTTGAAATCGTTGCCCCTGATCGAGACTGGCTGAGACTGAGCTTGGACTACAGCCCAAAGATCCTGTTGGGAGTACCTGTTTTTCTCTTTCTCTCTCACATGGAAGAAGCAAATAAACTTTTTTTAAAAAAATAAGTGTGTTATACATATGACTTTATATAAAAATGTAGGCAAAGTGATTACTTTTCGAGGGTAGCCCCAGCAAAAGCTTATTTGTTTTATGGGGTCATTATTTTTCCTTTTCTTATCTAATGGCAGTTGGGGAAGTCATCATGATTCTTTCTTCCTTAGGTGCTAGGAGACTCAGATCACTTAGGTTTAAGGTAGTGGCTTTTTTTTTTTTTTTTTCTTTTGAGAGGTTTTCGCTATAGGGTGCATGCACTCGCCAAAAAAAGAGACAGACAGAAAGTATGCGGGTGATTTCTTCATTCTTCTCTCTCGGGATCTTGGGCATGCACACACATACACCCAGAATGAGTTGAGGCCACCAGGTCCCGGACTTGAACCACAATCAACTACATAGGAGTCCAGTGACATAGCCATTATGCCAGCTGCTGGTCCCAGTAGCATTTCTTAGCCTGGACTTTAATTTTTCTTTCCCCATCCTAATTACATGGTACTTGCTCTTTTCTATCAGATTAAGAATTTTATTTTACTTAAGAACTTTGAACTTTGTTTTTATAATTAAATATTTCTGACGTTTTTGCTCTTTTTTTTTTTTTAATTGCCAGAAGGTACGCATGCTCACTAGAAAGAGAGAGAGAGCAAGAGAGGGGTGCACACCCTACCGAGGCATAGTCATACTACAATCCTTTTTCTCCATTTCTCTATCTTGTGAGGGTCTCGGGCACCATGCAAGTGTGCCTGGCATGTTTCTCAAGCTTCTGAGCAGTCAAACTGCAGTTGGACATGTGGGATCTGGCTTCCAATGCTTAACTACCACATTTTGGAATGGCTTCTAGTTCAGATTTTTTTTTAAACCGGACCATGTGGGGCCACCAGGTGGCATAGTGGTTAAAGCACTGGACTCCCATGTGGTAGACCACTTTTTGAGTCCTGGACTCAGCAGCCTAAAGCTTACATGGGCACGTCTGCATGTGTGCCCAAAATCCCAAAAGGATAATGGAGGAGAAGGGATTGTGGTGTGACCATCCCCTCCAGGGGTCAGTTTCTTGCTTTCTGTCTCTGTCTCTTTCTGTCTCTCCAGTGAGTACATGTGCCCTAAAGCAGAAGCTCTCTCAGAAAAAAAAAAAAAAAAAAAAAAAAAAAAAAAAAAAGTGGACTGTGTTATAAATAATACATACAACTTAAAGCAAAACTAGATAGTGCCGGGACCAGCAGTTAGTGTAATGGCTATGTCGCTGGACTCCCACGTAGTCGACCGCGGTTCGAGTCCTGGACCCGGCGGCTTAAACTCACGCCGGGCGCGTGTGCGTGCGTGCCCAGGATCCCGAGAGGAGAATGGAGGAGAAGGGATTGCGGCGTGGCCATCCCCCCTGGGGGGTGATTTCCTGCTTTCTATCTCTCTGTCTCTCTCTGTCTGTCTGGCGAGCGCACGCGCCCTATAGCAAAAACCTCTCCAAAAAAAGAAAAAAGAAAAAAGAAAAAAAAAAAGGAAAAAAAAAAAAAAACTAGATAGTGCCTATTCAAAAGAGTTGGAAGATGAGGGACCAGCAGTTAGTGTAATGGCTATGTTACTGGACTCCCATGTAGTCTGCTGCAGTTCAAGTCCTGGACCTGGTGGCTTAAACTCACGCTGGGCACGTGTGCATGCGTGCTCAAGATCCTGAGAGGAGAATGGAGGAGAAGGGACTGTGGCCTGGCCGTCCCCCTTAGAGGGTGATTTCTTGCTTTCTGTCTCTCTGTTTCTCTCTGTCTTTCTGGCGAGTGCACGTGCCCTATAGCAAAAACCTCTTCAAAAAAAAAAAAAAAAAAGTTGGAAGATGAGGTCATTTTATTTTGGTTATCATTTGGCTATGCTACTATACCATAGGCCTGGGATACTGGATTGAAATAAAACCTGCAGAATTATTTTATGATTATGATAATGATGAACTGTTTTTAGACTTTAAGATGTCATCAAAAAATGTAAATGCAAAATTCCCATAATGATATATTATTTCTCATAAAAATATGGGTAAATCTTTTTTTTTTTTTTTTTTTTTTTTCTTTTTTTTTTTTTTTTTTTTTGGAGAGGTTTTTCGCTATAGGGCGCGTGCGCTCGCCAGACAGACAGAGAGAGACATAGAGACAGAAAGCGAGAAATCACCCCCCAGGGGGGATGGTCACGCCGCAATCCCTTCTCCTCCATTCTCCTCTCGGGATCCTGGGCACGCACGCACACGCGCCCGGCGTGAGTTGTAAGCCACCGGGTCCGAGACGCGAACCGCGGTCGACTACGTGGGAGTCCAGCGACATAGCCATTACGCTAACTGCTGGTTCCCAATATGGGTAAATCTTGATAACTGAAAAAGTTCCTATGGGTCATTGTATACCTAATATGTAAATGAGGATTCTTGATTTATGCACACTTTAAGAAGGGCTTAATAAGTCCTCAAAAGACTGAGAGGCTTTAGCAAGATAAAGTAAATTAGAAATGTATGAGGAGGAAAAAAGGCAAGGCATTGGCAGTGTGATTGCCTCAAGAATGTCATATCATCTGGCAGAGATGGGCCAAAAGTCTAACCTTCCAGAAGCCCGCATGAAAACAAAAATTCTCTTCTCCGATAAACAAAATGTACTTGTGATAATAAATCTAGAAAGACTTCTATTTTCTCTAGGCTCTCATGGAGAGAGCACTTTGAAGTGGGCCATCTTGTCTTTTGATTGCTACAGGGACCATCATATGACACAAATTGTAATCCAGTTTAAATTTTTACATGAGCTGGTTAAGTTTAGAAAATTTCCATCTCATTAAAAAAAAGGAGGGGGGTCACCATTTTCTCTCCCCAAAGCCAACAGAACAAGCACTGTGGGATAGGAAAACTCCCATTTGGTGAGAAATTTGTCAGGACTAGTACTGCTTCTAGCCTGTGGGGTGCCTTTCTGCATACTCTGTATTTCTACCCCATCCTTCCACCCCCAGCTCTCCTCCTGTCTTATCCAGGATAACTTTACAGAGGGCACACCCTGCACAAAAGTATGCAGAGGCCATGAAAATGGCCTTAAGTGTCCATTAGGCAGTTTCTGAAATAGCCAGGTAAATCGTTTTATGCTTCATATTTCTTTTTAACTAATGAAACTTTGTATTATACAATGCTTTTAAACTTATGTGTATGTTAGAATCATCCCAGAGTTTTCCAGAGAAAAAGAGAGAGGGAAAACACACCCTTCAATGGGGCATGGTCACACTGCAGTCCCTTCTCCTCCATTTCTCCATCCCGTCAGGATTTGGGGTGCACATGCACACATGCCCAGCATGTTTTTCAAGCTAGTGGAGCTGAGATTCAAACCATGGTCAGCCATATGGGATCCAGCCACCTTACCCACTGCACTGCAGGTCTGGCCTGATGACAATATACTTTCAAAGCTTCGCCCAGGGTAGTGCCAACCCTTTTCTAAGGGTACTTGCAGCCCTTCTCTTATGATAGTTGTGCCCTGACCCAGGGACAACCAAATTCTAAGCCCAAACCCTTAGCTGAATTATCTGACAGTTGCCTGTCTGATAAAATGGGAGGAAACTGAGGCAAGGGAGTGCCTTCAACTAAGACACTACAACTCTAGTTTGAATGAGTCAGACTTTAATTGGGACGTAAGGAACAAGTTAGAGATTATCTCAATAAATCATGTGTTAGAATGATGAACTTAAGGTTTGCTGTGCAGAGAGCAATAAATTTTTCCTCTTGAATGAGACTGGGGGCACCTTAGAGCTGCATGAGATGGAAACAGACATGAATTATTTTCAAAGAAATGCATACATTTGTATATATTTCTACCTCGAAGAAGGCTTTTCAAGCAATTACAAATTCAGCATGACTAACCCAAAGTGAACGATAAGTATCTATCGAAGTTCCAACCACCCTTATCTGAGCGATTTTTCTACCTAGAGTGTACAATATTGTGGTAAAGGATTCAGTATCAGTAACAGTGATTAGAAAGGGACTACAAAAGAGGATCCACACTGGAGCATTTTACTTGAAAGTTAATTGCAAAAACATATTACCTATGGAAATTGCACAAACAGTTATTAAAATAGTGGTAACAATCCAGGTTCCCCATCCATTCTCTCCCTCCTTTGTTTTTTTTACAATTTAAACCATTTTTAAGTGCACAGTTCAATAGTATTAAGTACCTCACATAGTTCTACACCCTTATGTCTTTTGAAGAAGAATCTAGGACTCATCATTATACCAATAGGTTCTGGAGGAGTAGACCAGTAGAACAGAAAGATAATCCTGAGAGAGCATTTGCCTTCCCTTGTATGGTTAAGTAGAAGAGTCTATTGGCTGTGAGCACCTGTAGCCGGGAAAAGAATCATGGCAGTGCTGGGCAGAAGATTTCAAAGTCCTGACATGTGACTCTGACTGTCCTGTGCCCTGACTCCAGGGATGGAGGTTTTTTTGTGAAAATTTGCATGGATAATATGGCTGCAACAGCAGCAGGCTCCTCTTCATAAGCAGCAAACAGCTATTTAGCAACAACTATGTACAGAGTACCAGGCAGTGAGAAACTCATGGCCCTAGTGGGCCTTACAGGAAAAAAGGATAGCTATATGTACACACACACACACACACACACACACCTACACACATACAAACACACACACACATACCTATATATTCATAACACAAATTAATGCTACCATACCTATATACACACACACACACATGCATACATACATAAACACACACAAGTTACATACATAAACACAGACACAAGTTAATGGTAGCACAAGTCTTGAAGATAGTTGTTGCTACAAGAATTCTGAAAAAGGATTATTTCTGCAAGTTGGGATGATTTTTGCCTAATTGTTACAATGACTTTGCATTGACTTAATATAAATCTTAACTGAAATATTATGGACTAACATGCCAATTTATACCTCACTTACTGTGTAATACTTGAAATTAGATTATACACCAAAGGAAAAGAAATGCAAGGGTTATGCACAATGGGGGTATGTTTTGAGAAATGTGTCCTTTGTGGTTGCTTCAAAGTGCATATGTCAAAGAGCATACTCACACAAACCTAGCTGGTATATCCTACCTCACACCTGTGCTGTCATATGCTGTAGCCTGTGGCTCGTAGGCCACGGCCTGTACAGCACATTACTGTTCTGAATGCTCCAGGTGATTATAGCATACTGGTTCTGTGTGTTTAAACATATCTGAACATAGAAAAGGTAGGGAGCCAGCAGGTGGCATGGTGGCTAAGGCACTGCACTCCCACATGGTCGACTGCAGGTTGAGTTCTGGACCTGGCAGCTTGAAACTCACACCAGGCACATGTGTGTGCATGTGTGCCCAAAATCCCAGGAGGAGAAGAGATTGCAGAATGGCCATCCTCCCTGGGGAGTGATTTCTCACTCTCTCTCTCACTGTCTGTGTCTCTCTGGCAAGCACACGCACCCTATTGCAAAAGCCTATATATGTGTGTGTGAGACCCATAGGGAAGATCCTGGGTCTGCATCCCAGGACCTCCTTGCGTGTGCCAGATATGCACGTGTGTGTCCATGATCCAGGCTGGTTGGAACTTGGGGTGGATTGCTTCATGGGGACCCTTTTGGGGGTATCTATCTGTCTGTGTCTCTCTCTCATGGAATAATCAGAAAAGTGAACTTTAAAAAAAAAGCAAAAGTGCACCTGAATAGGGCAATCTCACTGAATAGGGCTTGCAGGACTAGGAGTTGTGTGAGGTCAGTGAGTGAGTGGTGAGTGAATATTTAAGACATTATTTTACCCTACTGTAGACTTCATCAACACTACACACTTACGCTACACTGAATGTATAAGAAGACATTTTCTTTCTTTAATAACAAGTTAATTTAGCTTACCATACTCTAACATTTTTACTTTATAGACTTTTAAGTTATTTTTAATTTTTTGAGTCTTTTGCAGGAACATTTACCTTAAAATACAAAGACATTGTACAGCTCGAACTAAAAAATTGCTTTTGTGAATATCTTTATGAGCTTTTCTATTTTTTTATGTATTTTTTTAAATTTTAAGGTTTTGTTTAAAACTAAGAAACACACACTCACATTCACCTAGGCCTACACTGGCTCGGGTCATCAGTAGCACAGTCTTCCACCTCCACATCTTGTCCAACTGGAAGGTCCATACTGAACAAAACATCACAAGACTAAATCAAGCAGAAGAGAAAATCATGCAATCAAGAGATGCAGTGAATATGAGATATGTGAAGCTTCTACCAGCACACTATTTTACAGTAAATTAAAAAAAAATAGAATGAATACACTATAAGATAACAACATAGTATATATAGTAACAGTATATTACAGTAAATACATAAACCAGTAACATAGTCACTTATTATTATCAAGTATTAGGCATGCTACATAATTATGTGTCCTCTACTTTTTTAAAGAAGTTTATTTCTTTTATGAGAGAGAGAGAGGCAGATACCCTCAGTAGTCTCACTGTGCCACTATCCTTTCCACAGCCTTCAAGCCAGCCAGGATCACAGGTGTACATAGGCATGCCTGGCAGGTTCAGGTTGACCCAGGGTCCAAACCAGGCCTGGCTTCCATGTGGCTGCAGTATCACCCTGCAGTGCCTTCTTGCCTCTGCCACTATGACTGGTACTTATACACAGACGGTAATGCAGTAGGTCTCTTTACACCAGCATCACCACAAACACGAGTTGTGCATTGTGCTACAGCATTTACAGCCATGACATCACTAGATCGTAGGAATTTTTTAGCTCCGCTATACTCTCACGGGTCTGTAGTAAGATATGTATGCGGCCTATCACTGACCAAAATGTTATGTAATGCATTCCTGTAATTTCAAAACTGGTCTGCAAACCTGTTTCTGTCGATGCCACATGACAGCTCTGCTGTAGGTAAAAGAGAAATAGCCAACGTCCTTTGTCTGGGAAACTAGGTCCTGAATCATGAGAGCTATGAGTAATGAGTGCTCCTCAGGAATGCACTTCTCTGTTAAATGCACTGTCTTTGGCCTCTGACTAATTACTCTGTATTATTTTCTTTTTTTTTTTTCCTGAAGGAAGCAGAGCTACCTAGTATAAGAAAACAAACCTTACTGTGGATGAAATAGAAGTATTTTGTAAAATGTAAAATCTATTGTATGAGAACTAAGTTCTTTTGATGTCTCTCCAGTGACTAAGGAGAAAGATCATGGCTTGTGGAGTGGATCTTGTCTTCACTTCCTGTGATTGAAACCCATGCAGGAATTGAAAAACACAAAAAGAGCTTTGCATTGATAGGCGAGAAATCTATTGCTACAAATTTCCAAGAAAGTGGTCAATGGTTTAAAATGATGGCTAATTCCACCCAGAAGCATGGAAAAATGCATTCAGTTCAACCATCATCAACCTCTAGTTGATAAAGTGAAGCTGAGTTGACCTGAGGGCTACACTATCTCTCCCTCTGCCTTAGTCAAACAGTGACTTTAGCTGATTTTTTTTTTTTCCTGAATTAAGAGCATTTGTGTCTCATCTAGGTGCTGAATTCTACTTTGGGTTTGTTGGAGAGACAATCTACCCCTCAGTAGATTGATTCAAGCTCCTTGACCAACAGACATTAGAAGATAAAAGAGAAAATGGAATACATTAAGCAACTTAAAGTGGATGAAAATAATAGTATAAGAGATTGCTACACTTTTGACATTTTTTGCCACATGTAAATTATATTACAAACAATATGCAAATTTGTACTAACTTTTTGATTCAAGAGCTCCAAACTTGTCCTAATGGCTCTGAAGCACCAAGTACAGTATTTATAGTCAGAGGTTGGTCTTCACTTTCAGCGATGATTATTCCCTTTGAGCAGGAAAGGAAGCGTGGTTCCAGGCTGTTGAGTATGGCCTTTGACTGCTCTTTCTGCCCTGTTCTGTCCTGTCTTGCAGACCAGACGATGTGCTCCTGCGTCGCACGCATGATGAGATTGTCCTCCTGCATTGCTTCCTCTGGCCCCTGGTGACATTTGTGGTGGGCGTTCTCATCGTGGTCCTGACCATCTGTGCCAAAAGCCTGGCAGTCAAGGCAGAAGCCATGAAGAAGCGCAAGTTTTCCTAAAGGGAGCAAGCTTGTGGAAAGCGAAGCACAGAAGCTGCACTCATGGGTGTGTGAGCACCTGCAGAGCCCGAGTCTCCTGGTGCAGGATATAGAAGGGGCCACAGCAGGTCTCTGAGAGGCTCTCCTTCAGTGGCAGCAGAAACAGGCACAACGGGAAGACTTGGAACCTCATAGCTTGTATTCCATGTGTCGTAGCAATGGCTAAAGGGTCAAGCTCTCACCTTTATGGAGTAACCGTTTCAGAACACCCTATAAGAAGCTCATTTTCTTTTGAAAGTACCAGTATATTATTTGTACAGTGTAGTATACAAACCATTATGATTTATGCTACTTAAAAATATTAAAATAGAGTGGTTCTGTGTTCTTTTCTATTTCCTTTTTTATGCTTAGGATACCAGGGTTTAAAAAAAAAAAAAGTGGAGGGCCTTCTGGGTCCCATTTGATTCTGGTAGATTAAACTTTTATTTGACAAGGAGGATACAGAAGTCTCGACTTTACTGTATAACCCTCAGGTTCCAATATTAATGAGTACTTCTGAATCCTACTTGAAGAAAATACTGCACTGACATCTCTCTCCAGTCACTTGTGTATGTCTTAACCAAGGGACACTCAAAGGGTGGGAAGACACATCCTTCCACACTTGCTTGTGTGCATTTTCCTTATTTTTCACCAGATTACATCTTAAGAGAGGGAGATGACTTTGAAGGAGACGTGTCTTAGCTCTCAGAGCATTGGGCTCCTTTATTCATCTGTTTATGTTATTTTTGATGTGTTTGTGATTTTTTTTATAACTGTGCACTAAAATGTACATAATGTGAAGAACACTCTTCATCTTGGTTAAATGCTGTTTTCATTTCTTCCTTTTGGTCAGAAAAAAAAAGTTCAAAATGACTTCAAGCATTTCGTTTTTCTTTCCTTTGTCTTTGCCTTGATGTCATGGGTATTAAAACAGGAAGACTGCTGCAGCTGTTCACTTTGCGTGGACAAACCCAGCATGGCAACCCCTCTCACTCCACCTCCACTGCTGCTGCTGAGCTTGCTGTGCCTTTAGCAAAGTTCATGGAGACCATAGTTCTTTGCAGCTGCGTATAGACTCGCATTCTAAATATCCATCACAAATCTCAGCAAATAGCAAACCTGTTCTATTTTTTTTTTTATCATGTAGAATCAAACTTCTGTTTAGGTGAGATGTACATCTTTAGTGGAAAAATGACTAATGACATAATTTGCTTTTTTTTTTTTTCTGATATTCTTCAGACAGGTTTCTGCGAGAATAAAGACAAACCAGACTTTAAGGGAAAATTCCCCTCAGTTATTTGCACAGGCTTCTAAAAAAGAAACACATTTAACGGAACACTGATTTTCTGGCATTTAGTTTACATATCAACTTTTTCTTAATTTTAGAACATAATTGGGAGAGCCATAGACTTCTGTGGAGGGTGTTGGGTAAGTATGATTTTTTTTTTTTTAATCATTCTAGTGTTACAGATTTCACTGTGAAAAAGGCCTTGAACACACTATTTATGACATTCTTTGAGGCAGCTCGTGCCTTGACTTCAATCCCAGTTTTTTGTTGCAGCTTCCTTGTTGTCTTAGCAACGCAGTGAATTATTCTGAAGCACAGTCACACAAAACTGCAAATCAGAGAAAATCAGCATCCTTGCATCACATTGTGGAAGGTTGAGTCTATCCACTTTGTGCTTATCCAATTACTGTAGTTGATTGAATACAGAGAATGGCTAAAGGTTAGTAGTGCAAGGACATATGTATGTGTTGGGGAAAAAGGGAAGTTGCTATATATCAATCTGAATTTTCATTTATCAGTTTGATACACACTTACATTAACTAAATGCGTCCATTTAGGTGCAAAGAATATACATAACTATTCTATAAATTAATTTTTGGAAAAAAGGAACACACGGAATTTATGTGGTCACATAGAGGTTTAAGGTCTTACTTGTATATATCCAGTTATATTTGAGACTCCTTATTTATACTTGTCAAAGATAAAATGCAAAGGAACAAGGAGTTTTAAAGTCATAAAAGATAAAGAAGCTTCTAGCCATTTTGATTCTCTTTTTGTATAAGTCAGCAAATGGTCAAAGCAGGTGTAACAGACATACCCTAAAATATGATGGCTTATGTAAAATAAGTTTATTTCTTTCACTCATAGAAATCTAGAAATGGTTGAGAAATCTAGGGCAAGTAGGGCAATTCTGTCACAAAATGTTTAAGATACATGAGGGCCAGCCAGTGGTGTGATTAAAGCAGCTGGATCCCATATAGCTAACTTCATGTTTTGAGTCCTGGACCTAGCAGTTTGAAAAAACATGCCAGGCAATGTGTGTGTATGCACCCAAAATCCTGAGAGGAGGATGGAAGAGAACAGATTGGGCATGGCCATCCCTTGGGGGTTGATTTCTCAATTTCCTTATCTCTTTCTCTCTGTCTCTCTGGTAAGTACACATGTCCTATGGTAAAACAAAGCAAAACAAAAGGGAAGAGAGAGGTACAGGATGTATCTACCTGTTGTCCTCTCATCATTAAGGGCATTGTTCATTCCACGGTCAAAGCTAGTTTAAAGTACATCCACTTTCCAGCCTGTGAAAAGAAAGGCGATTGGGAGCAAATTATTTCCTTGTAAAAATGTTTTACCAGTCACTTCTGCCTACAGTCTATTCATGAGTACTCACTATTGATACATAGTTATAGGAAGTTTCAAGAAAACCTATCATCTCCAAATAGACATTTGCCCTACTGAATCTCTAAGAGAAAGATTCTATTACTAAAAGGTAAAAGACAAATTGGATGGACAGTAAACAGTGGTCCATGCCATGATGAAAGTCTACTGAGTACACTTGGCAAAGACTCTCTGCCCTGGCTGAAAGTTGTGTCCTTGATTAAGGCAGGATCTGGCCTCTGGGAGAAACTCCATTCTCCTCTGTGATTGCTAATTTGGCCTCTAGCAAATTTTTGCCCATCAACCTCCCTGGTCAAATGTGAAACTTGAGAGATTATAGCTCTTGTAGTTTCCTGCCTGTTGGTGCAGATTTATAGATCTATATTGCCTCAGGGGTTAAAGAAACTGGCTTTTAGGACTAGGGTTCTAGTTCTCTAACTGCCTTAAGACTAAGTGCAGGGAACCAGCAGTTAGCGTAATGGCTATGTCGCTGGACTCCCACGTAGTCGACCGCGGTTCGCGTCTCGGACCCGGTGGCTTACAACTCACGCCGGGCGCGTGTGCGTGCGTGCCCAAGATCCCGAGAGGAGAATGGAGGAGAAGGGATTGCGGCGTGACCATCCCCCCTGGGGGGTGATTTCTCGCTTTCTGTCTCTATGTCTCTCTCTGTCTGTCTGGCGAGCGCACGCGCCCTATAGCGAAAAACCTCTCAAAAAAAAAAAAAAAAAAAAAAAAAAAAAAAGACTAAGTGCAGTTTGATGTTTGGTTGCTGACAGCTGTCAAGCTTACCTCCCTTCATACCCTTATGTTCCGTGTCTGGGCAAACTGATGAAAGCGTGAGTGCCTTCGTTTTTTCAGCCATTGTGGGAAGTTCAAATCACACAAACCCTGTCCTGTATGTAAGATCCTTCACCCCAGCCTCACTCCTAAGCACAATAAAACCAAAGCCAGGTAATCCATTTCTGGACCCACCTGGGAGGCTGTTCTCTCGTCCTGGAAAGTCTCAGTATGTGAGTAATAAACCATTTCCTTCTTGGTGTGTGTATGGTATTACCAGTCTCAACACCTGAACCAAATTCACGACACCTTACTATGGCATCTAAGGGACAATAACAGTACTGGTGACAGTTTCATCGAAAACGGGTTTCTGGTCCATTCGCTTGCAGTCAGTGCTTGTGAAAGTAACCACAGCCAGTTACAGTTCTTAAGCCAGCAGCATCTTACATGTCAGTCACTGTGTCTGGTTCATACCTCTCCCACTTAATTTAGTGGGGTCCACCTTGAAACCTGGAAAGAACAATGACTTCAGGTGGGAATGCATCCGCTTTATTCTGGTCTCTTCTACTGAGCTGACTCCTATCATCTGGCCAGTAGTACTTGATAGTACTTAACTGAGACTCTTGAGAAAAAAAAGATTGAATAATAATCACACTTACTGTTTAAAAGTTGTTACAGAAGCAGTTGGACTTCAACCATAGGCACAGCTTCTGCAGAAAGCAGTGTTATCTACTTTGTTTTTATTTATTTATTTGGTCATGCTGAGTAGTCATGCTTCAAAAACTCAGGATATGGGCTCTATTTCTAAAAAAGAAAGGGAGAAAACAAGAAGAAAAATCCATTTTCTACCATATTCCTCTCATGTATACGTACATGTTGACATAAATAAACTGTGTTCAGTGTGGGGAGAGAATTGAGTTGGAAAAGAATGATTGTTCTCTGAAATTTAGACAAGTTTTTCCATTATTGTGCTTTTCTAAAATTACAGTTTAATTAAATCAGCTTAATCTAACTAATTTTCTAATTAAAATTAAATTAATCAGAATTTTCTTAAATGTGAGTAAGAGGTGGACCAGCAGGTGGCTTAGTGGTTAAGGAGCTAGACTCCCACTTTGCAGTTCCAGTCCCCCACCAGTGGCTGGAAAATCACGTGAGGCACGTGTGCATGCATGCCCAGAATCCCAGGAGGAGAATGGAGGAGAAGGGCTTGAGGTATGACCATCCCCCCAGGGGGAGGTGATCTCTCACTTTCCCTCTCACTGTCTCTGTCTCTCTCCAGCAAGTGCATATGCCCTATGGCAAAAACCTTACAAGAAGAAATCAGTAAGAGAAATGTGTCCTGCCAAAGAGGAAGATGAGGAAGGAAATGGGAGAGGGTTAACTTAGACAGGACAGAGTATACAAGTAAAGTGTAGGGAGAATCAGTAGGGTTTGGAATATTCGAAAGCTATAGAGCCACTCCTCACTTAACGACCCACCTATTTAATCGTCACTTGAACTTTAAACTGTTCTGAAGTGTGGGGAATCCCCTTTCTTGGTTTGTGTGCGTGTCTTGGATTCTCCTTTCTTGTCTTTGTCTTATTCCCACAGTTGGTTAGTATTCACTACAGGAAGTGTTTGTAGTCACGCAAGACTACATACTTCGTTTATACATTTGTACTTCATTGTGCACCCATGATAATATTCAGAATAAATAAAAACAATTACCCGGGATCTGTATTACTGTGTGGTATGTCTTGTCTATCTAATGTCTGCTTTTGTATGGATGGATTTACATTATTCTAGTGTGGCGTTGCATAGTATCTGTGGAACAATACATACCCTATGGTGCCATGACACACCACAAGACATTTGCCTTCAAGCTTCTCGCTTATTGACCAGTTTGCTTAATAATCAGTTTGCTTAATGACCTAGTTGGAGGGATGGAATTCAGTCAGTCCATATGAAGCATGCCTGTACTAACAATGAGGATAATGGTAATGGTGATATAACACTGGGTCAGTAAAAAGGAAAAATGATCAAATGAATTGTTCTTTTCTCCCTTTTTTTGTTTTTACCAGAAAGCACATGTGCTAGCCAGAGAAACGGGGGGGAGGGGGAGTAGAAAGCACACCCTAATGGAGCATGGTCACACTGCAATCTCTTCTCTTCCATTTCTCTAGCCTATTGTGATTTGGGGCAGGCACACACACTGGTGTGTTTTTCAAGCTGTCATGGCTAAGATTTGAACCATAGTCAACTATGTGGGATAAAGCTCCATTAACCAACAGGTCATCGGCCTGCCCTAATTTTTTTTTTTTTTAATCTCCTTTTATTTTTTAGATATTTTTTACTTAGTCCCTACCAGTCTAAGACTAGACCAATACTGGGATCTTAGTTTTATAAAGTTTTGTCATTGGCTAGTTGTTTTTATTTCCGTAACTCAAAAGATATAACCTCGTGATATGTAAAGTAAATGTTTGGAGAAATGTAAAAATAAATAAATAAATGGGGAAAAAAGAACCTCTGCAGTCACTACTATTTAGGAAAGTGCGATTTCTTCTGAAATTTTTATTTTATTCAATATTAATATACCGCTGTTTTAAAAGTTTCCATTTCATCATACTTAGCCATTTTTCAGTAATATTAAAAAATGTGTCTTTTTTTATGCAAAGCCAAAAGACTCTTTTTTCTTAGAGATTAAATACAAAGATCACAGTTCTCTTTGTCTAGTCTTTCTGTGTGTACAAAATTAAAAGTGGCATACTTTTTTATATGATTAATGGACCTCTAAAAAGGGCACAATTTCTATATCCCAAAAGTTTGAAATATATGAAATATAGTCTGTGTCTTGTTAGCAAGTCTCTGACACAGAGTAACTCTTTCAAAGGGTTTTCCTTCTGTGCTTCTAAAAAGCACAACTAATGTAGTGGACAAACGTCATCATATAAGCACTACACACCTAACAGGTGGAAAAGATCTAATGAGGGCTTTGACTTCCAGATAATATTTCAAAACAATGAAAAAGTTCAAGGCCATGCTGTATCTATGGAGGAATTGACAATGTTTGAAGTTTGAGAGAAATACTTATGTTTTTGTGAAAGTCAATGATGTGGAAGGCCAGAAGTAAGGCCAGCAGGTGGAATGGTAGTTAAGGTGCTGGATTCCCACACGGACAACCACAGTTTGAGTCCCAGACCCAGGAGCTTGAAAATCACACCAGGCACATGTGCAGGCATGCCAAGAATCCTGAGAGGAGAATGAAAGGGAAGAGCTTGCCATGTGGCCATCCCCCTGGGAGGGGGAGGTGTGATTCCTTATCTCCCTCCTCTCTTCTCACTCTCTCTCTCTTTGGCAAGTGTAGGTGCCTTTTGACAAAAACCTTAAAAAAAAGTCAGAAGTAGAACCATCTCCAAGGGTTCTATTAATATTCACAGTTGCAGAGACAGAGTGAGAGTTAGTGAGATAAATAATCAGGAAAAGAAACTTCCACAGGGACTTTTGCCTTTACCCATGCCAGGCTCTGGATGTATATTTCAGTAGCTCTGATGCATTTTTAGGTCTCCATCTCAAGCTTAGTGATTGACAGACAATGCAATGATACAGTAAATAATGAAACAATATTATCAGACAACCTGGCCCAGATACTTTGTTCTCTTGATTCAAATATATAAAACAACTTTTCCCAGTATCTTGATGTGAGCATCACATGCCCAGCAATCCAGTTCATAGTCTTCTCAGGGCCTGCGGCTCTGTTCTGTGGCTTGGACCTCTCTCTTCCTGTTTGTCCATCTGTTTCTTCTTAGCCATCAAGTCTAAGTTTGCATATCGAATTGTCCCGGAAGCCTTGCTTATCTACCCCATGTAAGTAGAGGTATCTTGTCAACTTAATTCCTGCTTATCCTGCTTTCTTCCTCCCCAGTACCCACTACTTCTCATATTTATTTGATTGATAACTTGTCTATTGTCTGTCTCTCCCACTAGATTCTAAGATTGTGAACAAGGAACAATGTTGGTTCTCCCTCCCCATCACTGGCACAGTGCCATATTTATTGAGTGGATAAATGAAGCAATACTCCCCCCAGACCCATTTATATCCTTTTTTCACATTGTTTCCTATATGCTTCTTTGTCTTGGAGAATTTATCCCATTTTCAAGGCACAAACTACTCTCTCCATCCTGACCCTGAGAATTAATTACTTGCAGTTCTGTGATCTCATAAAATTTATATATACCTTTACTATTTTAAGAATGTAGCAGGCCAGACTGTGGTATGGTGGTTAAGGCAGCTGGATCCCACACTGCCTAATGCACAGTTCAATTCCTGGGCCCAGCAGCTTGGAAAACATGCTGGTTGTGTATGTACATGCCAAACATCCTGAGAGAGAAAGCGAAAGAGACAGCATTGCAACATGACCATTCCCCATGGGAGGTACTTTCTCTCTCTCTCTCTCTCTCTCTCTCTCTCCCTCCAGCAAGCACATATGCTTTCTGTCAAAATTTAAAAAAATAGCAGTAATAAAACATGAATTGTATCATGTGTTATATGGCCGTTAATTCACTGGTTATTCCTTATTATCTCACCTCATGAAGTGAGACATGTGTAATATTTTTAGCCATAGTGATAGTCATAATAAAGACCCTTAATTAAATAATGTTTTTAGTGCTCATCTAAGTTTTATTTTGCAAAAATTTACTAGAGAATGAGTGCATACAGAGAAAAAGTGAGAGAGCACCTCCCATGGCCACAGCCACAATTTCCTCTCTCCCCCTTCTTTCTTTCAGGATTTTGGGCATGCACACATATATGACTCACATATTTCTCAGGATGCTGGGTCTAGGACTTGAACCACATGGTCAGCTATATGGGATCCGGTCACCATAACCACAGGCCATGGACTGGCCCACATCTTAAGTTTCTTTTTAATCAAACATCATTCTAGATTCTTCTTTTTTTTTTTTTTTTTACTTTTTTGGAATGGTTTTTGCTACAGGGCATGTGCACTCACCAGAAATACAGAGAGAGACAGAAAGCGAGAAATCACCCCCTGGGGGGATGGCCATGCCATAATCCCTTCTCCTCCATTCCCTCGGTATCTTGGGCACACATGCACATGTGCCTGGCATGAGTTTAAGCTACCGGGTCCAGGACTTGAACTTCAGTCGACTACATGGGAGTCCAGAGACATAGCCATTGTGCCAACTGTTGGTCCCCATTCTGGATTCTTTATCAAAGCTGAGTAGAGTGAGGCACTTAGCATAGTGCCTAGGCACAGTTAACCCTGCAAAAATAAATTAATAAATAATAAGCAAATATATATATTTCAATCTCAGCCTTAAAAATTTTAAAGTGGTAATGAAGATGTGCTAATTTTTTTTTATTTTAATATCATATGCTACTCTCGAAACAGATCAACAGCAGAAGAGCCACTGTTCTGTTTTACTATCAGGAAGTATTTTAGTTGTAGTTCTAAATTATTCTTGGTGAAATTATGCCACTTAGCAAGATAAGTTCATGGTCTGGAGTTATATTGGAATAAATACAAGAAACAGGAGCCAGCAGAGTTATAGTGGGGGAATTTTAATAAGAATACAACTGCTGGGCCAGCCTCTTAGCACGGTAGGTAGATAGGTCCTATGTATTGAGACATGGCCTATCACAGTTCAAATTGTGGCCCTAGTGGATTAAAAAATATGCTGGAGATGTAGGTATGTGTGCCCAGAACCTCAACAGGATAGGACAATGGAGGGAAAAAAATTTCAGTGTGTACCCTTGGAGGGAGTTTCTCTCCTTCTCTTTCTGTCTCTCTAGCAAGTGCACATGCCCTCTGGCAATTATGTTAAAAAGAAGAAGAAAAAAAAAAGAATACAATTGTTCATTTGAAGATCATCTCAGAACAAAAAGGGAACAAAGTTCAGTTGTCTGCATTTTAGTTTGGCAGAATTAGTGTTATTGATGGGTGAAACCCTAAGACTAAATAAGATATTGTCAGGCTGGCTATGTCAGCACAGATTTCGACTGACTCCTAGCATAATAATCCTTTACTAGGACCAAGGTCAACCCAGAAGGCAGAATTCAGTTTATTTACTAGGGTTTGCTAACTAACTAGAGATAAGAGAGTTAACACCAGTGGTGAGACATAGAGGATGTTTTGGAAGTAGCTACGAATCTTAAACTTTCCAGGGAAAAAAGCAAAGAAAAATTGTCAACAGACTGTTTTCCAATATATCTTACAGAGTTGGAATGCCAAACAAAAAGGACAACATGAAGATCAAAGGTTATGTTTTGGGAACCAGCAGTTAGCGTAATGGCTATGTCGTTGGACTCCCACGTAGTCGACCGCAGTTCACGTCCCGGACCTGGTGGCTTAAAACTCACGCCGGGCGCGTGTGCGTGCGTGCCCAAGATACCGATAGGAAAATGGAGGAGAAGGGATTGCGGCGTGGCCATCCCCCCTGGGGGGTGATTTCTCACTTTCTGTTTCTATGTCTGTCTCTGTCTGGCGAGTGCACGCGCCCTATAGCGAAAATCTCTCCAAAAAAAAAAAAAAAGGTTATGCTTCACCTGGTCATGATGACAGGCAACTTCCATTAAGAATCTTATTTTGGGGACCAGCAGGTGGCATGGTGGTTAAGGCGCTGGACATTCCCACATGGTCGACCACAGTTAGAGTCCTGGACCTAGTGGCTTGTTTTTTCACTCCCCCCCACCCCGTGTGTGTGTCTGTGTGTCTGTGTGTCTGTGTGTGTGTGTGTGTGTGTGTGTGTATGTGTGCATGTGTCTCTCTGGTCAAATTAAAAAATAAATGAGTGGATAAATAAATAAATACTTTAAAAAAAATCTTTTTATTCCATCCCAGTGGGTCAGACTTTGGGAGAGGTTCAAATCTCTGGAGCTGAGTGAGATCCCAAAATACCCTTCCCTAACATTTTTTTTCCTTTTTTATTTTTTGAGAGATATTTTTGCTATTTTGTCTTTGTGTGCTTGCCAGAGAGAAAGGGAGACAGAAAGCAAGAACCCCCTCCACCCCCCCCGCCCCCCCCCCCCCAGGAGGGATGGCCATGCTACAATCCCTTTTCCTCCATTCTTTTCTTGGGATCTTGGGCACACATGCACCCAGCATGAGTTTTAAGATGCCGGGTCCAGGACTCGAACCTCGGTCGACTAAATGGGAGTCCAATGACGTACCATTATACCATCTACTGGCCCCACCTTCCCTAGCTTTGAGTCATTATCTAAACATTGTCAAAGTTGTCTCCTTTTCTGTAATAAATTTAATAATCAGCTTTGGTGGGGGGGCTGTGGCCTGGTGGTTACATGAGCTGGATACCACGTGGTCAACTAGGTGATTCAAGTCCCAGATCTGGTGGCTTGAAAAACATGCTAGGTACACATGGATGTGTGCTCCGAATTCCAAAAAAGAGGGAGAAATGAAAGAGAAGGGATTGTGGCATGACTATTCCCTGGGAGTAGGGTGTGTTTTCTTGCTTTCTCTCTCTCTCTCTCTCTCTCTCTCTCTCTCTCTGGGGCAAGTGCACACACACTCTGGCAAATTAAAAAATAAAAATAACTCACCTTCATTTGATCAACAGATTTTTCTGGGATCGCCAACAAAATTGCTCTGTTGAAGTCATGAGGCAGCATTTTTTTTAAAAAAGTATATTTCACTTCATTCGTTATTTTTAAAATTAATTTATTTATTTTGGAGAGGTGTTTGCTATAGGGCACGTGTGCTCACCAGAAAGACAGAGACAGAGAGACAGAAAGCGAGAAATCACCCCCCCCCCCACCCCGGGAGATGGCCACGCCGCAATCCTCCATTCTCCTCTTGGGATCTTGGGCATGCACGCACACGCATGAGTTTAAGCCACTGGGGTCCAGGACTTGAACCACGGCTGACCACATGGGAGTCCAGTGACATAGCTATTACGCCAACTGCTGGTCCCATTGTTATTATTTTTAAAATTTGATCATGACAGAGAGAGAAAGAGAAAGGGAAGGCGAGAAAACAAGCCACCAAGTCTGGTACTCAAACTATAGTCAGCCATGTGGGAATCCAGCGCCTTTAACCACCATGCCACCTTTTGACCCCAGAGGCAGCATTTTTTAAAAGTATCTTTACTCAGGGACCAGCAGATGGTGTAATGATATGTCCCTGAACCCCCATGTATTTGACAATGGTTCAAGTTCCAGACCCAGTGGCTTAAACTCACACTGGGCACGTTTGGGCATACCCAAAATCCCGAGAGGAGAATGGAGAAAGGATTGTGGCGTGCCTGGCCATTCCCCCCCTGGGGGGTGATTTCTTGCTTTCTGTGTCTCTGTGTCTTCAGCAAGCCCTAGAGCAAAAATCTCTTTCTCAGGGAAAAAAAAAAAAAGAAGTACATTTACTTATTCTATCTATGTGTGAGAAAGAGATTCAGATATACAACACCCCCACAGGGTCTCTGCCACAGTCACCCTCAGCCTTTGCCAGCCCACAGATCAGGGGTGCACACATGTCTGGTCTACGTGAGAGGTCTCCAGATATGAACCACAACCTTCCTGTATGGGTGCGCCTCACAGAGCATTGCCTTTTACCTCTGCACCACGGTTTGGCTTTATCATTTGATTTCTTTAAAGATTATTTATTTACTATTGGCCAAGCCTGGTGGTGCAGGTGGTGGCAAACTGAACTGCAGAACTGGCAGCACAGCCAGCAGAGGGTTCAGATTCCCAGGTCAGCCTGAAAACAGGGTTTGTAGGCACATGTCCAAGGTCCTGACCAGCTGGAGGGAATGGGGGACAGGCCATGACAAGACCCTGTAGAGGGTGCCTCTTTCTTACAGGTGTGTATGTGGTTTCTATCATGAATAACATTTTCAAAGAAAATGTATTTACTATTATTAACCCAATTTTTCGTGTTTCTTAGTAGTGTGTAAGACTTCTCTGGGACTTTTAGTTAAGGAAATTGGTGAGATAATATATGGAAAGATAATATATGCATACGGCTTAATGCTTGCTTTAGTTCATGGCACGATATAGGTGTTCAGTGAATGCTAGCTGTATTATTAGTTTCCTGATTCCCAGTCCCTCCTTACCTGCACCTGTAGGCAGCCTGCGAGCTCCAGGTTAATTGTCTCTGACTTCAGAGTTCTGACTCATAGGTCATCCCTGGTTTCTCATCTCTGTGATTAGCAGGGACCATCTGCTCGTCCTCCATGCTTCCTAGCCTTTGACTTCTGTTCCCCTCCGTTCCCACCAGAAAGCTCAACTCTCAGCGTTCTGGTGAGAATTTTTCTTGGGGAGGATTAACTCTAAGAGGTGGATCTCTGTTCAATGACATCTGATTTTAACAATGAAAAGTGAGAAATGCTTTGACCATGATAACTGAACTGATTTTTTTTTTTCCCCTACCACTTTCCCCAAATAAGGGAATCTACCTACAACTTCTCAAATGTGGTTCGGATGATGTTGCTGCTGAACAGAGGACTCTTGATGAAGTTATAAGGTTAATGAAATTGCAAGTCTAGAGAAAATCTCAGTATAGCTTTAATTAACAGACTCCAGTACCACGAACATAAAAGATAATTTAGGAAGGAAAATTCCCCAGGAGGCTTCCCATAAAGTCCTATATATCCAAAGCTGAGAGACACCAAAACACTGCTGTGTCCCCATTAGTTTCTAAAATTCTGCTTTCTGACACAGCGTATCCTAAATGCCAACTCTGTGTTATTATAAAAGTCAAATAGGCTCTGAAATTTAAAGAGGAAACAGATGAGGTTTAAATGTGTGAAGAGAATCTTTCAAGTCACCCTCTCCCTGCAAATGTTTAAAAGGATAAAAAAGAAACTCCACCAAAACTTTGACTTTGCCCTTTATAATTATTGGATGAAACAATGAGACTGATGATCTCATTCCTTGATGGGACGGAGTGGGGTGCAGAGTCTGTATTTGGAATGGGGGTAGGAAGGTCCTTTGCTGGGAAGTGGTGTGCTGGGAAATGTTTGACAACTAGCCAAGGGTGAGAAGGAAGCCCTCATTTATAGCATTTGCTGCTTTCTATAGTGTAAATACTCCCACTGTCACTGACTGCAAGCTACCAGCGTGACATCACTGAATTGGGAGTTGGGCGGAGATGTGTGGTAGCACGCCATTGTGTGGTATTTCAGCCCTACTGACACAGCCAATAAAAAATACCCTCAAGAGCAGAGATAATAGGAAAATGTGGTAAAATGATTAGAAAGTGATGAGTTTTGAGTCCACGTTACCTGGGTTTTATGTATAATTGATTAACTTGTCAGTTTGTAGGATTTAAGTTGTAATAATGGCTGTGCTTAATGACTGGTTCAGAAAATTTTAGCATTTGACTCTTGTGAGCCAGTCCTGAAACACCACTGTGATTGCTGAGCATGTCTCTCTCTCTCCGTTCACCCATCATGATGTAGTAGTAGTTCTTATTGGCCTTGTGGGTTATTTCAAACCTGAAGACTCAGTCTCAGATCCACTTATTCTTACAAAGATCCTGACTTTAATACATATCATGGGGCCCGTTGAATCTCAGTCCTGAGCAACAGTTTATCTCTTTGGTTGAGAAATGAAGGACCAGATGGGGTCTCCAACTGCACACCCTTCTCTCGAGGGTCTGAGAGTTGGAGGGGGGAGGCAAGAAGGAAACCTGAGCTCTAGAACTACTGTCAAACATTGGGATTTTTTTTGAGATATCTGTGTAAAGACAGAGCAATGGTACTTTTCTCTAAATGATATAAACCTGTCTGCTTAAATAAATTAATGTTCCAACTCAAATGACTCATTTTGTAGGGACATTAAGTTCATAGCCTACCTGTCAATATAAGAAAACTACCACCTTATCTTTTTATTTTATTTTATTTATTTATTTTTTTGAGAGGTTTTTGCTATAGGGGGCATGCGCTCACCAGACAGAGAGAGATAGAGAGACAGAAAGCGAGAAATCAACCCCCCAGGGGGAATGGCCACACCTCAATCCCTTCTCCGTTCTCCTCTCGGGATCTTGGGTATGCATGCACACTCGCCTGGCATGAGTTTTAAGCCACCGGGTCTGGGACGCAAACCACGGTCGACTACATGGGAGTCCAGAGACATAACCATTACGCTAACTGCTGGTCCCCCTCATCTTTCTTTTTAACTCAAAAAGTATTGCTGCTGTCCTGCCTATGGGGTAGCCCTTCTATCTTTCCTTCCAGGAACAATTCTCCCCGTTCTCTCTGAGGAAGGAATGGAACTCGTCACCCATCTCCCTTCACATGGTTGTTCCACCTATGGAGTAATCTGCTCTGTACATTTTTCTTAATAAACTTGCTTTTTTTAAAAAAAGTATTGGGCATGTGGTTAAGGCACTGGACTCCCACATGGAAGACCACAGTTTGAGTCCCAGACCTGAGGCTTGCTTTCTCACTTTCCCTTTCTCTCTGTCTCTGTTTCTCTCTGATCAAATTAAAAAATACCATATAAAATAATACCATATAAAATAAAAAATAAGTAATTTAAGTATTCTTAATTTTTATGAATTATAATTTTCTTTTTTCCCCAAGATGGATTAGAATGCATAAAAAGATGTTGGAGCAGGCCTGGCACTGTGGTCAGCTTGGGTACCGTATTTTCTGGGATAGTGGGGATGCTAGAAACTCATCTGAGAACTGTTTGGAAAAAAAGCATGCTTTTCCTAGAGAAAACTAATGGAGGGCATAATATCTACTGACAGCTGAGGAGCTATCATGTCAAGGATGGATTATAATTTTTGTTTTATTTTATAAATTATTATGGTAGTTAGAAATAGGGGCCCTATATGAGGTCAGAGTTTCAATTTGGGCTTCATCAGTTACTCGTTTATGATCTTGGACAAGTCATGTAAACTTTCTAAGCCTCAGATCCATGATTTGTAAAAACGCATGTAGTTTCCTACTGCTACCATAACAAATCACCACGCATTTAGTTACTTGAAACAACAAACTTAATGTCTTACAGCTCTGGAAATCAGACTCCAAAATGAGTCTTCTTGTGCTAAAATCAAAGTGTCTGCAGGTCTGCATTCCTTCTGGAGGCTCTAGGAAAGAATCCATGCTTTGCCTTTTAGAAAATCCAGCTTTTAGAGACCACCTCCATTTCTTGACTCATCTTTCCCTTCCTCTGTCTTCAAAACCAGCAAAGTTGAGTCAAGTCCCTCTCATACTGCTGTCCCTCTGGTTCTCTCTCTTCTACTTCCCTCTTCAATGTATAAGAATTCTTATGAATACATTGGAAATACCCAGATAATCCAGAGTAATTTCTCCAGCTCAGGGTCAACTGCACAACAGCCTTAATTTAATCTACAACAGTGATTCTGCCTTGCCATATAATTTACCATATTCACAGATCCCACAGATTAGGATGTGGACCTCTCTAAGAGCCATTATTCTCTCTACCATTTAAAGATATGAGGCCACTTCAAAAAAGTCCCTGGAAAAGAACAAAATAAAAAATGAAAAAGAAATGAAAAAGGAACAATGAAAAATTTTTATAGAGATCACAGGAAAAAATGGAATTCAAGTACAAGTTTATTTTGGTGCAATAGGTCTTGAAATCCATGCATAGTTTTTTCTGAAATATCCATTTCCTGTGAATGTTTGGAGGCCCCAGTAATAATATAATGAGGATGGAAATAGTACCCACTTGTAGCATTGTGCTGAGGAAGGGTGCATTGGAGTTCTTGGCACTGAGAAAGAACTCAATAAATATGAGTATCACTATTCTTTTAAAATAACAATCCGTATTAGTTTGTTAAAGCTGCCTTAACAAAGACCACAATGTGGGCCACTTAAAGGGCAGAAATGTTTTGTGTCACAGGCCTGGATGCTAGAAGCCTGAGATCACCATGCCAGCAGTGTTGGTTCCGTCTGGGGACTGTAAGGGAAGGCTCTGCTCCATTCCTCTACACTCACTTTGGAGAGTTGTTGGCAAATCTTGGCTTACAGATGTCTCATCCCATCTCTGCCTTCATGTTCCCGTGGCATTCTCCACCTGTGCGTGTTTGTGTTCAAACTACCCCTTTCTATAATGATATAAGTCATCAAGGACTAGCGGTCCATTTTTCTCCAGTATAACCTTATCTTGTCTAATTACATTTAGAACAATCCTATTGCCAAATAAAATCACATTTTGAGGTGCTGGGAGCCAGGACATCAATATATAAATGTTTGGATGACATGACTCAGCCCAAAGATGGAAGGTGTAGAGAGAGCACGTTTACCTCACTAAAAGAAAGTGCTTCCTAACAGAGATATCTAATATCATATTGGTGGAATGAGTGCTGAGTTTCCTAATAAGTTAATCATTTACTAAGGAAGAGGATGTTCTAGAGCAGAATCAAGCTTCCCCAAACCACATAAAAAGATAAAACTTTAAAATGCTCTCTTGACAGAGAGAGGATTGTTTTGTTTTGTATAACCATCTCTAGAAAGCTTCATCACTTTTCAGAGATTTACGAGAAATGAATTCACTTTGGGCCTACTGTGTACTGCCTGAGAAGGAGCTGCTCTGTGGAGTTCCTTAGCATTCATGGGGAAACTCATCCTGGGTTTCATTTCTGATCATGATGCAGAAACGCCCCAGTAAGTCAAAAGTTGCGGAAGGAAGCACTTCAAAACTCCTGTAAGTTAGAATTTAGGGGAAGCAATCATCATTAGAAGGTGCTTTGGGATTATGCCTAACCATGTGTCTAAGACCCTATTTGCATGAGAAATCATAGGCACTCACAGGCAAACTGTAAGTGTCAGATACAAAATAAATCTGGGACTTAGGTAAGGAGAAGCTTTATTTGAAAAGATTATTGCAAGGAAAGAAAAGGGAGAATTGTAATAGAGTGTGAGGGACTATGATGATAGGGAGAATGCTCCATGCCATGAGATTGGCGAGCATCCCAAAATCAGCAGAAAAAGGCTTCTCTTTTTATGAAAAGGAATAAACAAGGCTGGAAAGAATTGAGTGGGGAAATGGAATGAGCTGGTGATAGTATGATCAGGTAGTTGATTAGGGAGTGTTTGACCCAGAGTCAGCTTTTTCTTAGGAGGGGCTGTTAAAAGGTTGCTCGCTAGCTCAGACTGAGAGTGGGTCAAAATTCTGGTGGTTGGGGAAAGGAGAATAGCTTAACTAAAGTTTGATCACATCAAGGCAGTAGGTATTTAGTCCAGATCAGTCAGTATGGGTACAAAGAGTTTAATCACTTATAAGGGAAAGAATGGGAATTTGAAGGATCTGTCTTCAAACCTTTTCATAGGTGAACAAAGAGACATGCTTAAGTTTTATCTAAGTCATTTTGGGAAGGATGAAAATGTAAAACATTTCTAGAATATTGAGGGGTGGAGGCATTTCCTTAAAGATCTCCATTTTCCAGAATCAGAGCTTGGGTAAATGTTCAGAATGAGGTTGAGGATGGGGTGGGAATTTCCCATTCCTTCATTAATTTGGGACCCATTTAGGAGATTTCAACACATATTACTGAGACTTCACTTGGAGCCAGCACCATAATAGGCATCATGCAGCCACACTAGAGAGAGAAGAAGCATGACTCTTTCTCTCAAGCAGTTTATGCATTTGCAAGTAGTTCACACTTTTTGAGGCATAAACAATAAATGTAAGATGATAATGTATATGGTAATGTCTTTGACTTGAGTAATATGCACTGTATTCATTCTGGGAAAAACAACGTCTACCATAAACATGTACAGTGATTAGATGTAAATAAACTAAACAAATCAATAAATGCAGGTAACCTGCAATGAACTTCCCAAAAGGGTAAGAGATGCATGCATTCGAAGAACTGAAGGAAAGTGGAATCTTATGCAGGTTGGAAGAGTTGGAGGCCTAGGGGCTTTTTTTCTAGTTAGTTGTCTTTAGCCTTCCATTCTCCTTTTCATTCTCTGCCCCTTCTGCCCAGCTTTGTGTTGACTTCTGTGAACTTTGTCAACCAGAACACACAGATGGCTGAAACTGGGTTTGGTTTGACCAAAGGGATATGACATCAGGGTATATGATGATACCAGAGGCTTAGACTATTTCTTCCAGTTCCTTCTCTGAATTGGGCCTCTGCAAGGCAGTGCCTCAAGGCTCTTGCTGATTCTAGTGATCTTTCTTCATCCTTGACTTGAGGCGTAGGGATGGTAAATGCTCTCCATTGCTGTTAATCTCCTGATGTCACTCTGAGACACAGTATTGGATCTCTTTGGCCATGACAGGTT
Source organism: Tupaia tana (assembly GCA_026018925.1). Lineage (NCBI taxonomy): Eukaryota > Metazoa > Chordata > Mammalia > Scandentia > Tupaiidae > Tupaia > Tupaia tana. The sequence goes on from JAKSZU010000006.1 coordinate 175,058,875, forward strand.
TCTGGAAAATTGTGTTTCATTTGAAATGTCTTTAGATGAGCAATCTGGGTGAGAATCTCTTCTCTATCAGACCCTGATATGTTTCAGTAGTCTTTCAACCTAAGGACATAATGTATTTTTCTTTAGAGCTGGAAAGGAATTATCATGTATTGAGAACTTTGTGCTGGTCAATGTGATAGGTTTCTCCCATGAGTTGTCTCTAAGACCATTCAGGTATCCTGCAAAATAGGTGTATTTGTACATACTTCACAATGAGGAAACAGGTTCCAGGAAATAAACAACCCACTTAAGTTGCAGAGCTTGTCAGAAGAGTTTTTGAGCCCAGATTTGTTTGTCACACACACACACAGACACACACACACACACACAGACACACACACACACACACACACACACACAAAACAAAACAAAAACAAAAACAAAACAAAAAAAAACCTGTGTGCTCTTTAAACAAAGATCAACTACAAATGAAAACTAAGTTTTTCCAAAGTTCTCTTTTAAACTAATTTCTTTTAAAAGGTGCAAACTTATTTTTGGAGACCTGTTTATCTATTTAACTAGATTCAATCATTATCAAAAAAGTTCATGAACAAACGTTGAAGTTTTTTTAAATGCCACTGAAGTGCAGTGTAAGTCTACTGGTTTAGAAACTATGTGAATGGGGTTCATCTTAATTTTGATAGTCAGCCATCCTGGTAATTATGACACACATTAAAGTTTTAGAAATACTGGTATAGTCTGAACACACTTGCTATGAGGCCAGATTGCCTGGATTTGAATCCTAGCTTTGCCATTTATTGGTATGATTTTTTTGAGATCTCAGTTTTCCGTCTCATGAGACTGTTGGGAGGATTAAATCAGTAAAATGTGTGAACATGCAATGAATGGTGCTGGGTAGTTGGTTGAAATGTGCCTGTTAGTATCCAGAATCAGCTTCAAATTCGTTTGCTTTGTGCCTTGGAGAAAGCATACTCAAGAAGCTCTCTGAAAGGGAAAACAGAACAAATAATTGCAACAGCATGTGCCAGGAGCATGAAAAATGACTCTATAAGTACAGAAGTAATTCTGGGGAGAAGTGGAATTTGTGGAGGTATGTTAGGGACTAGGTCAGCGGCAGGTCTCGGAGGTCAGGAAAGGATTACTGTCATTTTTAAAAGCTTCTGGTATAGTTAAATAAACTTTTAAAAAAGTCTAAAGAGCGTTGTAAAAATTGTGTAACTCACAAAATAATGAAAGGATTATTTTTTAAAATGTCTTCATAATGCACAATAGGTAGGTCGACCCAATTATGGACCCAAGTTTAAGGTTATATGGAACTTGTCTTCATCTCTCATTCCTGTCTGAATTTCTGTTTTACATTTAACTTTATTTGTAGATAAATACAAGAGTTTAGATAGTGCTTTGTCCCTCAGTGATTCGTATTTTGGAATTTATCTTAGTGGGCAGTGACAAGATTGTGGTGATTGAATCCTGAAGGTGACAATCTTATGAATGGATTAATGCTAACTCCTGAGAAAACTGAGAGTTCTAGCACTTGTGAGAAAGGGTTAATTCTCTATGGGCTGGCCCTGTTAGCACAATGGTTAAGCTCTGTACATTAGGAGCTAAAGGGTACATGACCAACTGTGATTTGAATCCCGGCCCCGGCACTTGAGAAATACATGGAGCATGTGTACATGCATGCCTAAAATTCTGATGGAATGAAAAAAATGGAGGGAAAGGATTGCAGTGGCATCATGCCCCATTTAAACATGCTTTCTCTTTCCTCCATTCTCTGGTGAGCACATGCAACTTCTGTCAATGAAAAAAAAATTTAAAAAAAGGGTTAGTTCTTACAAGAGTAGCTTGTAAAAGAAAGAGCTGCTGACAGCTCTCTCTCTGCATGCCCCCATGTATTAGTGAGTATTCTCTAGGGAGAATAAATAGGGAGAACAGGCATACATGATTATAGCAACGGAGAAGTCCCACAACAGGATGTCTTTAAGTTGGACATTCTAGGATTCTAGGTAGCATGGTTTAGTCTAGGTCTAAAAGCTTCAAAGGTAGGGGAGCTGATGTGAATTGCTATCCAAAGTCGAAAGCCTAAGAACCTGGGAGGCTGTTGGTATAAATCCTAGAGTCCAAAGGTAGATGAGTTTTCATATCCAAGACAACAGAAGAAGTTTATCTTGTTTTGTCTCATAAGAGACCCATTCATCTTCTGTGTTTATTCTCAGGGCCTCATATTGATTGGACCATGCCCACCCATACTGAAAGATCTTCCCCATCTAGTCTTATCAAACTGGCATGTTAATCTCTTCTGAAAACACATGTAGGGACACACCCAGAGTAATTATTTTTCTAGGTATTCTTTAGTCCAGTCAACTTGACACCCAAAACTAACCATCACAACCTACCATTCTCTCTGCTTTGTCCATCATATTGTAGGCCAGTCTACCTTCAAACTTCCCCATCACAAGAACTGTGAGTCAATATACCTCTGTTTCTTTATAAATCACCCAGACACTGGTGTTTCTGTAGCAACACAGTAACAGACAAAGCTACATTTGCCAGTCTTTGAGAGGATGGGGCCTGGGCTATGACATTTATGCTCCCATTCTCCACCACCATACACTGTGTGGGTCACAGGTGTCAGAGAAGAGGTAAAAAGTATCTTAGAGGAGAAAATGGGACATACAAAAGCAAATATAAAAACAACAACAACAACAACAAAAACCCCACAACAAAACAGCAGCTTGCATTCTAGTAAACACAAATGGTTTGTGGCAATGAGGCTTAAGTCCAAGAAGAGGAATGGCTATAGCTAAAAGTGGGGAGGAAGATACAGGCCAAGCCAGAAAAGGTCTCATATGCCCATCAAGGAGCCTCAAGTGCATTTGGTGAATAATTGGGTATCATCGGACAATTTTTTGAAGCATCACAACCAGTTTTATGTTTTAGATAAGTCCCTCTGCTAGTGGTGTAGAGGGTGACTGGAGTGCCAGACAGAGAGACACAGACCACACAGAGTACTTCTGGGTTTTGGTGAGATGAGGAGGCCTGAACCCAGGCAGGTTAGTGGCATAGAGAAGGAGCTGGCTCTCTAGAAGACAGAAACAGAACACTTAAAGGTAATGATGACTTCCTGTTCAGCAGGTATGGTTAGAAAAGACAACTGGTTCAAATCAAACAGTGGGTTCTACCACCATACCCCTAACCTGTGCTTTACTCCTTGGGTCACACTGCTCAGCAAAGTGCATGCAGGGCCTTGAGTGCAGAGACTCTGGAAGCTGTTCAAAGAGCACTGGTCCAGAGAAATCTCAGTGGAGCCAGAAAGGGTACACAATTCTTTCTCTTTTTTTTTAGGAGAGATTTTTGCCATAGGGCATGTGTGCTTGCTGGAAAGACAGAGACAGAAAGTGAGAAATCAGCCCCCAGAGGAGATGGCCACACTTCAGTCCCTTCTCCTTCATTCTCCTCCCGGGATTTTGAGCACGCACACAAGGCTGGTGTGAGTTTTATGCATCCGGGTCTAGGACTCAAACTGTGTTCAACTACGTGGGAGTCCTCGACATAACCATCTGCTGGCCTCACTACCCACTATCTCTTTGCTTTCTCTACCCAAGTGGAAGTGATGGTGAGTTTTTTTGTTTTGTTTTGTTTTCCAAAAGCTCATTCAATATTTTTATTTAACTTTCTAGTGGACAATTTACATACCTCTCTCACCCTTTAAGTTAATGTGACAATTTTTCATAATAAACCACTTAAAGAGAAGCTTTGGTCAAGAATGGAATAAAATAGCAAAAAAAAATAAATAAATAAAACCAAAAATCAATGCTGCTCAGGGATATAGACCCTTGGCACCTTTAAGAGCCTGCCTTCCCTCCATTATTCTCACTCTTCATGGCATGGATAATATGTGCTTTCTTTGTATTACTTGCTCTAAACTGTGTTATAATATATACTCCTGTTTTCTCTCCTTTTCTCAAATGGCTCAACAGTCATTTGGGTCTGACTTTAATGGCCTCTAGTTATTAGACTCTCTGAAATTTGAGAGCTGCATTTTAAGACCTATTTGCTTCACCTTATTTGTGGATTCTTCTTTGTGGGTACTTCTTTTTTTTTGTGTGTGTCTTCTTTTCTGAGTAGATATGCCAGTCTCACACAGAGCAATCACTGTCCCTTTGCCCTAAGAATTTATTATCATTCTGAGAAATGTCTAGCAGCATATTCCTGGGCCCCAGAGGGAACAGATGGGATTCAATTTGGAGTAGGTGACTATACCATCACATTCAAGCTGAAATTCTGGGAGGGACATTAACGCTCAATCTAATGAATAAATGAGTCTGTTCTTGGTCTGTTTTGTGCTGATAAGACAGAATACCTAAGACTGGGTAATTTATAATAAGTGAAATTTCATTTCTCATAGTTTGGGAATCTGGGAAGTTCAATATCAAGGGCCTGGCATCTGCTGAGGGTCATCTTGCTGTGTCTTTCTATGACGAAAGGGGGAAAGGAAAGAGCATATGTAATGAGAGAGAGCTAGAAGGAAGGTGGCCAAGTCACCCTTTCATCAGGAACTCACTCACGGAATAACTAATCTCCTCTCAAGGCAATGACATTCATCCATTCACAAAGGCAGATCCCTCATGATCTAATCAACCCTTAAGTACCCACAACTCTTAACCACTCAACCACGTGACTGACCCTACATGTGATGATTTTTTTCATGACCATCCTAGAGATTAAATCCACAGTTTCCTTGTGTAGTAATTTAGACAAGATTGGAAGATGTTTTTCTGCTGAATTTGGAAATCGTCTGCTATCACAAGAGATCTAAACCCTTAGTGTGTCTTCATAGTCCTCACCTTGTTTTTGCTAGAGGGCATGTAAGCTTATCAGAGACAGAGAGAGAGAGAGATAAGAGAAAGTACCCCCTTTGAAAATGGTCACATTGTAATCCATCCTCCTCCATTTTTCTTTCCTTTCAGGACTTTGTGTATGCACACACACCCATCCAGCATATGTCTCAAGCCACTGGGTCTGGGACTCCTACCAGGCAGTGTGTCACGTGGGATCTTGCTGCTTTAACCCAGGCCACAGAGTCAGCCCTCTACCTCTCGCCTTTAATTTTAGTCCCAGTTAGTTATCTTCTCACAATCTTCTACCAAAGCCTGAACAACAGAATAAGATCATTCATTTTATTTCTCCTTCCATCCCAACTTGACTTTATCTATTCCTGATGTGTTACACTTTGCAGGTAGACAGTTGTTTTCTTCCTGGCCATCTGTCTTGAGTAGGGAAAGAATATCTACTTGGGTGAAGACTAGGTCCAGTGGTCAATGAAAAATTCTTTAGAAAAAAAATACATCTTTTAAAATTTTTAATTTATATGTCTTACAAATGACAGTATCTAATTAGAAGTTAGACTTAGAAATGTTCCCTGGCTTCTGAATGTCTCCACTTTTAATGCTTTTTGCTTCTGTAGTTATATCCTCACCTTTTCTGATTTTGTTGTTTTTTTGCTTTAGCTTCTTGACAAGCCCTAAGACATAGAAACTTCTTGGCCACCAATGACTTGCAGCTAGATAATAGAGATGGCAAACACATTTTATTGTTGGCTTTTTTTTTTTAAAGATATTTTTTTCTTTCTTTCTAATTTGCCAGAGGGCATGTGTGCTCACCAGAGAAAGGCAGAGGGATAAAGTACCCTTCAAAATGGGCTATGGTCACACAACAATCCCTTCTTCTCTGTCCTGTAGGGATTTGGGGCATACACGTACATATATCTGTCATGTTTTTTGACCCTCTGAGCTGGATTTTGAATCATGTGTTAGGCCATGTGGGATCCAGCTCCATTAACCACTAGACCATGGGACTGGCCTGCTACAACTTTTTTTGTTGTTGTTAGGGTTTTTGCTATAGGGTGTGCAAACTCACTGAAGGGAGACAGAGACAGAAGGAGGGAATGTGAGTAATCATGTCTTGGAGGGATGGCCATGCCACAGTCTCCCCATTCTCTTCTTGGGGGTTTTGGCACACACACACATGCACCTGGTGTGACTTTTCAAGATTGCCAGGTCCAGGACTTGAACTATAGTCAGTCCTGTGGGAGTCCAGTACCTTAACTATTATGCCACCTTCTGGTCCTACTAGCTCTTTTTATTTTTTTAAAGAGAGATTTTTGCTATAGGGTGCATGTGCTTGCCAGAGAGACAGAGAGACAGAAAGTGAGAAATCACCCCCTATGCTGCAATTCTTTCCCCTCCATTCTCCTCTCAGGATTTTTTGCATGCATGCACACACACCTGGTATGAGTTTTAAGCCACTGAGTCTAGGACTCCAACCACAGTCAACTACGTGAGAGTCAAATAACTGAAATAGTGGGACCAGCAAATGGCACAATGGTTATATCGCTGAACTCCTACTTAGTGGACCACGGTTCAAGACCCAGACCTGGAGGCTTAAAACGCATGTTTGGTGTGTGTGCATGCATGCCCAAGATCCCAAAAGGAGAGTGGAGGAGAAGGGGTTGTGGCATGGCTATCCCTCCTGGAGGGTGATTCCTCACTTTCTGTCTGTCTTTCTCTGTCTCTCCAATGAGCACACACACTCTGTAGCAAAAATCTCTCTCCAAAAAAAAAAAAAAGGCTGAAATAGATGCAAGTTTCTTCCCGGGGTCAAGAACTTCAAGAACAAAACAGTAAATTTATGAAAAGATAATTTACACAAAGCTTCTTGCATCATTATAATTGTCAAAGAAAAATTATTAATGATACCTGTTAAAGATAGTAAGTAGACTTTTTCAAAAGGGGCTATGGCAATAAGTATAAGGAATAGTGCATGGAGTCTTGCAGTAGAGGAGAGAGATTGGACTCAATTCCAATTCCAAGGATAAGTGGGGATTTATCACCAAGGAGCAGAGTGGAAGCCAGTGGATGAAAACTTACCAAGAGGAAACATCAAGGTAAAGGAAATTCTTGCTAAAGGTAAGTCAGGTGGATAAGATAGCAAGGCTGGTCAGATACTAAGGTTGGGAGACATTTTCTAAACCTTAAAATGGATTCTATCAGAACAGAGAAGGAAGCTCATAGTTGGACCAAGTCAAGCAGAAAACTCAGGAGCCTGACTAAAGTTTTGGCTAAGAGGAGAATCTTGTCACAATAAACCCAGAAAAAAAGGTAAACAACTCAGATCAATAATATTCTAATAGTAAAATTTTCTTTGGGAGATACTGGGTTGGGGAGATATTTTAGTGAGCATGGCCTTTGGTGTGTGCTACCTCCTCCAGAGAAGAGGTAAATGTGTGTTCATTCTTCCTACACATAACCGTCCCTGCATAGTTTTCTCTGTTTCTCAGGCTTGAGTTCTACCAGTTATTTTTTATTCTTGTATTATGAATGTTCCTTTTATAGGAACCATCAAAAGCCTTGCCAGTTCTCTCAAAATTTAGCTGTAGTAACTCTCCTGAATTCTGGGTGGTTGGATTTAATGAGTTTTAATAAAGTTTCACAATAGTATTATGTTAAAAAATCATGTTTTTTTTTCTTTCCTATTCAACATTATTTCGGCTTTAAGATTGACAAGACTTTTTTTAAGGTATGACTCTAAAATATAGTTTATGATTTGTTTAGCAAATAGATGTCTCCAAACATGTGAGATACCAAAAAAAGGGAAGATTACTCATGCAAAATGTGGGCTGACCCTGTAGCTTAGTGGTGGTTATAGGAGCTGTTTGGACTACTTCATAGTCAAAAATGGTTTGAATCCTAGGCCTGGTGGCTTGAAAAACACACTAGGTATGTGTGCATGAATGCCCTGAATCCTGACAGGATGGAGAAATGGAGGAGAAGGGATTGCAGTCTGACCACGTATCATGGGGAAGGGAGGTGTTTTCACTCTCTGGCAAGTGCATATGCCTTTCAGCAGTTGGAAAAAAAAAAAAAAAAAGGCGAAATGTTGAAGGTTCTGCTGATGGTTCTGCCTCAGCATGGGAGATAGCTGTTGCATCCATTGGTTTTTAAGCAGCTTTCTTATTTGTCCATACTTACATGTATAAAAGTCCTCTCCTGTGAGTAATATGACCAGGTTCAATTTTAGCATTGTCTATTTTTCTGAATCAATTTTAAACTTAGGTCCTGGTTCCTACATTGTTTATCTCAAGTTGGCCTTCAAGTTCTAGCAGTTTTTGATTGTGAAAGATGTATCCACAAAATCACTATGTAATTAGTTCAAAAAATAAGTCTCTTTTCTTTAAGAAGGAATTCCATCAAATAAACAACTACTTTGGAAGAGAGGAGTCCAACCTCATAGGTCAAATTATATTATTCTAATTATTTGAATCCAGAAACTGTTTCAAAAAGAAGGATTACTTTGACTTAATGGTTTTAGTAGATAATTATATCATTGTGCATTTAAAAAAAATAAAAGTTTCTGTAAGTTATAGAAAAATGAAATGCTGGAGTTGTGAAGGAGGATACTGATCTTTCAACTAAAATATGAAAAAGGCAAAAGGGCAAAATCATAATTCTAGAAATAGGCATGGCAAATGTCACACTGTCTGCTAATGTGTGGAGTGTTTCTGAAGGGCTCACAGTGACCCAGCCAGGGCAGTGCCTCTGAGAATATACCAACACAGCTGGTATGTAGATGACATTTTGGTTACTAATGAACTATAGATCTGAAAACAAGAATATAGTTGGAGACAGTCAACTGGAGAGTCTATTATATGTATTTAATACTCTAGGTAACCAACTCAGCACGTACAGGAATAAAGGTTAAGACAACTACGTGCTTCACAGTAATGGCCTGGAAGCTTTCCCTCATTTCAAAGCAGTCACTTTCCTTGGAACAGAAGGATGACAAAAACTGATAAATGAGAAGCAGACAAATAGACAACAAGATACTCTTTCAACAAACAGTTTTATTCCTATTTTAATGAGAACGTGTGTAAGATATATAGATTTTTTTGACCACAGTTACAAATATGAAAATATATTAAGCAAATACTTAATTTAAATAGAAAGACTAATAAAATTCTTTGTTCAAATAGTTGATTAGAAATACAATACTGTATATAGTATGAAAAATAAAATCATTTACTGCCATTTTAGCCAGATTTTCAGAGAAAGAATAAATGATATTAAAATATAAAAGTGCTCTATTATAGAACATCGTAAGTTCAGTGGTTGCTGGGTTTATTTACATTATTTATGCTTCACATAAGTCAAGAGATAGCCAGATGAACCTCCATGGATAATAGTATCATCAGACACTGATGACCTAATCTTCAAAGTATTGGGCCAGGAGTAATTTTCACTCAAAAGGTATATGTAAAATGTATGGGACCAGCAGTTAGCATAATAGCTATGTCGCTGGACTCCCACGTAGTCAACCGCGGTTCGCGTCCCGGACCCGGTGGCTTAAAACCCACGCCGGGTGCATGTGCGTGCGTGCCCAAGATCCCGAGAGGAGAATGGAGGAGAAGGGATTGCGGTGTGGCCATCCCCCCTGGGGGGGGGGTGATTTCTCACTTTCTGTCTCTCTGTCTCTGTCTGTCTGGTGAGCACATGTGCCCTATAGCAAAAACCTCTCAAAAAAAAAAAAAAGTATATGTAAAATGTCTATGAGTTCTGCCAATTTCTACAAGGTAGGTGTAGAGAAGAGATTACAGACTTGGTCCTTCTCCTTGAAGAATTTATAAGCTTGATAGTCCTGCATGGCAGACCAGAGATCAAGTACTTATCAAGTAAGAGCATTGGTGCACCCTCTTGTCACTGTGGTTGAGATTAGGAAATTCCAAAAGACTGATGCAGAACCTCGAATTACAACAACTTGCAGAATGTAACACCGTCCAGCTCTGCTACAAACTCCTAAAGCCACAATTTTATGTGTTCTTTCCTTGATGAGATGCTAATCTATACACATAGCTATTACAGCACATCTCAAAACTGAAAGCTTGCTGTTGGGGTGATGTTAGCATTTCTTAAGAGAAATTACTTGTAGCAGAAAACAACCATAACTAACCCTTCTTGTGATTATTTTAGAAAGGACACATTGCATTTGTCTGACATTATTCACAGTTTTGAATAACTTATTTTGGTGTCTTATATAAGATCATGTGCATTGGCATATAGGTTATAAAAATAATCTTTGGTAAATCCGTTAATATATTTTTATTTCCATTACATCAACTTCTATTTTAGGAGGATTCACTAAGTTTCCTTATTTAATGAATGTATCTATATAGACAAGCTTTAAAATTTTAAAAAATGCCTTATTTGTGTTGTAAGATTTATTCTGAGAGAGCCTCCCTTCAAGTTAAGAGTATCCTTTTAGCCAGAAATACGTATTTCCATTGCTAGAAACATTTTTAGAACAGAACAGATTTTTGCTGTTATCATGGCTGCATCAAGTGTTACCCTGCATTTTAACTAAAATGGCCAAACATTTTCAAAATCATCATGCATTATAAGAATCTAAGGCAGTGTGTCTGGAATGCCAAACCTAGTAAATTTAGTCCAACACCTGGTCAAGTTACAAAACTAAGTAGAGCTATTCAGTTGCTTAATGAGTTAAATCATCTGGCCAATGTACTAAAGTATATCCCCCAAAGGGCAATGTAGCCTAACAGAAATATAGAGCAAGATAACTAAAGTCTGGCCACACAGAAGGGATACCTTTCTGTCTTCCCGCTAATGTCTCATTAGATTCCTTTTTTCAAATAATTGTCCTTCTTTGCATCATATTATTTGCTTTCTATAGCCATGGTTTACAGATTTTCCTTTGATATGAAACATTTTTTGTATACTTAATATGACTCTAAATCTCAAGTTAAAAATATTCAGAAAAGTAACAGAGGATTTGGCTAGACACAGCATTTTCTACACTGACTCTTCAAAAATGAGGTAGGATTGAGACCTGCTCACCACTACTTGGAAGAGAATTGGTTATTTCTTCTTACCACTCTGTCTTGGCTGATCAATCACTTTCATTTCCTCAATAATATGGAACTCAGAAGCTCTTGAACTGCTACCACAAACAAATGGCTCATGACTATTGATTTTTGTCAGGTCAGACAATTTTTGTTTGGTCTGGTTTACTAAAACCTCAGAGTGTTTCAGAGTTGGGGCTCAGACTACCATTTGCCACCATACAGATCTGGTTACTGTATGATTTCAAGATTCCACCTCAAAGAATACTTAGAAAGCTAAGTGAGTGAGAATTTAGTATCTGGCCAATAATTTTATTGCAAAAGATAAGGGTGTTTAATATTGGGTCGTTGAGTAAGTCATGACACATTTTTGCATAGAAAAATACATCATGGCTTTCCAGAAGACCTAATATAATAAATGGGGACTAGCAGGTGGCGTAATAATTAAGGCATTGGACTCCCATGTGGTCAACCACAGCTCAAGTGCCCGACCCGAGGCTTTAAAATCATGCTGGGTACATGTGCATGCATGCCCAAAATCCTGAGAGGAGAATGGAAGAGAAGGGATTGTGGGTGGCCATCCCCCTGAGGGGGTGATTTCTCACTTTCCCTTTCTCTGTCTCTGTTTCTCTCTCTGGCTAGCACACGTGCCCTATGGCAAAAAACAAACAAACAAACAAACAAAAAACAGAAAAAAAACCTTAAAAAAAATAAAAAAGAAGAAGAAGAAATAGGATTTTTGGATGCCAAGGCAAGAAAATCAGAGTATGAAGTGAGGTCTATTTTTTATTGCTGGACACCTGCTACATGGTTTCATATTTTCATATGTTTCTTTGGGCTTTCTTCCTAGAAGTAATAACAGAATAAATTAAAGACCTTCTCAAATAAACTTGCCCTCCTTCCATTTCTGTGTGCTGTGGCCATTTTAGTCTTTGAAAGTGAAACTATGGCCATCTCTTTTGTATTGTAGAGTCTGAAAAGACTATGAAATCATACCATTGGGTATAAGGAGATAAGCAGAAGATAAAGTTACATTTAATTGAGTGAGCAAACATATTCAATAAGGAGATACAGAGCAAATAGTGAAGCTCAGAGACTCAGGGGGATTCAGTTAGGGTACCTTGGTGCAAGCCCAGACAAGGAAACGAGTCTTTCAAAAACCTCATTCAAGAGCTGAAAAACTGGCTGCTTTCCAGAGAACAACAGAATGATAATGCAAAATTGATTTAATGAGAAGAGATAAAAGGAGTTAATTATAAAGAACTTGGATAAATAATTATTAAGATGCAAGACAGGACTCTCCCAAGATTTGATAACTCCAAAGCACTTTGAAGCCTTGATTAAAGTGTACCTCACAGGTGCACAGACAGGATACCCACCACGATAGGAAGTGGAGTGTTTACCAAGACACAGCACATGATGTGATTAAGTGAAAATACATCCAATTGAGCTGAATGTCAAGGAAACCTTTTTTTCTTCCTAAATTTAATAAATAGATCAAATAGATTATATATTTAGTCTTCTTGAGAGCAGGAGGGAATAGTGAAATATTTGTTGCTAAGGAGATTTAAAATTAGATGTAGAGTAGGAATGAGTATTTCCTGGATTGGACCTAAAGAATGTACAGTTGTCATCTGTCACGTTCATTTCCTTAATTCTGGTCCCACTCCAGATATTACCAAGGTATGTGAGTATTATTTACAATATGCAGGTTTTTATAATAGTTTACATTCCAGGTTTGTGCAATTAATTGCTCTCTTTTCTAGATCCAGGGTTTGCCATTAAAGTGGCATAGGTATTTGCCAGTGTGTGGCCTGTAGGAGGTGACCTCTGTCCTAGACTATCTCATTTCCTTGCTGAATTGAAAACAGTAACATAAACCCTCACTTTAGTATTATGATGCATTCTCATTTCATAAACAGAAATGTATAAATTCTGGAATGATGCCTAGCAAGTTGCAGGCACTTAGTAAAAGTTTTATGAATGAATGAAAAATGGAAAGAGTTTTCTTTCCTGTGTTAATGTGCAACCAAACAACATTGATTTAAAATTTGGTGTTGTTTTTCACTTGCTATTTCCTTTTTAGTGTAGGAGAAATATTCTTAATAAATACCATACTTTATAAATTCTGACCTCTGTTTTCAACCTAGTTATAGTCTGCTACTCTCAGACATGTTTCTTTTCATTTCTAGAAGATCTACTTCGTTTTCTGAAACAGAATCAGATCCTAACACTGTTATTGCACAAGGGCATTCCACTGAAAAATTTGAATCTTCTTATTCTTTATATTCATTCATATGAAGTTTCCCTGCTTTTTTTTTTAGAAACTTCAAATAACCCCAGAAAATGGTCCAGATTGGGCTTAGAGTTATATAATTATAAATAAATAATGTTCGTTAATTATTTTCAATTACACGTATTATGTCACTTAAGGAATTGTATGATAAGGCACAAAAATACATACTTTGAAAAGAAATGTATTCTTTCTACAGATGAAACTGGGGGATCAACAGACATGAGCTCTAATTCCTACCTTTATTATAGAAAAATTTGTTGTGATAGAAAGGCAGACATCTCCAGCTCATTTTCTCAGTTAACCACCAGGACTTCATACAGATCATGCCTTTCAAATTTTTCTCAGACTCTCAGAATGAAACTTGATGAGGGCAATGACTACCTTCTGACTTACCAAAATGTGTTAGCATCAACATAAAGATAAACTTGGTAGGGTATGTAGTGCATTTTATATTAGGTGCAACTTTAGATGACTATTTGACATTTTGACCTCATTGACGTACTAAAAAGTTTTTTGAAACATGTTATACTAAAGATTATTTATTTTTTAAAATTTCTACAGGGCATGTGTGCTTTCTAGAAAAAGATAGTGAGAGAGGAAGAGGAGAAATTACTCCCCATGGAGAATGGACCTGCAGCAATTCCTTCTCCTCCATCTCTCCCTCCTTTTTGGATTTTTGGGGCATGTGCACACACGCATCTGGCATGTTTCTTAAACTGCTGGCTCCAGGACTCAAGCCACATGGTCGGCCATGTGAGATCTGGCTGCCTTAACTATCAGGCCACAGAACTGGCTCCAAGTTCTTATTTCGCTGTTGTTTGTTTTTTTATGATATTTGTTGACATTTCTGAGAAAATGTTAGTTTAAGGTCCTTTAACCAGGAGCATAATCTGCCACCATAATCTTTTAATGGGAAAAAGTATGACTGGGACATACCTGTCACGTTTTAAGAGATGCAGACTCCCGGAAATGAGATCGAGACAAATGTACTTGCAGAAACCAACACATACATTGCAGAATGGAAATACTTGTTCATGCTGCACAGTATGAAGGCAGCGGAATCAGCTCTAATCACTATGGATAGTGCTAACTCCCCCTCCCCCAGGGGGATGGCTGGCATTCTTCTGAACACAGGAAGTCATCATGTCTGTTTGGGTCAGTCTCTATCAGAACCCTCAATCCTGCAGCCTGGGCTTGCACTGCAAGTTATGCAGTTCCTAATCTTGACCACTTTAGCTTGAATCCCTGGCAGGAGAAAGGAGAGAGAGAACAACTAGTTTAGGTGCAGCCACTTGGCTCAGCTTGGATGCTGCCTAATCCTTTTCTCCTCTCCCTCTGCTTCCTCTTTGACTGTTCTATTTATTCTAATAGCATGTGGATTGTCTTTGGATCTCAAGACTCAAGGGAGAGCAAAGCTAGACAAAAGATGCTCTTTCTATAGCTCTGCCTTTTATCCTGTCCAGTGAGTATCAAAATAGCTCAAATGCATGATCTTAGGAATTGTCTCTGCAACAGCCTCCACGCACGTTTTACCAATTTTGTCATACAGGTTGAATTAGTTTATGCAGAACAGGCCATAAACAATTTAGTGTGGAAAAATAGTATTATATAAGGCTTAATATTACATTGTGAAAAATACATATTTACAAAAGAACTACAAAATACAATTATGTACATTAATATCTGTTACCTTTAAATTACATAAAGTCTTTAAAAATCTCCAGATTAATAAATTATACATAGTATCAACAGAAATAACTGGCACCTCTGTAGGGCATGAAGTAATTTTTTTTTTAATCACACAGTGAATAATCTTTATCCAGATTTTCAGGTACATTCTTAATGTCTTGAATAGACTGCATCTAAAAGGAAGGACATTGTAATTAGAGATGGTACCAGGATGTATTGTAATTGTTTGTCAAGTTTATAAACATCAAAAATAGGAAAGCTAAGAGCAATGACTAAAACTCAGTATGGATTAGGATAAGACCATGTCTGTGAGGGTCAGGTAATTCCATTTAGAAACTCAGATTATGGGATTTGGACAGGACTAGTGATTCTAGTCAATTCCCTCTGGTTTTACAGATGAAGTCATAGGCGCAGAGAGGCAGAATAACTCCCTCAGGGTTACACAGCTGGCTAATGCTAGTAGTTCCAATGTGAGTGCCTGAATCCTAGACTTCAGGTGGTTATCCTTCTCTATACCATAGTTAGCTTCTTTCAAGAGCACCAAAAATTACTCTTAAAAAAGACTCTCAAGACAAAACAAGACAAAGGGAACTCCAGGATCTCCCAGAGCACCCTCCATCCTGGAGCTCCTTAAAGAATCTGACATGCAAAAACTTTAATTTACTATACAGATAAATTAGGGGTAATTATTTACAATGTAAAAGGGTGACCTGATTTATACAGGATTCCTATAAATAGTACAAGAGCTTTCTATTTGTGCTTCACAGATGATTAACTCTAACATACTGGCTTGGCAGTGGGTATAGAGGACTGGATGGGTACGCAGAACTAAATAAAATATTAGGAAACAGTGTCAATTGAAGATGTTTAGAAATGGAGATAAGACAGGTCTAAAGTAATGTTCGTCAAGAAAAATGATCCGATTTATGGAGAGATATCAGTCCATGATTGCCAAATTATTCTCCCAAGAGTTCTTACAGTCTGAGCTCTCAGTTGTGATTTCAAAGCATCCTCTCAAAGTGAGGTTTACTGCTTGAAAAAAAGTGTTAAGCAGAGTCTTTAATAGAAGGCATTCTAGGTTAGGTATGAAGAGATACCATGTGAGAAGTCGTTGCTCAACTGTGGGAGCTCCCTCCCCACTGTGCTTCATTTCCCTCTTGCCACTCTTTAAGGGAGTGTTCTGGGTAGAAGAAAAAATGGGTGGTGCACATTGGAAGAGCTTTAGGTTGTTACTGGTTTCCATGTTGACCATATCTTGATAAATGAGCTGAAAAGTTGGTGAAGTAAGCACCTACCTCTGTGATACTCTGGATTCACATTTTCATAGATTGGAAACAAGGGGTTTTCTTGTTCACTCCGTAGCTTCCTTGCTCTGAGGACGTCTCTTACACACTGATGTAGGTAAACGTACTGACACTATGGAAGAGCAGGAAACATGTCAGTGGAGGGCTTGTTCTCAAGCATAAGAAAAATGTGTGACTTTCACAAAATACTGACAGTGATCGAATTCTACATACTTAGCACACTTCTTGATCATCATTTCACTAATGGTCTTTGGCACATCAAAGAGTAACTGCTTTTTATTACCACTGAAAAGAGAATACTGGTAACGGGCAGAGAGGTGTGTTTATTCATTCTTTTTATATGCATGCATTTGTGAGTGCATAGAACTCTGCCAGGCACATAGTAGGTCCCCCACAAATTAAAGAGATAAATGAATGCCAAACACTGTGCTGCATACTTACTATAGTTTGAAGGTATCCCCCTACCCAAATTTATGTGTCAAAATTTGCTGAGCCATTGGCAATGGTGCTGAGAGGGTGGAGACTTAATCTGATTATGGTGTAGAAAGCTGGGGCCTTTGGGATGTGAATACACATCCCATGATTGAGAACTTGTGGGTTTATGAGAAGAGAGAATGAGACACATGGACACAGATACACTCTGCTCTGCTCAAGCTCCTGCTCTTCACTGTTTACCGACCAGCAAGAAGACTCTCAAGGGACCAGCAGTTGGCGTTATGGCTATGTCACTGGACTCCCACATAGTCGACCGTGGTTCGAGTCCTGGACCCGGTAGCTTAAACTCATACCGGGCGCATGTGCGTGCGTGCCCAAGATCCCGAGAGGAAAATGGAGGAGAAGGGATTGCGGCGTGGCCATCCCCCCGGGGGGTGATTTCTTGCTTTCTATCTCTCTGTCTCTCTCTGTCTGTCTGGCGAGCGCACGCGCCCTATAGCAAAAACCTCTCCAAAAAAGAAAGACGACTCTCAACAAATGTGGCCCATGGGCCTTGGACCTCGAAACCTTGAAATGAATAAACTTTTTTTTTTTTTTTATAAATTACCCAGGCTCAGGTAATTCTGTCATTAGGAACAGAATGGACTAAAACAGTACTTTACATAAATAATCTTATTTAATGATTTCAACAACTTTGCAAAGTACATGTAGTTATCCATAGAAACTAAGATTCAGAAGTTAAGTAACTTGTTTAAGTTAGGAAATAGGAACTTAGGGTCTGATTTTGGGGGTGTGAACTCAAACTTTATGTTCTTTGACTACACTGCTTCTCTTAGATAACTCAATCTCATTAGATTACTGAATGAAAAAAATAATTTTGTGACATATTCTGCTGTTTTATTCCTTTCCTTTTGGAAGTATTGGGAGAAAAAGGAGGGGTGCACAATAAACCCCATTGGACTATCAGTTCTTTGATAGTGTGATCTCTCTGCATCTGAGTGGCATAAGAAATAATCTCAAAGATATTTCCTGACTGAAGAGAATGAAAGAGTTCCAGACTGTGGACAGAGCCCCCTGTCAGCTTTTTTGGAAATTAACTACTTTAGAGATATAAACAAATATGAGAAGATCAGGGTAGACGAAGTCTACCATGTTTTGGTACATCATGAAAGACACCACAAAGACCTCCAGTGACAACAGTGTTTCAGTTACAGGCAGCTAAACTTTCTTCTACCAACTGAGCTCTCAATAAGGGAATAGATGTCTGTGTAATCTTAGTGCTTGGCCTTAAACTCCTCTTACTGATACAGTAAATGCTCAGAACTCAGAGAGTGACAGAGTGGGAAGGAGTCAAACACATGTGAGAGAGATTGCCCTCTGTGTCAGCCTCCAGCTGGCCTAGGTTGAATCACTGGGCTTTTCAGGATCTCAGTTTTCTCTTCTGCAAAACAAGGAGGCCAAGGTCTCTTCTACAGCTAATGTCCTTTTGTCTATTAAAAGATACAAGACTATGTCAGATGAATGTGGAAAATCCCTTTTAGGTGATCCTTGATGACCACAGTCAATCTAAAGTGTGTTAATGGTTTGAGATACAAAGTGAGACTATAAGAGCTTATTTCATTAATAACCTTTCAAAGTAGGTAAGAATTCATTTTTATGAATTGTGTCTGATTAAAAGCTCACTTGGTTATCTACCCACGGGACTCTGTAAGATAGGTCTGCTATAATTAATATTTAGAACCTTTTATGAAACTAAACAAATGAGGCTTGCATTAATTTTTTTCTAAGAGGTTTTTGCTATAGGGCACGTGCGCTCGCCAGACAGACAGAGAGACAGAGAGACAGAAAGTAAGAAATCACCCCCCAGGGGGAATGGCCACACCGCAATCCCTTCTCCTCCTTTCTCCTCTCAGGATCTTGGGCATGCACGCACACACGCCCGGCGTGAGTTTTAAGCCACTGGGTCTGGGACGCGAACCGCGGTCGACTACATGGAAGTCCAGCGACATAGCCATTACGCTAACTGCTGGTCCCAGAGGCTTGCATTAATATTAATAACTGTTCTCTGCTTTTCTGCTCACATACTCGGCTCATTTGTTACGTGTGTTGTAGACTACCTTGAACTTGAGCTTTTTGTTTTATTTATTTGTTTATTTCTTCCATGAATAAGAAAGACAGAGAGAGAATGAACCGAACAGGATCTTGATGCCACAATCCATCCCCAGCCTTCTGCCAATCTTAGATCTGGGCAGGAGTGTGCCCGGTATACTCAGGGAGGTCTCTGGACTCAAACCAGGAAACTTCTCAAGGGGGATTACCTCATAGAGTGTCACATTTTATCCCTGGGCTGTCAGCTGACCTTGCAATCTTGAAATGAGGCATTATTCTGAGAATTCAAGGAGGGTACTAACCTGAAAAGATTCACTAGTATAAAGCAGTCTCTTTTTCACATCTTAAAAATGTTCCACCAAATTGTAGACTGACAACTTCCTCTTTTCTCCTACTCAAACTGCAAAATATATTTAACTCCTTTTTAATTGCCAGAGGGCATGTGTGCTTTCCAAAAAGAGATAGAGAGACAGAGAGAGAAGGAGAGAGGGAGGGAAAAAACACCTCCCAAGAAGACATGGTCATATTATAACCCCTTCTCCATTTTTCCATCCCATCAGTATTTGAGATATGTACACATATGTACCAGTCATGTTTTTCAGTCCTGCTGGAGGCTGGATTTGAACTGCAGTAGGTCATGTGGTATTGACTCACTTAACTATGAGGCTATGGGGCCGGCCCACTCATGTTTTTAATTCGACTGAGATGTTAAGTTACTTTGGGACTTCAGAGGTAAGCTGTGAATGAACTCTTGCACATCTATGCTAGGGCCCATTAATAAATTCTTCAACAGTGATCCACCATGGGCTTTGAAATTACTTAATATCCATTAATTTGTCTTGCCTTAAATATAAATTCTTTTCCCAATAGAATGTCCCTTTGAAAATGATTTCTCCTCAAGCTGTCAGATTCTTAATATGCTTCTTTAGATCATAAAAGACTACATTTTGCTAACTGGCAAAGACTCTGCTTAATGTTAACATATTCAGTTCCATTCAATTTCATCAACATTTGTAGTATTGTTTACTATTTTTAGGATATATTTTCATATAACCTATGCATGTCTTCCCAGATACTTTCAATCATCTCTGGATTACTTGTAATTCCCAACACTGCAAATGCTGTGTTGTATTTTTGTTTGTTTATTTTTATATTTTTGCCATAGAATACGTGCACTCACTGTGACTCACTGGAGAGAGGTAAGGAGGAATGAGAAATCATCCCTCAGGGGGGATGCCCACACCACAATTTAACCCCTTCTCCTCTCAGGATTTTGGGCATGCACGCACACATGACTGGTGTGTTTTCAAAGTTATCAGGTGTAGGACTTGAACTGTGCAGTTGGCCATGGGGGTTCAGGACCTTAAACACCATGCCACCTACCAGCCCTGTTTGTATTGTTTTTTGTTGTTGTACGTATTGTTATTATTTATTTATTTAATTACTTAAAAAATTTTTAGAGGTTTTTGCCTTAGGGCACATGCACTTGCTGGAGAGAGAGAGAGACAGAGACAGTGAGAGGGAAAGTAAGAAATCACCTCCCAGAGGGGATGGCCATGCTGCAATCCCTTCTCCATTTTCTTTCTGGGATCTTGGGCATGTACACACATGTGCCTGGTGTGAACTTCAAGCCACTGGTTCCGGGACTCAAACCACAGTTGGTCATGTGGGAGTCCAATGATGTAACCACAGTTATATCTGCTAGCCCCTAAACATATTGTTGATTTGTGTTTGGTTGAATTCATGGTTGCAGAATCAGTGGTATGGAGGGTGGCCTGTTTTTACTCTGTAGCCTTTCATGGTCCCTGTGTGTGTAGTTCAGTAGAAGGGCAGACATGTGGACGAATACTTCTAAGAGGATAAATATGAGATAGAATTGTGTATAAGGCTTCATATAGAAGAGGAGGCCATTATGCTCACTTTTCGGACAGGGAAGTATTACGGTAGAGAGAAATGGTGACATGTGTAAGAATTTGAGTCTTCAAGAAGTAGGGCATTCAAGCAATATAAATAACATGAAAATCATATACATTCCATAAATTGGGAGAGGTCTAGTGTAGCTAAAATGTAGATTGCCTGGGTCATGGTAAACTTTTAGGACAGCCCCCAAATGGGTCCTGAGTTCCTTAGTTGTACAACATCCCAGTGTTTCTGTCTCACAAGAAGCAGAGGAGACTGACAGACTGATATCACTTAATGCTCTCAGCAAGTTCTTGTTCCTTCTGAGTGACTCTCTGAGAGTCAGACAGCAAATTTACCCAAAGGCACACTAAAAAGAAGGAGAATCACTCACAAATCCCCTGCCTAATGTCTCTTTTGATATAGTCATCAAAAATTATGAAGACTTGCATCCTGTGGTATTCCAAATAAAGATAGAAAAAAAGCAGAGGTTACCTGTAATCATGGACCCAGAATAATATGAGGGGTCAAAAGTCCTTCCTTCTTTGCTGGGACAGTCAACCTGCAAGGGTGCCGCTGTGGATTACACCCCTCTGCACTCACTCTCATTACCAAATGATTCATGTCAACTCGGAGGTCAGGAATTCTGAGACTGGAGAAAAAGCCTAACTTAAAACAACAGATAATATCTTGGGACCAGCAGTTAGCAATAGCTATGTCGCTGGACTCCCACGTAGTCGACCGCGGTTCATGTCCTGGACCCGGTGGCTTAAAACTCACGCCAGGTGCGTGTGCATGCGTGCCCAAGATCCTGAGAGGAGAGTGGAGGAGAAGGGATTGCGGTGTGGCCATCCCCCCCAGGGGGTGATTTCTTGCTTTCTGTCTCTCTGTCTCTCTCTCTCTGTCTGGCAAGCGCATGTGCCCTATGGCAAAAACCTCTCCAAAAAATAAAGAAAAGAAAAGAAAGAAAACAACAGATAATATCTGGATATTTTTTGTAGAGTTTTTTGTTTTTTGTTTTTTTTTTGGGGGGGGGGGTGGCATGTGCATTCGCCAGAAAGCGAGAAATCACCCCGCCAGGGAGGATGGCCATGCCGCAATCCCTTCTCTTCCATTCTCCTCTCGGGATCATGGGCATACATGTACACATGCTCGGCGTGAATTTAAGCCACCGGGTCCGGGATTCGAACCGTGGTCAACTACATGGGAGTTCAGCAACATAGCCATTACGCTAACTGCTGGTCCCAATGTCTGGATATTTTGAGGGATTTTGTTTGATTGAGAAAGAAGGGAGAGGAAAAAGTACTATCTCACTGAATACATATTTTATTATCATTAAAAGAATCAGGGTTGATTCTTGCTCAAGGAGGAAAACATTCCTTAATTTTGGCAGACCGGCCTTCCTTTTGGCCGGAACCGCCATCTTCCAGTAATTAACCAAAATGACGAACACAAAGGGAAAGAGGAGAGGCACCTGAGAGGCGTGAGTTTTAAGCCACCGGGTCCGGGACATGAACCGCGGTCAACTACGTGGGAGTTCAGCGACATAGCCATTGCTAACTGCTGGTCCCAAGATATTATCTGTTGTTTTAAGCTAGGCATTTTCCCCAGTCTCAGAATTCCTGACCCCCGAGTTGACATGAATCATTTGGTAATGAGAGTGAGGCCTTTTAGAAAAGGAGTGATTCCTTTGGCAACATACATACGAATCTATGAGAAAGGTGATATTGTAGACATCAAGGGAATGGGTACTGTTCAAAAAGGAATGCCCCACAAATGTTACCATGGCAAAACTGGAAGAGTCTACAATGTTACCCAGCATGCTGTTGGCATTGTTGTGAACAAAGGAGTTCAGGGCAAGATTCTTGCCAAGAGAATCAATGTGTATATTGAGCATATTAAACATTCTAAGAGCTGAGAGAGCTTCCTAAAACATGTGAAGGAAAATGACCAGAAAAAGAAAGAAGCCAAAGAGAAAGGTACCTAGGTTCAACTAAAGCGCCAGCCTGCTCCACTCAGAGCACACTTTGTGAGAAAGGAGCCTGAGCTACTGGAACCTACTCCCTATGAATTCATGGCATGATGGGTGTTAAAAATTAAACTAATCTGTGGTCTATAAACATGTTTGCCTTAATTGAGTAGAAATACGTTCCCTCCCCAAAGCTAATTTTTATTGGGCTCTAATTCATCTTGTAGTATCTTTATTCAAATTTAGTATTTTTTCACCTGAAAGATGTTAGGTGGTTTGGTTTACACAGAAAATAAAACTCAGTTGGTTAAAAAAAAATAATTTTTTTTTGGCAGACCGTAACACAATGGGCTTCTGTGGTAGTATTACATGAAGTTGGAGAAGTAAGTTGGGCCAGGCTATGAAGAGACTTGTACACAAGGCATAAAGAGGAAGACGATGGGCAGGACTGACAGGACTTTGAGGCTGCTTGGATGTGGGAACTATAAGGGCAAAAAGTCAGCTTCTTGGCTTGGGGAAACACACTGTTGGCAGCACCGTTACTGAAACTGGAAGATGCAAGAGCAGGAGGAGAGATTGGAGTTTTGTTGCTGTTGTTTTTAAAGCACGATGAGTTGTTTTTTGTTGTTGTTTTGTTTTGTTTTGTTTTTAAGCGGCTTTTGCTATAGGGCGTGTGCACTCTCCAGAAAGACAGAGACAGAGACAGAAAGCGAGAAATCACCCCCCAGGGGTATGGCCACGCCACAATCCCTTCTCCTCCATTCTCCTCTCAGGATCTTGGGTGCACACGCACACATGCCCGGCGTGAGTTTAAGCCACTGGGTCTGAGACTTGAACTGCGGTCGACTACATGGGAGTCCAGCGACATAGCCATTACATTAACTGCTGGTCCCATGAGTTTGGTTTTGAGCTTTGACTGATAGACTTCAAGGTGGAACTATCTGGTAGGCAGGGATTTAGGTGAATACTGGGGAGGGGAAATTAGATTTGTGAAATATGAGATCTATGTGGCTCTTGAAACCATGGACAGGGAGGAAAATACAAAGAAGAAGATTGAGAGAAAAAAAAAAACTGGACTATCTTGAGGATAGCATCTTTGAGAGGCTGAAGAACAAAGCCACAGAATCCTTAGACATGTAGGAGGAAAAGAAGAGAATAGGGAAAAGAAGGATTTTTTTCCTAAGGAAAAAGAGGAAGGGCTTTGGAATATTGTGCTACCTCTGTTCTGAAAGTCAGCCAGTTGATATTTACAATAGAGTTCCTGCTCTTTTCCAAAATGTATCCTCAGAGTTTTGGACAGGTATATAGAAGTGATACATGGCCCAAGAAGTTTCTAATAGTAATTAGGGAGCCTGAATGCACATGTACACACACACACACACACACACACACCACACCTCGAGACTACCTACAGTGTGATAATCTCTTCTTTCCCAAATTAAAAATCAAGTATGGTGGGACCAGCAGATGGCATAATGGTTACATTGCTGGACTCCACATAGTCTATTGCAGTTTGAGTCCTGGACCTTCAGCTTAAAACTAATGCCGGGTGTGTGTGTATATGTGTGCTCAAAACCCCAAGAGGAGAATGGAAGAGAAAGGATTGCGGTGTGGCCATTGCTCCTGAGGGTGATTTGTCACTTTCTGTTTCTCTGTCTCTCTGGTGAATGCATGCACCCTATAGCAAAAATCTCTCTAATAAAAAAAAAATCAAGTATGGTTTGAATTTGTGGAAGCTGTGACAGATGAATAATGAAATATTGATGTTGACATTTTAGCAACATAATTGTAGGATATTTGTTCATTCATTTAATAGACTGAACGATTTCGAGAATATAGAGAAAGAAAACACATTTCTCTACCCTCTAAGAACTTGTGGTTTTGTAGAGAAAGCAGAAGAATTACACTTACTGTAAAGAGTGATATAATTCTGCCACCTTTAATGAAATAATAGAGTTTGACAGCACTCGTCAGTAGCTGCTAAAACCACTCTCTGAAAGGTTGATGGGGAATGTGGTAACAGATGGGTAGGGCTCATGTGCCCTGAGACCCGTCAGTTTCATCAGTACTGAAAGCTCTGTACAGACAGGATGATCTGCCTCCTGATGTGATGTAACAGGAAGTACTCAGCACCACCCTGGAAATCTCCTCAAGGTTTAATTGAGCCTCTTGTTCTAACCACCTTCCGACAAAAATCCCTGGGGAACACTGGAACAGTATTACCACGATGGAAAAGCAACCAATCACATCCAGAAAGCGGGCAAATCTATATAACAAATGAGCAGGTTCTTTAACAAATGGATAGCATGAAAACAAATGGGAGGGAGGATTATTATAGATGAAAACAGACCTAATAGATACTTCAGCCAAATAAAGTGTGCAAACTTTGGATTTTAATGAAAACCAACTACAGTTTCTTACAAAAAGTAGTTTTTTGAGATAATTAGGGATATTTAAACTCTGACTAGCTATTAGACCATACTTAGAAATTATAGTTAAAATCATTAAAGTGTGGCGACCAGCAGATGGCGGAATTGTTATGTCGCTGGACTCCCATGTAGTGAGCTGTGGTTTGAGTCTCGGACTCAGTGGCTTAAAACTCACTTTGGGTGCATGTGCATTCATGCCCAAAATCCTCAGAGGGGAATGGAGGAGAAGGGACTGAGGTGTGGCCATCCCCCTTGGGGATACTTTCTTGCTTTCCGTCTCTGTCTCTCTGGCTAGCGAGTGCACCCGATAGCAAAAATCTCCATTAAAAAAAAAAAAAAGATCATGAAGTGTGATAATGGTATTGTGGCCATGATTTTAAAGAGTCTTTATCTGTGAGCTATATCTATATCATCTATCTATCTATCATCTATCTATCGAGCAACAGGTCTTACAGATAACTATCTATATAGATATCCATATACACATACACAGACAAAAATTTATCTATACACATATATGTAGTGTATACAAAGAAATACTTAAAGGTGAAATAATACAGTAAGTAGAACTTGCTTTAAAATATTCCAGTGAGTCATGGAGCAGGTGAACAGTGTATGTGAGATACAAATGAGAAAAGAACACAGAATACTAATCACTTCAGAAACTAACTTTTGGGTACATGGAAAAGCACGATACTATTTTTTTTTCTTAACTTTGTATATTTTTTATACACCAATTTCATAATAAAACATTCAATATATGGTAGAATAATGGTTATAATCAAAATATTCCCAGCCTGAGATGTTGGTGGTGGTGGCAGAGCATCCTGGGTGTGGGCACTGCCTGGAGGAGGCAATGATCCTAGTGTTTTTGCCACATGTGCTACAGAATCTGTGCTCTGCAAGATGTTAATAGATGGAGCACAAGAAGAGAAATTAGGGGTCAAGATGGTTTGGGAATAATGGGTACAACAAAGCTCAAAGAGAGCCTTTCCTGCAGGAGTATCGCTGCCTGTGCATTTCCATGTGTACTGTGACTGGAAGAGTGTATACGTACAGTAGCATTTGAAACTTTCACCTTTCAACCATGGAATCTTTATTGTTATCCTTATTTATTTGTTTATTTTTAGGTTTTTGTCGTATGGTGTGTGCGAGAGGAGAGCGATAGATTCAGAGAGAGGGAAAGTAAGAAATCACTTTCCAGGGGGGTGATATCCACAATGCAATCCCTTCTCCTCCATTCTCCTCTCGGCATTTTGGGCAGACATGCACACATACCCGGCATAATTTTCAAGCCACTGAGTCCGACGACAGTCAGCCATGTGGGAGTACAACTGCTTAAACACTGTATTGACTGCTAGCCCCTGTTATTATTTTTACACAGAGGATTTCTCATAGTTACTTGGGATTCATTTGGGAAACACAAGGGTAAGAGAATTGAGCCTAGGGAGGCATTTATGCAGGGAAGCCATATGCCTGGTCTGTGAGCGGACTCACATCTGACCCTGAGGCTGTGGGGCAGTGGCCTTTGTACACAAGGGCCTGGGAGTCTCTATCTGGGTCCAAGCCAGCTTGGCCACTTCATGGCTGTGGACTTTGTGCAAAGTCCTTTAGCCTCTGGACCTTGGTTTTCCAGCCTGGAAGTAGAATATACTTCCTCTCTTACTTGGTTAATGTGAAGACTGAATGATATAACATGTTCAAGAATGCCCTGCAAAGGTTAAAGGTCTGTACGATTGGAAGCATGTAGGCTTCACAACTGACATTTACTCCCTTGGTGTCTCCAGAGAGGAGGGTACAAGTGGAGGAGGCAGGACTTAAGGAGAGAAGAGACTGGAATTCTCTTCCTCTTTACTGATTGAAATTCTTGTGCTTAGTCACCAGCCTTCTTAAATGATCAAGATGGCCTGGACAGGCTCTTTCCCCATGTATAATACATTGATAAGAAAAAATCTACCTATCTTTCTTTCTGCCCTCCTAAATTCTTTCCTGAGCCAGGCAACCAGGTCAGTAAAAATAAGGGCATATTTTATTGTCAAGGTCACTGAGATTAGTTTAAAATAAAAATTCCTAGAAAATATCTATATTCAGTTCTTTCTCTACCCAATGTGTCAGTTATTTCTCCTTGTAAATTAAAGCTTTGGAGATTATATACATAAAATATATGTGTATGTATATACATATATATTCCCCCCCATCCCCCACTATGGTCTGTGTCCTTTATTCTCTAGCTCTTACCTCGGTCTGGACCATGTGAACCCTGTGAAGTCTCAGGTCATGCACTGCTCCATAAATGTCCACAGAGTCTTTGGAGTCTAACTGCTGAAGGATTCGGTCCAAGGCAATAAAGGTCCCAGTCCTACCCACACCGGCACTAAAAGAGATGGCAAAGAAAATTGTGCCTTTTTATTACATTTGTCTTTAGTGACAAATGTGCCAGAGACTCTGACACACCCTTTCTTTTCCCTTCCAAGTTATGGGAGAATATAGAAATAGTTCTCTGTATGTGCTCTCTCTCGCTCTTAAAAATTTGTTTACTTTGGTCATGACAGAGAGTGCATGCATGCACAAGAGAAGCAGAGAAAGAGAGAGAGAGAGAGAGAGAGAGAAAGAAGCACTCAAGACAGAGTCTCATCACTCTGCAATCCCCTTCCCCAAGCCCTCTGGTTCATTAGGATTTGGGGCACATGCTTGTACATTTGACATGTTTCAGGTTGACTCAGGGATCTGAACCTGTGGTTGGCCATGTGGCTTCCTGCACTGTAGTACAGTTTGCTATTGACTTCACTCCCAGGCTGGG
Source organism: Tupaia tana (assembly GCA_026018925.1). Lineage (NCBI taxonomy): Eukaryota > Metazoa > Chordata > Mammalia > Scandentia > Tupaiidae > Tupaia > Tupaia tana. Next base: position 175,086,717 of record JAKSZU010000006.1, read on the forward strand.
CCTTCTCTCTCTCTCTCTCTCTCTCTCTCTCTCTCTCTCTCGGGAAATAATAACCTAAAGCCCCAGCTTTCTCTTTTTTTAGACTTCCTTTCCCTCTCCTATCTCGCCAGAAAAAAACTGTTATGTACTTGGTATGTATCATTTCTATGCATGTTTTTATACTTTTCTTACATAAATAATGTATTTATTTCAAGTGTTTCAAAACTTTATTGAAATGGTAACATGCTTTATGTAAATCAACTTTTCTACTGTGTATTGTGAGATCTAATTTCTTTTAACTATTCTACAGATTTATAAACCACTACTAATCCATCCCCTGCTGATAGACAATGAGATCATTTCTAGTTTTTCTCTATTAAAAATATGTAGCAACGAACATCACCATGCACATGTACAGAGACTTCCCAGGGGCTGATACAGCAGAACTGCTGGGTTGCTCAGAGAGCATGAACACCTTTAGCTTCACTCATAATTGCCAGATTTCTGCCTAAAGTAGTTGTATAATCTGGAGATTTCTGATGTATACATTTGTCAGCTCAGAAAGAACAGTTATTCAGTGGTCCCAGCAAAAATGTTTGCATTCTCCAGAAGGCAGGAAGCTCTCGAATCCCTCACATTCCTATTAAAAGCATCAGGGTTCCAATGACATATATAACAGAAGCAGGGCTCCTAGGGTGCTGGGCTGATTGCAAGAAAGGGAGTGCACTTGACATTTGTCTTACTGCGGCCATTCCCAGCTCTTTATTTATTAGTGCCACTCGGTTAGGGCTATCAAAGTGTTGCTGCAAACATTAATTAGCTAAACACCGAGCTCCCTGGAGAGAAAGAGATCACTCGTTAGGTTGATTTTTTGGACCGATTGTCTAAAGAAAAGAGAATTCAAGAGAGAAGAGAAATCTAAGAGCGAAATTTGGTGCTACAGAAGGCAAGTGCTATACTGTGGTTTAAGTGTTTGTTTCCCTTCCAAAATTCATGTTGAAACTTACTCTTCCATGCAATTGTACTGAGAAGTGGGGCCTTTACGAGGTGAGTAGGCTATGATGGCTTCACGCTCAGGATAAAGGGTGGAAGAGAATTACTAGACCCTTCTGCCTTTCTGTCCCTTTCTCCATGTGAAGACCCACCCTTCATCCCCTCTGGAGAATAGATCTACAAGATGCCTTCACGGAAGTGGGAACCAGGCCTTTGTGAAATGCTGAACCTGCTGGCCCCTTGATTCTGGATTTCTCAGCCTTCAGAATTATGAGTAACAAATTTCTGTTCTTTGTAAGTTATCCAGTTGATGGTATTTTGTTACAGCAGCACAAATGGACTGAGATATGCCACTAGACCTGGAGGGAAGTCTAGACCAGGGATCTCAAAGGAAGGGTAGGGCTGATATAGATGGACAGAGATAAAGTCATTCCAATGAGTACAAATGGCAAGAAACAAGAATACATTTATGCAATCATCTTTTTGGTTAAGTAGAAGGAAAGCTGTTGGAAACTTAGATTGAGGGGAGATAGGGCCCCATTATGGATGGCCTGGAAATCACATAAGGACCTTGCATTTCATATATTGGGAAGAAGAACAAGGAGAGAGGATCCTTTTTTCAGACTCCCTGGCACAACTCCAGAGGACTGCCATTTTCTGGCTCCCCGGTCTCTAAGTACCTGCAGTGTACCACGGTGGGCCCGGCACCCGGGGTTCTATTGATGTAGTCCCTGACAGTTCTCACAAACTGGATCAAGGACTGGGTGGTCTCTGGGACTCCATGGTCTGGCCACACTGTGTAGTGAAAATGGCGGATGAGTCTGTGTGCATCCAGCTGTTCCTCCTGTAAGAGCAGAGATCAGGGAAATCAGAGAAATAGCTCAAAGGAGACATTGAAATTTGACAACTGTGCCATGCAGGAATTCCTATGCACTATAGGTGAGGAAACTATAGGTGAGGAAAATGCAAAACATGGGATTCATAGCTCTCCTCCACCTTGCCAAGCTGAGCTGACAAATGAAATCAAGTGAACTAACATACACTGCATATCTTAAACTCCCTGATGGTCCACTCAGGCAGCACGGACTCTGATAACATCTGCAGGATGAGGTCCCCGTAGTAGAGAGAATCCTGGTCTGCAGGCCAGTAATGGTCACACTTTACCTAGAAGAGGACAGACAGAAGAAAAGTGAGTCTAGAAACCTGACATCTTTGGGAACCTAGACTTCTCCCTTTTAAAAATACCTTCCTGAGTTAAGAATCCAGGGTCAGCTTTAAAGCAACTGACCATCTACTTTTTATTAACCTGCTCATGGCCAGTGCTGAAGCTGGACTGCTGCAGCAAGAGAAGAGGAGGAAGGCAAAAGAAGCCCTCCCCTCCAACATTGGATTCATCCACTGCACAGGCATGGTGTTACACGGCTGAGGCTTTTCATTGATTTCTTCAGTATTCCCGTGCTACTACCAGATCACCATGGCTTACAACTTATCATTCTTTCTTAAGAAAGATCCAGGTAGGACAGAGAAAGGTCTTCTGGCCCTGTTTTGTTCATAGTCTTCTATCACTGTCCTAACCTGGGTCATACGTCGGGGGTCTTTGAGAAATCGGAATGTCTAGCTAAGGCAAGGACAAAAGAAAGCAGATTGTGAACCTATATTCACTGATCACAGGTCCTGGGCACTTACCATATAACCTCTCTTTTAATTCTGAAAGTAGTCATATAAAGCAGAGGATATAAATGTAGGACAAGAGGTTTACTTAATTGATCCAGATGACTAAATTACTTTGTGTCTCCTGACATAGCCTGACACTGACTTTGATGGGGTCTCTCCCTAGCCATACACTAAAGGTTGGACAGGACAAGTGACCAGGTACTCTTCCCGTGAGATAGGCACTTTAGATAACAAGCCCTCAAGTGGAAACAGCGTGGACTAAAATATCAGACCCAGAGTCAGAAGTTGCTATCAGAGCTTTTTATAACGAAGTGACTCAATTCACTAACAATGTTCTCACATGACCCCTACTTAGTTTGGTGGGGTTTAACTTTGGATGGTGGGACAGAATTCCATCTAGGTGGCAGAAAGCAAAGCTTGGACATCCGGAAGTCTGCTTACTCACTCGGCCCTTCTCTACGCACTGGGTCACCATGACGATGTTGTGAACGTTCTGTTCCCACGCCATTTTCCAGAAGTCATCCTTGGTGCCAGGAAGCGGTCCTTGAGTGGCAATGTATTCTCTTCTGAAACTGTTGCCCTGTGATGAATTTACAACATGGAGAGTCAGAAACAATGGAGTTCATCGGAAAGCTAAACAAAGAGTGAGCATTGTAGATGAGGTGATACGGAGGTCTTTGCCAGGCCTCTGACTTGAGAAAAAGATACTAACACAAGTGTGAAGCCTTGGGAGCAGGAAGGACAAAGGCCAGCACACTGAACTATTGTTAAGAGCCAAATTCCCTTTGATTAGGCTGGGACTGTTCTAAAAAGCAAAGGAAGGACTCAGGAAATGACCTAAAGAACACTTCACCTTCAATTATGTGGTTGTGTGTGTGTGTGTGTGTGTGTGTGTGTGTGTGTGCAACTGTATGTGTACATGTGTGGATTGCCAGAGGGACTGACTTTGATCAGGCTCTTTCTCTCTTTAAAGTAGAAGAATATTAGATATTCTGGGTAATTGACATTAGAATCATTTGATAAGAAATGCCATACAAGGGAATCTTAATGGAAGAGAAATCGCTCTTTACTGAGCACGTCCCACATAATGTGCAGTGCTTCAGGACTTTCACAGATCGTATTTAATTCTCACCACAATTCTACGAGCTAAGATATATGTATATATACATATTTTAATGCCAGGGGATGCATATGCACACAAGAGAGGAGTGAGAGAGAAAGAAAACATCCCTGTGTAGGGCCAGATCATGCCATGATCCTTTCTTCTCCAAATCTCCAGTCCATCAGGACTCTGGGCATGCACAAGTGCATGTCTGGTTTTTTTTTTTTTTCAAGCCACTGGAACTGGGCCTCATATCCTGGTAGGCCATGTGGGCTCCAGGTTGTCTGTAATGCCAGGGTCAGTCTGAGCTAGGATATTTTCTCCCCATCATTCTGTACTACAGCAATACAGAATGACTTGTAAATCCTAGCTGAAGTTCTACCTTGCTTCTCCTCACAGTCTCCACATGATGTCACTTCTGTCACCTGTACCCCCTGCCCACCTAAACACTGCCTCTCATTTGGCTAATTCTTCTTTATCCTCAGAATGTCAGCTGTTTGGCCAAACCTTCCTTTATTTTCCTCTCTGCATGTGATAGTCTCTGGCTACATGTTCTGTGCAATCTCTCACCTCTTGCCACCCTCAGTGTGGCTTTCAGATCAGCAGCACTGGGATCACCTGGGGGTCTGTGAGAAATAAAGGATCCCAGGGCCAGTCAGTGACACAGTGGTAATACAGCTAGAACCACATGGGAAAGGTCCCAGTTCACATCCCAGATCTCCCTGTACACTGCATGCATGTGTGCCAGTGATCAGGCTGCCCGACACTGGGGTGGAACATGGTGTGAGGATCCTATTGGGGGTGCCTGTCTGTCTCTGTCTTTCTCTCTCACATGGAAGAGATAAATGAATAAACTTACAAAAAGAGAAATGCAGGATCTCGGGCTCCACCTCAGCCCTGCTGAGTCAGAATCTACATCTTAACCAGATGCCCAGCTGATGCAGATCCTGTTGACATTGCAGGGGCAGTGCTCTGGCATGTTTCTCACGGCATTGCCTTTTAATTTCCGGATGCCCCAACTGTTCAAGGAGTTCCTTTAGGGTCAGGATCCCATTGTATCCTATCCCTGTACAAAGTTCAGTGTTTGATTTTTTTTGTTTTGCTAGGAATTATTTCTTTTGGGGGAGCCAGCAGGTGGCACTGGACACTCCCACATGGCTGGCCATGGTTCGAGTCCCAGACCTGGTGGCTTGCTTTCTCACTTCCCTTCTTTTCTCTCTCTCTGTCAAATTAAAAATAAATGAATAAATAAATAAAATTTAATAAATAATTATTTTTTTAAAATGCTAAAAAAAGAATGATTTCTTTTTAAACTTTATTTATTCATTCATTTTTAATTTGGTCAGGAAGGGACAGAATGAAAGGAAGACAGAGAAAGAGAGGAAAAGTGAGAAAGTAAGCCGCTAGGTCTGGAACTTGAACCCCGATAGGCCGTGCGGGAGTCCAGTATCCTTAACCACCACGTCACCTGCCAGCCCTCTGTTTGATTTATTGTTAGTGTTGAATAAGTGTTTATTGAGTGAAGGGATGACTGAGAAAAACATTATCTGTTTGATTTATTGTTAGTGCTGAGTAAGTGTTTACTGAGTGAATGAATGACTGAGAAAAACATTATCTTCAGTCTTTGGAAAATGAAATAGAGGCCCAATGAGGTGACACGCCAAAGATCCTAGAGCTAGCAATGCACAGAGGTGGGATTCAAACCTGGATTTGTCTGTCCTTAAAGCCTTTTCCATTGTAGTGTGCTGTAGGAATTTGGTGAGATGGTAGCTAGAATCAGAGCCAAAGGTTTAACACAGCCCTTGAGTTGTGTCCATGCTTTTCAAAAATCTAAATAAAATGGGACTGACTTCCCTAACAGGGTAGTCTTAGCAGTGGTGGCCCATATTCCTTAGGGAACTCTAATCTTGGCTAAAGGTTGCAGAAAGAAAATAGCCTTTGAAAATTCATACCTGGGTGATTCTAATTTTGTACAACTACAGTTATTATGGAAAAAGATGCTCAGCAGTGATTGAGTTGGATACCCCAATGTTTTATGGCCACCAGACATTGTCTTCTGAAGTCTACAAGCTGAGAGCAGCGGGAACATGCAGGGTGGCCACCACCAAAGCTTCATCCCAGGCATGTCGGCTAGTGGTTCACTTACAGGGATGTAACTGGCATTGATGTAGTCAGAGCAAGGGTCATCATCTACATTGGACAGCTTTACTCGCGAGGCATCATCTGGAAGGAAGTTTATTGAGAGATTTGTCACTGAGTCTCAGGGTGATTTTTCCTTAGGTCATGTAATGTGTTGATATTATATTTGTATCTTAGCTCTGATCAGCACAACAGCTCCAAAAAGGAGGTATTCTTCACTCCATTTTCAGATGAGACTCAGATAGGATAACTAACTTGCCACAGGTTGCCAAGGGAACCATAAACAATCAGACACAAGACACAATGTGAAGCCCACTCCATGCTTTCCTTTACAAAAACTGTGACGTTTGCCTGATGGAGTAGTCAGTTCTTCCACTGCTGGAATGAATACAGTCCAGAAAATCTACCTTCTATTGCTTTACCTAATGGGGTAAAGGAACTATTTTTCAAATGGTAACTAGAGACCTTGTCAAACGAACTCAGGTTAGCCTGATGTCAAGGTCCTTGCTGTTAATCCCATTACTGCTTTAAGCCTCCAAGGAGAAGCAGGAGGACCACATAGAAATGTCAACAGCACAAGAGGCCTCTCATAACCAGAATTTAAAGTAGCCATTATCCCTCTGGGGGAAGTGCAGAAACATAACAAGTCATTGTATGCCTTATTAACGGCATCGAGAGCCTGAGATCTTCCATACCCAGTTGCATCATATTTCCTTAGTCCCATTTTATTTCTGGAAAAGAGCAGAAATGGCTAAAGGAAGACAGTATTATACATTTCAGCATAAAACTTACAGGGCAATATATTGTTGTATCGATTTTTCCCTCTATTCTCTGGCAAGAGTGCAATGTCACATGACTGGTTTCGACCCACATCTTTTAGGTCCTATTAGGAAAAAAAGAGACAAGATTGCAAGTGAGAATATGAAATAGAGTAAAGAAACTCATATAATTCTTGACAGACATAATACTATAAAATGTGTCCACTAGCTACTGTTCAGGTATTCAATTCTCATATTCAGTGTGCATTAGCTCTGATGATCACAACAGTCCCATGGGGGTATGTTTTATCTCCATTTTACAGATGAGGCTGAGACAGGACAACTAGCTTGCTCCTGGTCACACAAGTGGCAAAGTTGGGCACTGAATCCAAAGTCTGGGCACACTTTGCCCAACCATATTGCTTCCCCGTCAAGCACATTGTCAGACTAGATAACTGACAGCGTTAGATTTGCACTGGAACTTGGCTACTTTTTTCTTATCATCTGATTCGGGCAGCACTTTGCTGTGCTATTCTGGAGCCCAAATGAGCCTCTGAGATTACGTGGGATATCATGCAGGGAATAGTTTTAGGCCTAAAGGAGTGCTCAGCTGAGAGCCTAAGTGTCATCCTAACTCCTGAGCCCAATCAGCCTATGACTTCACAGGAAAGGGTAGGAGGGAACTTCAGCTAATGATGAGGGATGCTAAAACTTCATCCTGTCTGAATTGTACCTCGTATTCCTTGGATAGAAGGTAGTTGGAGTCAGCCTGCAACTTCATAAAATGCCCTTCAAACTGGTTTATTTTTATTGGGCTATAATTTAAAAAAAAAGAAAGTTATTGAAATAAAGAGAAAATGCCACAACCAGTCCAAGTTGTATTTTAAAAGCAGATAATATAGTAATTAATGAATTCTCTCTCTTACCAAGAAGTTTTCCGGTTACTGTGAAGGGAAGCCAAAAGAAGAAGAAAGACCTCATTAGCAAATCTCAGACAATACTATCTTTCAATAAATGATGTGAAAGAAATGTGGTGCTTACCCTTTCTGGCCTAGGTTCAAGTGGACCGATAATGGTCGATCCCTACGAATGCTCAGGTGGGCGGAGGACCTTTCTCGACCATGGCTGAAATGTAAGAGAAAGGATTTTTATTCTGATTATGACACTTGATTTGAACAAAATTTTCCATTTATGGTAAGGCTTTGCATGTTTGCGCAGATACGGATTTTTTTCAGCATTCATGTAGATGTGCACTCAGCCAACGACTCTTTGAGGGAGGAAAAGTAGAGAAAGAACATAAAGAAATAGATCTTTCCCACTCAGAAACGGATCTCAGCAATAACTGAAGAGTCGTCTCACGGTTTTTGGCTATGGGTCGTAATCACTTCCCACACTCTCAATAAAACTTTCCTTAAAAAAAAATTAGTAAACCTCAGATGCTAGAAATGACTGCAAGAGAGAGGACAAGATAACAAAAAAAGTTTCACGGGAACCAGCAGTTAGCGTAATGGCTATGTCGCTGGACTCCCACATAGTTGACCGCGGTTCGCGTCCTGAACCCGGTGGCTTAAAACTCACGCCGGGCGCGTGTGCATGCGTGCCCAAGATCCCGAGAGGAGAATGGAGGAGAAGGGATTGAGGCGTGACCATCCCCCCTGGGGGGTGATTTCCTGCTTTCTGTCTCTCTGTCTCTCTCTGTCTGTCTGGCGAGCGCACGTGCCCTATAGTGAAAACCTCTCAAAAGAAAAAAAAAAAGATAAAAAAAATTTCACTAACACAAAAGGGCATGGCTTTGGGGCAACAGGCAATCTGGTACTTTTTAGTCTCTTCTTAAATTAGGATGTCAGATGTAAGTCACAAAATGACATTGTCAACCATACTTCGAGATTTCAGAAAAGCACTTGGGGGAGCCAGTAGGTAGTGTAGCTTTTTGTGTCACTGGACTCCCACATGGCTGACTGTGGTTCAAGTCCTGGGCCTAGTGGCTTGGGCCAATGGAGGAGAAGGGATTACAGCATGGCCATTCCCCCTGGGGAGTGATTTCTCACTTTCCCTTTCACTGTCTCTGTTTCTCTCTCTTTCTGGCAAGCACACATGCCCTAAGGCAAAAACCTCCTTAAAAGAAATAAAAAGGAAAGAAAAGAAAAGAAAAAAAGAAAAGAAAAGAAAAGAAAAGCACTTGGGCACACAATTTGCAACATCTCTTATCTTCATGAAAATATGAACCAAATGGAAATGTTATTTTCCTGTGCAAAGGGAATTATTTCATGTTTAAATGAAGTTACAGATGTCTCCTTAGACATCTCCAAAGGGCTTAATTTATCAATAGCATATAGAGAAGCTGAGAAAAAGTGAGTCATGATTTTAGAGTTTGAATTTTGTTTTTATTGAGAAAACAATAGTGATTTAACTTGGAAAAGTCAACTTATTTCCCTTCTAATGTTTCAAGATAAAGATAATTTTCAGTTGCATCTTTAAAGTGGTGGGTCCAACCACCAAAGGGATCTTTTACTTACCTCACTTTCTGTCTGCAGATGAATAAGGCAATGACAGCTACCAGCATGCCAATTAAAAACAAACCAGCACTCACACCTTCGATAACTCCAAATAAGGGCTCTGAAATAATCCAGATAGAAACAAAAAATGCAGGTGGGAAAATTAATGTTAGAGAACCAGTAAGAGCTTCTGAAGCTATCTCCCAAGTAATATTATTAGCAATAGAACTCAAATGTTGACCACATGGAGGCATTTACTACACAATGGCTAGGAGTACATAGCTGAAAAGGTAGAATGCTGGCTAATGCCCTGTAACAGGAGGCTGTTCATTATACATGCGATGTTAATGGTGTATAGCTTATAAAGAAATTCTGGACTCCATTTGTGTTTGTATATAAAACTTGGGGCCCCTGAGATGAAGGCCTTAAGTTTGTCACCAAGATAAAAATGCTATTGTATTTATTTATTTATAAATATATACACACATATATATATATATATATATATATTTAATTTTTTTTCCTTTCATTTATTTACTTTTACATTTTTCCACAAACATTTACTTTACAAAGCAAAAAATTTTAGCTCATACTCCATAATTCTTGACAGTTTACAAACAACTTTCAAAATTTCAAAATACTGAATTTTAAAGATAATGTTCAAAATATGCCTTAGAATTTTGTATAATTTTATAACTCTATAACAACAGAAGCAGTATGGTTTCAAATATATATATAGATATATAGATATATATCTATATATCTATATATATATTTATATACTGAGTGTCTGCACTCTATTGTATTTATATTAAGACACAAGTCTTTGGCAAATCTAGTGAACCACTCAGAGTTCTTTTAACAAAATCTCATTTTTATTATTTGGCATAATACTGTCACTGGGAGATTATGAATAGGTGAAAATTACCCATTATTAAAAATCGCTTTATTGAACTATAATTCACATACTGTGCAATTCACCCATTTAAACTGTTATTAAATGGTTTTCAGTTTTGTCACAGAGTTTTGTACACAATCAATTTTGTAACACTTTCATCAGCCCCAAAAGAAACTCCATACCTATTAGTAGTCACTTCTCATTTCTTCCCTCTCCTCAACCCCTGGCAACAACTAATCCACTTTCTATCACCATAGATCTGCCTATTCTGAACATTTCGTATAAACTGAATCATAAATACGTGGTCTTTGGTGATTGGCTTTTTTCATTTAGCTTATTTAAGGTTTATCCATGTTGTAGTGTATATAAATATTTTATTCATTTTTATGGTTGAATAATATTCCATTGTATGCATAAATCGCATTTCATTTATCCATCCATCCATTGATGGATATTTGGGATGTTCTCACTTTTTGTCTATTGTGAATAATGCTACTAAGATCATTCATGGGCAAGTCTTTGTGTGGACATATGTTTTCATTTCTCTTGAATGTGTATACTTAGGAATGACATTGCTGATCATATGATAACTCCAGGTTTAACATTTTCAGGAGCTTCAAAACTGTTTTCCAAAGCAGCTACACTGCAATGTATGAAGTTCCAAGTTTTTCACATCCTTGCTAACACTTGTTACTGTCTTTTTTTTAAAAATTTTTTATTATCATCATATTCTTCTTTATATTACATTGAATTACATATAGCTTTACAGTGTATTACATTGCTTTTTCAAGAGGGAATGCCATGCATGTCAGTCAGTACAGAGACATTAATTCTCCCCGCTTCAACATTATAGCCATTTCAGTGAACATAAAATGGTATCTTATTTATTTTGACTTGCATTTCCTTAAGGACTAATGATGTTGAGCCTCTTTTTGTGTGCTTACTGGCCATTTATACATCTCTTCTGAAGTAATGCCTGCTCTTTGCCTGTTTTTAAATTGTGTTGCCTTTTTATTCTTGTATTGGAAGGTATGAGTTCCTTATATATTCTGGATACTCAACTCTTAGCAGATATGTAGTTTGCAAATATTCTTTCCTATCCTGTGGGTGTCTTTTCACTGTTTTGATAGTGACATTTGAAGCACAAAAATTTTTAGATTTGATTAAGTCTAATTTATCTATTTTTTTCTTTTGTTACTTAAGCTTTTGGTTTAATATCTAACAAACCATTTCCTAACCCAATGTCACAAAGATATACTCCTACATTTTCTTTTAAAATTTACTGTTTTACCTTTTATACTTAAATCTATGGAGTAGCCTACTTTTGTAGTTGCATTTTAAGACCTTATATTTGCTTATTCCATGTTGCTTTTCAAAACTTATCAAATCAACACATTCTTCCTTTAATGAGAGTAATGGCCTATTTGAATACACACTTACATATCCCTGTGCCAGAGTACATATAATTTTTATTGTATTACAATATTTCAAATAGGAAAGAATTGTGCTTACAAAGTCCTTATTTAACATTAAATTATAAGCAAATGCATCTAAATCCTCTTAACTGTATTCTGATCTCTCTTTGGTTGGAAAAGTGGGATATTATTCCTGTATTTGGCATGAATAGATAGAAATGTTTGTGAGGTTGAGTCATCTTTTGTCATGTGGCACGCGAGACTGTTTTAGCTATAAAGAAGAATTTCTCTAGACCAAGAGAACAAGTATTGTAGAACATTGGCTGTGGGGGAAGGCTGGGACAGACACATAGTGTCAAAGAACAAGGTACAAAAACAATGCAATTCTTATCATGATGAAAATAGTAGGAGACAGTACAGTGCAGACTCTGGACACTCAGGCAGAAGGTGCCTGAATCCCAGCTGTACCATCTTGGGCAAGTTACTTAACCTCTTGGTGCTTTAGGTCCTCATCTTTAAAATGAAGATGGCCATAGTATCTATCTTAAAACACTGACGTGAGGATTCAGTAAATTATCCTATATAAAATTCCCAAGATTGTACCTCCAGAGAGAAGGCAACTAGTAAATATTAGCTACTGTTATTACTCAGACTGTCTCCTATAATACACTAGTTTCTTCCATAAATGTTTATAAAGCCTTTTAAATAAATATTTTCTTAGCACTATAAAAGCAACATGTAATACACAAAAGGAAAATAATCAACTATAATCCCACCACTTTGAGATACTCACCATTAATAATTTGGTGCTTTTCTTCTAGTCTTTTTTTTCTATGCATTTCCATGTATACATATATATATATATATATATATATATATATATATATATATACACATTTCTACCTAGAACTGAAAGCATTTTGTACCAACTTACATTTTGGCCTGTGCAAACTCTTGATTTTTAATGTTTTCACTCACTGTTTAAAAAATACTTAATTTTTAATAGGAAAAAAAATTTGTACTTCCACTTTCTTTTCTAGATTTATCCCTATCAGTCCATCCTCCTACAGAAGAAGTGAAATTTCCCTATTCCACATTAATCCATGATCACATAAAGATTAAGTTTTAAGTGAAAACAAATGTTCCCTCTATCATCAGCCAAATCACCAAATCTCCCCCATTATATCTCCCCATTGTATGTGATATGGTATTTGGCAGAACATGTAGATGGATGAAAAAGATAGACTCACCCGACTCAGTGGTGATAGGCAAAGAGAAAAACGTGTCTGAATACAGTGGCTTTGTGAATTCCTTCAGATCTTCATCAAACAGCTGTGTAAATGCTCGAATGCTGATTCTGAAAAGAAATTCAATGTATTTCAGTGCAGATTAGTGGCTGAGCATAGTCGTAGCTGAAAAATGAGTTCAAGGAGGAACAAGATAGGCACCTGGGTAATGTGCATACAGAGTTGGATATGGAGGGGGAGACATATGTTTTAAAGGTGCGGGAGGGGAAGAGGAAAAGAGAGAGAGAAAGAATGAGTGAGAGAGAGAGAGAGAGAGAAAGAGATAGACACTCCAAAAGGGTCTTTTCACCACAGTCAACAACCAATCTCAGCCGTCCTGGATTACAGCATGCTCAGGGAACCCACAGGACATGAATCAGGACCTTTCCCAAATGGGTCCAGTAGTGTTACAGCTATGCCATCACTGCTCAGGAGCAGTAATTCTGAGATGCCTATTAGAGCACTTGGATGGCTTAAATATCAATATTACTATTGTTATTTTTAATTTAAAAAATGTTTAGAGGTGTTTGCCTTAGGGTGTGTGTGCTAGCTGAGAGAGAGAGAGAAAGACAGACAGTGAGAGGGAAGATGAGAAGTCAGCCCCTCAGGGGGATGACCACACCACAATCCCTTCTCCTCTATTTTCTTCCTGGGAAGGCATGCTACATGTATTGTAGCATGAGTTTACATATAGCCAGCATGAGTTTAAAGCCAGCAGGTCTGGGACTCGAACTGCAGTTGGCCATGTGGGAGTCCATTATGCCATCTGCTGATCCCTACTATTGACATTTTTAATTACATGTCTCTCTACATTTTTGGCACTAGTTATTTTCTGAAGCGCCTGTTATCTAAAAATATTTTAATGTCATAGTTATTGTCATCAATGAGAAATATTTATTAATTGCCTACTTTATGTCTAATTTCTTTAGTTACAGATAAATGCATGGTTGCTATCCTTGAACACCCGAGAAACAAAATATAAAAATTAAGGAAAATTGTAAAACAAAAAAAAAAAAGCATGAGGGTCAGTAGGTGGCATGGTGGTTAAGGCATTGGGCACTCCCACATGACTGACCATGAATCGAATCCTGGACCTGGTGGCTTGTTTTCTCACTTTCCTTCTCTCTCCCTCTGTCTCTCTCTCTCTCTCTTTGGTAAAATTAAAATGAATAAATGAATAAAAAAATTAAAATAAATAATTATTTAATAAAAAAATAAACTGCAAATGAGGAAAACTAGAATTTGGAGTAACCAGTGTGTTTGGGCATGAGGAGAGGGAATTTTGAGCAGACAAGTCAGTTAAAAGATTGCTGTGGGACCAGCAGATAGCATAATGGTTACATTGCTGGGCTCCCACGTAGTCGACCATGGTTCGGGTCCTGAACCCGAGGGCTTAAAATTCATGCTGGATGCGTGTGCATGTGTGCCCAAGATCCTGAGAGGAGACTGGAAGAGAAGGGATTGCAATGTGGCCACTCCCCTGAAGGGTGATTTCTCTCTTTCTGTCTCAGTTTCTCTCTGGTGAGCGCATGTGGCCCATAGCAAAAAAAAAGTTCTCTTAAAAAAGTAAAAGAGAAAGAGATTACGGCAATAATCCAGGTCAGGGACATTTTTTTTTTTTAACAGGTTTTTGCTATAGGGCATGTGTGCTCACCAGAAAAAGAGAGACAGAGAGATATAAAGCGAGAAACCACCCTCCCCAGGGGGGATGGCCATGCTGCAATCCCTTCTCCTCCATTCTCCTCTCGGGATCTTGGGCACGCACGCACACGCGCCCGGCATGAGTTTAATCCACCAGGTCCGGGACTCAAACCGCGGTCGGCTACATGGGAGTTCAGCAACATAGCCATTATGCTAACTGCTGGTCCCAGGGACATGGGGTCTTGACCTGGAGCAGTGGCAATGAGAACAAAACGGACTGTGAAAAGCACTTAGAGGAGGGACAAGATGAAGTCTAGGCTAAAGAGGAGAAAGGAGGTATTAATGATGGTTCTAAGCTTTGCCATCAGGTCATTCAGGAGAGTAATGGTACCATTGATAGAAATGGGAAGGCAGACTAGAGAGAGCTTTGCTGGAATATGGTGAATTTAGAGTGATGGTGAGACACTGATTAATAATTCTCCAGCAGATATTTGGAGTAATTTCAGTCATGTGGACAGAAGAGCTGCTAAGTTGACTATCCATGTGCACATGTGGAACACTGCCTGCAAATCAGCTGGTCCTAAATTCAATCAGCAAACAAGATAAATCACTAAAACATATCTGTAACCTCAGCCTGGATGAAAAGCCTATGATCCCCATTTTAGGATCTACTTTCATGCTCTCAGAATGAGTCAGGCTCAGTCTAGATGGCTGCATTCAATTTTGGGGGGCATATTTTAGGAGGGATTACAGATCACTTGAGGTGACTAACCAAGACAATGAAAGAGAAGACTTAGAGAAACGTGACAGTTAACTTTAGATGTGAGGAAGGATGCTATGTAGAAGAGCAAAAATATTTTTTTTCTTCTCAAAGGGAGAACTAGGCTCAGTAGGCTGAAGTTATAGGGAGGGAGAGTTTAGGAACATAAGGCTGTTTTATAAAGCCTAAAGTATGGGCTACCTCATGGGTAGTGAGTCATGGTGGGAGGGGATGTAAGCAGAGGCTGGAGAAGAATCACTCCCAGGGAAGCCATAGGAGGGCATCCCTGCTATCAATTAAAATTGGCCTGAGTAATTTATTGAGTTCCTTCTATCTGAAGGCATCTCTGATTGTAGGTTTACTGGTAAGAGTATTAGGCTTGGTTTAGATGGAAAAGTTTTTGCGGTTGTTAATTAAAATTCTATGGAAGTTAATAAACATGGCTCATTTTAATCATCTTCAATCTCTCCAATATAATAAGGAAGCTTACTATATTATGTTAGAGGTTTGGAACTTAAAGCCTAGAGAGATTCTGTGTCTTCTTGTCCAAGATCACAGAGAAAAATGGTGACGGAAAACTAAATGTCCTATTTTCTGACTCCTCACACAGATCTCTTTCTTTTACTCTTGTCTTAAATTTTCATTAAAAGCAATGACTTCTCCCAGAGAGATAGTAAAATGAGTCTGGGCTAAGAACCTGAGCATTGTAGGTCTTGCTCTCACTCTGCCTCTAATTAGTTCAATAGTCCCTAAGGCTCTTTAAGTCACAGTTTCCTCATCTGTAAAATAAAAACACTGGATATAACAACCTTGACATGTTCTGCTCTGAATTTTTATAAATCACAGGTATAGATGCAAAATACAAAATGGATGAAGATGAATAAGAACCTCTAAGTGGGGCCTGCAGGTCGTGTGGTGGTTAAGGTGTTGGTCTCCCCACATGGTTGACCATGATTTGAGTCCCAGACCTGGCAATTTGAAACACGCCGTGTGTGTGTGTGTGCCTGCCCAAAATCCCAGGAGGAGAATGGAGAAGGGATTGGGGCATGGCCATCCCCCCTAGGGAGGTGATTTCTCACTTTCTCTTTCACTGACTCTATGGCAAGAGCATGTGCCCTATGGCAAAAACCTGAAAAGCAAAAACAAAACCCCCAAAATAAAACAAGAACCTCTACGAACACAGAAATGTGATCATGACCGCAAATAAACTTGGCTTAAAATAAGTGGATCAACAAGGCTTAAAACTCTTTCTAAAAGTGGACACCATGCTCTGAGAAGATTCCACATGGATACTGGGAACTAGATATTTCAGGGCACAGGCGAAATGAAGATTTTCTACTCATAATTCAGCCTCCAGCAAGCAAAGCTAGTGTGCGATCACTACAGAACGGCAATCTGATTCTAGAACACCTCTGTCTGCTTGCTCCTGAACATTGAGGCTTAACTTCAAGAATTTGAAAGAAACACGCCATTCATCAGATGACAAGAAATCACCGTCGGATCACGAGAAATATGGGAAAACGAGAAAATACCTCTCCTCCAGTGGAAAAGAGTAACTCTCCTTCATCCACAAACAGTTCGGTGAAAGTCATGGAAATGTCTGATAAGGAATTTAGAGCATTCGTAATGTCGAAGCTAACAGAGATGGAAGAAAAGAGAGATAATGAACTGCTAAAGAGAAAGGAGAAAGAAGTTGCCGAGTTCCAGGAGATGAGGAAATTCTTGCAAGATCTAAAAGAGGAATTACACACTTTACGAAAGACTCAAACGGAACTGCTAGAGATCAAGTCTATAATACAAGAAGTCAAAATCTCCCTTGAAAGTATTAAAAGCAGACTAGATCATTCAGAAAATAGAATCTCAGATGTAGAAGAGAAAATGGCTGGCTTAGAAAAGTCCACCACGAAGACTGAGAAAATGGCTCAAAAATTTGAGAATGATATGCGAGAAGTACTGGATACCATCAAACGTCCAAATATCCGGATAATTGGCATTCCAGAAGGTGAAGAGACCCATAAGGGCATTGATAATCTATTCCATGAAATCCTGCAAGAAAACTTTCCAAACCTAGAGAGGCATTCGAAGATCCAGTCCCAGGAAATACAAAGGACCCCAAATAGAATCAACCCAAGAAGATCTTCTCCAAGACACATTATAGCCACGTTGACCAAAACCGCAGACAAAGACAAGATACTAAGATTGGCAAGAGAGAAACATCAAGTTACCTACAAAGGACATCCCATCAGGCTAACAGCAGATCTCTTATCGGAAACAATGCAAGCGAGGAGAGAATGGGAAAATATATTCAAAGTGTTACGAGAGAAACAGTTTCAGCCAAGAATACTGTACCCGGCAAGATTATCTTTCAGGTGGGAAGAAAAGACAAGAACATTCTCAGATAAACAAAACCTGAAAGAATTTACCAGCACCAGACCAGATCTCCAAGAAGTTCTCAAGGGTGTGCTGTATCAAGAAAACTAAACACAGACACACGGAAATAAGAGTAAAAAAACTATGAAAGTGGCCAACTTAATCAGAGGGACAAGTCTGGAGTTGAATATTATATCCCAGAATTTAATCAGGAAAATTGAACCAGAACAGAAGATAAAAGTACATGAGACTGATAGGTTCATGCACCTTCCATTTGAACAGAATCCTAACTTGTTTCCTGGCTTTAAGCAAAGTTCCTTGGCATTTCTTTGAGTTAAGTTAAAACTGGTTTTCTTAGTAGTAATGAGTGAACTCACCATTGAAAGTAGTTAGATTATGTAGGAAATTGTGTGATCAATGCAACGTGGGTGGGAAGGGAATGAAGGACAATTGTAGACACCGGAGGTGGTGTGAGAGGAGGGTGGGAAGGGACAGAGGGTCAGAAAGAGGGGTGGAAGTAATTCTAGGAACTAGTAATGGAAAATTTTTTGTAATGTGCATGATTGTATCACTATGCAGTGTGTACTGGATGGGAGATTGCATTTTGTATGCTGTGATGAAGCTTAGGGAAGGAATGTAAATTGAGTTACAAAAAAAAAGTTTCAGAAAAAAAAAATATATATATATTCAATGACTGCAGTAGGATATGTAGCCACAGCTAGGTGCTACTTTATAGGATGCGTAAAGTAAGACTTGTGTTCATGGAAATGTGTGTATCACCTGTGTTTGCTATGACGGTATTTGGATTGATTAGGGTCTTTGGCGTTACAATAAAATGTGAGGAGAAAACAGTATAGAAAGCAAACATAGATACCAGAGACTGTGGGAGGAGAGTGGGAGATGGCAGAGGGTAAGAGAGAATCTAGGATGGGGGGAAAAAAGCAAAACATACAGAAGACAAGAAATGGAAGATCATTTGCTGACAATAACATGCTTGTTGATGTGCTTGATTGAGACAATATATAGTGTAATTTGGAGGGAAAATCTCATTTTGTATGCTGTAATGATGTTCAGAAAATGAATGCAAATAAATAAATTAAAAAAAAAAATAATAAAAAAAAAAGTGGACACCACAATCACATTCCATAGTCCAGAATTTAGCACTCGCTCATAATCCCCTCTCATTCTATCTCCCTGGTCTCACTTTCCTCCCACCACTTCTATAACCCCCTGTTTGAAACTAGACTATTGGCTCTTCTCTAAGTA
The DNA here is from genome assembly GCA_026018925.1 of Tupaia tana. NCBI lineage: Eukaryota > Metazoa > Chordata > Mammalia > Scandentia > Tupaiidae > Tupaia > Tupaia tana. The sequence goes on from JAKSZU010000006.1 coordinate 175,105,493, forward strand.
ATCTGTGAATTTCCTCTTCCACATGTTGACTCCATTGTTTCTTCTACATTAAATCAGCATCTTTCCCTATCTCCATATTTCCAAACCTTTCTCTACTTTTTAATGCCAACTAAAAATGATAAGTACATCAAGAATCTTTCTGAACCTTCCCAGCATTTACCTATACTCATCCTATCCCTTTCAACATTCCTGCTTATATTTTACAGATATGTCCTTCTCTCTCTGCATTTTAAACTTCTTGACGGCAGGGACTCCATATTATTTATCTTCCTATCACTCACAGTACCTGGCCCAGTACCTTCCACAAATGACACAATATAACATATTTAATATGTATAGAAGATAAAGTTGTCTCAACTTTAAATGTATCCAGAATTAGAATTCTTTAGCAGAAAGTTATAGATCATGTGGTTCCATTTTTCTTCATGTGAGGAAAACAAGATCAAGAGAAGCTGACTACCTGACTGTGGTCACATTGCTATTCTATTTAGGATCAAAACCAAACTAGATCAGCACTTTCCTAATCCCCAAACTGCATCTCACATAATGATCTGTCCTTTCTTTTTCCATATGGAGCAATGCTAATAATACATACAGATATAGGAACCTAACAATGAATGGGAACCCATTACATTCATTAACATAAAACAGGTGCATGCCAGCTGAACCTAGCATTTCCCATTTCTTTTCTATATTTTCTTGTTCCATGTTCTTTCCTGTTCATCTGTCCCCTTTGGGGAGAGAAAATGATGCCTGACAGCATTGAGGGTCACTGTGGTGATTATCACCTGGAGACAGGCAGAAGTCTGATAGCACTGAGGCCGATCAGTGGCCACCACACAAGAGGCTGCTTAGCATTTGGTTTGCCCTCGTGCTTCCCCTGATCAAGTGTTACCTCCTGGCACACTTTGAACAGGACTGAACCACAGAAATGCTGTATTCTAGAAAACAAATATGTACACCATAAGTTGGTTATGCTACAACAAGAATGTATAATTTCTATAGACTATTTTGGCTCATTCCTTTATTTGTCCACAAGCATTTCATGAGTGCCTCTTTCATGCCAAGTACTTGACATACTGTTTTGCACTAGCTTGTGAGCTCGCCCAATCTAGTGAAGGGGCAGGTAATTTGGTAAAAGATTACAAGCCACTGGTCAGTATAGGATTAGAGAGACATAGAGACAAGATGCTATGGAAATTGAGTTATTGGTTGACAAGGGTGGTGTGGGCCTGGTTGAGATTTGAGCTGGTTTTTGAAATATATGAAGGAATTTACCAGCCAGACAAGAGTGAAAACCATCCCCCAAAGAGTGAACAGAATATGCCAAGGTTCAGATATAAGAGAACCACATCGTATTCAGAGAACCAGGGAGTGAGGAGTTGCAAGGGGGCAGGTTGCACTTGGGGCAAATGGTAGGAGCCAAGACCTGCGTGGCAGGTGGGAGAGAGAAGGCGAGGGCTTTCTGTGCCCTTCTTTGGAATCTACTTGCTCTTGAAAGTGAGTGGGAACCATGGAGAGATCTTAATCTAGGAGGGACACGACTAGGTTTGATTTACACATACATTACTCCTAAGAACAATCCTGTGATGATTCTCAATGAGAAAAGTGAAGACAAGAGAACTTTAACACTTCCAGGGATGCTGAGCTCAGAAACAGCAGTGCTGGACTAAAATGCAGGGCTCTTTCTAAGATCTCTGCAACTACTGTGGATAGGAAGGATGTGTGCTGGGAGACTGGTGGGCCCTGGTTCAGACATGAGTTGTTTACAGTGTGTTTCTCTCTCTCTCTGAAATGTAGTAATGAGTCATCTTTTCTCCTTCGTGGAGAGTAAAGCAAGCAAACCAACAAAAACAGCCTCAACTTTCCAACTCAAAAATAGAAAATAGCCCTTAGGAGATGTTTGCTCACATTTCCTTGAGCGCAAGTAACCAAAGAGCTGTGGCATCTGTTAATTCTCATAGGAATGGAAGGATCTTGGGTTTGTGATCTCATTTGTCTCTCCCCCCTCTGTAGTTCCTTCAGGTATACACATATGGTCTTCTTGAAGTAAATATCATAATAAACTTGTGTGTGTTTACTTTGAAGGTGCCGACCTTGCCTAAGAGGAAATAGCAAGCTTAAGGTGGGTCCTGGACAATGGTAGGGCTACAGGATTTTTGCTAAAAGTGAGTCTTTTGTTTTAGGAAAAACATTTGCCTGTGTTTATTAATGTGATGGAAGGGCTAAGAATATTCTCAGGTGTGATGTAATGTCATAGTCTCATTTTGGAACCAGCAGAAGAATTTTTCCTATTGAGATCAGAAATGATAGTCAAAATATGTAAGGGTCAGTAAGATCTCTGCACTGAGTAACCAGACCGGACACAGGAAAGAAATTGGTTGGCTGCAATATCAACTCTGTTAACACCCATCAGAGAAGGTACATTCTTTGCAGAAGTTATAACCTTGAATGTCTGCAGCCTTACAGCCCAGACAGTAGCCTAGGTTACCCTTCTCCTGAGGATCCTGACTGGAGTGCTGTACACTTCTCTTTGTTCCTGCTTTCTGGAAAGAGCCCAGAAAGAGCATCACCAATTCCAAGGGTTGAACGAGCCTGTTGCTACAGTGGTGCTTCTTGAGGTCAAAGCCAAACAGCTGCTCCTTTTCATCTGCTATCTCAGTGGGAGGATAGGGTGACCCCATTCACTCAGGGGCTCTTTGTCTTTAAGAATTCTGTCTGACCACAGAGCACTTTCACCCTTACATGCCTCTAAAGGTAAATAAATGTAATTTTAGTCTTTCTGTTTAGACATGTTCGCAATAGTTAATATTATAAATGACTTGACCCATATTAAAGAAGTCATTGGAGGAAGAACAATCTATTAAAAGCCTGCAATTCTTCACATATAAATTGGAGTTTGCGGACAGTGCTGAAGGCCCTCTTTGTACATTATCTGTGCACAGAGGTAAGAATCTAGCCTTTATAGATGAACCAGTAAAATGTAGAGTACTATCGCAATGTAGATTATTAAGCTACAGAAGCTCAGCTGCATTAGAAGCTCAGACAGTCAAGTGCCTCATAATGTAGCATGTCCCTTTTATTAAAGCAATGGTAATGCAGCTAACCTGTAGGCAGTGCGTGGCTTCAGTGGTCCGTCACAGAATTTTTGCTGGTTTGGATCACATTTTCCACCTAGGTTCTCCATCTCTGCTCCAAGTTTAATGTTAAAACTCTTAGAGTTGCTGTCAGGACTTTCAGCACATTTGCTGGCAAAATAATTGGTCTGGTACACTCGAATGGAGGCATTATGCCTGTATTCCAGGTAGGAAGGGAGAGGGTGATGTTGTTCTGGTCTCAGTTCATCACTGCCTGGAGGAGAAAACCCACAGTTAATAATTCCTTTTCCTGGGCCTTTGGTGATTTCAGTGATTTCTAACTAGGCTTCTAAAGCTCCTTCCTCACCCACTATCTCTGGTCATTCCCAGAAAACTGATTCTGTGATCTAAAAGGGTGCTATGAAATTCTCCTAATGAAATGAATCTTAATTCATCTTTTCTAAAATATAAGTAAATAAATAAAGTGTGTTTATGTGCATATGTAAAACACACATCACAGACCTACACGCACATGCATATACCATCATTTTTTAGGAAATAAAAATGAGGGCAGCTCACCGTATCAAAGAATAACGCGTCTCATAGCCCTGAAAGTTGGACAGCTCCTCAATAAGCTCTCTTTCTTGCCAATAACCATTGTAGCTGAACTAATAAGGAAACCCTTATGACCTGGGAAATAGGGAAAAGATAAGAGAAATCCTGTCCCTGGTGAGAGCAGTCATCTCACAAGTCACGCTCCACATGCCATTCTCAGATTGATAATTGCCCTTTGTGTAGCCTTCTGTTATCTTGAGCACAGTTTAACCCTGGCTCAATTTTGGCCCCTCAGAGCATTTCCCAGAACTCTTCCCCTGTCCTCCCAGCCTGCTGTGTGTTTTGGCACTGCAAATTTTCAATGTTGGCTGGAGAAAAGTATAATTAGGAAGATAAATATAGAGATCAGATACCATTTACAATGAACTTCAAGGAGTGACACTATGGGGAGTTCATCGCAACATCCCAGACTTTTGTTTAATAAAATCCTTTCACAATGACTGGGTCTTGGAAATATTATTTTGTTGGTAGTAGTTGAAAAGAAATGTCTTTAGCATGAGCTTATATGCTATAAATGAGACATATATGAGATGGATTGCTATCTTAGATTACTTAGACCATAGCCCACCTTCATGGACATCAAAAATGGAAACCTATTTGGCTGGAGAGCACGAAGCTGCTTTCTGGCATGTGACTTCATTTTGGTCACTACTTTACATCACGTAGTAAAACATAATCTTTGTTGCAGTGTAATTAAATCTAAGATATTGCCACAGTTCACCAATTTATCTTCAATTATGAGCTGTGAGGAAATCTGGGACACACCACTGACGCTTAAAATTATTTAATTAATTATACATAACCATCTTTAGTATAATTAAATAAAATGTAAAATCACATAGACTTAAGTTAGATACCCAATGAAACCAAAGTACCTTTTAGCCTAGAAACTGCTGACATAGAGGCTATTCAGGCTAGGCAGTTAGGGAAAATAGGAGAGTCAAGATGGAGTACTGACTGAGACTCCAGGAGACCCCAAAACCAGGCAATCTACCCCAAACCAGTTAGCCTACTATAACATGATGGAAAAATAACTTTCCTTCCTGATCTCTGACCCATATCTGTACTGTACTTTGGAGACATACAAACAAAATAATTAAGAGGTAGGGACTCAGGACAGTACATCTCCTAAGTTTGGAATTTTTTTTTTTTTTTTTTTGAGAGATTTTCGCTATAGGGCGCGTGCGCTCGCCAGACAGACAGAGACAGAGACAGAAAGCGAGAAATCACCCCCCAGGGTGGATGGCCATGCCGCAATCCCTTCTCCTCCATTCTCCTCTCGGGATCTTGGGCATGCACGCACACGTGCCCGGTGTGAGTTTTAAGCCACCGAGTCCGGGACGCGAACCTCGGACGACTACTTGGGAGTACAGCAACATAGCCATTATGCTAACTGCTGGTCCCCTAAGTTTGGAATTTTAAGTGCTGGGACCTAATGGAAATAATAGGCCAATTAGCTTAAATGAATGGAAAAGTATGGTCCAAACAATTAGTTCATTCTAAGAAAACCACACTTGGGGCCAAAGACAATCTTACTTCCTGCCCAAAAAATGCTGGTCTTATTACATTCCAGAAAGAAGGTAATGGTCTTTTATGAACCAGAGCTTTTAGGCAAAAGGGTCTCCTGACCTCCATATGCACTCCAAAATTAGGAAGAATAACTGCCTCCATCCAGCATGTCAGTCCCCTCACATGGGGAATGCATGCACCACCTGAGAGCAAGAACAGACAAAGGCCCTCTGACCCAGATAACACCCCCCCATTCCAGTTCCACATCGGCAACCTACTTGGGGCCCACTCTCTGCTTGGAAGCTCTGCTCTACCTTCTCTCTCTTAATAAACTCTGCTTGCTTACCTATGTCTGCATCTCTAATTCTTCATGAGCTGCAGACAAGAATCTGTGTCCTGCTACAGGTGCTAGGTCTGATTACCTCTGCACCCCCTGTGTTTCTCATAACATTGTTTTAGTATTTTTTAGAGCAGTAATTTCCCTCTTACACACAAATGAGCCAAAATTGTCAGGAATGTTTAAGAAACTCTTATGCAGCACTTAAAACAATTTCGAAAAAAATAACAGGAAAATATATTTACATTATTCTAGGTTCAAACATCTCTTCTGGAAAAATAACATATAAAACCTCAATAGCTAATACATACATGGACATGTGTGCCCCAAATACAGTTCTCCTATAGGGGTTGTGACAAATGTTGGTATAAAAAACTGAAAAGACCAGACTCTAGTTGTATGATGTGGTGATAACTATTATCCATCATGTAGGAAATCAGGTAGAAATTGAATAATTTAGTAAATTAGAGAATGAAACATACTATTTGAAATTCAGTGGAGAAAGTAGGAATGTTTCTCATGTCATGAACATCTTTTCCCTCTTTCAAACTTTTGGATATTTTTGTGAATTGGTGGGTGGTTTGGAAGTATATGGCTGGTTGAAGTATTTGAGACAGGGAGGGGTGAAGAGAGTTGAACCATATTGCTGTTTAATGGCAGAACAAGATTTTGGGTATTTTTGTGAATTGGTGGGTGGTTTGGGACTATACGGTGGCTTGAGGTATTTCAGATAGGGAATGCTAAAAAGAGTTGAAGTATATGGCTAAGTAATGGGAGAGCAAAATAGGAGGAGTAGCACAGAAGACTGGATGAGTAAATGTTTGCAATGGGCTTCCACTGGTACCTGGCATATAGTAAGGGCTCAAAGAATGATGATAATTGTTTTTATTATTATTACAGTTACATTGTTATTATTCTCCCATTTAATAACTAAACTGAGGGCCAGTCCCATAGCCTGGGGTTAAGAGAGCCAGATCCCACATGGTTGACCAAGTTGTTTGAACCTGGCCCTAGTGTGTGTGCCCCAAATCCTGAGAGGATGGCGAAATGGAGGAAAAGGGATTACAGTGTGATTATGCTCCATTGGGGGATGGTCTCTCTCTATCTCTCTCTTCTTCTGTGTGTGTGTGTGTGTGTGTGTGTGTGTGTGTGTGTGTGTCTGGTCCTTCTAAGCACCCTCTGACAAATAAAAACTAAGAAAATTAAACCAAGGAGACAATAGGCTTTATTGCCAAGAGAGTCTTGGAGCAGTTTTGTTGTTGTTGTCATTGCACTTCTCTTTATTCAGCAAAGAGGTGAATGATACAAAGATTAAGTTTTCTGTTCTTAAAAACTGTCACAGAAAGAGCACCCACATGACCTTTGAGAAAGCAATTCTGGAGCTTACAGTAAAATTAACTCATGATAACTCACCATCAGCCTCTCTCACCACCACTGTGAAGTACTTCACAGCTCCATTGGTGTCGCTGAACCAGCTGCAGTTGACAGTGAAGTTGATGGAAGATTTGCTAATTAGCACATCTTTTTCATTCACACGAATATGTGGAGGTGGAGGAGGGGGGCCTAGAGAAAAACAGGTGGAGAAAGAGCTAAGAGGGGTCATAACTCTGCTTTCACATCATAAACAACAGCTAGTGAAATGAAGGACTGCGCTCACCTACACACCTCTGCATGTGTGTATGTGTCTGTTTATGTGCTTCAAACTCGTAATCAAGAAACTCCTCCTTCCTGACGGGAAGTAGGCACAGGAAGTGATTTACCAGTGGCACATTAAACGTAATGAAAGGCAGTTCCTCAGCAGGATTTTCCAAAGAAATAACTTCAAATTGCTCAAACATTCCATTATAGCTCTGTATCAGGCAGAGTGATGTATTTAAATACTAACTCACTTAGATTCTTTAAGATCATGTAACCTGTTTGCTATCAGGGTGCTTTTCGCAGAGAAATGTTCCCATTTCCTGGAGCCTTTTAGGTCCTGTTCTCCAACTGACAACAAGATGGGCTTATATAAAAGTGAACTGTATGCCTGTGACTAACGGTGGCAGACATAACAGAGAAGGGTATAAAGTCCCTCCACCACGGGTGACAGAAGACACCACGCACCCCGCCGGGTCACTTACGGTCTATCATCGTGATAGTGCTATCTTCAACCACCTCGCTGGTCATGCCGGCCGACTGCACCTTGATGGACACCAGGTATCTCTTATGGGGCACTAACATCATGATGTTGAGCAGAGATTTTTCCTTCTCCAGCTTTCTAGAAAACTCGACTTCTTGGGTGTCCATTTTCCGGCATTCAATGCTATACCCATCAAAGTCAGAATCAGGAGGGATCCAAGAACAAGCAATGGCTGTGGAGTTCTGAGGCCGGCAGTGCAGGTTCTGTATCTTGTCTGGCTCTAAAGAAAAGTGAGGAAGAGACAAGTTGAAAAAATCAGGAGATACATTTTTATTTTGTTTCGGCTCCTTTGGGCCAAAGAGTTCTGATTTAAATAAATAGTTTTCAAATTTTACTTGATTTATTGTAATTACCAGGGAGAGGGAGAGAGAGCCTCCCAATGGGGCATGCTCACCTTGCAAACTTTTCCCTCTGTTTTTCCATCCCATCAGGATTTGGGGCATGCACACACATGTTTAATGTTTTTCAAGTTTCTATGCAGGGACTCCCAGGGCAGTTAGTCATGTGAAATCTGGCTCCCTACACACAGCACTTAGCTACTTACTGTGCTACTGGGTCAGTGCATATTTGATTGTTTTTTGATGGAAAAAATTCTTGTGGATCTCCAAGGGGATTTCTGCCTGCCAGACCCACTTCGAGAAACATTAGAAGTTAAGATGCTGTCTAGGAAATGGCTGACAACACAACTGGAAACACAGACGTACATGTGGGCACTGAAATCAAGTGGCAGTAGTCAGAAAATAAAGCAGAATAGAGCTTAAAAGTATGAGGGGTAGGGGTCAGTAGGTGGCGTAGTGGTTAAGGCACCAGATTCCCACATAGCTAACAACACTTTGAGTCCCAGACCTGGCGGCTTGAAAATCACACCAGGTGCATGTGCCTGTGTGCCCAAAATCCCAAAAGGAGAATGGAGGAAAAGGGATTGGGTCATGGCCGTACCCCTTGTGGGGCGGGTGATTTCTCACTTTCTCTTTCACTGTCTCTCTTTGTCTCTCTCCAGAGAGCACATGTGCCCTATGGCAAAAACAAAACAAAAGAAAGTATAAGGAGTCTCCAGAATATTCATTATTGTATTATATTAAAAAAAAAAACTATGCGTTAATTTCAAAATTGTTTTATATTTTTCCGCAAATTAGTTTGAAGTCCCTGTACAACTTGGCTAAACTGAATACAAATTTTATTTACCAGCTGTGCACTCTTGAGCCAATGACATCTCTATTTACCATCTGTAAAACGGGGTGATTAAGAGCACCTCCTTAGGGTAGTTATCGTAATGGTTCCATTCCGTTTACATGCACCGCCATCTCGGACAGTGGCTGGAGCAGTATGGATGCTAGCTCTTACACTGAGCAAACTGAGAAATTGCAATCCTGAATTCTCATCCTCCAGGCCCTGACTTCTGTCTCTCGCCTCCATGTTTTTGCCTACCCTTTTCCTGCTCACGTTTACCTCCCCAGTTCCAGGCACTGAACCTGCTGGTGGTTCCCAAGTAGTTCACATTCTATCTCCCTGTGCTTAGAATCGTTCCGTTTCTTTCCGCCTACCAGAGTGGCTGACACACAGTAGGGTTTGATAAATGATAATTGACTTCATCTGTTGTTGTGAATGACACAACAAGTAAAAGGTTTAGTCTAAAAGGAAAGCACTTACAAGACCATGCAGGTTAATGACTAAACTCCATATTCCTCCTCAGTGAGCGAGATGCCCATCATGTCTAATTATAAGCTATGAAGCTAAATTGTATGGTTTAGATAAGTCGGTTTTTAGCTTTAATTTTAGTAGCTGAGCCATTTAAAAAAGGAATGTTCTCAGATCCCCAGTGTGTAAGATCAGAGGTCTGGTCCTGTGTATTAAGTGAGCATTTAGGGTCAGGGATACTACAGTTGAGGGGAGACCTCCTTACCACCTCCCCTTGCTTGCCCTCCCCTCCAGGAATTTCTGAGAAACTCTCAGGCTCTGGAATAATACTTGAAAATTTAGGTCTAGACCATCCATTTCATTCCAGGAACTGAAAGACGTATAGAGAGTACAATTACAAGGCCTGTCCTTTGTTTGGTTGACATTAGCACAAAATACAGTAACAATTCTCAGATGGCAATAATCAACAAAGTCAAATCATCAGAAAGGCTCATAAAAATCTTTATGTAGAGGGAAGGACTTGAAAAAGCAAGGCAAAAGAGAGTTATGTCCGACCTTAAGGACACCAAATAAAATCTACTCCATTTTATGGGCCCTGTTACAAATTTATTATTTTCCTCTCTTCTCCACCTCCCCACATTAAAATTATATGTCCATTTAAAAACCTTGTAAATAGAACTGGGTACATAATTTCCAGGGCCCAGTGCCAAGTGAAAATGTGATGCTGTTGTTTAAAACTATTAAAAATTTCAAGGTAGTATTAGCAGAGAATTGAACAAGTGTGGTGCCTCCCCATGCACAGGACCCTGTGTACCTGTACAGCTGGTGTCACTGGCCCTGCTATGTCATTTTTCAGGTAACGAAAGACCCATTACATACATAATCCTCTAGGAACTCTGTGTAGACCTAGTAATCCCTTACAACAACAGGGCCTAGTACTCTGATTTGAAATACAACCTTCTTTTCTTGACACAAGTTTTGTTATAGGAATTTCTGTCCTAAACAATCGCAGCTATGAAACACTCACGTTTATGTGCTGCAGGATGAATTCTTACTTCATATCAATGTCTACAAATGTCAGCTATGTCTCAAGAGGTTAGATGAGAATGATTTAGGGAAAAAAATATACAAAAATTTTTCACAAGAAGAATTGACTTTTGAGGGAAGCAATAATTGTGTTTTTTTAAACATTAACTTCTTGTTAATCTTCTGACCCTTCAAACCAAATCACGGCTGAGAGCCAAAGATACCTTCATTAGCCTTACAGAAGTCTTTAAAAATATCCTTTCTAATCCCTAATTCTGATAATTCATGGAAAGGTTAACATGAAAATTTGCTTTGATCTCTTCTCTCAATTCCTCCTATTTTCTCCTCTTCACTTCTAAATCCCACTTGTCTTCCAAGACTCAACTCATATCCCCATTCACTGAGAAATGAGTACTATTTAATCCTAACAAATGAAAAATTGAACCAAGAAACCAATAACTCTTCTTGGATCCATAAGAGAGGTGAGGACACAGGCAAACTGCTGTCCCCAAGATAGAAAAGACAGACAGATGAATAGAAGGAGTTAGAGTTTACTGGAGCAGAGACAGGGGAGTGAAAACCTCCATGGGAACTGGTTCTGGAGTAAAAAAAACTTAAATTGCAATGGAAGAATTGCTGTGGGCTTAGTGTGGACAAGTCTGAGAGCTAGAATCTCCATGAAGACCCAATCACCAGGGCTCCCATAGTGTTGTGAGTTTTAGCTCTGGAAACAAGTAGGTTCTCACAGAAAATATTGGAGAAAAATTTCCGTATGCTTTTTGTAGGAGGAGGGGGAAGAAAAGAAACACTTTGAAGCACTTCAGAGCACTCTGTAGTGGCCATCTCCCCTAGGGGGTGATTTCTCACTTTCTGTCTCTCTGTCTCTCTAGCAAGAGCATGTGCCCTAAAAAAAAAAAAAAAAAAAAAAAAAAAAAAAAAAACTGTATCTGACATGAAGACTCCTTTTTGGTAAGCTTAATAAATTAGACACAGCTCAGAAAAGAATCTCTGAGCTTGACATTTTATCAATAGAACTCCTCTAAAACTGAAAAGCAAAGAGAATAAATACTGGGGGGGGGGGGGGGGGGGAGAAACAGACTCGCCAAAGACTATGAAGCAACTACAAAAGGTACAACATACACATAATAGAAATACTGTAAGAGAGAAGGCAACTAAAGAAATTTGTGAAGCAATAATGACAGAGAGTTCCACAAATTAATGTAAGGAGAATAAATGTTAAAAAAAAAAAAAAAAAACTACACTTAGGCATATTACTCCCACACTGTAGAAAACCAAAGATAAAGAAAAACTCCTGAAAGATGGGGCTGGCAGGGGTGGGGGTAGAGTAAAAACAAACAAACAAGCAACCTTATCTACAGAGGAGCAAAGATAGGAATTACATCTGCCTTCTCAGAAATCCAGAAAGCAAGAAGAGAGTGAATAGAAATATTCAAAGTGTTGAGAAAAAAGAGTATCTACTATGTGCAAAATGTTCTTCTAGAAATTGAGAATAATATAGAGATGACTAAGGCATTAGACCTAACCTCCAGGAAAGAAGGTGAATCCAGGAACCAGCAGATGGCATAATGGTTATGCCATTGGACTCCCACATAGTCGACCATGGTTCAAGTCCTGAATCCAGCAGCTTAAACCTCACACTGGGTGCGTGTACATGCATGCCCAAAATCGCAAGAGGAGAATGGAGGAGAAAGGATTGTGGAATGGCCATCCCCTCTGGGTGGCTGATTTCTTGCTGTCTCTCTGGTGAGTGCACACACCCTATAGCAAAAATCTCTCTCTAAAAAAGAAAGAAGTTGAATCCAAAATAGCCATAATACAAGGTAGAACAGATAATAGATTGGGAAAAAAAAGATGACATGACTTTCATCTGCAAACATTAATGATCTGCAGAAGATAGCAAAGGGTTTATGGCAGAGTTGACACCTAGCTAAGATACTGGGTAGAGAATCTGTTAACATAAGCACTGAAAATGGGGCTGGAAGAGTAGATGGCATATGATTGACAACTGCAAAATTTTCACCATGGTTGGGGCATATAAGAAATTGAGTGCTGAAATAATTTCCTCTGAGACTTATAAACTTACTTCATTTAAGCCTGTTATTTGGGGTTTTCTATTCTATTACATACACCCAAGCCGAAACCTCACTAATACAGTCCTTAAAACGAAACAAGTTTCATTAGTCATTTCTTACAAGACACAGCATTGAGTCCCTTTTCAAGCTGATTGATCTTTTGGGCATGTCTCTTTGGTAAAAGATCTCTTAAAAGTATAACATCCAGGACTGAATATATAATTCCAGACTATCTACAAGTCTAGCTTCTAGTGGAGTTGTATGAGTTCTTAACCTGAACATCTGTGATACTGTTGGGAAAGGCAGGGTTTTTTTTGTTTTGTTTTTTAGAGATTTTTGCAATAGGGTGTGTGAGCTCACCGGAGAGACAGAGAGAAACAGAGAGACCAAAAGTGAGAAATTAACCCCCTGCCCCCAGAAAGGATGGCCACTCATAATCCCTTCTCCATTCTCCTCTTGCAATTTTGGGCATGCACGCACACATGCCTGGTGTGAGTTTTAAGCTGCTGGGTCCAGGACTCGAACCACAGTAGACTACATGGGAGTCCAGCGATGTAACCATTATGCCATCTGTTGGTCCCTAAATTATTTTATTTAACTTTTATTTATTTATTTATTTTAAATTTGACCAAACAGGGACAGAGTGACATAGAAAGGGAAAGTGAGAAAGCAAGCCACCAGGTCAGGGACTCAAACCGCAGTCAGCCATGTGAGACTCCAGCACCCTCAACCACCATGCCACCTGCTGGTCCCGGGAAAGGCAGTTTTATGTGAGCAGTACTTTCATCCCCACTTAGCCACATATGAATGGATCTTGTCTCATGGCCTGTGCCAGGCTCATCATCTTATATAGAAACATCTTTCTCTGCTGCAAGCTTAACGTATATGTTTGTGTTCTGCTAAAATGTGTGGATCATATGGCACCTGGCCAACACCAATCTATCTGCCCTCTGAGGACAGGGTACAGGGTCCTTCTATTGCAGCCTGAGAGGGGTGCATGTAACCAACTGACACCCCTTGGCTGCTGGGAGAGATCCAGTGTCTATGGGGGACCAGTGCATGCTATTGAGGCTGACCTTGCTCTGCCTCTTTCTACTTAAGTAAGGCTTTTTCTTTTTTTTTAGAATTATTTAATTTTATTTATTATTATCATTCTTTAATTTGACCAGAGAAAGATAGAAGAGAAAGAGGGAGAGTGAGAAAGCAAACTATCAGGTCCAGGACTTGAACCGTGGTCAGCTATGTGGGAGTCCAGCACCTTAAGCATCACACCACCTGCTGGTCCTGTCAGCCTTTATTTCATTCAGTGCTTGACTGTTTTTTTTCCTCTGGCAACTCGAATACCAAGGTGCAATGGGCAAAAGTGTGTAGAGTCCTGCTCTGGGTTGGATAGCTGGAGCACAGTGGTCTGCTTAACAGATTAGATTAACAGAGCCTACAATAAGCCACTGAAAACTCATCCTGAGCTTGCCATAAACTAAAGTTCTTTGTTCTTTTTTGCATGTTTCTGTTGACACACAACTACGGGATGCCAGACTGTTCTTTGGATAGAACATGGAGCACAAATTATGCCTGTTGCAACATTATTGTTTACTGAATAAACAAAAAAATACTTGCTTAAATTTCCAGTTTTCAGCTACATATTTTATCAATTACTAGTACCTATCTGATCTGATCTTGGAAGCTATATATATATATATATATATATATATATATATATACACACACACACATATATATTTGGTATTCCTGAAAAATCAATGTTCCTACACTGAAAACTTTAATTTCTTTGAGGTTTGGTGCACCAATCCCAAAATGCCTTGGGGGAAGAAACTGGTATATATTGTTGAAATATTTTTATATTTAGAATGTATAGCAACATGCTCTAATTGATCCCTCTGCTTCTAGTTTTGATCTTTTCAACCTAGTTGCTACACTGGACCCAGGGCAACTACCTAAAGGGTAAATACGATTATAATATCTCTGCTGAAATTGAGTGGCTCCAATTAGTTCAGAATAAAGTCCACAGTTATTACCATGGCACACAAGACATTTTGTGATCTGATTCTCTTAATTCTCATCTTCCATGCTCTGGCCAGTTAAACTTCTCTCTGTTCCTCTGTTAGCTGATCTCTTTCTCTTCTTCCTGGTCTTCGAATCTTTTATTCTTTCTACCTGGAATATTCCCCATTTACTTCCTCATCTCTACCTTGTGAATCCATCCTTAGGTCTCAATTTGGATGTTTCTTCTTTCCAGAAGCTCACTTGTATTGGGTCATGTGCCTTTACTATGTATTTTAATTGTATGTTAATGATTGTACTTCTTGCCCACTCTCTCTCAGTGTGAGGGAGGGCAGATTATTTCTTTATTGTCTATTGTTGTTAATACTGAATGAATGGACAAATCTATATAGAATTCTGCCTGAATTCAAATAAAACTAATTGCTAGTAAAACTGTAGATTTAAACCAAGTTCCTTTGAAATAAGATGTTGGATATACACTTCCTCTCACTCCATCTGAGCACCAAGAATAGCAAAACATGTCATACTTGTCCTCACAGATCCGAAAATTGGTTTGCTGTAGGTTTTCCAGGACTCGCCACTGACAGTCTTGACACTGAATTGGTAGGATCTCCCTGGACGAAGACCATACACAATGCGTCCTTCTGATTTTCTGTTGCTGTAGGGGTTGAAGACAGTGAGTGCGTCTCTGGGGAACCACTGCACTTCAAAATCATTGTAGTCTGTCCAGTCCGGGGGCCCCTTCCAGGTGATGGCCAAGGATGTGTTTGCAACATCAGCAAATGACAAATGACTGGGAGGACTTGGGGCTGTATGTAGGAGAAAGTATAAAATCACATAATTACATCCACACCATAACATATACAAATAAGATAGCCAAGCAACATCAGATATACTTTCTTTCTGATTAAAAAAAAAAAAATGCCTTGGGAACCAGCAGCTAGCGTAATGGCTATGTCACTGGACTTCCACGTAGTCGACCGCGGTTCACGTCCTGGACCCGGTGGCTTGAAACTCATGCTGGGCGCGTGTGCGTGCATGCCCAAGATCCCGAGAGGAGAATGGAGGAGAAGGGATTGTGGCGTGACCATCCCCCCGGGGGGTGATTTCTCGTTTTCTGTCTCTATGTCTTTCTCTGTCTGTCTGGCGAGCGCACGCGCCCTATAACGAAAACCTCTCAAAAAAAAAAAAAAAAAAAAAAAAAAAAAAAAAGCCAGAGTATGCATGTGTTTTCCAGAAAGAGATAGACAAACAGGAAGAAGAAGGCAGCCCCTCTCCCACCATGGGGCACAGCCACACTTCAATTCCTTCTCCTTGAGTCTGAATGAAGGTTGGACATGTGGTATCCAGCTCCCTTAACCACTAGGCTATGAGGCTGGCCAACATCAAATATATTTTTAATCTACTTTGTAGGAAGAGATAATATGATGAAGTCATAGTAGGAAATTTCATTTATAGGGCTTACCTTTGAGGACAGTGGAAGGCATTGTCCTCAAGTATTTTCTGTACCTTTTCTTTAATATTAATAAGCAGATTTTCCTTATCAGAGTGTTTTGTGGAGCAAAAGTATGTCCTCAATGGGTTAAGTGATTCCATCAGATTTAGGGATGAGACAATTATGTCTCATTGTGGGCAGCCTTTTGGACAGACCCCAGGTGGCATATAGATGTTCATGTTTTCTATGTGTGCCAAACATCTGGGAAGCACTGGTCATAGCTACACAATGATGATGGACATGATTATCCACACTGTGCATAGGAACACCAAAGCTTAGAGACGCTCAATGTGGTCCAGCCCTTGTAGCATGGTGGTTAAATGCTCTCCATAGGGAGCTAGATCCACATGGCTGACTGTGATTCAAATCCTGGCCCTGGTGGCTTGAAAAATATTTGTGTGCATGAATGCCCAGGACCCTGATGAGATGGAGAAGTGGAGGAAGAAGGATTATAATGTGATCATGCACCATCCTCTCTTTCTCTTTCTGGAAAGTGCGTGTGCCCTCTGGAAATATATATTTTACAAAAAAGGAAGTGTTCAGTAGTCTTCCCAGCTTCATACAAGTAAGTGGCAGAGCCTACTTAAGTGCCTACATCTTTTGACCAAAGTCTGTGCCCTTTATACACTGTACTTTCACAGTGTTTTCCCCAGTTCAAGGACTAGCACATGGTACATCATTACTGACTTTAATCCTTGTCATTAAAAACACAATTTAAATGTATTTTGGAGGGCCATCAGGTAGCATGGTGGTTGAGGAGCTGGACTCCCACATGGTTGACAATAGTTGGAGTCTTAGTCCCGGTGGTTTGAAAATCATGCCAGGTGCATGTGCATGTGTGCCCAAAATCCCAGAGAAGAATGAAACAGAAGGGACTGTGGTGTGGCCATTTCCCCTGGGGGAAGGGCATGTGGTGGTGGTGATTTCATACTTTCCTTCGTTTTGTCTCTGTCTCTCTCTGGTGAGTGCAGGTGCCCTATGGAAAAGCCTACAAAAAAAAAAAAGTATTTTTGGAAGCTACTTCCCAGCAACACTTGGCCATTGGCAAGTGGGCTTCTTACCTGTTCTGCTCTCCCCTGTGACCTGATTGGTGAGATCTCCACTGTGAGTTACCACACATAGCGTGTACTTCCTTCCAGGGATGAGGCCATGGAAGCGCCACTCTGTCAGGTCCTTGTCTTTCCAGTTTTCCTTCTTTGTACCATTGGAATTGTAGAGGATTAGCTCATAAAAGTCAAAGTCCCCAGAGGCTGGACTCCAGCTGAACCAAAGACTGTCTGTCATGTTCCGATTGGATCCCTTGAGGTGACTCACAGAGGCTGGGACTTAAACAGAAGAAAAATTCTTACTGAGAACAAAACAGAAAGAAAGACATTTTGGCCCACAGGTGAGAATACAAACTGTGTCACACACATGGACAATTAGTACATATTGTGGAGTGGGATCCTGCCTACGTTTCAGGTAAAGCAGAATTTGGAATACGTGGTTTAGAACTGTGACGTCCATCTTAACAAAACAAAACATCTATGCTTGCCACGTGTAACATGATAAACATGTAAAATGAAATCTTCATAAATGATTAGTTAATACTAAGCAAAAATTTGTAACCTTCATTTTAAAAGCCCTGAAGATGTTCATGCCAGCTCCTCCCCATCTGGTCCATCTTATTAACAGCCACTAGCCCATAAATGCCCTCTCTGGGTCTGTTTACTTCCTTTCTACCCTCATGTAGGTTCTTAGTTCTCTCATGCTCTTTCTTAGCAAAATCTGCATTGGCACTTGGGAGAAGTATTAGCAGTCCCTGCTACTATAGTATAAATTAACCATACTGCCTCCTGTCCAGTGGTGGCTAAGCTTTGTTATTCTTTGGAGAATGAGGAACTTTGCCCACTGGTGGGGGAATTCCATGAATGAACAGGAAGGACAAGGGGAGCAGAGAGCAGGTTGCCCTGGAAATGCCAACATCTAGGTGATTCTTCTGCTCTTTTCCATAATAGACAAACTGCCGAATGCCCTTAGAATGTGTTCTTCATCTGACTCCCCTCACCTTCAGGTCTCAGCTGAAATGCCTTTTCTACCTAAAGTAGTTTCTTGTTTTGCTGAGTTACTGTCACGATACGCTGTTCACTTCTCTCACAGGATTTAAGGCATTTCCAAATAATCTCCCTTTTCATTCTGCTGGCCCAGCTCCTTCCCTCTCCCCTAATGTAGAGCTCTATACGGTAAAGGGCCTTGTCTGTCTTGTTCACTGTCATTCCAATAGTGAGCCATGCGCTGACATGGAGCACTTAAAACCTATTGTCAAATGAGAAACAAATTGAACGGGAGATAAAGAGCCCACAATATTTGGGGCTGGCAGGTGGCACGGTGGTTAAGGGCGCTGGACTCCCACATGGCTGACCATGGTTAGAGTCCTGGACCTAGCGGCTTGCTTTCTCACTTTCCATCTCTCTCTCTCTCTCTCTCTCTCTCTCTCTCTCTCTCTCTCTGTTCCTCTCTGGTCAAATTAAAATAAACAAATAAAGTTAAATAAAAATAATTTAAAAAAACAAAATATGAAAAAATTGTAGATTTCATTGTTCATTTGCAGCCCAAAGAGGTGTTTTCCTCTCATGTTTTGGACCTCTTTATTTAAATTTCATCTGGTGCTGTTTGCAACTCACAGAAATCACTGCTTGTTTGTCCACTTTGTGGTTGCCCCCCAGACCTGCCTTCCACTACATCTGTGTCTTGTAAAAAGCCAGAAGGCGTAGCTACAGTTTGCTGGCAAGCAGAGGAGCCAGATTCATTTCCATCAAACTCTACGAGGTAAAGACAGAGGCAAAAGAGCAGAAGCCAGTGCAAAAAAACTGGCCACAAATTATTATCTACTGTTATATAAAATCCAAGGCCTGTTTTAGGGTCAAACGTCCTGAAGGTCACAAATTTCATATAAACTATATCCTGGCTAGAATAGGAAAATGAGGGCAAATCCAGAAAAAGTCAGTGGATCTTGTGACACTTTCCTCGCTATATTTGCTGTCTGGGTGCAGTTCTTACCTGTTCTTCCAAATAGGAAAGACTCATTGGACAGCTCCCCACTGTGAGTTACAATCACTATTTTGTACATTCGGCCTTGCAGCAAGTTCTGGAAAGAGAAGCTCTGGACCTGAGGGTTAACTTGAGCTCTATCCTGAAGAGTTCGATCCGGGTTGTACAGAAAGATATTGTACCAGTTGAGCTCCCCTTCTGATGCGGCCCAGCTGAAGGCCAAGTGTCTGGTGGAGTTCTCCGTGATCCTCAGATTGGTGACAGCTGCTGGGACTTGACAAGCCAGGGAGCAAGAGAAAGAGACTGAATTTTGGCAAATCCATGACACAGTCCCGGACTAATAGCTGGATGGATGCGCTCAGTTAGCAACTCAAAACCCCTGATCCCTGACTTGAAAAAATGCCAATTTCATGGAGACCCCAAAGCAAAGGAACCTGAAGATTGTGAATTACTGATGCTGATGCTATTAATTAAAAAGGAAAACAACAAAACCACAAGAGGATGACAACAACAACAACAAAACAGTAATGGAAAATTATCTTCATGGACATGCTATGTTTTGGGTATAGGATAAGTGTTAATATGCTCTGTGTGACTAAGTATTTTTCTAATACTAAAATCTAGTCCAGAGATCAAAAGGTATCTCTGGGTGCCAGTTGGGACCTAAGAAAGGCCTTTAGAAGGAAAGACAGTGGGAAGGAGAGACGGGGTGGGAAAGAAGGGGAAAATGAACAGGAAGAAGAAATTGGATTTAGAGATATGGGAAAGAGAGGCAGTAGGAAAAAACCAAAACAATTAAAAAATTTATATTAGAATTTTGCAACCGCTAACCTTTTTATTTTAAAGTTTATTTATTTCTTCCATGAGTGAAAGAGGCAGAGAGAAAGCAAGAGCGAGAAAACACTCTTGACAGGGTCCTGACACCACAATCCACCCACAATGTTGGCCAGCCTCGGATCCTGGGCACACGCCTGCCCAGAACACCCAGGAAGGTCTTCAGATGAACCACAAACCTTCTCAGGTGGGGCAGCCTTCCATGGCATAGTGCTCGCTACCACACCATCATCGGTCCCAGGATCTTGCCGCTCTCAGTGCTCCCTGATGGCAAGGTAGCCAAGTGCCACTAGAAATAGCCTGCTTCCAAAGCACTGGCTCAAATGCTGCCCAATTCCTCAAAAGTCTTAAGGTGCCAGTGGGAACAGAACAGACATCGGTTTTGCTTCACCTGGAGTCTTCTCCCTCAACCCCAAACATTCTTTGTCAGACACTTTTTGCTTTCTTTTCTTTTTTTTTTTTTTTTTTTTGGAGAGGTTTTTGCTATAGGGTGCATGCACTTGCCAGACAGACAGAGAGAGACAGAGAAAGAAAGCGAGAAATCACGCCCCAGGGGGGATGGCCACGCCGCAATCCCTTATCCTCCATTCTCCTCTCAGGATCTTGGGCACGCACGCACATGTGCCCAGCGTGAGTTTAAGCCACCAGGTCCGGGACTCGAACCACGGTCGACTATGTGGGAGTCCAGTGACATAGCCATTATGCTAACTGCTAGTCCCCCTTACTTTCTTTTCTTCCTATGCCAGGGCCTTAAAAGCTGACATGTCCTGTGGTTCCATCCTTTGTCCCCTTCACATTAGTTAATATTAACTGAACATTCAATCCCATTTACTTTATAGATTTAGTTGCATTTAGGTCCAAATCTTTATGTCCAGTTTCTCTTCTGAGTTCAGAGTTATATTTCTAATTTGGTCCCCTCTCTCTGCAAGTCATTCAGACATCTCAAACTCAATATAAAACTGAACTCTGTAGATTCCTTCTTGCCTCACCCTCTCCTGCTTTTCTTATCTCAAATAATGATAGTACTTTCTACCAGACATACCAGGTAGAAACTCTGGAATATTTTTGTATTCCTCCTCTAATCTATTCAGCCACCAGATTCCACCTTATGTAATGGAGAAATATTTCTCAACTATATCCATTATTCTTCATCAGGGCCCCTGCATTCATTTAGTTTTTTGTAGCTGTTACTGTTGAGGGGACATACACTTGCCAGAGACAGAGAAAGGAGAGGAGAAACACCCCCCTATGGGAAATGGTCATGCTGCAATCCCTTCTCTGTCTCCTCCTCTTTTCAAGAGTTCAGGCATGTACAAACACATGCCCAGCATGTTTCTCAAACCACTGGGTCTAAGACTCAGACTGCATGGTTGGCCATGTGAGAGCCTGAGGCCTTAACTACAAGGCCACAGAGCTGGCCTTACTTAGTTTTTTCTTTTTTTTTTTGAGAGAAAGATTTTTGCTATAGGGCACATGCACTTGCCAGAGAGACAGAGAGAGGGACAGATAGACACACAGCAAGAAATCACCCTCCAGGAGGGATGGCCATGCTGCAATTCCTTCTCCTACATTCTCCTCTAGGGATTTTGGGCATGCATGCATATGTGCTTGGCATGAGTTTAAAGCCATCAGATTCAGGACTTGAACAGTGGTCAACTACGTGGGAGTCCAGCAACATAAATGTTACACCATCTGTTGGTCCCCTCATTTAGTTTTGACCCTTAGCATCCTACAGCATAGTTGTCTCATGACCCCATTACCTCTCTGACTGCATCCCTCCACTCTTGTTCCTGCTCGCTCTGCTCCAGCCACACAGGACTCTTTCCCATCCTTCCAACAAGCCAGACATATACCCACAGAAGAGCTTTGCCTCATCATTGGCTCTGCTTGGGGATATGCTTACCCAAATTTTGCATGACTCTCTTTCTCACTTCTCTTAGAGTTTTATGCAAATGTCACATACTCAATAAAATCTTTGGAGGACTGCACTATTTAAAATCGCAAGCCTTCAACACTTGTTCTTTCACTTTCTTACTTTTCTCCTTGGCATTTTTTTTTTTTTTAACCATCTAATCTCCTCAGTGTTTTACTTATTTTGTCTATTGCCTTTATCCCCTACCAGAATATATACTTCATAACCAGGGGAGCTTATTTTATTCACACTGTATATCCAGCATTTAGAGCAGAGCCCAGCACGTAGTAGGTACTCAGTAATGAACAGGCCTCCTCATCTCTGGCCTCTTCTCCATTCAATCCATTCCCTATTCCCATTTGATTTATGTCTTAGCTTTAGGCCTTTAGGTTAGACTAGACATGAACCCAGGCATCCCACACTGTCCCAGCCTACAGAGCACAGTGTTTGAGAAACATACACTATTTGGGCTGTGCTTGATTTATCTTTTTTTTTTTTTTTTTTTTTTTTTAAGGTTTTTGCCATAGGGTGGTGTTCTTACCAGAGACAGAGACAGAGAAGGAAGTGAGAAATTACCCCCTGGAAGGATGACCATGCCACAATCCCTTCTCCTCCATTCTCTTAGGAATTTGGGCATGCATACACATGCGCCTGGCACAATTTTCAAGCTGCTGGGTCTGGGGCTTGAACCACTGTCAGTCATGTAGAAGCCCAGAGCCTTAGCCACTATACTACCTGCTGGCCCCTGTTCGATTTATCTATAAGGTGTAGATTTTTATTTAAAATAATCACTCTCTAACAAATTATTTTACTGTCTCCTTACTGTTTATGAGAGAAAACAAAAATAAACTCTTGAGGAAGGCATACCTGGAACCTTCTAATTTGGCCTCACCTGACCTTCCAGCTTCATTTTTCCATCATGCAACACATTCCTTACCCACCCATGAGTTCTCGTTATTCCATCTCTCATCTCCTGGTCTTTTCACAGGATAGTCTGTCTTCCTGAGCTGTTTTTCTACCTTCTTCCCACATGGATAATTGCTTCACTTTTCATGATGGTATTAAAATGTCAGTTTTGGGAAGATTTCTCAATTTCACTTGACCTCCCTTAGTGTTGGGCATTCCTCTCTAATATACAATCTTTGTCACAACGTATTGGCATTACTTGTCCATTTATCTGTCTTCCCCTAGTCAGTCAGTTCTTTGGGGACAAGAAGCATGCCTGATTCATCTTTTTTTGTTTGTTTGTTTTTGTTTTTTGGAGAGGTTTTTGCTATAGGGCGCGTGCACTCACCAGAAAGACAGAGACAGAGAGACAGAAAGTGAGAAATCACCCCCCAGAGGGGATGGCCATGCCCCAATCCCTTCTCCATTCTTCTCTCGGGATCTTGGGCATGCCTGCACACGCGCCCGGCATGAGTTTAAGCCACCGGGTCCGGAACTCAAACCACGGTTGAGTACGTGGGAGTCCAGTGACATAGCCATTATGCTAACTGCTGGTCCCTGATTCATCTTCATGTCACAATACAACCCACCCCCTTCAGACCTAGGTACTTAATAAGTAAGTAATAAATTGGACCAATTTGGGTATCGGAATAACGAACTTTCAAAAATGTTTATGTCCTAATCCCCAGAACCTGTGAATATGTTACCTTAGGTAGCCAAAGGGACTTTGTAGATATGATTAAGCTGGAGATCTTGAGATGGGAAGATTATCCTGGATTGTCCAGGTGGTGACCGATGGAATTGCAAGAGTCCTTCAAAGATGGAAGAGGGAGGCAAGAGAGTAAAGAAGGAGATGTGATGACAGATGCAGAACTTTGAATGATGCCACTGCTAGAAGGGGCCGTGAGCAAGGAATGCAGGTGGCCTCTAGAAGCCAAAAAAAGGCAAGTAATGAATTTTCTCATGAGGTCTCTACAAGGAACACAGCCCCGCTGACACCTGACATCTTGGTTTTATGAGTGTGAGACCCATGTTCAGATTTTAACCTTAAAAATGATAAGGTTTTTAACTAGATTAAATTGTGTTGTTTTAAGCCATTAAGTTTGAGATAATTGATTATAGCAGTGATAGAAACTAATAGTGTCAGTGTTAATGGAAAAATCTGAATTTGAGTGTGGCAGGGTGAAGCCAGAGTGGACAAGCCAACTCACGTGGAAGTGGTAAATCAAGGCTTTTGCTCCTGCTATGTTAAGAAACACATCTCACCTCCCAATGTTGCTTCACGTCTCTCCCTGTAGCTCTTGTACAGTAATAGACAAGGAGATCTCTGGTACAAACAATAAGCAGTGCTAATTACCTGTTCGGCCTTCAGTTTGGGCTTCCTTGCTAAAGAGGCCTCCGCTGACAGTTAGGATCTGTATCTTGTATTTCTTGCCCGGTGTTAGATCTTCAAATTTGTGCTGCTTGGCAGCGGCTGGCTCTGATATATTGCTCAGAAGAATCCCATTTTCATTTAGTAGCAGGATATCATATCTTTCTGCCACACCAATGGCTTTTTGCCAACTTACTATTAAGGAATGACTGCTGTATGCATTGTCTGCAGTTATTCCCTGGACAGAGGCAGGAACTGCAAAGAAACAAGGGAAGCAAGAAAATTCACGTTCCATCACTCAGGGTAAGTAACCGAGAAACACTCTCCTAAATCATCCGCTGGTCGGAGACTCTGCCTCTGCTTTACTTGTGTTGAACTGATGCTTTCTAGGTGCCCTTATGGAGTAAAGAAGAGGAAATATTTCTTGGCCTGCATTATCTGGATAACTACTTTTACTGCCAATTTTTTGTTGTTGTTGTTAATTGCCAGAGAGACAGAGACAGAGAAAGAGAGAGAAAGGACCCTTCAGTGGGGTGTGGTCACATTGCAATTCTTTCTCCTCTATTTCTCTAGCCTGTTGGGATTTGAGGCATGCACACATGTCCAATGTGTTTTTCAGGCTGCCAGAGCTGAGATTTGAATTGTAATTGGCCATGTGGGATCTGGCTCCCTTAACCATTAGGCTATGGAGCTAACCCTACTTTTTTAATTTTCCTTTTTTTTTTTTGAGAGAGAGATTTTTGTTATAAGGGCGCGTGTGCTTGCCAAAGAGACAGAAAGACAGAAAGCGAGGAATCATCCCCCAAGAGGAATGGCTATGCCACAATCCCTTCTCCATTTTCCTCTCGGGATTTTGGGCACTCTTGCACATAGGCCTGGAGTTTTAAGCCGCTGAGTCTAGGACTCGAACCCCAGCTGACTACTGGGAGTTTAGTAATATAACATTTATGTCATCTGCTGGTTCCTGATTGTCCATTTTTTTCCCTCTCAATTTGGATGGGATTTTAAAGTCAAACAGGCAGACATTAGTAAAAGCAACACTGATACAAATGCAGGGTGATGTGTATCTGTGTATCTAGAAAGTGAAAGAATGCTGAGCTAATTTACATTCACTGAATGTAGTTTGGGTGACTGGATTATGTCTCTATGTTTAGACTTTGATTCACAACATAAATGCAAGTCAAAACTACAAGCCTTAACTTACACAGTGGTATGTGTTTGAATTATAGTTCCTGATGTGAAAAGCAAAATAGTATCATTTGTTAACAGTATTTCCTGTACTAGTTTCATGTCTTTTTTCATTCTCCATAATTTCTTTAGAATTCATCCATGCCTCTGCTTTGAATTATCATTTATATGATGACAACTCCCAAATTCAAACTTTCAGTTCTAATCTCTCTCCTGTTTCTGCAAATGGCATCTCATCCTGAATGTTCCACAGATACAACTCAAGTTGCTCAACTTGGACTTCTCATCTCCCCACACCCAGCCTCAACCTTCTTATTATTCTTAGTTCCTATCTCTTGGTCCTAGTCAGAAAAGCAGCCTTCTAATAAATAAGCACAAGTGTTAAACTTCTGTGTGTTAATCTTACATCTCTTGAATCTGTCTACTCTCTCCTTCTCTACTGCCACTACCCTAGACAATATTACCTCTTGCATATATTATTGCTATAGCCTTTTGACCCATCCCCTGCCCTATGTCCTCCTTACCTCCCACTGTCCACTGTTTCTTTTCTTTTTTTCGTTTTTTTTTTTTTTTTTTTTTGGAGAGGTTTTTGTTATAGGGCGTGTGCGCTTGCCAGAAAGAGAGAGACAGAGAGACAGAAAGCGAGAAATCACCCCCTGGGGGGATGGGCACACCACAATCCCTTCTCCTCTATTCTCCTCTTGGGATCTTGGGCATGCACGCACATATGCCCAGTGTGAGTTTAAGCCACCAGGTCCAGTACTTGAACCATGGCCGACTACATGGGAGTCCAGCAACATAGCCATTATGCTAACTGCTGGTCCCACCTCCCACTGTTTCAAACTGCACACTACATCGGGTATATTTTCACAGCACTCTCACGCCGATGGCTCTTCAGTGGCTCTCTATAATTTTAAAACACCTTAACAGGCATACAAGGCCCTTCATCACTGGGTCTACCTACTTCCTGATCACATGGTGCGCACTCTTTATTCTAGCACACGAAGTGGCACATAGGTCCTCAGATGCGCCATGTTCGTCCTCACTTCCAGGCCTTTACTTCCTCTGTTGTAGCCAAGTCAATTTGTACTTTACCTAGGTGATTTCTTAGTCTCTTTAAGTATTATTTTTTCCTGGAGGCTTTCTCCAACTTTCTTGTTTGCTTCTATAACAGTCTATAATTATTTTTGTTTTAGCACTTACCATGCTGTAGTATGAGCACCTTTTACTTCTCTGTCTCCTTCACTACATTATAAGGTTCTTGAGGTAAGAGATTCAACTCTGTCTTGCTACTAAATTCCTATTTTCTAACACAGTGCTTGACATATGGTTAGAGACAGACACAGATATAATATAGATGACAGAGATATAAATAGAGACATAGTGGGGCATGGAGAAGAAGCCCAGGCACCACAACTAAATAAATGATCATAGGCATGGGAACAGATAAGAAGCCTTCTATCACAGTACAGAGGACATGAAGTTTGAAGCCAGATGGACCTAGGTTTGAATGATAGCTCCACATATTATTCAGTGTACCTAGAACTAAAGGTTTCTTAAATTTTCTGAGCCTTACTCTCCTCATCTGCAAAATGGGGATAATGATCTGTTCCTTGTGGTATAATTAGAGGTCATTTTAAATGCCTGGGAGATTACAAGTGCCTTTAGCTTATTTAGTTTTAAAAATAATAGGTTAATGGTGTATTAATATAAATAGATTATTCATTTATTACTTATTCTTCAGCTTTTACAGGTAAAGTAGATGATACAGGCATGCATGTTTCTTAAAGAATTTTGAAAAAAGGATGACATTTTGAAATGCACATAGTAATCTGTTAAAATTAAAATTTTCATATCCTTTAGCACATATAAACATGTACTCAGGGATCAGCAGATGGCATAATGGTTACATTGCTGGATTCCCACATACTCAATAGTGGTTTACATCCTGGACCCAGTGGCTTAAAACTCACGCTGGGCACATGTGTTTGTATGCCCAAGATCCCAAGAGGAGAATGGAGGAGAAGGGATTGTGGCGTGGCCATCCTCCCTGGGTGTGTGTGGGGGGGTGATTTCTCACTTTCTGTCTCTCTGTCTCTCCAGTGAGCACACACACACCCTATAGCAAAAGTCTTTCTAAAAAAAAAAAAAAAAAAAAAAAAAAAAAAAAAAAAAAAAAAAAAAGAAGGGACCAGCAGTTAGCATAATGGCTATGTTGCTGGACTCCCACGTAGTTGACCGCGGTTCATGTCCTGGACCCAGTGGTTTAAAACTCACGGCAGGCACATGTGCATGCGTGCCCAAGATCCCCAGAGGAGAATGGAGGAGAAGGGATTGCGGCGTGGCCATCCCCCCTGGGGGGTGATTTCTCGCTTTCTTTCTGTCTCTCTCTGTCTGTCTGGCGAGTGCACGTGCCCTATAGCGAAAAACTCTAAAAAAAAAAAAAAAAAGAAAAGGAAAAAAAAGAAAGAAAAAATGTATTCAAATGACTTGGCTTTTAATTATCTTTCACTTTAATTAAAAATCTCTGCTAAGGCGGGGCCAGCAGGTGGCATGATGGTTAAAGGCACTGGACTCCCACATGGCCAACCATGGTTCAAGTCCTGGAGTTGGTGGCTTTCTTTCTCACTTTTCATCTCTCTCTTTCTCTGTCTCTCTCTGATCAAATTGGAAAATAATAATAATAATAAATAAAGTTAAATAAAATAATTCTAAAACCAAAAATCTCTGTTAAGGAAGAAAAATACAAAAAAAATAAGAAAGTTCTCAAAATTACATCTAACTGTACACACTTAGGCCTTTTTTTTTAAATTGTCAGAGGACACATACACTTGCCAGAGACAGAGAGGCAGAGAGACAGAGAGACAGAAAGGGAAGGGAGAAAATATCCCCTAGTGGAATATGCTCATGCTGCAATCCCTTCAGTTCACCTCTCCATTCTGTTGGGATTTTGGCATGCATGCACACAAGCACCCAGCATGTTTTTCAAGCCGCTTGAACTAGTAGCTGAACTGTGGTCAGCCATGTGAAATCTGGCTCTTTTAACCACTTAGTCCATGGGTTGGCCCAAAGTTAAAATGATTTAAATTTAGATTTTTTTTTAAGAGAGATTTTTGCTATAGGGCACATGTGTTCTCTGGAAAGACAGAGAGAGGCAGAGAGAGAGAGAGAGAAAAAGCAAGTAATCACCCCTCAGGGGGGAAGTCCACACTGTAATCCCTTCTCCTCCATTCTCTTCTTGGATCTTGGGCATGCACTCACACATGCCCTGTGTGAGTTTAAGCCACCAGGTACAGGACTTGAATGGCAGTTGAATACATGGGGGGGGGGGGTGGGGGGGGGAGTTCAGAGACATAACCATTACGCCATCTGCTGGCCCCAAATTTAGATATTTTGACCTGTGACTAGCTAAGCCCATTCACTGTCCCATTACAGAGAACCATGAGAAATTCTACAATTTGGCCCCTCTCCAGGTAGACACTCACCTGTCCTCCCGAGGGCATCTACAAGGTTGCTTAGGGACCCGCTGACTGAGGCAATAATGATCTGGTACTGCTCCCCAGCTTCCAGTCTGTGGAACGTGTACTCAGAGATGTGCTTGAGAACAGTCTGTGACTCCACCTTCTGGTTCTGCCTGAATGCCGACACTGTGTAGGAATCAACGTCTCCCCCGCCAGGAGTCCAGCTCACTCTCAGACTATCTGTTGCCCCATTGGGAGATACGTGAATGTTTTTGACAGCACTAGGAACTAAAAGAAAAAATAAGTTTAAAAGTCATCGCTTAGAGAATGAATTATGGACATTTTCAAAGTTTTCATTTTTCTTATGTTTTGACATCTCCTGAAAGGATGCATCTGAAAAGAAATTAATTTGTTGGAGCTGGCAGGTGGCATGGTGGTAAAGGGCTCTGGACTCCTACATGGCCAACTGTGGTTTGAGTCCTAGACCTAGTGGCTTGCTTTCTCACTTTCTACTGGTCAAATTAAAATAAGTAAGTAAGTAAATAAAGTTAAATCAAATAATTTTAAAAAGAAAAAAAATTAATTTGTCATTTTTCTGCCTAACCTGAAGTTGATGGGGAAAGTTTAGAAAGAGGCCAAGGCCTGTGAGTAGAAATGAAGAATGTATTGAGGGGCTAGTTAGATTGCCTTGGTCCAAGTCTTGTTGTTCTCGTTTGCTAGCCATAATACTATATATAGGCAATTGCTTACTCTCTGCAAGCTTCAGTTTGCTCATTAGAAAAACGGCAATGATGGGACCAGCAGTTAGCGTAATGGTTATGTCGCTGGACTCCCACGTAGTCGACCGCGGTTCGAGTCCCGGACCCGGCGGCTTAAACTCACGCCGGGCGCGTGTGCGTGCGTGCCCAAGATCCCGAGAGGAGAATGGAGGAGAAGGGATTGCGGCGTGGCCATCCCCCCTGGGGGGTGATTTCCTGCTTTCTATCTCTCTGTCTCTCTCTGTCTGTCTGGCGAGCGCACGCGCCCTATAGCAAAAACCTCTCCAAAAAAAGAAAAAAAAAAAAAAAGAAAAAAAAAAGAAAAACGGCAATGATGATTATAGTGACCAACCCACAACATTGTGAAGACTGAACAAAACGTAAAGGTAAAGGGCTTGCTGTGGGCCTGGTTCATGGTAAACTGCCAACACATGTTAATCATTATAGTAACGCGCCTAATACCTTTCCAAAGAAATGATATCCAAGCGACAGTTAATTTATTCTTAATCTTTTTGCCTCACAAGCACCAGGCAGTCACAACAACTTAATGCTACTAAAGCCTCTCCTACACCACCACCACGTACTTTATTTTTGTAAATCCATTCTCAGACAACATAGTTGTTCCCAAGATAACTTTTCCCTTTTAACCATCTCCCTTTTACCTTTCCAAATCCTCAATTAAAAGGCCTCAGCACCCAACATCTTAAATACACTTTATAGCTACTCAAGGTCAAGAACATTTCCAATTACCCGTTAAGCCTTCAATGAAGGCTGATTGCTGTACATCTCCACTGATTGTCAAGACAAGGATTTTGTACTGGCGCCCTGGGGTTAAGGAGGTGAATCGATACTCCGTGGCAGTATTTACAAGGTGAAAAGGAGGAAATACTTTCATGTCATTGAAGAGCAGTTGAATCTCATACTGGTCGACATCCCCGTCAGCTCGTGACCAAGACACATGCAGATCCTCTGTGCTTCTATTCTGCAGTGTCAGATCCTTAACGGGCTCTGGGACTAGGGAGAAAAATGAGAAGTCACGTCGAGAAAGGGACTCATCAGAGTTTGCCTACACGATAATTTATGAATCACATTCAAGGAACTGGCAAACATCTCCCTTCCCCAAATAAACCACTTGAACTACTTCATGCATAATTAAACAAGAAAAATTGGAAGCAACTATTGAAATTGTGATTTTTCCCCTAACATAAATCTTATATGCTAAATGTTGGTAGAATATAATTATAAAATGAATTATGCTCTCAATCATAAGACGAAACAAGAAGTCTGGAATTTTAATGCCAATGCAGGAGGACGGGAAAAAAATGGGACATTTGGCCTTCTTGTCCCCCACTATGTTTGCTTTTATATGCCAATAAATATTCCGTAATTATAGGCTATGGCTTGCTGAATGATGTTAGCTCCAAGCGAGACTTACTGGCATGTAATTTACTAATCAGTAAGTAGAGAAAATCCAAGGTTCAGAGCAATTATTTTCTCAGTGACTTCCAAGTCCCACCAACTGTCGGATTTTGCAGTTGTCACACTTACTCGTTCTTCCATTTCCTTGTTCACTGGCTTCGTATGGTCCACTTTTTGTGCTAACAGTGACACTGTACAGCCGTCCAGGGACTAGCTGAACAAATACACACTCATTTTCTGACTTGGGAACGCTTTTAGTTTGAATGAAGTTGTTTTTGTTTTTAATGGTGACTTCATAGTGATCAAAGTCTCCAGTGGCATGTACCCAGGATACCTTCAAATAGTCGCTCCTAGCTGAGTTGCTGACACTGACTCCCTGGACCTTGTCAGGGACTGAAAGAGAGAGAAGAACAGGTAAAGTAGTGACAATTGATCATTGATGACAACCTGGGAGAATAAAAGAAAGTGAATAGATTTTTCTTGTGTACATTAAAAAAAAAACAAAAAACAAATAACAAGCAAAAAAACCACTTAGAATTCTAGGTCACAAATTTCTGGAGGGAAAAGACTGTTAAACTACTTAGAGTGATCAAATGGATCTTTTTAACAGAACTTGATTAATTCATTCTAGACCTGTTGTTTACCTATACAAAATGCCCTGTATAACTTGAAATACTAAACATGACAACTGATGATTATTATGAATGATGGTGATGATATTAACAAATCTAGAATACCTAAGTGACTCAAGATGTTATAAAAATTTCCAAGATGAGTGTAAACAATCCAAAAGGAAAATGGACTAAGTGGTACATGTGCTTAATTAATACATAAAGAGATGTTTCACATCATTGGTGGTCAAAGAAATAAAAGTCAACACCACAGTGAAATATCATTTTATGTCCATGTGACCAGCAAATTTTTTAAGAGAGATTTTTAAAAAATTATTATTATTATTATTATTATTTGCTATAGGGCACATGCACTCACTAGAGACACAAAGAGACAGAGAGAGGGAAAGTGAGAATCATCCCCCAGTGGGGATGGCCATGCTACCATCCCTTCTCCTCCATGCTCCTCTTGGGTTCTGGGCACACAAATACACACCCACTTGGAGTGAGTTTTAAGCCATCAGGTCTGCCACTCGAACCACATTTGGCCATGTGGGAGTCCAGCACCTTAACCACTATGCCACCTGCTGGACCATGACTGGCAAAATTTAAAAATTGATAAAACGAAGTATGGGAAAGGATGCCCCTCCACAGAGATTGAAAATGAATTGGTATATAGACTTGGTGAAATATTATATAATAGTCATAATTAGTTTCTTCTTCTTAACTCAAAACACAAAATAGATGATGAATCTTATAATAAATGAAAAATCTTTTTTTTTCTCTTTGTTTGGAGAGGTTTTTGCTACAGGGCGCATGTGCTCACCAGAAAGACAGAGAGAGACAGAAAGGCAGAAAGTGAGAAATCACCCCCCGGGGGGATGGCCATACTGCAATCCCTTCTCCTCCACTCTCCTCTCTGGATCTCGGGCATGCATGCACACGCGTCTGGCATGAGTTTAAGCCACCGGGTCCGGGACCCGAACCGCAGTCAACCACATGGGAGTCCAACGGCATAGCCATTATGCTAACTGCTGGTCCCAATAAATGAAAAATCTAAGTTCCCCCAAAATTACATTCTGTCTTAAAAATAGCTTTTCTATAATGTTAAAATGACTAAAAATTTAAAATCCTATAATCTTAGGACTATATATAGATGCAGTAAAACTACACAAGATGAAAAGCAAGGGAGAGATGAACCTAGGAGCAAAGACGTTGGTTTCCTTGGGATAATTAGTGAGGTGGGAACCACAGGATTTGATGAAGATTACTGTCAAGGTCCTGGCTTTTATTTTTGGCAGAAGTTTCTAGTGTATATGTAAAATTATTAAAAATTACTAAGGGCCAGTTGGTGGTTACGCAAAGTTCTGTGACTCTGGACCCACATGAGAAGGATCCAGGTGCATGTCTCAAGGTCTCCAGGAATGCCTTGTATCCACACACATGCCTGTGATCCAGGTTGGCTAAGGCTACGGGTGGATTGTGGCATGAAGATGCTGTTGGGGTGCCTATCTCTCTGTCTCTCTTCCTCTCTCATGGAATAAATAAATGAATAAACTTAAAAATAATCACTAACTAGATCCCTAAAAAACAAGAGTGGCAATTGACGGTTTCCTGAAGAAAGAATTAATTCAATGAATGAACCTAAGGTTCCTATAAATAACATAAACAAACAATTCTGTATACCTGTAGTTTCCTCCTCAACCAATAAATAAATATGTAAGTAAATGCATACTACTGGGAACACTGTAAAATAAGACAATTCTGTCTTTACAGCATGAAACTAAGGATGGTTTTTCAACTGGAGCTGAATTTTAATTCAAAAGTAGATTGTAGATTCATTACTCTTTGGCTATAACTGGTCACTATAAATGTTAATGAGAAAGAGCATTGAAAAAGGCAGGGCCAGGGCCAGCAGGTGGTATAGTGGTTATGGTGCTGAACACCCACATGGCTGACTACAGTTCTAGTCCCAGATTGGCAGCTTAAGACTCACACCAGGCATGTGTGTGTACATCCCCCAAATCCTAAGAGGGGTATATAGGAGAAGAGACTGTGGCATGGCCATCCCCTGGAGCGGCGACTTCTCACTTTCCTTCTCACTGTCTCGCTCTGGTGAGTGGTTGCACCTTATGACAAAAATCTTTTAAAAGAAATGATAAAAAAGGAAAAGAAAGGAAAAAGGCAGGGCCTCAGATCTGGGATACTAAACTGTCCCTATATTAGCATGTGCCCCAGGCCTATACAGTCTCTGCCTGTATTGGGTATATGTTAAAAGAGATTTCTGCCCTGACCATAGGCCAATCCAGTACCCAAATCTTCTCTTCTACGTTGCCTCAAATCACAAAATGACCCAGACATTTCCATATTTTGGCATCTAAGCTATATTTTTCACAATGTTTCTCATAGGCATTGTGTGAGCATCCTTTGTTAGATTGTGTTGGCCGATTACAGGTCACCACAAAGATGAAGCAGGGACAGGTAGGCTTTCTTCAAAATATTTATTTGAAACCAGTTACAGTGTCACTAGACTTTAGTCACCACAGAGTTAAGGAGAAGAAATTCTGAAGTGACATTGTATGCACGGGCTAAGAAAGGTCAATAAGCCAGGCAATTTACTGAAAGCCAAGCAACCATTACAGGAAGGAATACGAGGCTGAACACCATGCTAAATCAATAAGGGGCTCTCCAGGTGGAACTGTGTGTAATTTGTGAGACCTGCCTGGCTGCACGGTAAAGTGATGTGATACAGAATTAGAAATTTTTTTTTTCACCTAAAACATAGAGCAAGAGCACTAGAAAAGGAAAAGGATATTAAAATAATCAGCCCAAATCAATAAGACAAAAACTCAGACACGACTCTCTAATTAAACTGATTGTTGGGGGCAATGATTTGCCTTGGTTAGTCATGTACCAAAAGCAAGTTCCAACTGGTAGGAGTCAAGAGGATGCTTTGAATAAAGAATCACTTTCCTTGCTTTTAAAAAAACAGTCTTAGCAAAGGCCTTGTGATAGTACGACAAATAGATAGGAAATGTGCATGACTTAACATTGACAGGAAGCAAGGGGTTCATAGCTGGGTGATGTTGTTTCATTTCTGGTGATTTTCAGGCTCTAAATTGACCCATATGAGACACTAGCATACAACTGCTTTGTAGGTGGAGGTCTGCTTTTCAGATCAAAGTCTTTGTTGTGATTATTGGTATAATTAGACTTTACATTATCCGAGGGTATGGGGTGATCTCTTTGCAGTCCTCAGTCCTCACTAGTGATCTCGGATACATACACACACACACACACACACACACACACACACACATATATATATATATATATATATATATATATATATATATATATATACATGTTGTAATGGAAACAGCACTGGGGCTAGACTGACCTCTGCCACTGGTTGGCCATCCAACCTGGAAGAAGCCACCCTTTCTCTCTGGGTCTTTACTTATCTCCAAAGGAGGAGATGCAGTTAAATCATTCAAAGGACCCTGTCAGTGCTTTCATTCTGTCACAATATAAGTAAATGGTTTTTAACTTTTAGAGGCTCGCATAAACTCAGAATATCATAAAAGCCATGTACTCTCAGGGCTGGTAGGTGGCGGCTGAGGTGCTGGACTCCCACATGGAGGACTATGGTTTGAGTCCTGGACCTGGTGATTTGCTTTCTCACTTTCCCTTTTTTTCCCCTCTCTCTCTGATCAAATTAAAAATAATAAGAATAATAACAAATAAAATAAAATAAATAATTTTTTTTGGAGAGGTTTTTGCTATAGTGCGTGCGCTCGCCAGACAGACAGAGACAGAGAGACAGAAAGTGAGAAATCACCCCCCAGGGGGAATGGCCACGCCGCAATCCCCTCCCCTCCATTCTCCTCTTGGGATCTTGGGCACACAGGCACACGCGCCCGGCGTGAGTTTTAAGCCACCAGGTCCGGGATGTGAACCATGGTCGATTACATGGGAGTCCAGCGACATAGCCATTACACTAACTGCTGGTCCCAAAATAAATATTAAAAAAAAAAAAAAAAGCCATGGACTCTCTCCCCAAACACATGCACATACTAGTCTTCTTCCTGATGACATAATGGACAATGTTAGAGGCTGCTACATTCCTTAAGTTCCCATGGACCACCAAGTGAAAACCCCATCTAAGTGATTTCTGATTATTCATTTAATAAATATTTATTGATTGCCTACTAGGCCCCAGGCTCTGTGCAGGTAATAGGAATGATGTCAATCATCAAAGATCCTCATAGAATGCAAAATTCTACCCATATCTCGATAGGAAAGACTTGAGAAATATTGACGTCAACTTTCAGCAGAAATATTAGATGTTAATCTGAGAAACAACAAGTACATTGGGGAAATGGCAGCTGTCAAAATTCAGTTCTTTCCAGCACATCAAAGAGCTGACATTCATTTCCTTTGCGGAGACTTTTGTTCCCACAACTACAAAGATTCACACTTTCACCTTGTGCGAAAAAGGATGACAACAGACATATTTTGAGACAGAGGGCTTGGTAGGCTCGCGAGTCATTTAGATCTGGGCTTACGACCAGGCTCTGAAACTTACTGTTTAACAAGGTAAACATTGGGCAAGTTACTTAACCTCCCAGAATTTTGGGTTCCTGATCTATAAAATGAAAATAACAACAACTGCCTAAATAAGTAGTTAATAAGGGATAATTTGTCGATATATGTAAAGCCAGATCCTCACAATCAAATATTATGAAGTGATTATTATGCTATTTAAATATAATATGAATTCTAGTTGTAGAATTGTGTTAATCTTATTTTAAAGGTAGTAACTTCTACCCATAAGAATTTTGGGGGGTCAAAATCTGAAGACTATAAAACAATTTCATAATTTTATCTGCCTTCCATCTTATCATTACGGTGTTTTAACAGTTTTTTGCGGGCCAGCAGGTAGTATGGTGGTGAAGTTGCTGGTTTCCCATATGGCCAACCATGGTTTGAGTCCCGGACCTAAGCGTTTGATTTCACTCCCTCTCTCTCTTTGGTGAATGCACGTGCCCTATATCAAATTAATAATAATGATAATAATAGTAATAATAAAATAAAACTTAAAAAATAAAACAACAATAACAAAAACAGTTCTTTGATGCCCAGAGCTGAGTAGCTAACTGGTTCTTAGGGAGCTCCACACTTTCATACATCCTTACCTGTCCGCTCTTGGCTGAAGGAATGATTTTCGAACTTGCCACTCCTTGTGGTTATAGTCACGTCGTAGAGGCGGCCTGGGGTGAGGGAACTGAAAGCACACTCACTGACAGACTTGGCAATGACGAGGGACTGAACCACCTTGCTGCCGTGAGACAGTGTCACCACATAGTTATCCACATCTCCTGGTGCTGGCAGCCAGGAGACGCTGAGGTAGTCACTGCGGCCAGAATTGTTCACTGTTACTCCGCTCACACTGGAAGGGACTGTGATTTTGAAAGGGGAACATTTAAAAAGAGAAAAAAAATGTAAGTCAACAGTTTGACTCATCTATTGCTATCTGCAAAAACTGTGGACGCAGGAGGTCTAATCTGATTACATGAAAGGTTAAGGAAGTGTGATGATTTCATTGTAGCTTCTGGAACATGAGTGCTCTCACATGAACCGGCCAGGATAACTTTTAGATGCCTCACAAGGACAAGGATGCTGCTACTGCATTTTCACAGGGCTGGTGTTTATCAAGTATTTTAAGTAGAGGCATGTTGATGGAAATGTGTCAAGAGGTTTCCTGTAGCAAACATTGTAACAATCCAAACAAATCAGCTGGAACCAAACTCCCCAATAAAGCCAAGAAGCTTGAGGGAAAGAGTGAAAAATGCAATAACTCTTTAAAAGATCTTAGACCGAGGTGACTTCAGTCTTTATGTGATAAAGGTATTTATTCCTGGGGAGTCAAAACTAACACAACCAATGCTCTTTGCAAAGCATTTCCTGCCCTCTAGTGGCAAGAAATAAACCTAAAAGCCTATCCTGGAAGCAAGAGGTCTGAAACTGGACCAACTGTGGGCAGAGAGCTATTATTTATTATTGTTTTAATAGCCTTCATAATGTTATCCAAAATCATTTGCTTATTCCAATTGAGTATTAGTGCCATCAACGTTTACAGAGAACCTACTATTTGCCAAGTATACAAAAGTGGAAGAGGCATGGATGCCTTCAAGGAACTCCCTGGCAAGAAGTATGATTGGCAAATTAGGAATTGTGGTTTGAGTCAAAGTTACACTAAGTATTAGAAATAAGTGCCCAGTAAATAGTACTGCCATTAGTGAATAGGAGAATAAAATTCTGCAATATGCATGAACTGTATTACTGTTTTCATCGTTAATTAACTTCATCTAAATATTTTCATATTGCTAGTATAAGGATATTATATATAATGGACAAGATTCGGCTGGATGACTTCTGATCATTCTTTTTTTAAAATATGAATTATTTATTTAATTTTATGTATCATTATTTTCAAATTTTCTACAGGGTACATGAGCTCACCAGAGATAGATAAAGAAAGAGAAAGTGAGAAAGCAAGCCATCAGATCTGGGACTCGAACTGCAGTTGATCATGTGGGAGTCCAGTGCCTTAACCGCACTATGTCACCTGTGGGCCCCAAGAATTCTTCTGATATATTGTAATATGCGCTGATGTTTTTAGTGCAGCTCCAAAATTTACCTTACACTTAAAAGTACTTCTCTACCACCAAAATTATTAACTACACCCTATTTAACAACTCGATTAATGAGGACATTCCTTGGATATAAAGTCGAACTTTTAGCTGTAAGATTTATGTATTCCTCTCTTCCTTTCTTCCTCTTCTTTCCTTTCTCTATCAAATCATTAGTATGTTCCTTAGTTGCTTTCAAAAGAATTATGTTTGTTTTCAAAACTATTGGAAATATATACAACTATTAACATTTTATTAGAAAATATACAATTATCGGGACCAGCAGTTAGCATAATGGCTATGTTGCTGGACTCACATGTAGTCGACCATGGTTCAAGTCCCGGACCCGGTGGCTTTAACTCACGCCAGGTGCGTGTGTGTGTGTGCCCAAGATCCTGAGAGGAGAATGGAGGAGAGGGGATTGCAGCGTGGCCATCTCCCTGGGGGGCGATTTCTCGCTTTCTGTCTCTCTTTCTGGTGAGCACACGTGCCCTATAGCAAAAACCTCTAAAAAAAAAAAAAAAAGAAGAAAATATACAATTACCAAACATTTTGCTAAAAATATGATTAACATGCTTAAGAGAAAAAGAGATACACAATTTGTTTGCTTTTCCTTTAGAAAGAACATTTTAAGTTAGAATTAAGTTTGTTAAGTATCCTGATATTTTTAATTTTATATATTCCACTGTTTTATGTAGGTTGGGAGGGTTTATTTATAATTCAACTCTGTGAAAACATACACAAAATATAAGAAATTCTTAAAATAGTATTTCAATATTGACCCATATTTCAGTAATTTGAGAAAATAGTAACAATCACGAAGGTGACAGGCAGGGAATCCTTCACAATTTACTGTGTCTAAAACTTACTAATCTACAGGGACCTCTCAAAATTCCTAGCTATTGTGTTCGACAGCATTACTGCAATTTTTCTTCTTTTCAAGGTACTACGCATTAGTAATACGTTGGGGTAACTCACTGTGATATTTATTCATACTTGGCACTCCCCTAAAACCTTGTGATCATTCTTCAAAGAACTTCTTGTCCCTTTTTTGAATGCTTTTTTGTAATAAGGTTCAAATACTGATGCCTCTGTTATAAGTCAAATGTAAGTATAAAACAATTATAAGTCTCTGGGGCCAACAGGTGGCGTGGTGGTTGGGGGTGCTGGACTCCCACATAGCTGACAGTGGTTCAAGTCCCAGACCTGGTGGCTTGCTTTCTCACTTTCTCTCTCTCTTTCTCTCTGTTTCTCTCTCTCTCTCTCTCTCACTCTGTCCTTAAATTAAAATGAATGATTAGATAAATAAGTTAAATAAAACAATTCTTTTTTTTTTTTTTTTTTTTTTAGAGAGGTTTTTACTGTAGGGCCAGTGCGCTCACCAGAAAGACAGAGAAAGACAGAGAGACAGAAAGTGACAAATCACCCCCCCGGGGGTATAGCCATGCCGCAATCCCTTCTCCTCCATTCTCCTCTCAGGATCTTGGGCACGCACGCATATGTGCCCAGCATGAATTTAAGTCACTGAGTCCAGGACTCGAACCTGGGTTGATTACATGGAAGTCCAGTGACATAGCCATTATGCCAACTGCTGGTCCCCAGTAAAATATTTTTTTTTTTTAATTACAAGTCCCATTTATTTCAAGTATCCATTTATGTAGGATGATATCAAATACTATACTATTTTAGCACATAATAGTGAATTAGATAGTTCTCCTGAATTTTTTAAAATATAATTTCCAGTGTGTGAACTAGCTAAAAAGAAAAAGATAGAGGCAGAGACAGAGAGAGAAGGAAAGAAAACAAGAATCCCCTGCAATGAGACATAATCACACTACAATCCCTTCTCCATTTCTCCATTCTTTTGGGATTTTGGCACTCATGCACATGCACCCCTTGTGTTTTCCAAGTTGTTGGGCCTGGGATTAGAATCCTGCAATCGGCCATAGCTAACCACGAGGCTGTGAGACTAACCCTTCTGATGTTTTTCAAATGAGAATTAGTCTGTATGGCAGAGTATGACTAGTTGTTCACTAACCATTTTCATTTCCTCCTGATGTACATCTAGACTCTAGTTTCCAGCCTCCCCTACAGTGAGCTGTAGAGTGTGACTAAGTTCTGGCCAGTGGAATATGGCTAGACATAATGTGTCTACTCCTGGGTCTGGCAATCTGCTGCCCTTTTCGATTCTCTGCAGAAATGGAATTCTGAAAACCTAGAGGAAGAAAGAGCCATAGACGGTAGAAGCCTGGATTCCTGAACCGCTACATGGAGAGAACCAATCAACATAATTATCCAATCTGGAACACTCACCTTGTACAATCATGTAAGCAGGTAATAATTCAGTTTGTTTTGACTGATACAATTTGCAACTCAAGGCACTCTCACCCACACCCCGCCCACCAGAAAAAAGAAAGAGAATTTGCAACTCAATGCGAAATGGATACAAGGTCTTTCTCAGCCCTTTCTTCATGGCAAAAAGACAGAGACAGACAGAAAGTGAGAAATCATCGCCCAAGGGGGATGGCCACACCACAATCCCTTCTCCTCCATTCTCCTCTTTGGATCTTGGGCATGCACGCACATGCGCCCAGCGTGAGTTTAAGCCACTGGGTCCAGGACTTGGGACTTGAACAGCCGTTGACTACATGGAAGTCCAGCAAAATAGCCATTACGCCAACTGCTGGTCCCTATTTTTCCTTTCTTAGTCTGATACTCACGGTAGGGGTGAATTTCAGAACATGGATTACAAAATGAAAGCTTGGAGAAATAAATTAATGGCAGAGCTAAAACCAGAGTCCAAGCCTCCCGATTTCCAAGCTAAGCTTTTAAGCTCCCATCTTTAGCTGTGCTATAGCATAGATGGTGCCAAGCACAACTAAGAGAAGATAAAATGTACTAGGAAGAACAAGGCATTCATTAAATAGGTAAGACTCACAGTTTTACAGAGACATATTTATGATGCCTGCAGCTGATACAATCCAAATGTTGACAATGTAGAAAGTGGAGCCTGAAATCCAATTTACAACCATTATATAAAATTAAGCAGACAGGGTCACCAACCTGATTCTGAGTTCATCAATAATTATCAAAGCATCTATTGGGTTTATATAATTTTTTTTTTAAGAGCGATTTTTGCTGTAGGGCATGTGAGCTCGCTGGACAAAGAGACACAAAATGAGAAATCATCCCCCAGGGGGAATGGCCATGCCACAGTTCCTTTTCCATTCTCCTCTCATGATTTTGGGCATGCATGCACAGATGCCTCATGTGAGTTTTAAGCTGCCAGGTCCGGAACTGGAACTTCAGTCAACAGTCGACTACAATGGAGTTCAGTAATGGTATCCATTAGGCCATCTGTTGGTCCCTATTTTTTTCTTTCTAAGAAACTGGAACATAAATTATATATAATATATTATATGTGTGTGTGTGTGTGTGTGTGTGCACGCGCATATATGCGTGTGTGTCTGTGCATGTGTGTGTGTGTGCATATATGCATGTATGTCTGTGCATATGTGTGTGTGTGTGTGTTATGTTTATGTTCTTTAGTTGCATTACGTACAAAATTGTATTTCAGTTTTTGGTGTTAGGCCCCTCTGACACATTTGACCATAATGCCACTTATTGGTGTACTTGGCTCCTTCTGACAGGGAGCTCTTAAAGTCAAGAAACACTGCATACAGTAGTCAACATTGGTTTAATGTTGTTTATAAAAATATATGTGATAGGGACCAGCAGATGGCGCAATGGTTACATCTCTGGACTCCCATGTGGTTTGATTCTCAGATCCAGTGGCTTAAAACATGCCAAGCACATGTGCATGTGTGCCCAAAATCCTGAGAGGAGAATGGAGGAGAAGGAGTTGGGGTGTGGCTACCCCCACTGCGGGAGTAATTTCTCGCTTTTTGTCTTTTCGTCTCTCCGGCAAGCATACGTGCCCTATTAGAAAATAGGTCTCTCTCAAAAAAAAAAAAAAAAAAAAAAAAAAAAAGAAAAGAAAATGTTAAAAAAGAACAATGATGTGGGGACAAGCAGATGGTGTAATGGTTACATCACTGGACTCCCATGTGGTCAAATGTGATTTGAGGCCCAGATACAGCAGCTTAAAACACACCAGGCACATGTGCATGTGTGCCCAAAATCCCTAGAAGAGAACGGAGGAGAAGGGATTGTAGTGCAGCCATCCCTCCTTGGGGGGAGGGGTTCTTGCTTTCTGTCTCTACAGAGACTGCATGCGCCCTGTAGCAAAAAAAAAAAAAAAAAAAAAAAAAAAAAAAAAGAAAAAACAAAACAAAACAAAAAACTCTCAAAAAATAATGTGATTTGAGCATTATAATAATTGAACTTTTGGACATATACATTGGAGATCATTTCCTTTGTATGTGATTTT
Source organism: Tupaia tana (assembly GCA_026018925.1). NCBI lineage: Eukaryota > Metazoa > Chordata > Mammalia > Scandentia > Tupaiidae > Tupaia > Tupaia tana. The sequence goes on from JAKSZU010000006.1 coordinate 175,148,099, forward strand.
TTGTTTTTAAGTTTTTGCCATAGGATATATGCAATTGCCAGAGAAACAGAGATAGAAACAGAGAGAAGCAAAGTGAGAAATCATCTCCCAGTGGGGACAGCTGCACTACTATCCCTTCTCCTTACTGCTCCTCTTGGGATATTGAGCATGCACACACGTGTGCCTGGTGTGATTTTCAAGCCACCGGGTCCAGGACTTGAACTGTGGTCAGCCATGTGGGAGTCCAGTGCCTTAACCACTCTGCCACTTGCTGGCCCCTCTGTGTCTTTTTTTAAATACAATTTTTAGAGTTAGATTTTTGTTTAAACCCACTATTTCTTCTGTGAGGAGACAGAGAGAGAGGGAGAGAGACAGAGAGAGAGAGAGAGAGAGAGAGAGAGAGAGAGAGAGAGAAAGACATCCACAGTAAGGTCTCTATGCCATGATCCAAACCCTGTCTTAGCTCACTGAGATCACAAGTCTAAGTGCATGCAGTCAGAATGCTCAGGAAGGTCCCAAGATGCAAACCCAGGACCTTTCCCATGTTGCTACAGTTGCACCATGTACACCACCACCTGACTTTCTTTTATATGTCTTGAAACCAAATATATGAAAGAGAATGGAAGATACTTTCTACGAGACTTTTAGTTGTTGGTTTCTTGTTTGTTATTTGCTTTTTTAAAATCTCATTAGTTCTTTACCTTAATTAGGACATAAACATTTCAAAGGAAATTAACTGAATGATAAATTTAAATATTAAGTGACTACCATACCATGAGGTTTTTCTAGGAATCCTGACATGTTTATTAGAGAGGTTAGAATATTGGGAATTTGGGACCTGCAGTTAGCGTAATGGCTATGTCGCTGGACTCCCACGTAGTCGAACGCGGTTCGCGTCCTGGACCCTGTGGCTTAAAACTCATGCCAGGTGCATGTGCGTGCGTGCCCAAGATCCCGAGAGGAGAATGGAGGAGAAGGGATTGCGGCGTGGCCATCCCCCGTGGGGGGTGATTTCTCACTTTCTGTCTCTCTGTCTCTCTTTGTCTGGCGAGCGCACGCATCCTATAGCAAAAAACCTCTCAAAAAAAAAAAAAAAAAAGATCAGGAATTTATTCTGTTCTTCCCTCACCCATTACCCAATTTCCATTACATACATCTTCTGGATGATATTGAATCTTGGCTTTTAGGAAAATCAGAGATTGGTCAGTGTTTAGGATGTATTAAATGTTCTAAAATAGGCTATTTGGAGATCCCATGTACTCAGATTTCTGAAAGTAACAGACACACATATACCCATTTCTTACCTGTTCTTCCCTCTACCACCACTTGTCGGGAGGAGATCCCTCCACTCACTGTTGTTACCACCACAGAGTAGAGGCTGCCCGATTTGAGGGAATGGAAGCTGTATCTGCTGGTTTCACTGGAGACACTTTCATTTTTGATGACTACATTTTCATGAATCAGTAAGACTTGGTAGAATTCTGTGTCTCCGAGAGCCTGGGTCCAGTTAGTAAACAGACTACTGGTCATCCCTTGGTTGGCCACATGCAAGCCAGTCACTTGGGCAGGCACTAAAATACAGTAGACAGGAGACAAAACAAATGACACTTAGTCATCTTAAGGAAGTATTAAAAAAATGAGTAAAAAGTAGAGACAGACTTGAAAGTGCTAAAATATACCTATATCTATATCTATATCATATATAGTGCTATAGACTTTCAGCTCTATTTCCTGTGGCATATGGAGAACTACTCCCCACAGAAGCTCTACTACTTTGAAAAAGCTGTTTATATGGGTGAATCAAAAGTTTTTAGCATCCAAGGATGAGATAATGTATATTTATTACATAGTTTTGATTCTACAGTTTAAATAATGAAGACCTCTTTCTTTTTTTTTCTTTATTCATGATAGAGTGTAGGTGGGAGTGAGAGAGTGAGAGAAGCAATCTCCACAGAGTCTGCTCACATGTTAGTTTTCTTTCTCCAGTTCTCCAGCCAGACTATTAGAGCTCGGGCATTTGCTTATTTCAGGCTAATGGGGTGGGGATTCAAACCCGTCACTATGCAGGATTTAGTTTCTCTTCAGCAGTACAGTATTACCTTCCATGGTGGTGGCCCTGAAGGCTGCTGTTCATAAAGGTTGGTTATTTAATATGACTTAGCTATCCTTAATCCATGAGAACTCAATGCCATAAAGTTGATTTTATTATCCATTTATTGATGAAGAAACCAAAGATCATAAAATGCAAGTAATTTGGCCTAGACAGGGGTCCACTCTGCCTAACCCCTCTGCCTGTGCTCTTTTCCCATACATTAACAAATCTGACGCACAGATCTTGAGGTCAGCATTTGGTTAACAGACATTCTTTTTGTTTTCTTCTGAATAATGATAAAGGGATTTGAATCTTGGCATCCCTTCTCAAACTTCATTGACTTTTGGATTAAGATACATACATCTTCGGGCTAGCTGGTGGCATGGTGGTTAAGAAAGCTGGATCTTACATGGCCGACTGCTTGGTTCGAGTCTTGGACCTGGCAACTTGAAAAACATGCCAGACGTGTGTGCATGGATTCCCAAAATCCCCAAGAGGAGAGTGGAACAGAAAAGATGATGGCATGGTTATTCCCCCTGGGAGATGCTTTCTCACTTTCTCTCTCTCTCCCCTCTGTATCTCTGGGGTACACATGCCCTATTGCAAATTAAAAAGAGAGAGAGAGAGAAAAAGATGCTCATTAAAAAAAATGGTACTTTAAGTGCATCAGAAGACTATATTTTAATTCTAAATTCTATCTGGAAAGCAAAGGAACTACAATTACCAAAACTATTTTGAAAAAGAACAAAATCAGTAGTCTAACATCACCTGATTTCACTAGGAAGGTAGAGTATCAAGCCATTATAATACTGGCAAAAAATAGATTGATGGAACAAAATCAAGAGTCCAGAAAAAGAACTACCAATTCATTTTTTTGTTTGTTTTTACAGAGATGCAAAGGCAATTTAATGGTAAAAATATAGTCTTTCCAACAAATTCAGCTGGAATTATAGAAGTCTATATGAAAAGAAATAAACCTCGACTCATATATTAAAAATTAACTCAAAATGGTTCATAGACCTATATTTTTATTTTTTTGGGGGGGAGAGGTCTTTGCTATAAGGCGTGTGCACTTGCCAGAAAGACAGAGACAGACAGAGAGACAGAAAGTGAGAAATCACCCCCCCCTCAGGGGGGATGACCACGCCACAATCCCTTTTCCATTTTCTTCTCTGGATCTTGGGCATGCATGCACACATGCCTAGCGTGAGTTCAAGCCACCGGGTCCGGGACTCAAACAGCAGTCGACTACGTGGGGGTCCAGCGATATAGCCATTATGCTAACTGCTGGTCCCCGTAGACCTATATTTAAAACCTAAAATTATAAAGCTTCTAGAAGAGAAATCTTTGTGACCTTGTGATAGGCAAAGACTTTTTAGATATAAAACCAAAAGCAAGATCTAGCAAATTAAAAAAAAAGATATATTGGACACCAAAATTAAAAACTGTTTGGTGAGACCAGCAGATGGTGTAATAGTTATGTTGCTGGACTCACACGTAGTCTACCACAGTCAAGTCCCGGAACCTGTGGCTTAAAACTCATGCCAGGCATGTGTGTGCATGTGTGTGTGTGTGTGTGTGTGTGTGACCAATATCCCTGGAGAAGAAAGGAAGAGAAGGGATTGCAGTGTGGCCATCCCCATTGGGGGTGTGATTTCTCACTTTCTGTCTCTCTGTCTCTCCAGAGAGTGCACATACCCCATAACAAAAATCTCTCTAAAAAACAAAACAAAACAAAAACTGTTTTGTAAAATACACTAATAAAATAATAAAGAGACAAGCCACACACTGAGAGAAAACATTTCAACCCACATTTCTGACAAAGGACTTGTCTCTAAAATAAGAACTCTCAAAATTCAGTGATAAGAAAATAACACTATTAAGGGGTCAGCAGGTAGTATGGAGGTTAAAGCAGCTGGATCCCACATGGCCGACACTGCAGTTGAAGTCCCAGACCTGGTGACTTGAAAATCACACTGGGCTCGGGTGTGTATGTGCCCAAAACCCTGAGAGGAGAATGTAGGAGAAAGGATTGCAGTGTGGCCATCCCCTTTAGGGGGTGATTTCTTAGCTTCCCTCTCTTTCTGTCTCTCTGCCTCTCTTCGTGAGCACATGTATCCTAAATATTTTTTTTAATGGGCAAAATATTTGAACAGAATCCCTCAAAATAAATGAATGGTAACTAAACATATAAAAGGATTCTCAAGGGTCCAGCACGATGATTGCAAAGCTGGACTCTTACATGGTCAATCACGGTTCAGGTCCCAGACCCAATGGCTTGGGCATGGGCATGCATGCCCAGAATACCAAGAAGAGAATGAAGGATAAGGGACTGCGGCATGGCCATCCTCCCTGTTGGGTGGTTCCTCGCTTTCTGTCTCTTGGTCTCTCTCTGTCTCTTAGGCAAGTGTACACACCCTATAGCAAAAAAAAAAAAAAAAAAAAAAAAAAACTCTCTTAAAAAAGGATTCTCAAAAACATTAGACATTAAGAATATGCAAATTAAAACCACATGAGATACCACTACATACTTACAAAATGACTAAATTTTAAAACACAATACCAACTGCTACTGAGGATGTGGAGAACAGGAAATCTCATACATTACTGGCAAAGATGTAAAATTTTATAACACTTTGGAAAATAGTTTAGCAGTTTCTTACAAAGATAAACATACATTTATCACATGACAGGTAGCAGCGATGATAAAAATTATCTTAAGTCTGAAACAATCTCTTGAACTTTCATTTCTGGCAATCTTGTAGGCTAGACACCATGAAAATTCTCCCAATAAACACAACTACACATGTTGGACAGAATATACAAATATAAATGAATCAATGAGTTGTTAGGAATGCAAGGAATTCTCAGAGGCAGAAAAGTGATAGGTAATTGGATCACTGGGGCGGACTATTGTCTTGGGGGCATCTTTTGCACACAGATTTAAGCTTTAATTGTATAGCATTGCAGGATCTCAGAGACAGGAGGCTAAGTGTGGGATTGACTCAAACATCACCCTAAATAACATTGGATCCTGAAAGACTACATTCTGAGTGTGAAATATTCACTCCGTACTCTCCACACCACTTCAGTTTCCTTAGTACTGAGTAGAGAAAAAAAGTTTCCTCTGAGAATCTATCATCTTAGGATAGTTTCAATGTGTTTGCAATCTAAATTCATAAAACTTGATTTATCCAACAACTTCAATTGACAGTTTAGATTAAAGTAAATCTGGGTGATAGTAGCCCTGTACATGTGAGAAAATCAAATGAAAAGAAAATTCTTCCTGAAACTCACCTTCCAGTAAGTCCTCAAAGAATTCCTATAGAATAAAGGTCCAAAAAATAGGAGCATACAATTAAAAATATATATCACAAGTATTTAAGACGTAAAGCACCATGAACAAAAGGTAGCAAAATCTATAGACAATAGGAGTTAACTTCTGAAGATTTCAGACGTTATAATTATTAAACATAGAATGTTAAATAAACCATTTAAATTTACATATAGCAATAAAAGAAGAAAAATAAATATTGCTAAAGAGTAACATAGCATAGCAGAGATTTGGAAAAGACTCAAAGAAAATGTTTAAAAGTAAAGATTGTAGTGATTAAAATTTAAACCCAGTGGGCAGATTTAAAAATAAACTAGATAGAGCTGAAGAAAGAATGAGACTGAAACAAAGAGCTAAGGAAATTATTCAGACCGTAGTCCAAAGAACAAACACATGGCAAATTCGTAGAGCGTCTGTGTGTGTGTGTGTGTGTGTGTGTGTTCTAGAGTAGCAGAAGGAGAACAGAGTGGAAATGAAGAGGTAGGAGGCAAAAGACAAGAAGGAAAGGCCATACTGGAGAGTTATAGCTAAGAATTTTCAGAATTGATGACACTTAGTAATCTGAAAGTACAGAAATCCCAATAAATCACAAGTAAGATAAACAAAAAGACGACTGCACCTAGATCATTATCGTGAACCAACAGAATACCAAAGACACAGAGTAGATCTTAAAAACAGTCATAGGAAACAGATAGATTACTCACAGAGAAGAATTAGACTGACAGCTGACTTTTCCACACCAATGATAAATGTCAGAAAGACTAGAATAGTATCTTCCATTTGCCAACAGAAAATAACTTTCAACATAGAACTGAAAGTCAAGGAAAATATCCTTCAAGACTGATAGCTAGGTAAAGACATGCCCAAAGGAAACCAAGGAGACAGTTTGTTACTAGAAACTCGCAATAAAGAAATTTGAAGAATGTTTTTCCAGGATGAAAGAAAGTAATTTCAGATGGTTCTTCTGATATAAGGGAAGGAATGATAAAAAAGGATGATAAATTGGTAGCTAAGTCCAAAGAGATACTGACTGTATAAACCAATAATGATATTTCTTATGATATTTAAAAAGGAGGGAAAATATAGAAATAAAATGAAATACATACTAATATAAGAATAGTATATAAATTCAAAAGAGGATTCTTAAGGATGACTTTGCTTTCTATTTCATTGAGAAAATGAGAGCACTGTGAAGAAAACTGCCCACCACTACAACTATTCACTTACTGCCACCTGCCCCCATAGACCTCTTCCCCAGTTGACACTACAGTTAAATTACCCATGCTCCTCTCTAAAGCCAATTCCTTTACTTGTGTTCTAGACCCTACTACCTTTCCTCTACTCATAGAATAACTGCAACAGTTCTTCCCTCTCTCCTTTTTAAAGTTTATTTATTACTTCTTTCATGAAAGAGGGGAGAAAGAGAGAGAGAAGCACCTCACCAGAGTCTCCACACCATGGCCCTCCTCCATCCTCAGCCACCTGGATCACAGACATGCACATGCATGGCGTGTATAGGGTGGCCCTGGGCCATGAACCTGGAATCTTTCCATGTGGATCTAGTTGCATTACCCTTGTGCCATCATCAGGCCTCCTCTCTCTCTCTTTACATCATCAACACTCCCCTCTATTCTGCTGGGTTGTCAGAAAAGTCTGGTGTATCTTCTATGCAAAAATGTGTCATGACTTTCCCAACGTCCCAAAAGATCATTCCCACCAGCATAAAACATGCTGTTATTACTTCTATCATTTAAAAAGAATTCACCTTTTAATCACACTTTCTTTACTAGATGCATCCCTATTTTTCTGCTTTCCTTTGCAGCAAAGCTCCTTGGAAGCATTGTTTTCAGCTCTGCTTCAATTTAAAATAAACACAACAAAAGTAAAAAGAAGGAACTCATAAAGATAAGAGCTGAAATTAGTAAAACAGAAAACAGGTACAGTAGAAAAGACCCATAAAACAATGCCCAGTACACAATAGGCATTTAATGAATGTTTATAAATTGCAGATGGAATAATCAAAAAGAAAGGATACTTTAAAATCTGCAATCTATAAAGATCATTACCTGTCCTTCCTTTTACTGAAGAGGAATTTTTTAAGTCTCCACTTATACTGGTGACTGTAGCCATGTATTTTCGTCCAGGCACCAGGTCAGTAAAAGTGAATTCTTTGACATCTTTGGAGAGTGACTTGTGGATGAGTAAGAGGTCTCTGTCAGCTAGTGAGATGATGTATTTCTCCCATTCTGCTTCAGGGGTCTGCCACATGATGCTCAGAGAGGTTTCATTGGCATTCTTGACACGTAGCTGGACGACAGCCAGTGGGACTGAGGAAAAAGCAATGGAGAATTGGGTCATTGATTGACTCAGATACACTCCTGTATTATCCTTTAGAAAGCTGTTTTCTTCTCACCCACGGTCTGTTCTAGCTTATGAGTATTAAAAAACAACAATAATAAAGCTTATCACAAAAAACTGTTCATGCAACATAACCAGAAGTAAAGATTCAAAAGAGTACTATTGGAAAATGCTTTACTGGAAGGATCACTTATTTTTGACCACATATATTAGAGTTTAATCTCCTCATATAAATTTTGTGATATAAACATATTTAATACAATCTGATCTTTCACAAATCACAAAGAAAAAGTCTAGGTTTAAGTATGTATATGAAATTATGAATATTTGTTATCCCTACACCTTGGAAAGACCAAATACTGCTTTTCCTTCACTTCTGAGGAGGGGACACTGATGTGTTTTTGAAAAGGAGACATGGCTGACCGTAATAATGCCACCTGATAAAGTTTTCTCCTTACCCTAAGAATCAAAATTGCTCCCATTTCCTTAATATGTTTTATTATTTCAGTCTCTAGGAGACATTGTTAAGGGCAACGTGCTGGTCACAGAAAACAATAAAAAAGCCAAACCTAGTATGTAAAATCGTGTTGTGATTTTTGCATAAAAGACAGCCAGAAGAAAAGATTCTGAATGTTACCAATACAGAGTAACAATAAATGCCTGAGGTGATCACTATACTTTGATCACTATACTCTGTATTTATGTATCAAAACATCATTCTGTACTCCATGTATAAGTAGAATTATATGTCAATTAAAATATAAGAAATAATTTTTCTATAATTCCATTCTAATTGAGTTTATAATTCTGCATATTTCTTATTCAGTGTATAGAAGTGAACTGGATTCTTTATGGCAATGCTGACTTCAAGTTAGCATATTCACCTGGAATTGCAGTTTAAAGTTCTCTTGAGAATCTTGCCAACATGCTGGGTGCCCCTACTATCATTTGATCCAAGTTATTGGAGGTTAGTGATAAGATATTGGAGAGCACAAATGCTCATCTGTAAAATACTGTAAATGGCTTGGTTTACAGTGATAAAGGTCTTTGCTCATCCAATAGATGTTAATATTTGGAAGATGATGAGATAACTGGAAGACACAGTTGGCGAGCTAAAAGGATATCTCAATCCTTGGGGAACCGGCAGTTAGCGTAATGGCTATGTCGCTGGACTCCCACGTAGTCGACCGCGGTTCGCGTCTCGGACCCGGTGGCTTACAACTCACGCCGGGCGCGTGTGCGTGCGTGCCCAAGATCCCGAGAGGAGAATGGAGGAGAAGGGATTGCGGCGTGACCATCCCTCCTGGGGGGTGATTTCTCGCTTTCTGTCTCTCTGTCTCTCTCTGCCTGTCCGGCGAGCGCACGCGCCCTATAGCGAAAAACCTCTCCAAAAAAAAAAAAAAAAAAGGATACCTCAATCCTTTTCTTTCTCTGACAGTCTTTCAAGAGGAACATTAAATCAGTGTAGTTGTGTGTCCTTATTATCAGGCAAGACTAAGAGAAAGGATATCTGAGTTTTGCTCCAAGTATGGACTATTTCATATTTTATATTGCAGAGATTTTCATAGAAATGTTGAACTGAGAAGGGCAACTCTCTTACTTGAAAATTAAGAAAACAGACTCAGAGAGGTTGTGACCTGCCCAAGGAATTACAGCACAGAAGTGACAGCAAGAACACCAAGACCCATGTTAGTATCCTTGTTCTCCCGTTATGGAATTCAATTATGTTCCTTTTCATATTCATCACCCTTCCTTAGTACTTAAAGTACCTACATTAATCTATATTAGGGCAAGGCAATGGTTTCCTAATACTGATCACCAACAAAAGTTTCTTTTGTGGGAAATATTAGTATTTACTCTCAGATTATATCCATCCTACTTGTTTCTTTTATGAAATAATGGAGTCATTAGTAAAAGTGATTTTTCAATGTCCCAGTTTGACAGAATTAAGCATTAGCAGCCCTGTGTCAGTCTGTAAGTTTGTAATACCTCAAATTTACAGAGCAATGGGGTATGACATTGATGCTTACGTAGATTACTTGAGAGAGGGAAAAAAATTAAAGTTACATCAGCCATTAACCCTTCATTATTTGCTTACCTGTTCTGCCTTGGCAACGCTCAGAATTCTTCAGATTTCCACTCTCAACAATGACTTCTATTTCATACTGTCTTCCTGGTATGAGCCTCACGTCATCTATGACATAGTGCGTTTCCTCCTTTCCCACAGTGAAGTTGAGCAGCAACAGAGAATCATTGAAGAGCAGGACCCGATACCGTTCCCAGTCTCCAGCAGGGGGCGCCCAGCTCACTGTGAGGGATCTCATCCAACCGTTGTTGTTTGCCTCTAGGTTCCCAACTTTGTCTGGAACTACACAGTGAAATGATGTAAAAAAGAAGATATTAAAACTAAAAGTAAGGATATGAACTTATTTTTCATGCATAGCAGTATAGGGGAGACACAATATCTGCAATTTCAACATTTTCTATCCCCGCCTGATGTCTGTGGATCACAAGTGAGTGTTCTTTCTTCATTTTGGAGACATGAGACACTCAGAAAATGAATGCTAAAATAATTTTAGTAACATATAAGTAACGTAATCTTCTGTAACACTGTTAATAATGTAGTTATATCATCACTGCTTTTTTTAAAAAAATATTAATTTTATTTATTCCCTTATTTATTTTAATTTGAGATGAGAGAGAGAAAGAAAGAATGAGAAAGCAAGCCACCAGTTCCGGGACTCGAACTGTGGTCGACCACGTGTGAATGTCCAGCGTCCTAACCACCACATAACCTGCTGGTCCCAGTCACTGCTTTTATTGACTGCATATCAGACCTAGAGACAATGATGACTTCTAGCGATGGTGACATTGACAGACATGGCATCTTTTAGAACTGATTCTAACTGTTGTGATTATGAAACATTCCTCTCTCTCTCTCTCGAGAGAGAGTTATTTATTTAATTTTATTTATTCATTCATTTATTTTAATTTGACCAGAAAGAGACACACAGAGAGAGAGGGAAAGCAAGCCACCAGGTCCAGGACTCAAACCATGGTCAGCCATAGGGTAATGTCCAGTGCCTTAACCACCATGCCACCTGCTGGACCGAACATTCTTCTCTTTCTTTTCCAGCTGAAAAGATTAATCATCTTGTAACATACGTAGCTCTGATCATATTATTATTTTGCTTGAAAACATTCAAGTTCTTCACATTAATGACAATGAAATAAAGGACAATGAAATAAAATGTCATGTCCTTTTCTTGCATTTGTAATTCTTCAAGTTCAGACTCTGTATCCTCCCAGTCTTAATTCTATTTATTTATTTACTTAGTTTGCTATGGTGTGTATGTGCTCACTGGAGAGACAGAGACAGACAGAAAGTGAGAAATCGCTCCCTGGAGGGATGGTCATGCTGCAATCCCTTTTCCTCCATTCTCCTCTTGGGATTTTGGGCACGCACATACATGCACACACACACACACACACACACACTTAGAGTGAATTTCAAGCCACCAGGTCCAGGACTTGAACTGTGGTCGACCATGTGGGAGTCCAATGCCATAACCACTATGCCACCTATTGGCCCTTTGGTCTTAATTCTTACTACCCCCTGCAGCCACTCTCTCTCCTTCCCTATTCCTTCAAATGATGCTCCAGCAGTATGCCTACAGACCTGTAGGTCTCTTGGGCTTTTCTGCCTTTGTGTCTTCCACCCCAAATACCCTTTCCTCTCTTCCCCCTTTATTTGCCCAAAACTTCACATCTTATAGGTTTTACTTAAAGGTCATTTCCTCCAAGTTTCTAACTGATATTTTGAAAGACAGTTTGTTCTCTTTCTCTCTGATACATATCTCTTACTTGAGATCTCTATTAGCATAGAGAATGGATTCTGAAATCAAATAGCCTGGTTTGAATTCTAGATGTAGCACTGGCTGGATGACTGTGGACAATTGACCTCTCTGAATTATCTGTGATATGGTGAGGATAAGGACATTTATCACAGTTGTGTTGTAAGAACTAAATGAAATAATGGGTGTAATGTGTTTAGTCAGTTCCCATGCCTGGAAATAAGAATATAAGACTATATTAGAGTATAATATTTTTATTGTTGTTTATTGTATTCTGCACCTGTTTAGTTAAAATGCAATCTCTTTAAATCAAGGGTCAGCAAACTTTTTCTGTTAGAATCTCCTATAAACATTTCAGGCTTTTAAAGTCACGTATGGTTTCTGCCTTATATTATTTTTGGTGTTTTGCTTGTTTTTATAATCCTTAAAAAATATAAAAACTACTATTAACTTGGGGCCTATACAAAAATAGACATTGGACCAGATTTGGCTGTAGAGTTAAGTTTGCTGAAGCCTACTTTAAAGGCAAGTAGCATGTCTTCTCCATTTTAACAATGCCCAAAGCTCATGGAATAGTACTTTACATATATATGGCATTGGCAACATTTTAAAGGAAATACATTAATAAAATAATTTATGGAAAATATGGTTAGATGCTAATTGATCCTCCCTATAAGAATAGATCAGAAGTGTTTTATTCGTTGGTATCAATGCTAATAAGTTTATGCTATGCATGTGGTTGACTTTAAAAAGCACAGAGCAGAGACAATATGCAGATCATTCAGTAATGATGCTTAAGCAATTCAAATGAATGCAATTAATCCTCTGCTTCAGTTCGTATATTGGACTCTGACCTACTTACACCCTGAGTCATATAGACCTTATTTCCCAGGTTGGAAAAAGAGTTTTCTTTCTCATTTGTACCCAGTTCTAAGACAGATCAGAGAGTGATTTGGGCAACAAAGAAATAATCTGGAGCCCATGACTCACCTGTTCTTCCCACTTCCATCTTCTGAGCAGACAGTTCACCCGAGATACAGCTAACAGTAACTTGATAAAGTCGTCCAGGGGCTAAGCCTTTAAAGTGAATTTCAGTAACCTGAGGTGCTAATATTCTTGATTCCTTAATAGTCCCTTGGTGAGACAGAGTAATGTTGTATGAATCCACATTCCCAGGAGGTCTTTGCCACTTAGCTTTTAGAGAGTTGGAACTGCCTTCATTTGTCACCTTCAGATTTGACACTTCCATGGGTACTAATTAGAAAAGAATGGAAAAGAGACTTTTACTCAGGATCTCTTACCAGTCCTGTGGCCACATTTTGACCTGTATTTGAATTCCTGTAAGTCACACTCCTTACTGAGATGAAAACAACACTTTAAAAGGCAAAAATAAGACTGTAAAACCAAAGGAGGAAGGCTGCCAGCCTAGCAGTAAGGGCACAATCTTGGAGGTCAGGAGCCTGGATTCTAGTTCAAACTCCAGCATTAGTCGGCTGAAAAACTAGACGGCTCTCTCTGTCTTGCTGGGCTCAGTGCTCCTTATGAACAAATGAGATTGGGTCAAAAGACCTAGCATGGTCCTTTCCAGTTCTGAAAGTCATTTTTTTTAATTGTCAGAGGGCATGTGCACTTGTCACAGAAAGATGGAAACAGAAGGGGAGCGAGTACCCCCCAATGGAGCGTGGTCATGCCATAATCCCTTCCTCATCTCTCCGTCCTGTTGGGATTGGGGCATGTGCACACATGTGCCTGGTGTGCTTTTCAAGCCACTGTGGCCAGGATTCAAACCACAGTTGGCCATATGGATCTGGCTTAGGCTCTATGGGGCATGGTCATGCTGCCATCCTTTCTTTTCCATTTCTCCATCTTGTCAGGATTTGTGGCACGCACATGTCCAGCATATTTTCAAGTCACCAGGACTAACACTGGACTACAGTAGGCCGTGTGAGGTCTGGCTCCTTTAAGCAGTAGGTTATGGAGCTGGCCCTAAGTTATCTACTTTTAAGAAAAATTCTAAAATATGTAGTGCCTTAGAAACTACTCTAGCAAGGAGAGTTTCTGGAACTATAGGATGCTGATGAGAAAGACATCTGTATAGTTACATAATTTTCATAACATACATCAGAGGTATATAGACTTTTCCCCTCTATCTGTCTCTATTTCTCTCTGGTGAGTGCATGCACCCTTCAACAATTTAAAAAAAGTAGATGATCTACCAAGAGAGGGGATTTATTAGCACATTAGACCCACTAGAAGCATTTGAATCTACTGGAATGTGAGTTCCTTCAGGGCATAGATTTGGATCTCTCTTCGACATTGCATGGCAGCAATGCTAAGTATATAAGTCACACTCAATAAATATTAAATGAATGGAAGTACATATCTGTGAGTTATTCATTACTGCTTGACACAGATTAGTTTGTCAGTCCAGGTTGGGTTATCAGAATAGTCACTGTGTCATTGGATTCCAGGACATGTTTTGTTGGATAAAGCCTTTTGGAAATCACTGGCGTATGAGAGTAGCTCTATGTATGGCACTGAGAAAACATCCTGGCTCCCATGAGTGATGTCACAAAAGCAGTAGAAGCCTGCTTAGGAGAAGGAAGTAGGAATCGCTAGCAAAGTGATGGGAGTACTAAAGAGAGAAGCTGGGCCTCAATGAGCCCGATTTATTAAACATTTCTGTGATCTGAGCTTTATTCTTGTTCAGCTAGTTAAGAGGAACTTACCTGTCCTGATTAGCTTCCATCTGTAGTTTTGCAGCCCTGCAGCCTCCGTCACAATAGTGAGGTTGTAGAGGTGACCAGGTGTCAGTCCATGAAAAGCAAAGGAAGCAGCATGTTTGTCCACGACACTGCTATGAACTAGGACCCCTCTATCCATTAGCATCAGCCGGTATCGTTCCACATTCCCAGGACCATGGGACCAGGAAATCACGAGAGAATTAGTTTTTGTAGAAACACTAATATCTTTCACCGAAGATGGCACTAATGGGATAAAATGCACATGTAAACGTCATTCATAATTTCCTTATGGAAGACATAGGTATGTTCAATTAGAAATCACACATTCATTTGTGCTTCTCTGTATATCTTAACTTGTATAACAGCAATAATGAATAACAGCATGCTTGAAATTTTGCTGGTACCTTGATGTTCTTTTTTTTAGAATTATTTAATTCAATTTATTATCATTATTATTTAACTTGCTATTGAGCATGTACATCCACCAAGGAGAGAGCGAGAGAAAGTGAGAAAGTAAGCCAGCAGATCTGGGACTTGAACAACCATGTGGGAACCAGTGCCTCAACCACCATGCCACCCACTGACCCCTGATTAATGCTCTCTTTAAAGTACACAGCTATGTTAGCGTTTCCTTGTCTATCTCTCCCACTTCACAGGTAGTAAGGTAGTTTTTACCAATGGAGGAAGACTGGCATAGTAGCAAATAGAAAAGAAAAAGGAAAAATAAATCATAGAAGATGGAAAACAAGAAGAGAGTAAGATAAAACAAGAGAGAAAGTGAGGGGAGAGTGAACAATGTGATAGAAGGAGGTAGAATGTGCTATGGATACCATGATACGTGGGTGCACTAGAAGACTTTTTTCCATCACATCAAGAAAGCAAAGACTTGTTTCAGACATAAGAATATTTAGGAAACATCACGGTTTGATGGTATGGGAAGAATACACAAAGGAGGAAGGCATTTAAGAAATAAGTTTTATGACAGACTTACGAAAATGAGGCACAATCTTGTTGCCTAGGATTTTAGTTGGAAGGAGCATTGGGAGCATCTAGTTCTTTCTTTTCTAAAGTTTATTTATTGATTTCTTCTATAAGACAGAGAAAGAGAGAGGCAGAGAGAGAGAGAGAGAAAGGTACCCTTTAGGTACCCCCTGTAGGTACCCCCCAAAAAGTACTCATGTCACGCTCCACCCTCTGCTTCAGCCAGCCCAGATGATGGACATGTGCACACATGCCAAGGGGGTCCCTGGGCTATGAACCCAGGACCTTCCAATGTGAGTCCAGCAATGCAGAGCATTGTATTATCACTGCGCCACCATCTAGCCTGAACATCTATTTCAAACAGAAGAAAACCCAGCTCCAGAGAAGTTCCATGACTTATACGAAATCACTCAGCAAGTTAGCATTCTATTTTCAGTCCCGTTTTTCTACTGTATCACACAACTTTCTTTTTTCTAAGAATTTTTCATTTATTATTATTAATTATTATTATTATTATTATTTCCAATTCACCAGAGAGACAGTGAGGGAAAGTGAAAAAGCAAGCTACCAGGTCCAGACTTGAACCATAGTTGACCATGTGGGAGTTCAGCACCTTAACCACCATGCCACCTGCTAGCCCCAACACAACTTTCTTTTAAAAATCTAATTAATTAAAATTTTATCTTCATCAGAAGGAAATTCACACTCTCTTTCCTTGAATAATATATGCCTTCAAAATTATCACAAACTATTAAATACTCAATTACACGTAAACTGGTCTTACCTGTTGATCCATTGGTATAAACTACAGAGGAACGCTTGTTTCCAGAAACAGCTGTGATGGCAATACTGTATTTGTTGCCAGCAGTGAGGTTAAAAAAAGTATATTTATTCCATGTAGCACTTTCTTGAACTTGGACTTCCTGTATCTTTTGGTTATTATCATTGAATAACTGTACTTCATACCAGGTAACTTTTCCAGAAGAAGGTGTCCACCCAACATGCAAACTGGTTGAAGTAGTTTTGTCTTTACTGACTTCAAGCCTAGCAGGAGGTGAAGGATCTGCAAGGCAAAAACCAAGAAAACACAGCTTGAAGTCTTGAAAATTGTCATTTGATTCACTTCCAAACCTACCATTTCATTTTTCAAAAATCCCCACTTAGCTACTAGTCATTGGAATTCCTTTTTCTAATAAAACACTTTTTTGCTGTTGTTGAGGTAGCTCTGACCTTGACTATCCTAAAGCAAGGTTCTATTTTATGTGGTTTGCAAATTTAGCACGTTTTTCAAACACTGACAAACATCCAGACTGTGCCTGGATACATATTGAAGATTTCAACAGAAAATATAGATATTAAGAAATAATTTGAAATGTGCTCCAAACTTTTATCTAGGTTATGGACTGTTGGTGTTGAGTATATGTAACTTTGTTTTAGGAATTAGACAATTGCAAAAAAATACAGATCTGATTATGAGTTGAAGGTAAGTTTGCTTACCAAAATAAATTCTCCCAGCAGCTGGGATTTCCTCTATCCCAAGATTTTTAAAATCTCAGTTTGGGGAACTTTGGATCTGCCAGGGCCCCCTAAGCAGATGAGAATGGGGAAGTTGTGTACTCAGCTATTCACTTGAACTCTCAAAGTCATAAGTGAGTTTGAGAAGTCTTGCTTTGCCTGTGTTGACTCTCTCCCGTTGAGACAGGATGAAGAGCATATCTCTGGATTAGGAACAAGGTCAAAGGGTATTTTGTAAACAGTCATTCTTTTGGTACACTGGAGAGTAGAATCTAAGAAACAGACTGTCCCTTCCCAGAAGGCTAAAAGGAGAACTTTTGAGAGACACATATGAGAAATTTTCAGAAATCCTACACAGTTCTTGGTCTAGAGAGTGAGATAAAGATAGAGATTGATTTTTATTTTTTAAGTTAATTTTTTAGAGAGATTTTTGCTATAGGGTGCATGTGCTCACCCAAGAGACAGAGATACAGAGAGAGAGAATGTAAGGAATCATCCCCTCCTCGGGGGGATGGCCATGATGCCATCCCTTCTCCTCCATTCTCCTCTTGGGATTTTGGGCATGTGTGCACATGCACCTAGCGTGAGTTTCAAGCCATTAGGTCTGGAACTTGAACTGCGGTCGACTATGTGGGAGTCCAGCACCTTAACTGTTATGCTACTTACTGGTCCTAAGAGATCAATTTTTAAGACATCTGATCGATGTCTTAGTGGCATGACTATAGAGCTCATTTTTTTTTTTTTTAAGTTATTTCTTCCATGAGTGAGAGAGACAGAGAGAGCAAGAAAGAGAGAACCCCCAACAGAGTCTTCATGCCACAGTTCACTCCCGGCTTTAGCCAACTCTGGATCATGGACATGCGTGTGCCTGGCATACTCAGAGAGATCTCCAGGTGGGAACCTGGAAAACTTCACAGAGCATTGCATCTTACTGCTGGGCCACCATCTGGTCCCGAGACCTCAGTTTTCACCCAGCTTTCTATTTTTCTTGCAAGATAATGCAAAGAATTCTAGACCTTATTAGAAAAGTCTATTTTTAAAGTTTATTTATTTCTTCAGAGAGAAAGAGTAGTCTCTCTCCAATGGGGTCTTCACATTGATCCACCCCACACACAGCCTCAGTCAGCCAGAATCACCAGCACATGCACATGCGCCCTGGTGTGCACAAATCCCTGAGGACATGAATCTGGGACCTTCCGTTATGGCTTCAGCATCACAGAGAGTTGTGCGATTGCTGCACCACCACAGTTGGCCTAGATAGTGTATGTATGTGATTAATGCAAATACAAAAAGAAGTAAGATAACTTTACTGTATACACAAAAGGCATTTGTGGACAGACAGCTCATAAGGCTAACCATGGGTAACCAAGAGACACGATAGGCTTAATACAGCCTGTGAAATCTAAGGTCTATGTGTTTATTGCCACGATTTATGCCAAGCAATTCATAATAAATTACATGTTAGTTGACAAGTAAGCTGAGGCAGCATTAATTATGACAATTCACAGACAGTGCAAAGCCCAGAGCACAGATGAGCTTGGAAGACAAGGTTGCATGGCTCATACGCCAGCACTGTGTTTTGGTTCACCTGAACAGTGTAGGCCTGGAGTCTGACAGCCTGGGCTTGAATCTGACTCTCCCACTTCCTAGCTTGTGCAACTCTGTAACCTCCTTCTGCAATGCGGATTATAGTACTATCTTTTAAGCAGATTTGCTTTGAAAATCAAATTGAATATTACAGAATAAACACAACAGTGTCTGGCATGTAGACAGTCAGTACTCAGTGTTAGCTCTAACAATTATTATTATGCCTATAATCAGGAGACGATATTGCCACAAAAACAGTGAGATAGTAGTAGAGAGTAAGACAGAACTAAATTCAAATCTCAGTTCCATCCCTTATTGTGAGAATTTGGGCAAGCTACTTAGCCTTCCCAAGCCTCCATCTTCCCGTCTGTCTGGGATGTTATAATAAAAATCCCTATATGCCAAGGGGGATTTAAGAAGTAATAAGGCATAGAGGAAACTTTACAGGCAATAGGAACTCAGTAATATAAACTTATTTTTTTTTCTACTTGATCATAAGAAATCTTTTCCTCTGAATCACTGATAACATGGAGGCAACATGGAATAAAGGTTATTTTGGAACTACTAATAGCCTTAATTGCCTTCTTCATAAAAAAGCCTTCAGATAAAATTAAAAATTCCCAACATGATTTTTTAAAATTTAATTTTATTCATCATTATTGTTTAATTTTACCAGAGAGAAATAGAGAAAGAGAGACAGAGAGAAAGTGAGAAAGCAAGCTGCCAGGATCAGGACTTAAGCCATGGATGGCCATGTGGAGACTAGCGCCGTAACCACCATGCCCCTGCCAGTCCCCCAACATGATTCTAATTTGTAGGTTCTCAAAAAAAACAAAACAAAACAAAAAAAAAAAAACAAAACAAAACAAAACAAAAACAGTAGTTTTGGAAAAGGGGGAAATAGTATTTAAATTTTGCTATCCTACATAACAGTCTATAATTAATGACATCATAATAAAAAGAAAATAAATAACTTTTCTTCACAGAAGGTTTTCTTGAGGCTGGCAGGTGGCATTGTGGTTAAGGGCGCTGGACTCCCACTTGGCCAACCACGGTTGAAGTCCTGGACCTGGCGGTTTTCTCTCTCTCTCTATCTCTCTCTCTTTCTCTGTCCCTCTCTGGTCAAATTTAAATAAATAAATAAAGTTAAATAAAATAATTTTTAAAAAAAGAAAGAAAGTTTTCTTGTTACCTGGTAATAACAAGGGACTTCACTAACATGTAAGTTTAACAGCCTATGAAACTCAGGCTCAAATCTGTTGTACTGGGGAACCAGCAGTTAGCGTAATGGCTATGTCGCTGGACTCCCATGACAACTACATGACCGCAGTTCGCGTCCTGGACCTGGTGGCTTAAAACTCACGCCGGGCACGTGTGCGTGCATGCCCAAGATCCCGAGAAGAGAATGGAAGAGAAGGGATTGCGGCGTGACCATCCCCCCTGGGGGGTGATTTCTTGCTTTCTGTCTCTGTGTCTCTCTCTGTCTGTCTGGCAAGCGCACGCACCCTATAGTGAAAACCTCTCCAAAAAAAAAATCTGTTGTACCCAGCTGAGATGATGCAATTTTGCTGAAGTGGCAGTTGAAGAACAAGGACAAGAGGGACAGCTGCTTTCAGTGATAGTTCTAAAGGGGCCAATCTGACATCGACATCTATGACTAAGCCAGAGGTTAAAGAATACGTTATGATCACTATATCTTAAACACAGATAATCTGCAAAGTATCAGCTACAGAAAATGAATTTTAAGGTTGCGTGCCTAGAGAGTGAAGTTCAGAAATGCAGACTTTATCTAATCTCTCTGAGCCAGAAAACAAAACAGTCAATCCTTTGTACATCCGCTAGAACAAAGGAACAATGAGGCTGGGAAGTGCCTGGGCTGCGAGAACCTACACTGGAAACAAACACTTAAACCCCATTTACGCTGTGATAAAGCTCTTAGCTGGCAGCTGGCCACTATTGCTAGGCATGCTGCAGAACTGAATAGTTCTCAGACTTCTTTTTAACCAGGGCCTGATGAAAACTCAGCTATATTAAAAATGTTTTTCATATTTTATTACATACAAGTGTGATACTTAAATCAGGGGTGCTAATTTTATATATGTGTGTGTATGTATGTGTTTCTCTGTGTGTGTACAATATGTACGTGTATATATTTGTATGTATGTGTGTGTGTATGTATGTGTATCTTTCTGTCTCTTTCTCTCTCTCCCTTTTACCTGGGGTCCCATCATGTTGTGCATACATGTAGGTGTCTTCATGTGTGAGAGCTAGGGATTTCTTTTTGTAATTTGCCAGAGGGCATGTACACTTAAAGGAGAGAGACAGAAGAGAGGAGAAAGAGGACCAGCAGATGGCGTAATGGCTACGTCACTGGACTCCCAGGTAGTTGACTGTGGTTTGAGTCCTGTGGTTTGAATCCCGGACCCAGTGGCTTAAACTCACACCAGAAGTGCGTGTGTGCATTCCCAAGATCCTGAGAGGAGAATGGAGGAGAAGGGATTGCGGCGTGGCCATCCCCCCTGGGGGGTGATTTCTTGCTTTCCGTCTCTCTGTCTCTCTCTGTCTTTCTGGCAAGTGCACATGCCCTATAGCAAAAACCTCTCCAAAAAAAAAAAAAAAGAGAGAGAGAGAGAGAAAGCAAGAAAGCACCTCCCCATGAGGAATGATCATGCTGCAATCCCTTCTCCTTCTCTCCCTTCTTTCAGGATTTAAGCACACATGCATACACACTCAAGTCTGGGACTTGACTTGAACTGTTTGGCCAACCATATGGGATCCAGCCACCTTAACCACTTGGCTACAGGCTGTCCCCAGAGTTTCAATGCTATTTGAAATTGTAATTATGTAATTGTAATATTTTGATTATGTGACAGATTATAGTTAATTAGAACACCCTATCTGACTTACATAATTGATGGTTAGAAATATCAATGCACGGGAACCAGCAGTTAGCGTAATGGCTATGTCGCTGGACTCCCACGTAGTCGACTGCGGTTCGCGTCCCGGACCTGGTGGCTTAAAACTCACGGCGGACATGTGTGCGTGCGTGCCCAAGATCCCGAGAGGAGAATGGAGGAGAAGGGACTGCGGCGTGACCATCCCCCCGGGGGGTGATTTCTCGATTTCTGTCTCTATGTCTCTCTCTGTCTGTCTGGCGAGTGCACGCTCCCTATAGCGAAAACCTCTCCAAAAAAAAAAAAAAAAAAAAAAAAAGAAAGAAAAAAGAAATACCAATACCAATGCACATTTTTGTACATACACAGTTCTTTGGCTTTTTCACCCATCACTCTCATACACATAGTAACCAGTGAAGAATTACTAAATATGAAAACTGTCAAAAAGCATAAATCAGTACTTTGTTCTTGATCAATATTTCACATTATATTATTAGCCATAAATTTAAGACATTTTTCTCATTCTTGGTTTGAGGCAGATCTGAAATATGGAAAGTCAAATGCAAAGTTCTGCAGTACTCTTCTGATATACTTGATTCACCTAGCACCATTAGGAGGCCCCAAGACTTCCGTAGTAGGCTTGATGTTAACCCAATTTTTCTGTACTCAAAGAGAATAGAATAGACAAAGTTGGCAAAATTCTTAAAGTGAAATTAATTTTTTCCTTTTCTTTTAAAAAATGTGACTTAGAAGAACAATGACATATTTATAATTCAAGTAGTATTTACATCTTAATCTTTTTTCCAGAGCATGGTCATTAAAACATTACTATTGAGGCTAGCAGGTGGCATAATGGCTAAGGTACTGGACTCCCACATGGGCAATTGTGGTTTGAGCTCCAGACCTGGCAGCTTGAAAATCATGCTGGGTACATGTGTGTGCATGCCCCAAATCCTGAAAGTTGTTGAGAGGAGAAGGGATTGCACTCCTGGGGGTAATCTCTCACTTTCCCTCTGTCTCATTGTCTCTTCAGTGAATGCACGCACCCTATGGCAAAAGCCCTATAAACAAAACAAAATGAACAAACAAAAAACATTACTATTGGCATCGGCAGGTAGCATAGTGGTTACGTGTCTGAACTCCAACATGGTTGAACACGGTTCAAGTCCAGGACCTGGTGGCTTGAAAATCATTCTGGGCACATGTGCATGAAGGGATCATGGTGTGGTTATCCCCCCTTGGGGTGATTTCTCACTTTTCCTCTCACTGTTTCTGTCTCTCTCTTCCGTGAGCGCATGCACCCTATGGCAAAAACCTCTAAAAACATTACTATTTATTGATACAAAAATTTCTAGACTGTTTAGAATTTGAAATGACTGCATTTATTTTGGAAAGAAATTTAACCTTATAATAAAAGTGCAACAATATAAGAGTTAATGTCATATGATTTTCTAGAAAGTATAATAGCACCAACACTGTATCTTCGTAGGGTCTAATAGTCAATGAGCTTTCTCAGTTGGAAAAGGAGCTCCAAGACAGTCAATGATTGCTGTTAGTCAGGTAAGAGGTGGCAAAGCTGAACTTCTAATACTTGGCTCTAACACATGTGTTCTTTCCCTCACACATCAGCTGTCCTAGCACTGGGAAATGAGGTCAAGAGGTGCATATTGAGGTAATAACAGATAACCAATATACCTATCTATAAAAAATGACAAGCAAATTTAGGAATTTTTCAGTTGATGCTTTGGAAATTATAGTATAGTCAAAATAAGTTACAACAGTAATGACAGCTAAACCTAATTCTGTGTCAACTAACTTTCTTTTGATCTATTTTAAGTAATAGTGGTTTTTTTTTTTTTTTTTTTTCTCCTTACCTGTTCCTTCCCTGCCTCAATTTTATTACCCTTATTTAGAGGTCCCACCATCTTGTGCTGGGTTACTTCAAGGGTTTTCCAGGTATCTTCCTTGTTTACTGCCTTTTCCTCCACTATTGCCAAATAACATCTTTGTACATCTCTCCCCTTGTCTTCTTTGAAGTGTCAGAAACTTTTCTTGAGTTCCTATGTCAGGATAAAGTCTAAATGTCTTCTTTTTTTTTTTTTTTTTTTTTTTTTTTTTTTTTTTTTTTTTAGAGACTTTTGCTATAGGGAGTGTGCACTTACTGGAGAGACAGAGAGAGACAGAGAGACAGAAAGCTAGAAATCGCCCCTCCCCCCCCAGGGGGTAGACATGCCGCAATCCCTTCTCCTCCATTCTCCTCTTGGGATTTTGGGCACACGTGCCCAGTGTGAGTTTCAAGCCCCTGGGTCTGGGACTCAAACTGTGGTTGACCACATGGGAGTCCAACATCATAACCATTATACCACCTGCTAGTCCCAAGTCTAAGTTTCTTAATAGACATGAAAGGTCTTTTCAAACTGGATATCCCCCCATTCCCAACCTCATATTTCTCACTGTCTCACTCCAGTCCAAGAGGTCTTTTTAATAATTTTAAAGCCAATTTCTGTATTATTTCAGAAATTGATATAGAAATTGAATACATCACTATGGTTCAAAGCAGAGTGGTTAAAAAAAAAAGCGCAGGATGGTTAGGAGGTTTGACTGGAAGCCGCATTTATGTAGTACTTTATGTACAATGGGGCAAAGATCAACTATTAATATAAAATAATTGAGATTTCTTCCCCCATAGAAATTAGGGTGGTGGTAAAGCAAAAGCCCAAATCATCCCTTGGTGCAGGTTTTTGAAAATGAAAAGAAAAAGAAAATGGAAAAGGAACTGGTCACAACTTTCAGTTCACTAAATACACTTCTAGAACAGTA
This sequence comes from Tupaia tana, assembly GCA_026018925.1. Lineage (NCBI taxonomy): Eukaryota > Metazoa > Chordata > Mammalia > Scandentia > Tupaiidae > Tupaia > Tupaia tana. The sequence continues at coordinate 175,172,257 of JAKSZU010000006.1, forward strand.
ATCTTCTTTCCTTTGTTATTGCTGTTTCTTGACAAGAGTCGGTTTTCTGACTTACTTTGAAAATGACACATATGCCAATACAGGGTTGCTGTGCATTAGACTGAACATCTTTATTCACTCCATGCCAAAGGTAAGCATTAAGGGACTTCCAATGCTTTAACAACCCCAAAGGGGAAATTAAAGCAGTTTTGACCATCATTTGCATCATCAGTAACAACAGCGCAGACTGCCTCGTTATTTTGCTGGTCATCACATTAAGCACTAGGTAGGTAAATAGATAGAGGCTAGCACTCTGACACTCTCTCTACTCAGGAAGTGAAGACATGTGAAAAGGGTCAATAGAATGATGAATTATCAGGGTGGCCAATTTTGATGTCATGGTCCTGGGTTCAATTCTCATCACTATCACTTAACATAAGGGTAGCTTCAGAGAGGTTGTGCAAATTCCTTAATTCTCAATTTCCTCATCTGTAAAATGGGACTAATGCTACCTCCTTCATGGAGTTGTAAGTATTAAGAGGTAATAGACACGGAATGTTAAGTGCACCCCTGGCACACAGAGGGGACTCAGTAAATGGCAGTTGATATGAGTATTACTGCTACTCTCGCTGTTAGCAGTAATACAGGCCAACATCAGTGTTAAACATGAGAGGAATTCAAAAAGTTCATGGAAGAATGGAATTAAAGTATGAGTTTTGGTTCAAATTAAAAAAAAATCATTCATTGTTTTTTCATAATATATATTTTTGTTTTTCCCCCTAATTTTTCGCTAGGGGGTACATGTGCTTGCCGGATAGCTGATGTGGGGGGGCAAAGTGAGAAAGCACTCATCATGGGAAATGGTCATACTGCAATGCCTCCTCCTCCATTTCTCTCTTTTCAGGATTTTGGGTACACATGTACACGCGCTGGGCATGTTTTTCAGGCTACCGGGTCAGGGACTGGAATTGCACTGTTAGCCACGTGGGATCCAGCACCTTAATCACTGTGCCACTGGCTGGCCCCATGATAAGTATTTTCTATGTAATTTTGAAGACCCCTAAAATGGAGAATGTTGTCAGATGGCTGAGGTCTTACAGGTGAACATCATGAAAGAAGTGAACTTCATGAAGGAGGGGAACTTCAATAGCTTTGGAAGGTCAAGTAGGACTTGAAAATCAGGGAGAAGAAAAGATATTGCAGAGTGGGAGAGCAGTTTAAACTAAAGAATGGAAAGTTCACTTCTATGATTAGGGAGCCCCGTCAGTGCTAAGGATATTCAGACAACTTATAGAAACTACTGCACTCTCCTCCCGCAATAGCCTGCAGCCATCCCACTCCACCTCTGATATGAACAATGGAGGCTTTCTCAATATAAGCTGAGGTGCCACATAGATGCAATACAAGAGAACTCTCTTGACCTCTTTTCTAATCAGATTGCAACCCCCAAACTCTCTTATGTAGAAATTCACGAGGTATCACTTGATGCATACTTCTAAACCTAGACATATAGATGTTAAGGAAGTATTGCTAATGTTAGGTATTATAATTATATTGTGGTAATATTTTAAAAACTTTATTGGGGCCAGCAGCTGTCCTGATGGTTAACCCTGGATTCCACATGGCTAACTGCATGGGCTGAATCCTGGTCCAACTGGCTTGGAAAACACATTAGGTGCATGTGCGTGTGTGCCCAAAATCCAGAGAGGAGAATGGAGGTGAAGGAATTGGCATGACCATCACCCCTGGGGGTGAATTCTCACCTTCCCTCTCTGTCTCTTTTTGTGGAGCACACATGCCTCGGAGCAAAAAACTGAAAAGATAAAAATAAATAAACAAAAAAACTTTATCTTCCAGAGAGTCAGACTGAAATATTTATAAATAAAAACAAATGATGACTTAGATTGTATCAAAATAATATGGGGCAGCAAAGTGGGTGGGGGTATAGATGAGAAGATTTGCCATAAATGAATTAATTAAATTAATTATTAAAGTAGGCGATGAGTACATAGTCATTTATTAAACTAGTCTTTTTACTTTTGCATGTGTTTTCTTTTGCCATACAAAGGGATGAAAAGACAGAATTGCAAAAACCCTGGAAACCTATATGTATACCTACCATATTAATTTCAGTTATATTTTATATGCTAGGGAGCATACCTGCATCTTCATATATCTACATTCACGCATGTGAAGTGGGCTTGATTTCTCCTACAAGGTCGGGAAGTTACCAGCATTATCCTTTATCCTTCAGAAAGATTTCAACAAATTGGTATCTGGGAATGGAAGGTAAAACAATTTTTTTTCCTCATTCTATCTGAATAAATTAATTTCTTTTTCTTCTTAACTGTGTCAAATGCCATGCCCACCAACAGAAGTCAGGCTAATCCAGGAATCTTCCTCAGCATACCAAGGAAGATCAATTTCAGAGAATTGGGTTGGTTCATTTCCTAACGGACCTTCAGATTCCTGACTGTATATTGTTGAATACTGAAGTCATCACCAAAAGTTCAACACAACCAAAAAGCAACAGCGGCTTATAATTTCACATTTAAACTTTTTTGTGATTATTTCATCCTTATGTAGGGTAGGCAGATTTAAAATATTTGGGGAGCCAGACAGTGGCATAGCTGTAATGCCAACACTTTTTGAGGCTGGGTTCACATCCAAAGCCTTCCTGAACATGACAGGTGTCCACGGCACATGATCCAGGACTGGGGGAGGCTAGAGGTGGACAGCAGTGCGAGGACCCTGTTGGAAATGTCTCTCTCTCTGTCTCTGTTTCTTTCTCTTAATCATGGAAGAAAAAAAAAAACTTTAAAAAATATATAAAATATTTTGTCATACATTTTGTCCTCTTTAAAAGTTGACTTGAAAATAATAAAATATCAGGGCCACCAAGTGGTATAGTGGTTAAGGTGCTGGACTCCCACATGGCTGACCATGGTTTGAGTTCCAGACCTGGCAGCCTGCTTTCTCTATCTCACATGCATTTGCTTATAGCAAATTAAATAATAGTAATAATCATGATAAATAAAACAAATCTTTCAAATGAAGAAAATAACAAAATATCATGTGGTAATTTGAGTTACTAATACTAACATTAAAATAATATTCTTTTTTTTTTTTTTTAGATATTTTTCCTATAGAGCACATGCGCTCACCAGAATGAGAGAGACAGAGAGACAGAAAGCGAGAAATCACCCCCCAGGGGGTATGGCCATGCCGCAATCCCTTCTCCTCCATTCTCCTCTCAGGATCTTGGGCACGCACGCACACGTGCCCGGCGTGAGTTTAAGCCACCAGGTCCAGGATGCGAACTGCGGTCGACTATATGGGAGTCCAGCAACATAGCCATTACAACTGCTGGTCCCTAAAATAATATTCTTTAGGCAATAGTGGAAAGAATATTGAAGTTGGATCCAATAAACCAGGGTTCAAGTTCTGGCTTATCAACTGTTGGCTGTGTGAAATTGTGAAAACTGTCAGTTCTCGTGAAAATCAATCTCATCTCCAACCTGAAAATGGAGTAAACTTATGAAACAGTAAGTGGAAAACGCTATTCCCTGCTCTAGAATTTATGTATGAATCAATTAAAACCTCATAACAGCCCAATGAAGTAGGCATTTTTATTATTATTATCCCCAACTAACAGACTAGGAAATAGTCCTGGAGAGGTTATGGGACTTGTCCAAAGTGAGGGAAGCAGCCTGCCTTCAGAACTCAATTCTTGCATAAAAATCTCTTTCAGAGTTTGTTACAAAACTGTATTCCTGGTTTCTACTCCACACGAAATGTTCTAGGATTTAGAAACAATGGAGCTGGGGGAATCTATACGTTAAACAAATATCAAAGTGAATTAATTCCAGAACCTCCTTCCTTCCTTCCTTCCTTCCTTCCCTCCTTCCTTCCTTTCTCTTTCTCTTTTTTTCTTTCTTTTTCTTTTTTTAGGTTTTTGACACAGGGTACATGCACTTGCTGGAGAGAAAAAGAGAGAGAAAGTGAGAAATAGAAATCACCCAGTGAGGGGATGGCCACACTGCAATCCCTTCTCCTTCACTCTTCTCCTGTGGCAAGCAGGCACACATGCATGAAGTGACTTTCAAGCTACTAGATCTGGGGCTGAAATTGTGGCTGGCCATGTGGAAATCCAGCACCTTAACTTCCACTCCCCCTGCTGGCTAGGAGTCATTTTTCTTTTCTTTTTAGAGACTTTTGCAATAGAGCATGTGTGCTGGTCAAGGAGTGAGAGACAGAAAGAGAGAAAGAACCCTCTGGGGGAATGGCCACAGGGCAGTCCCTTCTCCTCCAGTCTTCTCTTGGGATTTTGGGCACACATGCACATGTGTCTGGCGTGAGTCTTAAGCCTCCAGGTCTGAGACTTGCACTGCAGTTGACTATATGGGAGTCCAGGGATGCAACCATTACACCATCTGCTGGTCCCAAAGCAATAGTTTTTCTTAACCACTATGCAAGCTGCCCCTTCATAATATCCCCTCCACAGGGCTGTCATGAGGATAAAATGAAACAGTATATGGTTAGTGTAATAAGTGTAATACTTATTTTGTACTATAATCAACTAAATACTGTTATATGCTCTAAAAGCACAAAACAGATATCAGAGAATGTTCTCTTCCTAGGAAAAACAATAAATATTCCCATGTGTTATAAATTTAACTACAAATAAAGGGGAATGGTATCAAAATCTTAATGCCAATAAATAATAAATTATGCCAGCTCTTGAACCTCAGTGTGCATCAATTCACTTCGCTATTTGTTTAAAACGTAGATTCCCCCAGATCCATTTGTTCTGAATTCCAGTTTATTCCACATGAAGTAGAAACCTGGACAATGTTTTTAAAATAAACTCTGCAAAAGACTTGGGTGCAACTAATTTACAGATATTATGGACAAATAATGGCTAATGTTCAAAGTTTGGTAAGTGTTAGAGGCTGAATCGTATCTCTCAATGTTACAGGCTGACTCCTGTCTCTACCAAATTCATGTGCTGAAGTTCTCAATCCCAGTACCTCAGATTGTGACTATATTTGGAGATAGGGCTTGTAAAGAGTTATCAAGTTAAAAGGGGGGTCATTGAAGTGGGCCCTAAGTCAATATTTGACTGGTGTTCCTTTTTGTTTTTTTTAAGAGAGTTTTGCCTTAAGGTGTGTGCACTTGCTGGAGAGAGAGATCACTTCCTAGGGGTGAATGGTGATACCACAATCCCTTCTCCTCCATTCTCCTCCCAGGATTTTGGGCATGCATGCATATGTGCCTGGAGTGATTTTCCAGCCATTAAGTCTGGGACTGAACCACAGTCCACCACATGGGAGTCCAGCAATGTAACCATTACACCATCTGCTGGCCCCGACTGGTGTTCTTTTAAGAAGAGATTAGCACACAGACAATATAGGCAGAAGGATGGCCATGTGAGGACACAGCAGGAAGGTGACCATTTGCCATTCGAAGAGAGAGGGCTCCAACATGGAACCAAACCTGTAGACACCTTGACTATAGACTTTAAGCCTACAGGATTATAAGAAAATAAATTTCTGTTGTTTCAGCCACCCAGCCTGTGATATTCTATTATGGCAGCCCTGGCAAACTAATACAATAAGCAACATTCTGAAGTGAAAATTAATAGCTGACATAGTGATTTGATAATTAAAGTCCCTGCAATGTATTTTTTTTATTAAAAAGAAAGGAATTAGCCTTATTAAAATACCTACAATTACTTGATTTTTTTTGGCCTTTTTTTTTAATAGGCTAATAATAAGTAGCTGAAACTGACTGAGAGGGCGAATACCACTGAAATATTCTTTCTGCAGGTAAAATATTCTTTCTCTACCTCTACCCTGCTTCCCTGGGCTCCATATCTTTCCCATCACCCAAAGAGAATAGATCATTTTTTAGTATATGTATATTCTTCCACTAAAATATTCATTTCATTTCATTTTTTTTCATGATTAATTTTTCCCTTTCTGTCAGTACCACTCTCTCCATCCACATCCATCTGTCATTCTATTAAACACCTACCATGTATTAGGTGCCATTTTAGGTACTAGAAACCTTATTGTTGTACAAATAAATATCCCCCAAATTTCTAAATGAAAACTTCAAAGAAGAAGTCACAAATTCAATTGCCCTTAGAAAGTATTCAAGTAAGGAAATCAATGATGTGATATTCCAGTGAATTGGTACCTAAAAAGAAAAGCCATGACTCAAGTCTAGAAAGCTCTAGGAAGACAGTCCTGCCAATCTTCCAGTGTTTTCTGAGAATCCAAAGACTGAGTTTTTATGTGAAATTTTCATTTTTAATGCTGGTGAAACAGTCTGCATTTTTATAAGCACTACATGAACCAAACAAAGCATAGCTATGATTTAGGCATTTAGACATCTCCAGAGGTTACTAGTTTATGACCGCTGCTCTAGGGCCTGAGGAGGCAGTCTTTCAGAAGTGCTAGGTTATTCAACATCTAGTATGTTCATTCATTTCTAATGAATTCACAACTAAATAATATGACTTTCAAGAATTTAAACTTTTTTTTTTTCTTCAGTTTTTGCTATTGGGTGCATGAGGTCAGAAGAGAGAAAGAGAGAGACAGAGCAAGAGAGCAAGAGGGAAAGTGAGAAATCACTCCCCAGGGGGGTTGGTCATGTGGCGATCCCCTCTCCTCCATTCTCCTCTTGAGACCTTGGGCATGCACGCACACTATTCTTGTTGCATTGATTGCTTAATGACTAAATAAGCCTGAGAATTTCAATTCCTTCTCCTCTATGGAGATGAGAGCATAGTATACACAAGGCAGGGCAAAATTATCATCCAGGGAAAATGTAGTAAAGTCTTACACGTTCCTTCTAACTTTCTCTCAATCTACATGAGAGTGGATGGGCAGAGACCTTCCTGTCATCCTTAGAAGCTCACCCATCACGATAATGACATAGTTCCCTGTAGTATCATGCTCAATAATTGATTGCTGAACTGAATTTGAATCCACATATCTTTTTGTTTTTTCGATTATGATTTTAAATCTGGAGTGGAAATCATTGCTGAAATATTACTCATTTAATTTAAAAATTTTATTCTTTTTTTTTTTTTGAGAGGTTTTCACTATAGGGCGCGTGCACTCGCCAGACAGACAGAGAGAGACAGAGAGACAGAAAGCAAGAAATCACCCCCCGGGGGGATGGTCATGTCGCACTCCCTTCTCCTCCATTCTCCTCCATTCTCCTCTCGGGATCTTGGGCATGTATGCACATGCGCCCGGCGTGAGTTTTAAGCCACCGGGTCCAGGACGCGAACCGCGGTCGACTATGTGGGAGTCCAGCGACATAGCCATTACGCTAACTGCTGGTTCCCAAAATTTTATTCTTGAAGTCATGTCTATATGACACCAAAGTAACTGGCTATTTTAGACAATTCATCAGAAAAAACAATCAAACTAATCACACTTAGAACGATACAGAGATTTTCTTAAGCAACTACTACATCTCTAGCCAAATTATGTATTGTTCTCGTTCTATTTTATTCTAGATCAATAAGACAGGCTAAACGGGGTAAGAGAAATATGCTCATTTTCAGTTTGATGATTTCTCTCAGGTTATACTTTACTGGTTGGTGCTTTAATAACAGTAAAATATGATTTCCATTTCCATAGCTTAGCAACCAATACAGAGGAATACTAATAAGATTTTTTGTTTGTTTGTTTTTACTAAGTGAAGAATTTATATATATCTTAAAATACAGAAAGCACTACTGGAAAATAAATAAATTAATAACAAGCAACTAAAAAATTCCCCCGAAATAATTTTTTAAATATCTTAATTAAAAATATTTAAATAAAAATGTTATTTTTATTCATGTAAAAATGTAAAGACTCTTAAAAATGGTTATGCCAACATGAAAATAAATGTGGAAAACTATCATTTTCACAAACATCACATATAATTTTCATCATATTTATCATGAAATTTATGAAATTTTTGGTCCGTAGTGTCAAAAGTTTCTCCTTAAGAAAAATGGTAAGAATCTTGAATGCTAGCACATCATGGATGTTGTAAAAGTCTTGTTTTACATAGTCAATAAAATGCAATTTTTTTTTTTTACATTTCACAAATGCTTCTGGATGTGAAACACATCCCTGCAAAATTAAACACAAAACCTATTCTAATTATTAATAACAACCACATTGAGTCCTTTTTCATTATCATTTTTCCATAACTAAACCCTCTGGGTTAAATGACTATATTCTGGCTTCTTAAGGTTCTTCATCTTTTTACTGACAAGCTTCTGAAAACTCACCTATTTTTACCATTTGCTCTGCCTCACTGAACACACACACTACTAGTTGGTCAGACACCTTTTCAAATACAATGAACACACCTGGAAGTTCTGTTGTAAATTCCACAGTATTAGCAATATGAGTATTCACAGAATTTTCTCAAATACCAAAAGACCAACACCATTATGACTAAAAGCCTAGCTGCTTAAACTTGGGTAAGATGTCCTAATTATATGGTTAATTTCAGTCTCTCTTCAATTTCCTATAAAAAAATTACAGATTCATAATAAGTAATTTCTCTTTTCAAGATTGTTTTCTGAAAATCTCAGAAATTATCTAAAAGTTTCATATAAAATTGGTCAAATGATGTACCTGGGCATTGTAAATTTTTCTTTGAAGAGACAAGAGCATTGACAATGGCTGACTTACTACATGAGTGTCATTAAATTTCCTGACCTTGCTGTAACTGCTCTTCCAACTGCAAGGTCTCACACCTCTGTACAGAATTGTAGCTAAAGACATGATCTTTTTTCAGGTTGACATGTGAAGGAATAGTAAAGATGACACATTTCTAAATATAACTTGCAGATTTTTTTTCACTTAAGCTGACTTCCTGGATGAATGTAAGAGTTCACTATTGCAATAAATAGAGGTAATGGTAAAGGCTAATAATTAATAAAACATCACAGTTTTCAGAGAATTTAGTGCACATCTGAGAGTGTCTGGGAGGATTAAATGAGGTAATACACATGACAGCGCCTACCTAAGTGTTTGGCACTTAGTAAGAACTGGGACCTGAAGGACCTAGTCTGACACTGTCATTTCACAGAAAAGAAAACTGAAGCAAGGAAGATAAATTATGCCCACATAGAAACATTCTCCTAAAGTGCAAGGAAAATAATTGACTGGAGGTACAGAGTAATCAAAGGAGAATCCTCAAGATTATGTTACCTTAGTTATTCAACAAATAGAAAATAATATTCACACCTTGATTTCAAAGGACTTTTCTAATATTTCCTGATTCTGTTTTGAAGATTTTATACCAGGGTTCTAAAAAATAAAGCTCAACTGAGGAAAGGCATATTATCCCTAATCATTGCACTTCCATTATTCATTTTAAGAACATTCACTTAAAATTATTCCAGAGTTTGACAATTCAATGAGAAGGAAGCTCAAACTGTGTTACTTTAACAACTTCCCTCCCCAGCCCAGGGTTTCTTTTTGCTGTACCCTCAACTCTTCTGTCCTCTTACTCCTTTCAGCGGAGCGTCCACTGCTTTTAGTACTGAGGCAATCTAAAAGTCAAACTGTTACTCGCAAGTTCTGGGGTGACCAAACATTTCTGTCAATGTTTTTCACAGATTTTTTAACTTCTTTTTTTGTATATCTGGAATTCAAATGAAATAGCAGCTTGAAAAGGCAGGGCCCAGCCCGCAGTGGCATGGCCGTCCACCTGCACCTGCCACCTTTACCTGTTTGCAAGATGACCGTTTTCTCTTCTCCATCCAGGGAAAGAATCCTGAAGTTATAGACAGTGCCCGCTTGCAAATCCTGGGGGTTACATCCATAGGTGGTGTTGTCTATGCGAATGGGCTGGCACCACACCACGTCCGAGGTGTCACTGCTATAGATGATGCTAAAGTTACAGGGTGACCCCAGAGTTCTCCACTGGATCCACGCGGATTGACTGGAGACTCTGGACTCTGTCAGGGTGAAGTTACACTTCACTGGCTCTGCCAGGCTGGTCTGCAAAGGAACCAGAGACAACAGTTAGAACTCGCAGTCTGGACTGTCCAGAGACCAGCTGGCAGCAAGCTCCCCAAGCCGCCCCTACTCACCCCTATCCCACAGTCCCCTTGTCCCTTTGCCCTCCAGCTGACAATAGACCCTCGGGAGAGGCTATGGCAACTTTCCCCTTGCCGTTCTCCCTCAGGAACGCTGAAGCAAAGAAGTGGCTTGCTGCCTTTGACAGAAGAGCAGGATGAACTGTCAGTCTGGCTCTAGGCTCAGAAGAGGGCTGTTCTTCTCAAGGGAGAGAAGGAAATTTGCCACCTCTGCCTCCAAAGCGCAACCCGGGAGACCGGAAAGTGGAGTGGGAGTTTGGTTCTCGGCGTGGAGGGGATGCATCAGTCCCCACCCCCTGGTGGGCCACTCACCTGCAGCAGGCTAAGAGCGATCCACAAGGCTAGCCCAGCTCCATGGCTCAGCATCGCGCTCAGCGGTTCAGATCCAGCCTAAGCTGAGGGGGCAGGACGCGCGGCGGCCCGCGGGCCTCGCCGGGGCCACTTGTTGCGCTCGCTCAGCGCGTTGCGCTCGCGCCTGGCGACGCGCAGGGGCCGCCGCGGCCGCCGCTGCTGCTGCTGCTGCTGCCGCCCCGGGCGGGGTGCGGACGCGACAGGCGGCGGGGGCAGGCAGCGCGCCGCCCTTCCCACGCTGCCATGCTGACCCGCGCTGCCTCGCCCCGAGCCCCGTCCGCGGACTTCCGCAATCAAAAGGCAATTTCCTCGTCTCCCGGCAGAGGAACAATGCGCCCGCCAGGGAGGGAGCCCCGAGGAGCCCCCGCCTGAGGCTGCCAAGGGCGCCCGAGCGGGCCCAGCGGCGCTCGCGGCACCCCCCGCCGCCTCCCCAGCCCGGGGTCTCGCCCGGGTCCACCCGCTTCTGCCCCTCCTCCTCTTCGACTTTCACTTTTCCCCTCCCTGTGGTCTTCGGTCCTGCCGGCTTAGCCATAATTACTGCTCGCTCCCTCTCACTTTCCAAGCCCCCACGCCCGCCCCTTCCTCCCTCCACGCCCAGCGTCTCCCCTCCCTATCTTCCTTCCTATCTTCCTCCTCTGCTTTCTCCGGGGCCTCTTTTCCCAGGATTAAACTTGACCGCAGCACATTTCCCTAGGTCGCCTACACTCTTTCCTGAAGCCTTTTATTAGCGTGCTTTTGCCCTTCTCACCTCTAAGCATTTATTTGTCCCAGCGCGCATCCCCTGAACACTAGCAAGAAAAGACCTGCAAAGGAGCCTGTCGTTGTCGCTTGACAATGTCAACTCCCTCCCCCATCCACTTTCCCCTTTCTCAGGTCCTCCTAAACCCTAGCAGACAGTGCTAATCGGCATCAAATTTAACCATCCATTGTTCAACCCACAGCAAAGCAGTTTCATCGATAACCAGGAAAGCCATTTTATCCACAGTTATCCAACCAATACAACGATTTATTTCTTGTTTGTGGGAAATAGTATCGATGGCTCAGCTCCCCACATATTTACAAAGAAATGGCGTTTACTCACTTTTCATCATTAACTGTATGCCCTTTAACAACTGAGTCAGTACCTGAATGATAGGTACCTGAAAATGGGTTTTAGGAAAGCTCCCAATAACAAAAAAACAAAAATATTTTATTGTATACAGGTGATAACAAAATATTGCAGCAACAGTTATAATTTATTATTGCTTTTGAGGAGGGCAGTGTCATCCCTAGCAACTGCTAAAAGAGATAAGTTTCCATATTTTAATTTTCAAATTAATGGGAAGTATGACTTATTTGCCTCTTTCTCAAATAAAACTATGTTACTGGCCACTCAATCTACCATATCTACTAGGATGAAAAATAGAAAAAGTGAAAATTGCTTCTTTTTGAAAATACTTTAAAAATACCTCTTAATTAAAAATAAAATTTCCTCCCTTTCAGGGATTCCATGATCTTTTTCTTTTTGAAATCTATTTATTTTTATTATTATTTATACATTCAATTGCTACACATCATTTAGATTGTAAAGAGATTTTACCCAACATGATATATGCCACTCACCAGGTGAGTTCAGAATATCACACACGACATCATTAACAGGCAGCAAACCATATCTGTGTCCCACAAATATCTTACTTCTCCATTTTCCCCCAAGTTCCCCTTCCTGCACTCTTCTCCTCTCCCACTCTCCTTCTACTTTGTTCTGTGATCCTTTAACCTGCAGCTAGACCAGAGATCTCAAATCTCCTTTTCAAGGTAGCAAATACTCAAAAGAAATGTTGATATTGAAACGTTTGGTATTTCTGGGAAAACAGCATCTTTCCTATTTCTCTCTGCTTAGGTCACTTATACTAAAGAATTTTAACTCTGCATTTTGCTTCCAAGTTCAGTGGTTTTGCGCAGCTTGGTATACCTTTCAGCCTCATAGAGACAGCCCTCTCCCTTCATTAGAAGTTGTAAACCTTATGGGACCAGCAGTTAGCATAATGGCTATGTTGCTGAACTCCCATGTAGCTGACTGCGGTTCACTTCCCGGATCTGGTGGCTTAAACTCACGCTGGGCGTGTGTGTGTGTGTGTGTGTGTGTGTGTGCGCCCAAGATCCCGAGGGGAGAATGGAGGAGAAGTGATTGCGGCGTGGCCATTCCCTCTGGGGGGTGATTTCTCGCTTTCTATCTCTCTTTTTCTCTGTGTCTTTCTGGCGAACGCACACTCCCTATGGCAAAAACCTCTCCCCCCCACAAAAAAAAAAAAAAAAAAAAAAAAAAAAAAAAAAAGAAGAAGTTGTAAACCTTATTACAGGCTCTGCTGGCCTTAGCCTTTGTGGAAGTCTTTTTTCAGCTTTATTCCATTTTAACATTATTTTTTCTTATCTTGCTATATTCAGAAAACAATCTGGCTTCCTCAACTGTAAACTGGAACAATTAAATACTTATTCTATTTTTTTTTAATTATCAGAGGGTGAATGTACTTGCCAGAGAGAGACAGAAAGACAAGGAGAGATAAAGGGAGGGGGGGAAGAGTCCCACCAATGGGGTTTGCTCACACTGCAGTCCCTTCTCCTCCATTTCTCCATCCTATTAGGATTTAGAGCAAGCATGCAAGATGTTTTTTAAGCTGCTGGGGCTGGGATTCAAACCATGGTCAGCCATTTGAGATCTGGCTCTCTTAAGCATGAGGCAATGGGGCCAATCCCTATATCCACTCTGAATACTTTGCAGAGGAATCTTGAATAAGATGATATATGATGTCAGAACACCTTTGTGAATATTAATGTATTGTACAGGTGTCAACTGGCTTAGCAGGATTTTGCATCCAAATCACGTGGCTTGCCCTGTTTTATAGTCATCCATTACATAGGTTCTACTTTCTGAATTCTGCTACTCATTCTTCTCTTTGTCTTTTCCATGAAAACTTTCTTTCATTTCTTTTTTCTTTTTTTTTTTTTTTGAGAGGTTTTTGCTATTGGGCGTGTGTGCTCGCCAGAAAGAGACAGAGAAACAGGAAGCAAGAAATCATCCCCCAGGGGGGATGGCCACGCCACAATCCCTTCTCCTCCATTCTCCTCTCAGGATCTTGGGCACACATGCACCACACCCAGCGTTAGTTTAAGCCACCAGATCTGGGACTCGAACTGCAGTCAACTACCTGGGAGTTCAGCGACATAGCCATTAGACTAACTGCTGGTCCCCCATTAAAACTTTCTCACAGATTGGCCTGCAGATTTTAAATCTACCCACTCAAATATACTAAATATCATTTGTCCTCTCTGAAAATCTTTAAATAAATCCTATCTCCTACAAACTTTTCACAAACATTTTGTTAACACTATGTGCCACCAATATAATACCCTATCAATTAATTTTAATATTTAATTTCTGTTATATTAATAGTCCTACTCATAAGACAGGCAAGTATACCAAAAAGGCAAAATTTGAAGAGGAGCTATCAAATGGAGCAATAACAAAGTATCCTTACAATACACTGTTTAGAGACTTTCAAATTCTGTCTTATTAGCAGTGATCAGCTAATAATGCCCTTGGGAATAGGAATTAGGAAAAGAAAAAGTGATTTCTTTAAGTACAATTATTTTACTTTTGATCTCTCCAAGAGGGACATAGACATTTAGAACTACAGGTCTTTTATCTATTTTAATATTCTTAATGTATATAAAGAGTCACAGCAATACATGAAGGAAAGCACCAATAATCAGACATTTCTTTTTTTAAAATAAATAATTACTAGCTTTTATTTATTTGAAAATCTTAAGGCTGACAGCAGAGCTCCTAAATACTTAGTGTGTTCTAAATAACTCAAAGAAATAGCATGCTATGAAACAAGGGGAAAGGTTTAAACCTAGGCTGTAACTGATTACATTTTTCCTTTCAAAAGCACAATATTAAAATGAGAAATCCGAGACAATTGTAATAGATTCAGAGTAGGACGGGACTGGGAAAGTGGCCAGATTTCCATGAAGAGTTTATTTGAAACTACTGTACAAAATACCAACAAATTGATTCATATTGTTCTGTGTTCTCATCTTTGTTTGGAATTCCTCAACTTTTTTTTTTGAGCCTCTTTATCCTGTATATTGACACTGCATTTGCTTTAGGTGTTGCATTCCAGGAATTTGGGATTAGCCACTCTACTGTTTTATGGGACAACTTCTCTTCCTTGCTGCTATGAAAACTTTCTTAAACTACACGGGAAGGGTGGAGCTGCTTGTGATTACACATAAGTGAAAAAACAGCTCTCAAAAAAAAAATCATCATAGCAATTTAATAATTGGTAATGATAATGAACCTAATCATTAATTATGAATTCATGGCTGAAAGCATGGACTTGTCAATTAAGAACGTACGTATGTGTTGAACGATACAACTGGTCATCAGGAGCTCGGGGACCTAAAAACTGCTATTTCAAACCAGGGTTTGAACTAGGTGTGGGGACAGGCTAGAGTCGGGGTGTTGGGTGAATGAAAGGAGGGCAGAGTGAATTGGTAAGTTAATCCACACCCCCCCCCCACTAATGACCTAAAAGGTCCTGGTCCTCAACCAGTCCTTCATTCCTTGCCTTCTATTCTCCAGTTGCCTCAGTTTGATTATTATTATGATTTTGAGTTCAAGATCTTGCTGTGTTGAGATCTTCCTGCCTCAAGCTTCTTAGTAGCTGAGCTCACCTTTTTAGGTTGGACTGAGAATCAAACCCAGTTTGCATGTGGCCCCAACCTGTGAAGCACAGCGTCTGAGTGAGCACCACTGAGGCTGGGCCTAATAGCTAATTTACCCACTCATTCAGCATATATTGACAGAGCAATTACTGTGTGCTGGGCATTGGCTAGATTTGAGACACCTCCATGGTGCCGACCCTTACTGTCCCAAAGCCTTTGTGCCTGACATTTCCTCATCTTGACCCACTGCTCCCCAGGCTCTTGGATTGGCATTTGCTATTTTCCTCTGATTCCTTAAGGGTCAGCTTAAACACACCCCTACTGGGCCAGGCTTTTTCTGACCTCACAAGGAAAGAGCGCTACCGTGTTACTCTTCCTTTTAGCAACCCACTGGTTTAATCCAGAGCATTAATGACCCTTGGTAATACTCTAGTTATTCATATATGTGGTTGTGCACTGTTTGCCTTCCCTGGTCATATGTGGAATTCTGGTGGTGGGATCTTTGTCTTTTCCTTCTTACACAGGGCTTGAGTCTTAACAAATATTTGCTGAATGACTGACTATTTGTAGTGCTAAGTGACTAATGCTATGTGATAAATACAAAAGGCCTTCTAAATGTGGTCCAGTTGGATACCTCAAAGACTTCCCTGGAAGAGAAGTGTTGGGAAAAGGAAGAGAACAAAGAGGGATGGACAAAAGAATAAGAGAAGTCTGATTTTGAAGGGGAAAAGAAAAAGGCAGGAAAAGATTAGAGTAGTACAGAAGATGAAAGGAGGAAAAAGAGAAGGAAGAGGGTAGTATCTGTTAGGACAGTAGTTCTCAGTGTAGTATTAGCATCATCTGAGAACTTGCTAGAAATGCATATTGTAGAGACCCGCCACAGATCTAACAAATCAGAAAAACTAAGGGTGGAGCCAGAAAACTTTTTTAACAATCCCTCCTCTTCTAGTTGGTGGAAAGAGCTATTAAATTCCAAACAAAAGGCTCACATTGTACCCTAAACTTTCTATTCGATATCATATTTAGGATACATAATGACATCTTGTCATTCCTTTTCTCTTTAAATTTCACTGAGCTCTCTGGTTATGAGAAGCTACACAGGTGGTTTAAAAGGTCTTGAACAAGCACAGCCTCTGCAGGGTAGGCAGTAGCATACTGAACTGTGGTACTGGAAGCCACACGGCTGACTATGAGTTGAGACCCTGAGCCTGGTCGACCTGAAATACACTAGGTGCATTCATGTGTGCCCAAGATCCTGATGAGCTGGAAGGCTTGGGGTGGGGATCACAGCGTGACAGACCCTAATGAGGTTGCTTCATCTCTCCCTCATGCACATGCGTGTACTCTCTGTTATGAATAATAAGTAGAAGATTTTTGAACAGCTTTAGAATGTGTCATTTAAGTAAATAGGTGACCTTTAAAATATATAATATGTGTATCTAAAATATTTCTAGTTTTTAAATTTAAATTTTTAATTTTTGCTAGAAGGCGTATGTGCTCACTGGAGAGAGAGAGAAAGACAGGGAAAATGAGAAAACACCCTCCATGGGGAAAGTCATGGCACAATCCCTTCTCCATTTTCCCTTCTGGGATTTTGGGCACACATACATGTGCACTTAGCACTTGAATATCATGTCATTCAAGCTACCTGGCCCAGGACTCCAATTGTACAGTCACATGGGATCCTATTGCCTTAATCACTCCACTACAGGTGGACTCATGCATATTTTGATATTTATAATTTCTAATTAGAAATAAAGTATGAACGCAAAAGGAAAAATGATAAATATGCAGCTAACTTAATAAATGTTAGACATAAAGTTAGTTTTGATACTGTTCCTTCTGAAAAGTACTTCTGTTAGGCAAATCTCCTGCCAGGCTCTTCCCAGGTTTTTTCCTTTTCTTTCTTTCTTTTTATTTCTTTCTTCCTTTCCTTCTTTCCTTTTCTCTCTCTTTCTTTCTTTCTTTTTCCCTCTTTCTCTCTTTTTCTTTCTTTCTTTTTTTGGAGAATTCATAACAATCAGGGGAATGTGTCAATTAAAAACAATTATAATATAGCAAATCTTTTTCAATGTTTTACTTTGAATTGGTATTGTATGCTGTAGCAGGTGGCCCACAATCCCTTCTCCTTCATTCTCCCCTCGGGACCTTGGGCACGCATGCACATGTGCCCGGTGTGAGTTTAAGCCACCGGGTCCGGGACTCGAACCGCAGTCGACTACATGGGAGTTCAATGACATAGCTATTTTGCTAACTGCTGGTCCCAAGAAGACAATTTTTGATGAGCTTTTTCTTCCTTTCTTGTTTTTTTTTTTTTTTTTTTTTTTTTAGACTATAACCATCCTATTTTGTATTTAGAAAGGCAGTTTGGGATTTTTGTATTTCAAGGAATCTTTCTTTCTAGCTGGCATTCCTAGATCACAGGTCTCCGGATATGGCACAGTGGTAAAACTTGATTTTCTGTGAGACTAACCCACATTGGAAGGTTGTGGGTTCATATTTGGAGACCTCCCTGAGGACCTTGAGCACATATGTGTCCATGACCTGGGATTGGATGAGATTGGGGGGATACTGCAGTGTCCAGACACTACTGAGGGTGCTGTCTCTCTGTTTCTCTTTATTTCTTACTCATGTAAAAATAATAATAATAATAATAAACTTAAAAAAAAGTCTCCAGGAAAATACAAATAATGAAAGTGTTTCGGAGGGTAGTTACAAGGATTAAGTGAGACGGGCTATGTTATGTACATCATATAGTTCCTGTCTAATGGGCTCAGTAAATGTCAGGTTCTATAATTACTAGAAGTAATAATATTCTGTGACTATCATTAAAATAAATCATGGATGCTGAGCATGCAGTAATACTAGAGAATGACAAAGTCCTTGGGTGAGAGTGGCTTTCTGAGAACACCCAAATGACAATAAATTATCATTGCTTTAAATCTTGTACTCAAGAGAAACAATTCAGTAGGTCCTCACTGGAGACATTTAAGGACTGCTCAGGTTTGTTGGCCATGCCAAGATTTCTTTTTAAGTACTGGAAGGGAGGGGTGGGAGTGCCGGATATATCTTTAACAGCAGGCTCCACTGTCTCCCTCAGACACACCTCTGAAGTTTCCTGGTATTTATTTATTTATTTCTCTATACCAATTTCTCATCCTCTTCCCCTCCTCCACTCTTTTTTTTTTTCAATCTGGAGGAAATAGACTTTATATAGCATTTGTCATAGTTTTGTGACCATAGACAGCCAAATGACTTACAACCAGATGTGACTGTAAACAAACCACTTTTTCAACCTCAAGTGCTTCTGCAGCACCTTTATTCACACTGCAACCCCCACTCCCCCATCTTACCCATCACCCCTGCCCCACCAGAAACTCATAGATGAACCAAGTTAAGGCATGAATTGCTTCCAATGGGGCAGGCTGTGTGGGTGCGGCTGCTCTATATTATGCTTCAGAAGCTAGGTCATGATTTTCATGAACATTTTTTCCCCAAACTCTAAGATGGTAAACAAACAAAACATATCTTGAGATAACATTGACTTCAAAGAAAAGGGAAATGAAAGCAAATGATCACCTAGTTCATCTCCCTTAGAAAGTGATAATCAAGGATAAAGATGCTGTCTTCTTTTTACTCTCCACACCATGTTGCTAAAATGTTATTTGTCGTGAATTCTCGAGAGGCCACAAACAGGGGGGTTCACTATTTTGGCAAGCAGAGTTGACTTTTTTTTTTCCTATAGTGAGATCTTAACACACACACACACACACACACACACACACACATACACAAACCGGAATAAGTAGGTATGTTGCAAAAATTAGGAAATTTCACGTGTAAATCAAAATCTGGATTTTGATTTCTCTAGAGAAATCAAAAGATCAAGCCATGTTGAGCCATATTCTGCCTACCTTTTTGTCAGTTCTAATTCTACACTGCTCCCTCACCTTGCTCTTCTCTGTAGGATGAAGTAAACACATGCATCTCGGAGACCCCTGAATGTTGGGGCTGACAGTGATCAAAGCAAAAGATCAAAGGATCTTATCATGTTTTTCAAAAATGTAATGCTAAAACCATTGGCTAGATTATAGACCTTTTGAAGGAAGGAGTTGTGTCACTTCGTTATCTCCCCCGGAACCCCAGGTCATGGCGACTCAGTGTCTACTTATACATTGACAGAATAAACATCCACATCCCCACCACTAAGCAAGTGCATGGCTAAGTATTTGTAGATCTTAAAGTAGTATTGTTCAACTGCTCCATTGCAGACCTAGAACCCTTAACATCACAGAATCTAATACTTAGCACATAAACCTTAGGATAAACTAGTGTCCAAAAAGCTCCTGCTCCACATGGTCAGAACCAGACTTCCTGGAACATCTAGTCCTTCTCAACAATCAAGAGGCTATTCCTGATGTCATTGCTCAGAGAAACAAGGTCAAAATCCTTAGCAAAGCACACACTTGCAGTGTCTCCTCCACTGCGCTCCTGAACTGGAAGTATAGCCTTGCAGAAAGAGGAGAAATGCAAATATTCATAGACACAGGGATGAATGGCAGGTGCCTGTGAAAGTGACACATGTGGATTATGCTCATTGACCCAGATCTGCTAGAGACTCAGAACAGAAAATGTTCTGATGGAAAACTAGGTATTTCCAGCTCCTGGACAGAAGGTTCCATAGTTATGGAGTTTGGTGGGGAGGGAAACTCTGGATTTAGCAATGGTAGTGCTCTGCTGCCAGCTCCCCCTAAAGGCAGGAAGATGGAAAGGGAATTTTACTTCAGACAGCTCCTGGAATTCACAGATTCTTCCATCCAGTTACTTTTTAACCACACTTCACAGTAACTGGGTCTCAAAGCTGTTATTCTGAAAGTAGAATAGGAGGATGCAACTAATTATATGGAGCTAAGGTAAGTTACACAGATCTAAAGTACTTAAAGTTTCTTTATCTGGTCTTCATACTTACTGGCTGGCTCATTCTCCAGTCTGACCCTTGACTTTACTATGCTTTCTTGACAATTCATCAGGACCAGCGGTTAGCATAATGGCTATGTCGCTGAACTCCTATGTAGGCGACTGTGGTTCGAGTCCCCGACCCGGTGGCTTAAACTCACGCCGGGCGCATGTGCGTGTGTGCCCAACATCTTGAGAAGGGAATGGAGGAGAAGGGATTGTGGCGTGGCCATCCCCCCGGGGGGTGATTTCTCGCTTTCTGTCTCTCTGTCTCTCTCTGTCTTTCTGGCGAGCACACATCCCCTATAGCAAAAAACCTCTCCAAAAAAAAAAAAAAAAGGAAATTTATCTTCTTTGCTCTCCTGGTGTTTGCTCTTGTCCCTGCCTCTCCCCATGTCTGTAACAGCTCTTCCCTTCCATCTCAGTAGGTCTGAGCTACTGGTCTAGTCCTAATTCAGTAGTATCCCTTTTACTCTACCCTCTGAAGGCCCTTAAGTAAACTTTTCTTCTATACTTTTTATTTAAAAACATTATTTTAAAATACAGGTTGAGCATTCCTAAGACAAAAATCACAAGTCTCAAATGCCCCCAAATCTAAAACTTTTTGAGCCATAGGAAGAAAACTCCACATCTGGCCTCATGTGATGGGTCACAGTCAAAATGCTGCAATACCAAAATATTATATAGGGCAGGCCCAATGGCCCAGTGGTAAAGGGAGCCAGATCCCACATGACTGGCTGAAGAGTTTGAGTTGTGCCTCTGGACACATGTGTGTGCATGTCCCAAATTTGACAGGATGGAGCAATGAAGTAGAAGGGACTGCAGTATGACAATACCCTACTGAGGGTGTTTCTCCTCCCTGCCTGCCCCTGTTTCTCTCTGACAAGCCGATGTGCCCTCTGGTAAATTAAAAAAAAAAAAAAAAAGATGACATGAAATTACCTTCAGAATATCAAATACATATGAAACATAAATGAATTTTATGTTTAAACTTGGGTCCCATCTCTAAGATATTTCATTATATATGTATAAATATTCCAAATGTCTAAAATCTAAAACACTTCTGGCCCCAAACATTTTGGATAAGGGAAACTCAACCTGTAATATCAAATTTACAGATAAAGTGTAAGAATTATACAGAGTGCTTCTAAACATCCTTACCCAGATCCATAAGTTCATTTTTTGAACATTTTACCACATTTGCTTTATCATTCTCTCTCTCTCTCTCTCTCTCTCTCTATATATATATATATATATATATATCAATGTTTATATAGTATTTTTTATGTGAACCATTTCAGAATATGTTGCATGTATTCTGAATTAAGTGTGTAATCGCAGTAATTTTATTAAATCCAGGCAATTCAAAATCGATACAATACTTAAATCTACAGTTTGCATTTCAATTTTGTTAATGATTTCAGTAATAGTCTCTTTAATATTTTTTGTTTTCTCTCTAGTACAGGATGTTGCCCGGGATCCCACATTGAATTTGATTGTTAAATTTTTAAATTTTATTTAGCCTGGATTAATTCCTCAGTCTTAAAATTATCTTTATGACATTGATCTTTTTGAACGACATAGGTAAGTATTTCTGCAGCAGCTTCCCCCATTCACATTTGTCTGATGATTTCCTTGTGATTAAATTTAGGTTATACATCCTCAACCACTCTTTGTCTCTTCTCTTGTTTTCAGTGTGTTTCCTGGCAGGCTAATTATTCCCAGTGGATCACAAATCTGATTGCACCTTAGAATCACTTGGGGAGGTTTCCACACTGTAGGTGCTAAGGCCTACCCTGGTAGGGAGAAGGTCTGAGGTGGAATCTTGGAATCTATGTCTTTAGGTCCACAGGTGACTGACATATGTGTATGCCCAGGCTGAGAGCCACAGGCTTCCTCTCTCAGTCAGCACATCCTGGCTTCTCCTTTGATCTTGTTTTCCTCTCCCTTTGCTATTCTCTCTTCCCACCGCATCAGCTCTCCCCTAGGGTGGACCTTATCTGTCCAGAGAGACTCATGTACCAAAGAAATTCTGGCATGTTAGAGTCCATTTCTATATCTAGGTTCTGTTTCATGGTTGCCTTTTATGTGCATACAAATCTATTTGTAATAAAATATCAACATGGTCTTTTATGCACAAAAGAGAAAGCAATATGAATCACCCATGACTAAAAGAAAATGAAAGAAAAAACAGTCCTTGGGATTTTAAGGCTGCTGGGGTCAAGTGAATTTTAAACCACATTTATGCTCTTGGCACAGGGTAATCCACTTTATCTGGCAAACCATGAAAACTGCAGTCCGTGTCAGAATTAGACTTGAAAGATGCTATTTATAAATTAGAAAACACATCCCCCCACAGTATGCTACTCCATCACATGGCCTTTTTTTGGGTAGCATCAGCCATCTCAGAATCTGTTTATATTTTATGCTAGCCGCAGGAGACCATCTAAAAGTTAGAAGGAGTGATCAGGGGATTTTTTCCCCCTATATCTTTGCACTTCTCCCTCTATTGAAGCATTTGCTTCAATAAAGGGAAATACTGTCCCATCTTTGGTTATGGCCACAGAACAATGGTAACAGTGGGGTGTCTCCCTTGCATACTTTAAGTGACTCACTAAGGGAGGTTACACTAGGCTTGCAAGGGATGATAGAAGTGGGGTGTTTTCCACATTTGTCTCCTCATTTATTGGGGGACTCACGCTGAGCTGTGACCTCTTCGAAGACCAAATGGAAGGGAACAAAACTGTGAGACCCCAGTACGAAGCCACACTGCTATTCATAAATGAACACGTACAGTCCCTCTCCCAGGCAAGGCAAGGGCAAAGTGAGAAAGGGAAGAAAAAAGGAAATCTCTAGATAATATTCATAGATATTTAGTAGCATTGGAACCCAGCCAGTAAGATCGTTAATGCCTGTTTAGCATTTTCTTTCTTTCATAACATTTTCACAGAATATGTTAGCTTATCTGGTTTTTACAACCTTGTGAAGTAGGCAGGGTAGGAACCATGCAGTAAAAACAGGAAGTTAGTATTAATTGTTATAATCATTAAATACGTATGCATAGTCAATGTACTAAGCACTTCACTTAATCAGATGTTAATGCTCACAGACTATTTCATGAGATAGAGTCTTCATAATTATCCTTAATTTAAAGAAGTAGTGAGTTTAGCTTGAGTTGATTAACTAGAGGATGACACCACCAGGCTAAACCAGGTTTTTCTGACACCAGAGCCCTGGCTCTTTATCTCTGCCTCAAACCGCCTGCCAAGAGTAACTCTAAACCAGACCTCTTCTGAGAGTTTATAACTCAAATAGTAGGTGGAGGTTGGTCAGGTTTTGGAGCCAAAGTGAAGTTCAAGGCCTCCCTTTAGAGACTACTTTTCCATACTTAATTCTTCCTCCTGCACCCTAATACGTAAGTCCCCCAACAATTGGACTTCCTGCTGTTTCCAGCCTTGTCCATTTTACCTTGCCAATAAGGAACGGCTGGTATATGCAGGTTTATTTATTTATTTATTTATTTTTGGTTTGTTTGTTTGTTTTTCCCTAGTTGGTAGGCAAGAGAGAAATAGAGAGAGAGATAGAAAGCATTCCCCAATGGGGTCTGGGTATGCTACCATTCTTTTTTCTCCAATTCTTTATCCTGTCGGGATCCTGGGTACATGTACACACCTGTTGTGTAAGCTGCCAGGGCTGGGACTTGAATCCTGGCCAGCCACGTAGGATCTTATTTCCTCTGCATAGTTGTTAACTGCTGTGCTACAGGGCCAGCCTGTAGGACACATTTCTGACACTTACATTTGTTTGGGACCATGCTAGGCCGGTGTTCAAAGACAAGATGCATCTCTGTCCTCCCCCAACCCCAGCCTTTTCCAGCCATCTAGGATCTCAGGGATGTCACATGACTTGCATGCACGGGTTGACCTGTGAAGTGAATCCTGATATACCATATAGTTTCCAGCTCATATAGGGCTGGTTCCATGGCCAGGACCCTCTGCATTCTGTAAAAGTCTGTTTGTTTCTATTGCCTCAACACCTTGGCAAATGGTGAGTTACTTCAGGGCAACAATTTTGTCATTCATCTTTGAATGACAAAAGAATAGCAATAACATCTATTATTTTTAAATACTTACTAAGGATTAGGTACTTTAATAAGCATTTCAGATGCATTATCTCTCTCAGTCCTTGCAACAGCCTTCAGAGGTGGAGGTCCCATTATGAAGATGAGGAAACTGTGGCTTAATGAGTTTAAATAACTTTCCCTGTCACCTAGTTAGTAAGAGTCAGAATCAGGCTTTGACTTCAAAGTCTGAATTTTCTAGCAGTCTGTATTCTGACACAAGTTTGGTTCTGAAGAAGTGTTTGTTGAACAGGTGAACATTTTTCAAAATCTAATACATTGGGGAACCAGCAGTTAGCGTAATGGCTATGTCGCTGGACTCCCACGTAGTCGACCGCGGTTCGCGTCTCGGACCCGGTGGCTTACAACTCACGCCGGGCGCGTGTGCGTGCGTGCCCAAGATCCCGAGAGGAGAATGGAGGAGAAGGGATTGCGGCGTGACCATCCCCCCTGGGGGCTGATTTCTCGCTTTCTGTCTCTCTGTCTCTCTCTGTCTGTCTGGCGAGCGCACACGCCCTATAGCGAAAAACCTCTCCAAAAAAAAAAAAAAAAAAAAAAAAAAAAAAAATCTAATACATTGAATAGCTATCATTTCCTTCTCCCATTTTCCTCTTTGTGTGTGCTGGGGGAGGGGCAGTGGTGGTTATTGAAAGGCAATTAGTAGATGTTTAATCAACTGGACTGAGGAGAAATGTTCACATATTGAAATTTCACTTTGTAAGCTAAACAATATGATTGAATGTATAAAAGAAATTTTAAAAAGGGACTAGTAGTTAGTGTAATGGCTATGTCGCTGGACTCCCATGTAGTTGACTGCGGTTTGCATCCGGACCTGGTGGCTTAAAACGCACGCCTGGCGCGTGTGCGTGTGTGCCCAAGATCCCGAGAGGAGAATGGAGGAGAAGGGATTGCGGCGTGGCCATCCCCCCTGGGGGGGTGATTTCTCGCTTTCTATCTCTCTGTCTCTCTCTGTCTGTCTGGCGAGCGCACATACCCTATAGCAAAAACCTCTCCAAAAAAAAAAAGAGAAAAAAAATTTAAAAAGAACAGGAAAAAAAAGGAAAGGCAATTAGTAGATGAAATGGGGAAAATAGAGAAATATAAAAAGAACTGGCTAATTAGCTCATGGATGAAATACCAAGTGTGTCAAGGAATTAGGCATTAGATACACACAAATTCAACACATTTACTAATAAAAAGCATGGCTATGCAACATGACTATCACACCTGGACATTGGTAGTAGTAAATGGGTCCTTTGCCAACCAAGTGATCAACAATTCAACTCATTTCCATACCACTTCTATCTGCTTATTCCTAGCTCTCTTTTCCATTCGCCATGTTCCATTTCATCCCATTTGACTCTGCATCACTTCCCTCTACTCCATCCTACTCCACTCCTGTTCACTTCACTTCTTCCCATTCCATTTCATTCCATTCCTTTCACCTCCTCTCCGTTTTGCTCCATCCCACTGCACACTGTTCTTTTTCTTTCCTTTCTTTTCTATAGCACTTTATTATCTAGCACTATGATCAGGTGATGGTTATACAACAATGAATAAATATAGTCCCTATCCTCCAAAAACACATACTCAGATTTTTCCTTTCATCACTTGATAGCAGACCATTCCAAACAACTGCTCAGTTAGACAAGTCAGTCCAAAAGTGTCACTAACCAGATACCATTTGATAAAGGAAAACAATGAACACATGGAAATTTTCTTTTTATATGATACCAAGAAATTTGAATGATTTTACACTTCTCTTATGCTCTTTTAGGTGTCCTCTGTTGAGGCAAGTTTCTTTTGTATTTTTAAAGTTTATTATTTATTTCTTCTGAAAGAGAGAGAGAGGAGAGAGAGAAAGAAATAAACAGGCATCCCCAACAGGGTCCTCTCTTGATCTAGTCCCAGTCCGCCTCAACTGACTAGGATCATGGGCACACACGTGCACCTAGCACGCACAGGAGATCCCAGAGTGCACTGTTTATGACTGACAGTTACAAAGTTAATCATCCTGCTAATCGAATAATGATCTGTCAGGGATGCCCAGACTGAGGCTTTAGAGGAAAGCTGCTATTATGGAAACTGTCTTTGGGAAGAACATAGCTTATACACTCTAGCTTCCCAGGACATCATCAAGTGTTTGCCTGAAATAGTTGACTTCATAATCATTCTGGTGTCCCATCTAAAAGCTCATATAGGACCTGTCCCAAGCCCACATGAGTGACTGGTATAGTTTTAATCTTAGACCCGGAATCTTGAAAAACACAGCGGGAACATGTGTGCACATATACGCAAAATGACAATAGGATGGAGAGATGGAGAAGGGGTTGTGGTGTGACCATGCCCCACTTAAGGGGGTGAGTACTTTCTCCAGTTCCCTCTGTCTCTGTCTCTCGGTCTCTCTCTGACAAGCACACATGCCCTCTGGCAGATGTGAAAAATAAGAGCTCAAATGAACACTGCAGTGGATTTTGCTCTAGGAAAAGGCTTGAAGAAGACAAAAACACAGGTGTATTTGTCATGATCCAAGGCTGTGCACTCAGCTCTGGGCTGGATCATGTGACTCTATAACACAGTGCTAGGTTGGCCCAAGGAATGGTATGCTTGCCAAAGATCTCTGGAGGTAGCTGTTCTTGACTCATTCCAGCACAGCGCGACTGCCCGCACCACCTCTAAAACCCAGTTCTCTGTTTCGCAATGATCAAACCCGGACAAAAATGCAAGAAAATTCTTCCTGCTAAATTAGAACTCTAGTGCTTAGGCACTAAACTACTATCATAGTTTTTATTCAATATGGTTTCTTATTTGATACACTTAAAATTTCTTTGTACTATTACATATTTTTAGTCTATGACATAAATGAATATTAAAATGGAAGTTTTGGCTAAGGTACGTTAAGCCAAAGAAATGAGAAGCTACTCCAAGAAGAATGCATTTTTTTTTTTTTTTTTTTTTTTTTAGAGAGAGGGATTTTTGTTGTAGGGCTTGTGTGCTTGCCAAAGAGACAGCAAGAAATCACCCCCCTGAGTAGATGGCTACTCCACAGTCCCTTCTCCATTCTTCTCCCAGGATCTTGGACACACACACATGCATGCCTGGTGTGACCGTCAAGCTGCCAGGTCTGGGACTCAAACCGCCGTCGACCATGTGGGAGTACAGTGACATAACCATTATGTCATCTGCTGGTCCCACAAAGAATGCATTTAAATTTTTTTTTATTAATTATTATTATTGTTTATACATTCCATCACTATACATCATTTAGACTGTAAAGAGAATTTGCTCCAAGTGAACTACACCTCAGAAAGAATGCATTTTTAAAAGGAAGTGGCGAATTTCTCAGCCAGTTCATGACGGTATCCCTAAGTCATCTTCTGTTCTCACTTCCTGTTTTTCTTTCCCACTTTTTAAGCCCAGACAGATCTAAAACCATAATTATCAAACTAGGAGAGGTGAGTAAAAAGTGAAGTGGGCCGCGAGAGAATTTGGGCATGCTCCCCTTCCTCTAATTTAAACCCAAACTGGGTGGGGTAATAGTGGAGCAGAAGTGAACATTTAAGCCAAATTTAGAATTTGGGTTATTTCCTGCAGTTGGCATTTTTAATGAATTTCGAATGAATATTGAATTTTAAAGTGACATGAAGAGTGTCCAGAAAAGTAATGGAGCATTTCTAATTTCTATTAAGAGTCAAGGGAATATTATACATGTCAATTAGAATAATAATAATGATGATTGGGGAAAACATAGAAAAGATATGAATGTTGAAGCAGGGAGATTAATGTCTCTGTACTGACTGACATGCATGGCATTCCCTTTTGAAAAAGCAATGTAATACACTGTAAAGTTATATGTAATCCAATGTAATATAAAGAAGAATATGATGATAATAAAAAATTAAAAAAAAAAGAGTCAAGGGAAGAACTAGGCCATAGGGAAGATTTATAGTAAAGAAAAAGAGATAAAAATAAAGTCCTGTGAATCATTCAATGTACTGGCTATATTCGTTTTGTGATCAATAATGAAGTATGTGCTTACTAGCGAGAGCCACAAGCAATATTAAATTCTGCAGAGTGAGAAATTAGAGCACTAAATGGGTGTTAAGTCATATGAATTGTGTTGGGCTTTTACTTTCTTTAAATTGTTTGGGTTGGTTACTAGGAAACAGCTACATACTGCTAAGTGAAACCTTAAGCTTTTTGATTTGCTCTAATTATGTTGTTATTGCCCAAATGGTAGCCTAATATTCTAAAAGGAAAGACAAAACAAGGAGAAGAACACTGAAAATAGAAATACTGTATGAATGGACTCCTGTGACCACGCCCCCTCTCATTCTCAGGCATTTGACTTTTCTGGCCCCTTGTAGACTAAAGAAAGTCATGAGTAGGCTCAAGCATGCTGATGTGGAGTTTTCTGTGATTTTTGCTTACCCTTGACCATGTGCTTAAGACAATTATAGTGACTCCTGAATCTGCCATTGCTTTGTGATGCTTTTCCCTCCCTTAGAGTATAAATGACTGTGACATACATGCAGGGTCACCTGTGAGGTACTGACTTTAGTTTCTACAATATTTCCTGGTTTCAGGCCATGTATAATACCATGAACCTTGACCTTAGTTCAGAAAAAGTAGCCAACCTAAGAGAGTGCAATTATGCCATGGAGGCCTAATTAGCTTCACCTTATAAAAGTATTGGCATTTTAATTCGATTTCAAAGATTTTCTCATTGCACAAAATACATTCATGTACCATTAGCACCTGGGACACAAAGTGCCTGATCTTCCACTGCAGTAGTGATATTTCTAGCAAAGCAAGTCTTTCCACGTAATGGGTTTTCTGAGAAGCCCTTCCACAAACCACACCCCTTCTGTGTTTACCTCTGCAGTGGTGCTGGAGAAAGGCTGAGTAGTCCATGAAACCCACGACGTGTCTGTAATGCCAGCCATGGGCAGATGTGGGTGCTGCCTCTCACTGCTGTTTTGGCTGTAGTTTTCTGTAGTATTCCTGATGAAAGCCTCTGGGGTATTCCTGATAAGATGTTCATGGCTGTGCAGAACTGCATTAAAAGTAGGAAGGATCCGGGGAGGTACCGTATTTCTAGCGCTTCTCACTGAAACTTCAGCTCCCAGGCCAGCTGAGGTAGAGGAAGGACAGTTGTGACAATTATTTTAATGTTTTATGGATTCTTCATATAAAAGCAATTTCACCTAAAAAAAGACCTTTTCAGTAATGGGCTTGTGGATTAGCTTCATTCATATGAAAAAGCAAAGATATTTTTAGGGTGCGATATCCTTTATTCATCTATCAATTTTTTATGGTAGTAGGAAAGATGTGAATACTGTGCTACCAGAAACAATTCTGGCTTTGTGTAGAAGATAGGAATTAAACTTACACTATGCACATTTATGGGATCACTGAATTTTTTTTTGGGGGGGGTCCATGCATCTCCAAAACTTTATGCAGTATTATGTGTATATGTGCATGTGCACTTTTCTTCTGTGGTGTACTATTTTGGCTTTCATCAACGTCTCAAAGGGGGCAGTACATCAAATACCAGGTTGAGATTGCTGTTAATGACTTGTCAGCTGGTCTCGTACTCCAGTGGTTAAAGGAAGCCAAATCCCACATGGCTGACTACAGTTCCAATTTTGGCCTGGTGGCTTGACAAACACACCTGGTGCATGTGTGTGCATGCCCAAATCCTCACAGGATGGAGAAATGGAGGAGAAAAGATTGTGGCATGACCACACCTAATTGTTGACCATGCTTTGTGCTTTCTAATTGTGCTTTGTGCTTTCTCCCTTTCTCTCTCTGTTCTCTCTCTCTGTTTCTAGCAAGCACACATGCTCTCTGGCAATTAATTAAAAAAATGACTTTTAAACTTCACTATGAAGACAAACACTTCCTTGGAGAAAATCGACATTTCTTTAGCCACAGTGTGACCTATTTTTAATACTAATTGTGTGAGTCCTAAATCATGACGCTGTTGTTTTTCCTCAGCTATCTATCTTTTGAAAGAAGAGCAAAGTGATTTAAAATGTATAAGCTGGTAGAATTGATTTATAGCTCCACAAGACTGAATTTATAAATTAAAAATATAGATGTTGGTTTACAAATTCAGTTGAACCAGCCATCATTTGAAAATGTGCTCTCCAACTCCTGGGGAATCTTGTTAACAAGTGATTTCTGATGCAGTAGAGACCATCACTTTCAGCATTTCTTTCAAACACTCATGTGATGCTGATACTGCTGGTTTGCCTTCCGTGTGACAGGAATCTGGAGCACATCTATGCAATATGAAACATTGGACATTTATGCAAATTATGGGCTGAGGTGGTATGTTTAGATGTTTCCATTAACTCCAAGGTACATTATAGTTTTCTGGTATATATAAATTCCTTTTTCCAGCATCATTCCCATTCGTTCCAATTTCAACTGACTAGCAAATTTCATAAAGAAACATGGATAAGGCACAAAAAAAAGGACCTGGCCAGGTGATTGCATGAGAATAAAACAAGTGGAATCCACATGAAAAAGTCTGCTCCTGTTTGTCACGGACTTTATAGTTTCCCGAACTGCGTGGCACACTTGAGACTCTGTGGTTCAGCCCCAGGTGCATCTGTTCTCTAGAATCTGGAAGGCATTTAAAACACACTGTCCCAGTGACAAAAGTGCAGGTCACAGGGAAGGAATGTATAATCCATCAGATGACCAGAAACCACCAGAGAAGCACAAGAAATATGAAAAACTAAGAAAATATCTCTCCCCTAAGGAAGAATAACAATTCCTCATCATCCACGGACAGTACAATGGAACTCATAGAAATGTCAGATAAAGAATTCAGAATATTCACAGTGGCAAAACTTAACAAGATGCAAGAGAAAGAGACAATGAACTCCAGAAGATGCAAAAGAAAAGAGACAACAAGCTACAGGAGATGAGGAAGTCCTTTCACAATTTAAAAGAAGAAATAGACACCATAATAAAGAACAAAATGGAGCTATTAGAGATGAAGGTTGTAATACAGGAAATCAAGTCCACCCTTGGAAAAATAAAAAGCAGATTAGATTATGCAGAAGATCAAATCTCTGATATAGAAGACAGAACCTCTGACATAGAAAAGAACCACCAAAAAGAGAGAAAACAAGTTCCCCCCCCAATGAGGATAATATACGAGAAATACTAGATACAATTAAACATTCAAACATCAGAATAATTGGTATCAGAAGGTGAACAAACTAATAAGGACATTGATAATCTATTCTATGAAATCCTGGAAAAAAAATCTTTCCAAGTCTAGAGAAGCATTCAAACATTCAGAGCCAATAAACACAAATGATCTCAAATAGTATCAACCCAAGAAGCTCTTTTCCATGGCATATCATTGCCAGACTGGCCAAAACCAAAGACAAAGACAAGATTCTAAAATTGGCGAGAGAGAAATGCCAAGTATCTTGCAAAGGTTATATTATCAGGCTAACACTTATTGAAACAATGCAAACAAGAAAAGAATGGGGAAATATGTTCAAAGTGTTAAATGAAAAATGATTTCAACCAAGAATACTATACCTAGCAAGATTATCCTTCATATGGGAAGAAAAGATAAAAACATTCTCAGATAAATAAAACCTGAAAGAATTCTCCAACTCCAGATAAGCTCTTCAAGAAATTCTGAAGGGAGTGCTATACCAAGAAAACTAAAGACAGATAGAAATAAGAAAACAAAAAAACAACCAAGAAAATGGCCAACTTAATGGTAGGGACAAGTCTGAGAATATTGATAATAATGTTGAATATTAATGTCTTAAATTCTCCAATTAAGAGACAAAGACTGGCTGAATGGAAAAGAAACCAGAAACCCTCCATCTGTTGCCTACAAGAAACCCACCTCATGGATAAAGACATACATAGACTAAAAGTGAAGGGCTAGGAAAAGATATTTCATGCAAATGGAAATCAATAAGAGCAGAAGTTGTGATACTGATTTCAGACAAAATAGGCTTTAAGGCAAAAACTATAAGAAGAGACAAAGAAGGGGATTATATGATAGTAAAAGGGATGATTTATCAAGAAGATATAATGGTTATTAATATCTATGCACCCAATTTAGGAGCACCCAAATATATGAAGGAAAGACTGCTAGGTCTAAAAGAGATGGACTACAATGTACTAATTGTTAGGGACCTCAACATCCCATTATCTTTTTTAGACAGACCAATAAGACAAAAAATAAGCAAAGAGATTCAGGACCTAAACAATACCATAAATTAGCTGGATTTGACAGACTCAACAGAACTTTCCACCCCAAACTCACAAAATACACATTTTTTCACTCCTACATGATACCTTTTTGAAGATTGACCACCTAATAGGGCACAAAACAAGCCTTTACAGATTCAAAGGCATAGAAACTATATCCAACATCTTCTCCAACCATGGTGGAGTTAAACCCAATATTGATTTTAGGAAAAAGCCTTGAAAATACACAAATATATGGTAACTAAATAACCTACTTCTGAATGAAGTCACAAATACTGAAGAGATTAGGACTAAAATTTAAATATTCATGGAAACAAATGATGAGTGCATGAGTTTCCATAATCTTTGGGATCTCAAAAGCAGTCATAAGAGGAAAGTTCATGTCAATTAGCATGCATAAGAAAAAGATGGAAAGGTGGCAAATGGTTAGGTGGCAAACCTAACATTATGCCTCAGGGAGTTGGAAAAACAATAAAAATATTCCAAAAATTGCCAGGAGAAAATAAATAATAAAGATTCGAGGAGAAATAGATGAAATAGAAAATAAATGAACTATACAGAAAATAAATGAAAGCAAAAGTTGGTTCTTTAAAAAGATAAACAAGATTGACACACCATTAACTAGATTAATTAAGAAATGTGAAAGGAACAAGATAAATCAAATTTGCAATGAAACAGATATATTACAATGGACATAATAGAAATACAAAACATTAGAGGATACTATGAGCGTCTATATGCCAACAAACAAGAAAACCTGGATGAGATGGACAAATTTCTGGACACATAAAATCTACTAATATTGACTCAAGAGCACATAGAAAGCCTGAATAGACCAATAACAAGCAATGAAATTGAATAAGTAATAAATAGCCTACTAACAAAGAAAATCCCAGGTCCTGATGGCTTCGCTTCTGAATTCTAAAAAAAAACTTTTAAAGGAGTAATCTCATTCTTCTCAAATTATTTCTAAAGATCCAAAAGGAAGGGACCTTCCCAAATTCATTTTTGAAACTTACATCTCCCTTATTCTCAAAACAGATAATGATAAGACAAGAAAGGAAAACTGCAGACCATTATCTCTGATGAATATAGATGCAAAAATTCTCAACAAGATACTAGCAAATTGTATCCAACAACATATAAAAAACATTATTCATCAAGACCAGGTAGACTTTATTCCAGAGATGCAAGGATGGTTCAACATATGTAAAACCATAAATGTAATATACCATATTAACAGAAAGAGAGATAAAAACCATATGATCATTTCAATTGATGCAGAAAAAGCATTTGACAAAATACAACATCACTTCATGATTAAAACTCAGCAAAATCGGCATGGAAGGATCATTTCTCAGCATAATAAAAGCCATCTATGAAAAACCTATCGCTAATATTATGGTGAGTGGGGAAAAGCTGAAAGGTTTTGCAATAAAAATTGGTACAAGACAAGGCAGTCCACTTTCTCCACTCCTAAGAGAATGAAATAAAAGGCATTCAAATGCATAAAGAAGACTTAAAATTATCTCTATTTGCAGATGACATGATTATATACATAGAACACCCAAAGGTATCCATGAAAAAACTTCTCAAAGTAATAAATGAATACAGTAAAGTGGCAAGATACAGAATCAACTTAGAAAAATCTATAGTATTTCTGTATATGAACAACAAGCAAACAGAGGCAGAAATAAAGAAGGTAATCCCACTTACCATAGCCACATTTACCACTAGATTTAGGAATAAATCTAACCAAGGAAGTAAAAATTTTCCTCTAAAAGGAAAACTATGAAAATATTTAAAAAGAAATTGAAAAAGACACAAAAAAGTGAAAGGACATCCCTTATCCCTGGATTGGGAGAACTGACATAATCAAAATGGCAATTCTACCCAAATTAATCTACATATTTAATGCAATCTTTATACAATTACAAGACTTTCTTCAGATCTAGGAAAGACAATCTAGAGTTTGTCTGGAATCATTAAAAAAAAAAAAAAAAAAAAAAAAAAAACAAAAAAAAAAAAAAAAAAAAAAAAAACCACATTGCCAAAGCAATCCTGCACAAGAATGAAGTGGGTGGCATCTCACTCCCAGACCCCAAAATGTATTACGAAGCTGTGATAATCAAAACAGATTGGTATTGGCACAAAGATAGATATGTGGACCAATGGAACAGAATAGAGACCCCAGAAATAAACCCCAAAACATAGAGCCAACTGATCTTTGACAAAGGGTACCAGTCAATCTAGGGGGAAAAAGAAAACCTGTTTAGCAAATAGTGCTGGAAAAACTGGGTATCCACCTGCAGAAAGATGAATCTGAATCCCTCTCACCATTGACAAAAATCAACTCAAAGTGTCAAAGATCTAAACCTAAGACTTCAAACCATAAAACCACTGGTGGAAAACACCGGGAAACTCTGGGAGATATTGGGGTAGGCAAAGACTTCTTAAATAAGACTGCCAAAGCACAGGCTGTAATTCCAAAAATAGACAAGTAGATTATACATCAGATTAAGAAATTTCTTCACAGCAAAAGATACAGTAAGTAATGTGAATCAACAATCCTCAGGATGGAAGAAGATTTTTGTAAACTATGCCTTAGATAAGGGACTGATAACTAGATAACTGATAACAGGGAACTCAAGCAGTTTATCCAAAAAACAAAAACAAAAACAAAAACAAAAACCCACCCAATTAAAAGATGGGAAAAGGAGCTGAATAAACAACTCTCTAAGGAAGATATACAAACAACCAAAAAGCTTATGAAAAAATGCCCAACACCCCTAATCATAAGGGAGATACAGATCAAAATCACCATGAGATACACCTAACCCCAGTCAAAATAACTAAGATTAAAAATAAAGACGCAATAAATGTTGGTGAGGATATGGTGAAAGGGGACCTTCCTACACTTTTGGTGGGAATGTAGATTGGTCCAGCCACTGCGGAGAACAATATGGAGGTTTCTCAAAGATCTACAAATAGAACTACCATATGATCCAGCAATTCCATTTCTGGGTATCTACCTAAGGGATAGGAGACTGCTCTGTCAGAAAAGTGCTTGTACATCTACATTTATTGTGGCATTATTCATGATTGCTAAGACTTGGAATCAACCCAAATGTCCATGAACAGATGAATGGATTGAAAAAGTGTGTTACATATACTCTATGGAAGACTACTCAGTCATAAACAACAACAACAAAAACAAAAACAACAAAAAACAAGACCCTGGCATTTGATAGAAAGTGGATGAATATGAATAATTTGCTGCTGAGTAAAGTAAGCCAGACTATGAAAGATAGACATTGTATGTCTCCACCTAATATATACCGACTGTCCACACTCTATGGTGGAAACTGAGAGATTCAAGGACATTGAAACATTAAAAATAGTTATAGACTCTGGAAACAATGTGGGAAGACGGTGGGAGAAGGAGAGTGTAAGGAAAGAAATTAAGGTGGAAAATGGAGAGGCAAGACATTTATGGGACACAGAAATAGGTTATTATTTGTTGATGATAATGTGTTTTGTATTCTCAACTGGACTGGTGTGAAGTGTATTCATGTTGGGTAAATTCAACTTACAGCAAAATGATGTATAGTGATTAAATTGTATAAAATAAGATAAAATTAAAAAGAAAAAGTCTCTGGACTTGCATTCCAGGTGTGTGTACCTGTGATCTGGGCTGAATTAGACTGAGGGTAGATTGCAATGTAAAGAACTTGTTGAGGATGCTTCTCTCTATCTCTAAAGAAATAAATACATGAATGAGTTAAAAAAAAAGAGACTCAAGAAGGACAAGCAACTTTAGCAATTTAACAAGCTCTAAATATCAGCAGTTTTCCTGAAAGTTAGTAAAATAATCATGGTTACTAAGCATTCTTTTTTTGAGATGTAGAGGTTTGTGAAGTACTTTGTATGCAAGGTTGTCAGGTAAATAAAATTATGTGATGTTCAGTAAAACAAGGATTTCAAATAGACAACCAACACTTCTTTGTATAATCCAATATATTTAATATATCCCAAATGCACAATAATGTAAATATTATATTATGTATTATATATTGGGAATATATTTACACTGAAAATTATTTATTATTTATCTGAAATTGAAATACAATGGTGTTATGAATTATCTGACATTCCTTCTTGTACATCTACTAGGTTTAATTTCTGATTTTTGGACATGCTCTTTAGTTTCTATTTGTTTTTATCCTTCCAAATCTTGTTCTTCTATCACTGTTTTTATGCTCAGAGTCACTACTCTTTTTTTTTTCTTTTTTCTTTTTTTGGAGAGGTTTTTACTATAGGGCGCGTGCGCTCGCCAGACAGACAGAGAGAGACAGAGAGATAGAAAGCAGGAAATCACCCCCCAGGGGGGATGGCCACGCCGCAATCCCTTCTCCTCCATTCTCCTCTCGGGATCTTGGGCACACACGCACACGCGCCCGGTGTGAGTTTTAAGCCGCCAGGTCCGGGACTTGAACCGCGGTCAACTATGTGGGAGTCCAGCGACATAGCCATTACGCTAACTGCTGGTCCCCAGAGTCACTACTGTTAATAAAGACATGAGATTTATTTATTCTTGAGGTGTCTTCCTAGATGACTCGCTCAACCATTTTAGTGAGATTCCTTTACAACAACTTCCAAGGAAAAGTCTTAATTCTATAGCCTTAATTGAGATAGGTACTTGAGTATTCCCTGAAGTAGACATTTCTTTATTGTCGGGATATAAAATGTCTGCATACAGAGATGAGCATTTTCGTCATTTTGTGCTTTGGCCAGGTGATCCTCTGAGTTGACTACTACTTATGACAATTTTAGCTCTCAGATCCTCAAAAAAATTTTTTAATGATGGGGTTTACACAAAAACAAGCTTCCAAATACCTAGCCTGTAATTACATGTCTTAGTATGTCAACCTATTCTTATTCTTCTTTACTGAAGAGCAGTTGGTAAGTTTTTATCCTAGAACTTTATTTTAATTAGTCAATTTACATAATTAATTCAGTGGATAAAGCAGGATACTCTTGAAATTAAATAAATGATCAAAGTGCTCTTGAAATTTCTTCTGCAAAGAACATAGCTTATTACCACTGCATGTAGCGCTCAACTATCTTATGGGAAAAATTCCAGTCTTCTGTAATTGTCTTTAATTAACCTTCTAAATATATTTTTAAAACACCTAGACCAAGTAAGTTCATTTTCCATTTTAGACTACCCCCACTTTTCCAAAGAAAGAACTACAGAACATCCAAGTCCGGCACCCTTCATTTCGTGTCTGCGTTTTGCACTTGTACTATTTAAGAAGCAAGAACATTCAACTTTCAGCAGTCCTGAATTTTAAGAGTGGTTTACAAGCTTTGGTAGACATTAGGATCAACTTTGGAGTTTGTTTGGATGCCTCTAGAAATTGTGATCTGTTAGATTTGGTGTGGGACCCAACACTTGCATTTCTAAGAAGTTTCTTGGATGATTCTAATACACATCTAAGTAAACGGTTTTAGCCATAACGTGAACCAGAAATGTAGTTCTAATCTTTTATTATGTGAGCATTGAAGGATTATAAAATAGGTGAGAGGAAAGAGAATCCATTCTAGAACTATATAAAAATATCAAAATAAGTTTATTTTTCTATCTCCAGAACTTTTTTTTTTTTTTTTTTTTTGAGAGATTTTCGCTATAGGGCGCGTGCGCTCGCCAGACAGACAGAGACAGAGAGACAGAAAGCGAGAAATCAGCCCCCAGGGGGCATGGTCACGCCGCAATCCCTTCTCCTCCATTCTCCTCTCGGGATCTTGGGCATGCACGCACACGCGCCCAGCGTGAGTTCTAAGCTACTGGGTCTGGGACGCGAACCGCGGTCGACTACGTAAGAGTCCAGTGACATAGCCATTACGCTAACTGCTGGTTCCCCAGAACTTTTTTTTTTTTTGACATATACTTAAAATAGATCTTTGATATTTTGGTGTCTATGAATTAAAAAATTAAAAGTTTAAAAATGTATATGTTTTATATGTATACACAAAAATGTTTTTAACAAAGGTATACACATTTCATTATTCATGAAAACCAAGACATGTTGATAAATGCAAGGAAAAGTCTTTACACAATGGAACAATATGTTCAAGCTATTTTTAAAAGCTTTATTGTACCCTTGCTACTACATTGTTTCCATGTTATAACAAAGTTCCTCTTAGAACACAATTCAAGGTGCAGTGGACCAACCTGGGTCTAATGTAAAAAGTTTTAGCACTTAATTTGTACGTAGCTCTTTTCACAGCATAATGGTAATCTCACCTCTAAAATGATTTGCAATAACTGTATCATATCAAGAACATCTTTAAAATACAGTTTAAAGCAAACAGTATATATCTTAGTTTATTAAGTAATCTGATTGGCTCAGAAATAATCAGTAATAGAAATCACTGAAAGGTGAAAGCTAAATTGTGTGTTGTCTTTATCATAGAAAAATCCCATCTTTAAGTGATTCAACTAACTTG
Source organism: Tupaia tana (assembly GCA_026018925.1). Taxonomy (NCBI): domain Eukaryota; kingdom Metazoa; phylum Chordata; class Mammalia; order Scandentia; family Tupaiidae; genus Tupaia; species Tupaia tana. Next base: position 175,211,268 of record JAKSZU010000006.1, read on the forward strand.
TAAGCATGTTAAAAAACAGAATAAAACTCATTTTGGGCACAAAAAGCACATTTCTAAGATTACTTTGTTTATTTCTTCAATGAGAGAGAGAGAGAGAGAGAAAGAGAGAGAGAGAGAGAGAGAGAGAGAGAGAGATATCTTCATGCCATAACCCACTCCCAGCCACATGGGCTAATGCATGTGAACTCAGTGTGTACAGGAAGACCTTGGGACACAAATGTCAAATGTCTTCAGCATCATGGGCTGTTGTATTATTGCTGTGCTATGCAGCTAACTACAGAAAATATTAACTTTATTTATATTTTCTATTCTGTAGGAAGATAACAAATATAATGTGCCTTTTAACGTTGAGTAAAAGGCACACTCTGAAAGAGTGATAACAAGTGGAAAAAAGATTCTTTTTTTTTATTCTTTTTTTTTTTTGGAGAGGTTTTTGCTATAGGGTGCGTGCGCTTGCCAGCCAGACAGAGACAGACAGAGAGACAGAAAGCGAGAAATCACCCCCCAGGGGGGATGGCCACGCCGCAATCCCTTCTCCTCCATTCTCCTCTCAGGATTTTGGGCACGCACGCACACGCGCCCGGTGTGAGTTTAAGCCACCGGGTCCAGGACTTGAACCGCGGTTGACTATGTGGGAGTCCAGCGACATAGCCATTACACTAACTGCTGGTCCTGAGAAAAGATTCTTTAGGAAAAAGATGCTACACACACACCGACACACAGATGAAAAAAGATTGGGTTAGAATAAAGATGAAGTGAAAAGCATGGGAATTACAATAGTTTAAATAATCATTGGAAATGGTAAAACGAATAACATTTAGAAAGTGTAATCAATGAAATAAGGAGCATACCTAAAACATACATATCTAAATTACTTTAAAGACCTAGGACTAGAAATAAAGTAAAATTAATAAATGGAAATTGATATAAAGACAGAGCATAGTAAAATACCAAAGCATAGCTTAGTAAAAAAGTTCAGATTAAAAAAAAATATATATATATACACACACACACATATATATGATAAATATATTTTTTCATATATATGATATATAATATCATATATATATAATACATATATCTCATATATATCTCATATATATATATATATATATATATAAATAAAAGACTAACTTAATCAAAGAAATATTTTTCAATTGTCAATTATTACTTGATTATTGTACTGGGGGTTGTATTATGAAGTTTATACCAATACCCTATGTTTTCTTTGAGGAAAAAGGATTAAATTGTGGGGTAGAAGGCGAGTGTGCTGGATGAAAAAAGAATGGCTTTTAAATTCAGGGCTCTTAGGGTATGGGAGAGAGAGGCTGAACCAGAGACTTCTCGAACAGTCAGGGAAGGGGAAGATAGAAAGGGCAAGGGTGACTTGGTGTGCCCAGGGCTGACTTCTTCGTTAGGTATAATAGGCACAGTGCTTAGTGCCTAAGATATTTTTAGAGCCCACAAAATAATTTAATTGTTTGGGGGGAGAAGGACATCTTTAAAGAAAAAATACCTAAAATCTTTTTACACATCAAGAAAAATGAGAATTGTAGGACCATGAAAAGCTATTAAATTATTTAACTTTATTTATTTATTTATTTTTGGTTGGAAAAAGGCACCTACAGAGGTAAAATGCCTAGTGTCTCTGAAAGTTATAGTTGGCTCTGGGTGTACCCTGATCAGTTCATTGATATGTTGCAGGCCCAAAATGGTTGGGGGTTGGGGAGGGCCTCTGGACATTTTACTAGTTATTTTCAATAATCATATAAATCATATTTTAATAATCTGTGATCATATTATTTTCAATGCGTATATAAAGGAATAGACCATTATGGGTCCATGTTGTTAAGAAGGACACAAAGAGAAAACACCCCCTGAAACGGTGGTGACAGCCAATTTGGCCAAAGTAGGATCTGACTATACAGAAGACCCTTTATGGTTTGCTATTTTTCCCACAAACTCTGTGCACACAAGCACTTCAGCCAACCACTAAAGCAAATAACTTTCTAAAATTCTTTCTCAGGAGAGGAGATATGATTGCTAATCTCTTATAGTGCTTATGCATTTTATTTCCCTACCTGAATCACTACAATTAAGCAATTACTTTAACCAGTACTTATATCAAGCTTGCCAAAAATATGGTTTACTTCATCAGCAAAGTCTCTTGTAGTGATCTCAGCAGCTCAGTACTAAGTCTTGAAAATTTGCCTGTAAAAATGTGCCTGTCCTCAGATAAATGTGTTGAATGAATCTGTAGTTGGTGTTGAATAAATTTTAGTTGCTGGCTAACATCTTTTTTTTTGGAGAGGTTTTGTTTTTGTTTTTGTTTTTGTTTTTTTGTTTTTGCTATAAGGCACGTGCACTTGCCAGAAAGACAGAGAGAGACAGAGAGACAGAAAGTGAGAAATCACTCCCCATGGGGGATGGCCATGCTGCAATCCCTTCTCCTCCATTCTCCTCTCTGGATCTTGGGCACGCACACACACATGCCCTGCTGAGTTTAAGCCACCGGGTCCAGTACTCGAACTGTGATCAACTACATGGGAGTTCAGTGACATAGCCATTATGCTAACTGCTGGCCCCACTGGCTAACATCTTATATTCAATGTTACTGTTCGTACAGCATGAAATATCTGAGTGAAAGTAACAATTGTGGACAATCATCCAGTTTTTTATAAATGTAAGGAGAAATGGTATCTGTTGGAAAAAATATCCAAACCATGGACGGAATTTCATACCTTTCACCTGAAAGTCTTAGAACAACACAGACACAATCTAATGGACTTAATACTGGCATTGTTAAAGCCAGCTTCATCCATTTCCTGTCAAGGATCATTTGCTTAGATCTATTTGCAAACCAGTAATTTTCTTTGAGTAAATTTCCCTCTTTATTATATAGATGTGGAGGTCAAGGAATGAGTTATTTTCTACATAAGGTAGATTTGTAAAACTTCAGTGATTGGCCCATTTTAACTTTACTGTCTGCTTGTGAGGCCAAGATTATTTCCTGTTGGAATAGATGCAATTGTAACTTTTGAAGATTTGGTGGGCTTAAAGTTATACTAGATTGGACAGAAGACAAAGACAATAGTTATGATTTCAATGGCAGTGTTGTTCAAATCAGTTCTCAAATCTTCCATTTCTTTTCTTTCTTTTGATTGCCAGAGAGTGAGCACACTCACCAGAGACAGAGAGGCAGAGAAAGAGAGTGCAAAAGCACCCTCCAATGGGGCATGGCCACACTATAATCCCTTCTCTTCCCCAGCTCTCCAACAAGTTGGGATTTTGAGCATGCTCACATGCACATATGCCCAGCATATTTTTCAAACCACCAGAATTCAAACCATGGTCAGCCATGTGGGATCAGATTTATCTTAAACTATAGGCTATGGGGCCAGACCCCAGTTCTTAAATTCTCATTATTCCATTGTTTCTTTATTTTCTTCTATGATTTTGATTTTTTAATACTTTCTGAAAATCAAAACCTTATTAACTTAGGATTTATTGAGCAATGGTGACAAGATTAGCTTTAAAAAAGCTATAAAGACTCAAGTTATGGCAGGCTAAATGGTGGAACAGTGGTGATATGCAACTTTCTCAAAAAAACTGACCCACATGGGAAGGTTCTAGGTTCATAGCCAGAGACTTCTCTAAGTATATCAGGAACATACATGCCCATGGTTTGGGGCTTGATGAAGAGGGGGGAATGCATTCAGGACTCTGTTTGGGTTGCTGTATCTCTCTCTCTCTTGTTCATGGAAAAAAAAAAAGACTTAATGTATGGTTCCTGTTTTCAATAGGCTTAGCGTATATTAATTTACTTTTCTTTCTCATCCTGTATCTTCTTTATTACACAAAAGACTTGGGCAGAGAGAAATAAATTTTTTAAATTGAATTTGAATTTTTAATTGAATACATTCAACTTTCTTGGACTGTATTACTATACAAGTGCACCCCAAATTATAAGTCAATATAATTTTCTCTGTAAATTATAAGGTTAAGCTATGTATGCAAGGAGCCCTCTACCCATGAGTGCTATATTTTGAGAGTTTGTTAAGTCAGAGATTTGAATCTTAAAGCATATTTTTACACTTAAAGTGATAATATTTCTTGAAATAAAAGAACAAGTATGTGATTATACAAAAATCAATGTTATAGAATAGATTTATTGCATTTATGACAACTACCTTGTATGAATGTGTAGAATAAATATTTCTAAATGATTAGTGAAAGAATATAAGGTACTTTTCAATTTTAGTCAGAAATGTTGGCATTTTGGAGACAATACTTTTATTATTCCTTTTTATGATTCAGAATGGTAGATATAGGACTCTAATTTTTAAAAAACTTTATTAAAAATGTCGATATTTAAAAAAAGTCTGCCAAAAACGTCTTTCTTTGTCCCAAACAAAGCATTTAATACACTCTTTACTGGTAAACTTGAACTTCAGCGGAAATGGTAAAAATCTCAATCCCATCTTTAATTTGGTCACCTGTTATGCATAGGTGTCCCTGGTTCCACACAATACACTTACTCTATTTAGTTTCTCTAATTAAATTATTTTCTATTATTCTGTTGGTCCTATTAAATGGTTGTTTTAAGGGACTTTAAAAAATATAGACATATATATATATATATATATATATATATATATATATATATTTTTTTTTAAAGAAGACCGGTTTTACATTCTTTTTTTTTTTTTTTTTTAGAGGTTTTTGCTATAGGGTGTGTGCACTCGCCAGACAGACAGAGAGACAGACAGAAAGCGAGAAATCACCCCGAGGGGGGATGGCTATGCCGCAATCCCTTCTCCTCCATTCTCCTCTCGGGATCCTGGGCACACATGCACACGCACCTGGCGTGAGGTTTTAAGCCACTGGGTCCAGGACGTGAACCGCGGTCGACTACGTGGGAGTCCAGCGACACAGCCATTATGCCAACTGCTGTCCCGACTACATTCTTATCCTAATGAAAATTGCTGCAGTAGCAACAATTATTTGAAATACAGTCATGTGCTGCTTAATAGCGGGGCTACTTGCTGAGAAATGCATCATTAGGTGATTTAGCCATTGTAAGAACATCATAGAGTGTACTCACACAGACCTAGATGGTGTTACACCATCTAGGCTATACATAATCTTATGAGGCCAGTGTTATGTATGTGGCCCATGGTTGACCAAAACGTTAACATGAGGCACATGATTCTGCATGCTGTTTGCTTAACTGTATTTTAATCTACAACTGGAAGGTTACACAATTCAACCTGTTATAGAGGAAATCTTAGTAAATAAGAGGAAGAAGGAAAAGGTAGCTTAGTGAGAATGGAGACAGCTAAATTATGATAAAACCTAGTGGACCCTCAAAGCTGTTTTAAAAAAGTACCCGTTTAAAAGTATCCTTAGAGGATAGATGGTGGCATGGCTGTAAAACATGATGCTCTACAAGGCTGACTCACATAGGAAGGTCCCAGGTTCGTGTCCAGAGACTTCTCTGGGTATACTGGACACCATGTGCCCACGACCTCGTTGAAGCCAGGGGTAGATCATAGTGCTGGAACCCTGTTAGGAGTGTTGCTTCTCTGTCTTTATCTCTGTATCTGTCTCTCTCTATCTCCTTAACGCATGGGAAAAATTAAAAACCCATAGTAATTATCCTTGGAAAACTTTAAAGACTAGGTGCTTAATATGACTGACATACTATAGGGATAAATACTGGGGAGAGGAGTATACATTTTCTATTTATGTTCTATTGTAATTAACTCCTTACTTATTGGATTTCCCCATTAGCCTAAGGAAGAAGACATAATTAGTGATTTTCAAACTTGACTTCACATTAGAATCACCTAGAAAGCTTTAAAAGAAAACACAATGTCTGAGTTAACTGGCCTAGAGGATGAAGTCATAGGTTAGTGTTATTTAAAAACTACCATGTGAGTCTTATATCCACCTTGGATGGAGAATTAATGGTATAGGATACCTCAGCTACTAGCACAAGCTCAGACACATAGTAGGTGTTAAATAAATATTACTTGGATATTTGAATGAAATCATGAATGTTTTCTCTATGAAACAAACATGAAACATGGTTCTGATTTTTATCTTCACAGTATGTTTTACTGGTGAATCACACAAAAAACTATATCCTATGGATGAACAACATGTATATTTGTGCTGCTTTAGATTACAGTATTTAAAAATTATTTTATTTATTTAGATTTTGAGGGTGTGTGCACATGTGCCCAGTGTATTTTTTTGTGCTATCAGATCCAAGACTTGAACCACGCAGTTGGCCATGTGGGATTCAGTCACATTAACCTGCATGCCACCTAGGTAGTCCTAGATTATACTATTTAGTCATTAACTTTTTTAAACACAGTATTTTGAATGGATCATTTATTGCAAAGATATGAATGCAATTTGGTTCATTTTTCACAATGTCCTCTCTAGCAAATCAATGAGCTTTTATGATATAGGTTCACAGATATTAATCTTTAATCAATGGTAAATTTAAGATGAAGCAGGGGGCTAGCCCTGTAGGGCAGAGGTTAAGTGCTGCACAGAGGAAACCAGATCCGCATTGCCATTGAGGGTTCAAACCCTGCCCCAGCAGCAACATTCTGGGCACATGCATGTCTGCCCAGTATCCTGATGGGCTGGAGAATCGGAAACAGACTTAGAGTGTGACCAGGCCTCATTTAAGGAAGGAGACCTCTGTCTCTCTCATGTACACATGCTCTGTTATGAATAAATGAAAACTTTAAAAAAGAGATGCAACAGAAAAACACATCTGTTAGCTTATAACTATATTAAAGAAAAGCATGTATTATATTTATGCATATTACAATATAATCACTTTTGTACAATTATGCAAAACTTCATTTTTTTCTAGAAATCCAGTTTCCCTCCCAACACACATATTGGGCGTATTCTGGATATAGCATGTTTAGTGGTTAATTGCAAATGGCCTATTTCATGCACTTTACTTTTGAAGTAAAAGAATAGTTATTTTTGCATGAGGGTCAAAGGAAATAGTTTTTCCATGAATTATCTCCTGTCTTGAATAACTCTTCACTGAACCCATATCTACTTTTGAAAAAAAGTACCAATTGAAGGATCTTTTGTTAAATGAGGTTTGCTTGGCTTTTGGGAGTGAATCTCACTTTTTATGCATAACAGGAGAACTGGAATATTTAAAATGTTTCTATATTGCATAGGACAAGCCTAGATAGATGAACCCCAAGGAAAGAATTGTATAAATGTGTGCCATATGCTGTATATTCTCTGATAAAGATGAATTTCCTAATTGACGTTTATATTTTTATCATTTTCATTCCTAAAATGATAGAAGAACAGGGATTGTAACTTGACTTCTATTGTAGAAGAGCCTACTGCATTTAATTGGAATCTAAATAAATGTTTGTGTAATTTATGAAATAAATGTAATAGAAAACTGTTCAATGGTTAGCAGGGTGGACTCATATTAGCCTCAAAAATCAAAGCCTAAGAAAAAGATTCAAGGGTACAATGATGCTGGCCAATGGGATTGTGAATCAAAATGATCTGAGATGTATTTTATTTTATTTTATTGTATTTTAAACAAACATCTACCAATCCAGGTTTCCTGAAACAAAATATTAGAGGTGGTTGCAAAGGAAAAAATGGTGGGAAAGAATCCTGGGAATCTGTGTTTTCAAAAATACTCTCTTTCCTTTTCCAGGTGATTATTATGCAACCAGTTGGGCAATGGTCTGTGGCTAAACGTTGGGGAACCACTGGTATAATGGGGTGTATACCAGACAAGGAGTTGAGAAACATTGGACCTAGTCATAGCTTTGCTACCAATTTGTCTGAGACAATCCACTTAACCCTGGCAAATTCAGTGTCCTTTGTGAAACGCTTCATTTCTAGATAATTCTGTAGTGATTTGTAAGGTCTGTTTGTGCCTAATATACTGTGATTCTGTTAGTTTTAAGCTCTAATAGGAGAATATATATAATAAAATGATATAGGTAAAGATAAAATGAAGCTGCGCATATATCCTACAAATTAATATTCCTAGTTCAGGGCCAAACTGTGTGCTGCACCACGAGTTAAGCATGTATGTGCAAGTTTTTTTCAGGTGCCCATCACCTGGATTATATCCACTAATGGTCAACAAATTAGAAAAATCTGTGTTTGCACATTGACCCTTACTATGTTACACTTACTATGTCAAACATATGTTATTTCCAAAAGACATCTACCTTTGAAGAGTAGAGGAGAGCTACGAAAGCACAACTCATTAGCTTCCCTGTTTCATCAAGCACCATTCAAATGCTCTAATAGTTCCTCATAGTCAGAGAATAGAAGTGTTTGTGTCCGAAAAAATTAATAATTTCTCAGTCATTGACTTTAGTCATTAGATACATATGCTGTGCATATGCCAAGATCTATTGAGCTGCTGGAAAAGTCATGATGCATTCTTACTTAGAAAAATACATCATGACTTTTCTGACCAACCAATATATTTCTATATATTTTGTGTCTGGCCTGAAAGGGAAGCTTAAGAAATAGTTAGTTGAACTAAAAGAAGCAAGGAAAGAAGAAAAGAAGAATGAGCAACAGGAAAAGAAAAGTGGGCTTTTTAAAAATGAAGGTAATGAAGTTTTTCATCACTGGGCACCATACTTCCATTAGCTTAGGAATCTTCCATAGGAAATGTGTCAGATCATGTGGACCTTCCTTGAATGTAAAAACAAAACAAAACAAAACAAAACAAAACAAAACAAAAACAAACAAAAAACAAACAAACAAAACAAGACATTTAGCAGAAGGATGTTCAGAACTGATTCAGAAAGGAATAGCTCACCTTTTTCAAAGCAGAGGCTTTCATTGACTGGTTTTCCTTCCTCGTTGACATCTATTTTCATCCAGCTATGGAGGTATTTCCTGCCCTTCTTGATCACTACCTTGGGGCCTTGTTTCTTGAGAAAGAGAGAGGCATTTTCCACCTCTAGGAACCCTTCCTGTTCATAGCAGGTCCATCGGGGTGCCTGGGAGCAAGGGGTGGTGATGGCTGCACGGGAAGGGCCACCAGAGGAATTGGAGATGCCCAGGCACAGTGCAGAGAGAACATGAAGGAGCTTTTGATCCTCAGTCCACAGCCACTGCTGGTTCGGGCTGGTCCCATTGCAAGGGCCCACGACCACTCTCTTATTTATGAAAAGACATTGTTGTTTCTGGACATGGATAATCTGAAACCCTCCTGGAAGATGAAAGGCTCATAAGGTACTTTGTAGTGAATTAAAAGGCCCTTTAGAAAACAAAACAAGCTACCCAGAAATTGGCTAAGAAATCTGCTAGGTTTGCTTATATTTTGGTATTGCTATATTTCAGGTGAATGTTCCCACATTCAATATATGTGATTTAAAATCCCAGAGCTGAAATGTAAATTGTCAAAATGTCACACTTAGCCCCCCCCCCTGTTTTTTTACTTTCACGTGGGTTAGGTAAGAAAACACGCCCCTCTAGAAAAAATGAAAGTAAGCTTGAAAAAGAAACAAAACTATCCAAAAAAACATGGTTTTCTTTTGGATGAGGAAAGCCACTTCCAAAGAATATGGTGTGATTTTTATTTACATATGCCAAAGCTTCAAAAAATTAGTTCCTTTTCAACCATTTGATTCTTTCCATATTACCTTCTAAAAAGACAAAACAAAACACCTTTTTCCTATCCTTAAGTTCACATTGCAATAAATATTTGTACACAAATTGCATAGTTTAAGTAAAATTTAAACAAATTAATATATTTATTAAAAAATAAGACAAATTCTATCCCCGAGCACAACCATTGAACTAATAGCAACCAATGAAAGTATTGATTATTACAAACTAAATTTCCTGTAGCCCTGGAGAGAATCATTTCTTTATTTTGTGGCAGTATCTACAGTTTTCCTTCAAATACTAATAGATTTTTAAAAGATAGCATTTCTTGATGGAAGAGAATTAAACACCCAATTGTTAAACATCAGTATTAAAAAGTGAGATATTTAGGCTCAGAAACCATTTTCAATGAGCTTTTTTCATAATTAAATTGCCCAACCCTCCTATGTCCTTATTATTCTGTCCTTGTAAATAACTACTTCCAAATAAAACATGCTAATTTCCTCACCCCCTATAGTCATCTTTCTTAAACTTTCTTTAACACAAGAGAAAATATAACTATAACTTGACTAGAAAAAAGCATGGCGACTGTCCCAGATTGTTATATAATAAAAGATTTCTCCTTAGGGTGCTTTGCTCTATGCTGTAAAGATGCCATTTCAGGAGCTGCCCGAGGCACTTGGAGGTCGTGAGGAGACCATTTATTTTCTTTTGTAGAGAAATCTCAACAGTGTGGGCATAGCTGGCTCCTTTCATCCCCCTCCTCATCGTCTGTGGCTACACTGCCCTGGAGATCTGGCTCCATTTCCATCTTATTCCAGACACTTATCAAAGGTCAGAGATTCCTCAGCTGAGTATGGGAGAAACGCTTCAGAAAACTGAGGCAGACTCACTCACCTGAATTCCCAAAGATGAAGCAGGTAAGAATCGCTACGTAAAATTCAGCCTCCATTTTCCACTTAACAACTGTTCATGCGTTGCTTGGGGGAAAAAAAAATTCTCCCAGATAAGAGAAGCAAAAACTAGGAAGGAAATGTGCCTTCATGGTGGGGGGAAAAAGTCAGTGACGAGCATTTCCTCCAATTGAATTGTTTGGGGAAGTTTTACACCAGTGTCCTTTTGTCTGTTTCCTTAGAAAGAAAGGATTATGATTACCTTTCTTTTTTTTAATGGAGAAAAAACTCCAGCCTTCAGGAACAGAATAACTAGTGAAGTCTTTACCTTCCATTGCTTTGGCACGTGGCTACTTCTTAACCTCAAGAGGGAAGAAAGGAATTGTAATCTCAGATAATTGAATGTTCCTGCAACATTACATCTCTTCAGGTGATTTGATTCTGCTGAAGAAACATAAACCATGTAATTTATGAGGGTCTACAAAAAGTGACAGAAAGACATAAACAAGCACTGTTTGCATAATGATATGCTGGGAGTCTGTTGAGGAAAACCACATAATGATGGCACTTACAGGTCATTATCTCTTAAGTGATGACAATATTATATTCTGAGATATTCATCTCCACCAGGGAGATACAGACTGAAATTAAACCTATCCCATTATCTACCTCAGACTTCCCCAAACAAATAATGGCTTTTGTCCAAGTAGGAGGGAAAAAGAAAAAAAAAATGGAAAAAAGAATGTGCTTTACTCGATATACAGTAGTAAGAGTAGTTTATTGGCAGTACGAAACAAAGTCAACATTGCTGCATTAAAAATTCATATATGAGCAGAACATCTAGTGTTGGTTGAGTGTAGTTATTTTAGCTTTATTTGTCTATTGAGGGTTCAAACCTTTCTGAAATTTAAGGACATACATGGCAGCATCCTTATGAAAAACCTCTGGAAATGGGACAGGTTACATCATTCCCAAAGTCATCTGCCTTTTTGAGGGAGAGAAAATTCCAGGTAGACAGCATATGCAAAAATCCCTTCATAGTAAAAGAGAGACAAGTATTTAAAATCCTTGACACTTCATAGTTGCTACAAATTTGTTTTTCTCTTTTAAAGTAAAATGACTCAGAATGTAGAAATACAGTGGCTAGAATTCTGGAGCAGAAATCGTCTCTATACCATGAATAGAGAGTAAATACATTTATACCCACAAACAATCATTGTGCTCTGTAATTGATCGATAGGAGGTACTATAAATACACATTTAATAGATAATATCATCAAGACACATTCCCATATAAAATAGTTACTGTTTTTGATTTTTTTCTTCAAAAACAAAGATGTATTTGTTAAAAATCCATTATCAATCACTTGCAAATTTAGCAGCAAGAGTCTGGTACTGAGAAAGGTAATAGCACTTAAAACAGGAACATTTTAACAGCTGACAGTCCATTCACGAGATAGGTTTTGCAAACATTAAAGCATCTAAACACACAATAATAGTTTCTTCAGCAGCTCTTGCAGTCATCACCCGATGACATTTGTCACTGAATTTTACATACATACATTCTGTGTGGCAGATAGTCAATACAGACAAAATAATATCCTCCATAAGCTGAGTGAGAAATCCATCATACCTCCAGTAGCATAGGACCTTCAAAATAATTTGGGGGATGCTTACATAGCACTCATTTACACAAGGGGCTGACAATCTTGACAACATCGCCGTGTTTTCCACAATCCATGCCACAGGTTGGCTTCAGAGCTTCTCTTTTCTCCCACAGCAGGAAGCTCCATCTCCAAGCCTCAAGTGGGTAATTTGATTAATCACCCAAGAGAATGATGGTCGGGTAAGTCTTCTGTGTGAATCACTGGACGGTTTCCGCTGAAAGTCTGCTCTCGTATAGGCACAGAGCATGATGCACAAATTCATACTGCTCACTGGTTTGAACCATTCCACCTCTGTAAAAAAGAGACCGTAAAATAGCTTCTTTTTGCAAATCATACAATCTCAAGCAACATGATCTCATGTACCTTACTGAGGAGGTGGTACTGCCTAATGGTTAAATACTTGGACTAGGAACAAGCTAGACTATCTGAGTTCATATCCTTCCTCTGCTGAGTCTTAGCTGTGTGGTTTTGGACAAGCTTCCTAAAACCCTTTATGCCTTGGTTTCCTCCTTGGTTAAAGCAGGAGAGTAACAGTAAGTACTTTGGAAGGTTGTTGTGAGGGTTAAATGAATTCACTTTAGCTGGATTGTTAGTGTTACTTCTTAGGTGCCTTATCATACATTTTATGTTCAGTTGGTTTATCTACTTAGATTAAAATCTACTAAAATGTTAACCAAACAAAACAGCAGTAAAGTGTTGCCTTTAATTTTTTAGAAAATTTACCTATTTATTTTTTGTGATTTTCAAGTCACGGTCAGGGACTCTAACTGGTATTGTCTTTTCTACAGGTAAAAAGAAAGTCTACTCTGTAATGATTTATTTAAGTATGCCATCTGGAAACAGTCCTAGCCTTTGGGCACACTAGACATCTAAACACAATAGTAGGTAGGTCCTTACATGACTTGGAAAAAGGGAATTGGCTTTTGCTTTTCCCCCCTTGTTACCACCATTCTCATCACTAGCTGTTTAGCATCCTCTTTGTCACTGATTAATAGCAGGCAGGTGGAAGGGCTGGACTCCCACGTGGCTGACCATAGGTTAAGTCCCTGACTCGGTGGCCTGAAAATCACAACAAAGAGATATATTTTTTTTAATAGAAGGCAGATGACTTTGTAAGAAATAACAATGCTTCTCATTATACTTTTATGTATGCAATACCTATATCACATTTTGCTCCTTTTTTTTTAGAGTTTATTTTTGTTCATGATTATACATGTACAAGAGAGAAGGGAGAGAGAAAATCACCCTTAACAGTCTTGTCACACCATGATCCCCTTACCCTAGCCCTCCACCTTTTCATGATCTCGGATTCAAGTGCCTGACATGTTTTCATGCCAACCTGGGGATCTGAACTTCTGGTGGGCATTATGTTTTTTAGCACTATAGTTCAGTACATTACTGAAGGTTAGGCCACTTTTTTCTCCTTTATAATTATGGTTCTTTAGCTTGACAAAATTACCAGACTTTAATATAAAAGTTATTTATTTTTTTCTGCTCATTGAATGACAGGCTAACTGGTAGTAACTATTTGAAATCCTATAAAGTCTTCATAATTGGGCAACTGCACAACTAATTTTATGTTTTAGTTTAATTTTATGTTTTAGCCAGTTTTTCCTAATGGCTGTTCATTCCATTCAAAATAATTTCCAGATAATTTAAGTGCTTTGACTTAAAAACAAGACATATTGCCTCACTGCAACATGATTTGAGGTTAAGGGTAATAACTAAAGCTAGGCTTGTCTCTATATTTACTTGTCAATCTCCATAAATATTAAAGCAGTAAGACTTCATCTTTCTAAATTAAGCAGAGCTTCCTCAGGCAAGTTGCCATGATGCCAAAATGATAAAATTAGCTAGAAATTAAAAGATAAATTCACAGTTCTAGGGACAGCAACTTATCCACAGAAATATTTCATAAACCTTTTTCCCTAAAACTATGTTTTGTTGTACTAAAGGCAACATTTTGGCCAAAGTATTTCTTGGGTAGAAGTTGACAACAGATGGGGCTAGCAGGTGGCAAAGCGGTACCATTGCTGGACTCCCACATGGCTGACTGAGGCTCAAATCCTGGACTCAGTGGCTTGAAAATCACGCCGGGCATGTGTGTGTGTGTGTGCCCAAGATCCTGGGAGGAGAATGGAGAAAATGGGATTACAGCATGGCCATCCCTCCTGGGAGTGGGGGTGATGTCTCACTTTCCCTCTCACTGTCTCTGTCTCTGTCTCTCTTTGCCATGAGTACATGTGTCCTAACATAAAAACCTCTACCAAAAAAAAAAAGAAGTTGACAACATAAATGACTGAGGGTGTGATAACTCTTCCACTTCTTGACTATATGATGACATCTGGGCACATCTTCTGGATATCTGGTAACTGGTATCTAGAAGATGTTGGCCTGGATCATGAAACTTGGAGGACACAGGTACAGTAAATATTAGGGCAGCTCCAAGAAGCTGAGGGATATCTCCCCAGCTCAGGGAACTATTACTCCCCTTTCGAACCACAGATGGTGTGGGGAACCTTGTATGTTCTTCACCTCTTGGGCACGGGTCTATGAAGTTCCTCATACCATTTACTTGACTTTGAGGCAAGATTCTGCCCTTGTTGTATGTTCTGGACAGCACCGGTATTTACATGTCTAATTACTGAATGAATGGAGACACACTGTAGGTTTTAATAACCATTTCACCCTAAGTAAGTCAGCAGTATAGTTTAATAGTTGAAGTATACTTTACTATGACATTCTGTTAACTAAGTCAAGGTTGCTTCAGCCAGGGCAGAAGGGGAAACAATCTCATTAGCTATAAGCTAGGAACATTCTTGTAGGTCTCAAGGCTGCAGGAAGGGAGAGGAAAGGTTCTGTTACTTTCCACTTAAAGTGGAAATTAAAAATGAATGAATTGGCATCAGAAGGATCCTCAGAGATCACTCATCCCAATCACTGACAACACACAGTTTTTCCAGAAGGAAGTAGTCTATATGACAGATGGTCAGCTAGCTTCTGCTGGAATGAAGGCTCATGGGGTGAGGTACCTCCAAAGCTGCCAGAAGACTGTTTGAAGACATCAAAATGAATCTGTCCCTTTTTAATTTTCACCCCAATAGCCCAACTGAAATTACCTAAAAAACTCTTAAGGCTCCCCCTTGCAATCACACAATAGCCCTCAAAGTGCTGAAAAAAACCATCAAAGTCCCATAATCTTTTCTTCTCTAGACTAAACATCCTGTGGTCACTCAATATTTCTGTACAGCCTGGTTTCCCTGTCACTCACCAATCTAGTATCCTTCTTTTAAAGGCTATTTTATCAAATGTGACTGTCTTAAAGTGTTGTGTCTACTCTTGGTGAGAACTACTCACTGGGCATGTTTTCTCCCTTGAGTGGCACTTTAGAAACCAAGGAGTTTGCATTTGCAGGTGCATCAAATGATAAGGTTCCACAGTGCCTCAGGATGCCTGCCTGTGCTCAGCAAGCATTTTAGGATACTGAATGAAGGTTTAGGTTAATTAAAAAGTCAGCAGGATTTTTTTGAATGTGAAAATTATCACTTTCACCCATCATGTACTTATGCTATTCAATTTTTGAAACTCCTATTAGTTGTAACTTGTTAGTTTTTGCACAAGTTCTTGTTGACTGAATCATTATTTCTGTCATTCAATGCATTAGTCTGAGACTTCTCACTTCCAGCATTGTGCCTTCCAGACATTTAACAATGATGTTTTTCATCTTTTTACCTAAATAATTCATTTAAAAAATTTTTATTTTTAAAGTTTATTTTATTTTATTCATAATAGCACATGCATGAAAGATAGGAAAAGAAAGAGAAAGAAACACCTTTCATAGGGTCTCCTTATGCCATGACTCCCCTTCTCCAGCCCTCCAGCCCATCAGGATCTTGTGTGCTTGTGCATGCTCAAATCACATTTCATGTTGACCAGAACAGGGATCCAAACCCCAGGTCAGCCATGTGGCCTCCAGCAGTGTAGCCCAGCATGCCACTGATTGAATCATCAAGTCTGGGCATTAAGTCATTTATTTGAAAAACAGAAAATACATAAGTGTATTTTCCTATACACAAAATACATTTGTGGGATAAATGAATAAAACTGTATTAATTATGGAACCCTCAAGAGAAATCTGTGATAATTCATTCTTCAGAAGAGCTCTGATTCGGTCCCCAGGTACCTCGTAAATCAAATAGGGCTCCATGGGGTTGCTGAGATCTGTATCTATATCACTGGTAAAGTTCCTAATGCAAGCTCATTCTGAAAGGTGATAAGGAAGGATGTTCTTTTTATTACTTTAAAAAGAATCATCCAACTCCCATTTAAAGAGCAGGCACTAAGGAAATCCTTGACCCCCCCATAGATGGTATTAGTTTAAACTCAATGAAGGTTAAGATGTTGTAAGCTTTCAATGGTGATCCAGATGTTTTAGTGGAAGAGGCCTGTGGGGCCCAAAATACCTGGACCATCATCAGCCAGGCAGAATGCTTGAAATTACCACCATTTCTCAGAACCTTGTATTAAAGCAAAGTGCTTTCTTGGCGAATCCTCCCTAGGTACAAATCTGTTTTCCCAGGAGGTATAAGACATTAAGCTACAATACCTACCACCAAACAGGAGTTGGCTTACCAAAAAAGGTAAAGTCCAACAAAAGTGGCAGAGAAACCCCAGCCAATTGTGAGACTGGCCCTGGGATTGATATCCAGACATCAGGGTCATTATCAGTAGGGATCAAAGTGTGTTAAGAGGTAAAAAGACACTGTTAAATGTCAAGAGAAATCCTGTCTCCATCACTTACTAGTTGCTTTACCTTACTACATAATCTTTGGAGAGCTTTTTTTTTTAAAATTTTCATCTGGAAAATGATGAGGTAATAAAATATATCACCTACCTCACAGCATTGTTGTGAGAAATAAAAGGAATGAGCCAATGAAAATGTTTAGCACTCAGCAAAGCACATATAAATGACATGTGTTAACTATAATGACTATTACTGTTACTCTTTGGTACTATCTAGCTAAACAGAACTGCTTAGGAGTCTCTGAATGAGGCCTCTGAAGGTCTTAGAGAACTTACAGCAAAGCTGGAAAAGAACACTAGATTCCCCAGATTGGGCAAACCTAGCTAGAAAGACTCAAATGCATTTCTAAATATTGACCAGCCGAGAAGACAGCTACAGTGAAGGCGGGTGATGTAATGAAATACTTGGAGTATAATAGATTCAGGTTTGAAAACTTGCTTTTGAAATCTCTAGCTATATGATTTTAGACATTTAATCTGTTCTATTCTGCCTTTGCTCACTTAAAAGTGACATTAATGCCAAATGTCATCCAGTTGTGAGGATTAAACATATCAGAGCATTTTAATGTCTAGCTAAATGCTATCCACAGAATTTCTAGGAACCCAGAGTTCTCGAAAGGTACCTGAGAGCCTAGGCAAGGTGGCAGAGAAGGTCAGGCCTTTAGGACTAGCTAACCCTAGTTCTAATGATTGTGGAAGATTTTGCCAGTAAAACATTTTCCATTGTTCATAAAAAAGTTGAAAACCACTGGCCTGGCAAACAGTTTTTACTTACTTTGTTTTTCAAGTTTTGCAAAGTTTAAATAAGATAATTCATAAAATGATAAGCACTGTGATCATCCTTTAGTGAATACTAGATAAAAACCACATATTCATTTTCTCATTCTTTTGGTAAGTTCTTAGGTACCTAAGATGGTCATGCAGTCTAGTTTACTTGGAACAGACATGGTTTATTCCTGTTGTCCTGGGGTGATTGTTAATAGGGTCACCTTTCACTCTCAGAAATGCCTTGGTTTGGATGATAAATTACTTGTTCACCATAATTATGCCCTACCCCTGTGGAAGAAACCTGTCCTCTTTATTACAAAGGTGGTGTTAGAGGTGCAGCTCTGATTTCTTTATGGCTACAGAATATAAAGACTGTCTATGACCAAGCCAGAGAAGGTTCAAATACCCTATCCTTCTAGAAATGTCAAACATCTCATATCACATTCACCCCGCCAAACACAAAAATCAGTGTCATCTTAGTCTCCATGCAGGGAAGCACGTAGCTATATCAGCTGGGGTGGGTAAACTCAGGTTAGAAGGGGAAAAAAAATGTAGTTTTTTCCCTTTGCTACTGGAAGAGTGTGTTGAAAAAAACCTCTCCAGATGCCCAGGAGAGAGATTTGGTTTTTAACATGTTAAAATTGTGACCTTTTGTGACTATTAACTCACACATACAGAGAGCAACAGCCTTTCCTGTCGCACCACCCAGCCAGTATCCGGTCTAATCAGTAGACAGAAGAAATTCTGCAGTGGTGACTCACTTCTGGGCTAACAATGGAGCGTATGCTCCATTGCTTTATATTATTTTCAAATCTGGAATTCTTTTGGTAAAATTTGGTACAGTAAATTTAGAACAAAAGGTGTAGACATTAATGTGCCTCCTGGGTAAAGTTCCAATAGCTTGGGCGTGAGTCAAGAGAGGCTAACTTTTGCTGTTCTCACTTGGGTCCAGCTGTGAGATGTGTCTGGTCCTTTTGAAGGAGGTTTTCATGTCTTTATGAAGATGTCATGTCAAGAGAGAACTTAAATTTAAATTTGACTTACTTTGACCAGGTACTTTAAACATAGCTACTTTTTCCAAAATAAGTGTATTCTAAAGTATTTGTAGGGCATAAAAACCAGTACAAACTAAATGATAATTCAATGGCAGCTCTAGAATATCTTGAGTAACATTTTTGCCCCTGAATAGTAGCCATTTTCTTCTGAACACCCAGGCTAACACTCAATTAACTCAAGCTGGGAAGAAGGAAAATGTTGTCCTGGCAACCATTTGGAAGATTCACTTGGCATGATCTCTTTTACAAAGAGGACCTCTTACCTCTACAAGAACTATAATGTCAAGTAAATCCTTATCAGTTTCTAGGGTTTTATATCTAAGTGCCCAAAGTAAACCAAATGTTTTATACCTGATCGTTAAGTGAGATGTTTGAAATTTAGTAATTAGGGGAATCATTGTAATTGGGAATTCAGAGAAAGATGAACAGACATATGACTATAGCTGAAAAAAATTATACCAACATGGGGACATTTTAGCTTTGAAATGATTTTAACCAGGTTTTAATGGAGAATAATTTGAGGACATAGATTAACCTAGGAAATTGACAGCATATATATTCCTCCTCTAAGATTGTTGTAATTTAAAAAAGCAAAGAAATGAAAATCATCAAACCAAAGTGACTAATCAAAATATTTAAACAATGATATGACGCACACCGAAGCTTTTTTTTTTTTTTTTTTTTTTCTAAATCCTGTCTGGGAAGCCACAAGTAAAGCCTTCAGATGTCATTCCAAGTGAAGGCTTCCAAGCAAGGACATACAAAGACAGCTATGGATACCATCACTGACTCTCAGAAAGGAGGATTAGACAGACTGTTTCCTGTTTCTGGTGGAGGAAAAAGAAAAAAAAAAAAGTCTTGGTATCAGATATTATTTTATATGTTTCAGCTTCTAAAATTCTGTTTTTAAATTCTTCTGTGTCCACCAGCACCAATGAGATTAAAAGAAATATAATGAGGATAAAGTTGCCTGAGGCCAGCCTACAGTGGGACACTCTCCTTTCCTCCCTGTCTAGGTATTTTTATTTTTATTTTATTTTATTCATGATAAAGCATGTGCACAATAAAGAGAGAGAGAAAGATGTCGGGGAGAGAGAGAGAGAGAGAGAGAGAGAGAGAGAGAGAGAGAGAGAGAGAGGCACCCTCCAGGGGCTGGCCATGCCATGATCCCCTTCTTCTAATCCTCCAACCTACTGGATCTTAGGCACTCACATGTTTGCCCTATATTTCCAGGCTGACCAGGTCAGGGGTTTGAACCATGGTCACCATGTGGAATCAGGTTTCTCCTGAGCAGCACATCTTTTGAGCCACAGCCTGGCTCTAGGTGTTTTCTGATGATCATATCATGTTCCTTAGTCATTTTCCTGACACATCTATGAGGCAATTTTTGAGGTCCCTGGGAAAGTTTATTACTGCAGATTATTATTATTTTTTAAAGGCACAAGCACATTCTTATACTCAATGTGTGAAAGACCTTTAGTCACTATCTCACACTGTGCACTCTTGTACATAAATCTATTAATAAATGAGTCTCTTGTAGCAAGAGCTACATACAGTGAAAGTTAGTTCAGTTTTATATTTTATATCAGCTGGGATTCTTAATCAGGTAGGACAGTCATAACAATTTAGTGACATTTGAGATTCAAAGATGTAAGCAAGATATTGAAGATCTTTCCAAGTAATAGAAAAAATGATTGCACTATGTTTGGGTTAGTACTATTATTGAGGGTCCTTCTTCACCCTAATTTTTAAACATTGTTGGACTATGTATCAATATTACGATAACCTTTTGTTAATATGAAAATGTGATTGAGCAAAATATTCCTTTTGCAATCATGCTGGTCAAAATAAAGTTCCTTACCCCTATTATATTCATGTATTCATAACAGTAGTATAGAGCAAAATCATCAGAGAAACAATTTTTCCTCATTTATATAGCAGCTAGTTCAGGGTCATTATGAAAGGCAGTGTTAGAATGTGAACTTCCTCTCTCTTAATCGTGTGCTTAACCCATTTAGGTCTCCCACCAAAGAAAACGGCAGTCTTTTAGGGACCAGCCCATCTAATTTAAGCAAAATGGAAAATGGAAGTTCAGTTCAGATTACCAAAAAAAAAAAAAAAAAAGGTAAAAATTTCAGTAACCTTTCAAGGTTAAGAATGCTGTGGCATAGCAATTATGTCCCTGGACTCTCACATGGCTGACTGCATTTGAGTCCCAGACCCGGTAATTTGAAAATCATATTTGTGTGTGTGTGTGTGTGTGTGTGTGTCTATGTGTGTGTGCCCAAGATCCTGGGAGGAGAATGGAGGAGAAGGGATTGTGGTATGGCCATTCCCCCTGGGGAGTGATTTCTTTTTTCCTCTCTCACTGTCTCTGTCTCTCTCCAGTGAGTGCATGCACTCTAAAGCAAAAAACCTCTTAAAAAATAAAAGTAAAAATAAATGAAAAGATTTGTGTGATAGTCCCAAAGCCACCCCTTTCATAATAGGTGTTTGGCAGATATTACTGCCACTATTGCTATTCCATTGTTCTTTATAAAACAAAGGTTCCAGTCTTAAAGAAAGCAACAACTGAAATGGATCTAAGAAACTAACTGATTGCTTCCCAATTACTGAATCTCAAGATGGAAAAGCCTTCTTTGGAGAGGTCCTCAAGTCCTCTTGAGCTCCCAATATTATCCGACCAAATAAACATACATACATCTGTATCACTAATTTTCAAATGTATGTCATGAATCACAGAATGAAAATTAATTTGCAAACATTATAGGATTCAAAGTACAGCTATTAACCTGAGGTCCATAAAAACAGTTCACTCTTAAAAAAGAAGTCCTTGGGGCCAGCAAGTGGCATGGTGGTTAAAGTGTTGGACTCCCACATGGCCAAGTGAGGTTTGGGTCCAGGACCTAGCAACTTGAAAATCATGCTAGGCACATGTGTGCATATCCAAATTCTCAGCAGGAGAATGGAAGAGAAGGGATGGCAACATAGCCATCACCCTGGGGGGTGATGTCTCACTTTCTCTCTCTCTCTCTCTGTCAACACACATGCCCTATTGCAAAACCCTTAGAGAAAAAAGAAAAAAAATGTCTTTATACCAGAAGAGGTTGGGACCACTGATATGGCCCATCTCTCTTTTTACGTATATAGACAGAGAGGTCTAAACTGAACAGATAGTCACAGAGACAATTAGATAAAAACCAGGTATGCACTGAGCTCCTCCACATCTGGTCCAGAGATGCCTTGCCCCTCATTCTCTAGTGGTTGCCCACTTACCAGTCCCACTAGACAATGCTCAGTGGGTCCCTATTACCACCCACTTCCATCTTTTTATTAAAAACAAATGCAATGGGAATGAAGAATGATCCACTAATGCCCTTCAAAATAATACACCCGTGGGCGCCTTGCACTGAATTTGAACTCCTACTTGGAAAAAAAGAAATCCTACTTTAGTTGAAAATATAAGAAACAGTATTATTAAAAGGAGAACCACAGATTCATGAATCTGCGATGAGAACTGAGCATCTATTAATAGAAATTGCCCTTTTGCCAGAGAAGGAGGAATCCGCTAAATGGCTTTGTCATTGTTGTACTAGAAAGATCCATTGAGCAGAACATATTCATCTCTAAACCAGATAATTTGAATTTATTCCTTAAGTGCAGATTTGTGACTTGAGTAGAAATTGCCTATGTTTGTCATATTGACTAACACAAACACACACACACACACACACACACACACACACACACATATATATATATATATATATATATATATATATATATATATATATATATTCAAGATTTTGATTATGCCCCTTGTTCACTCTTGGCTTACCAGTCACGAAACAAGTCCCATTTCAAGTATCTAAATCACTGTTTTGTCTTTTTCTTTGCTGTTTGCCCTTCCTGGACTTCCCAGAGAAGACAGCTGTAAGTGGTGAGAAGGAGACTATAAAAGGAAAATGCACAATAGTCTTGGAACTCTAGTAGATGGAGGCCATTGTTCCAGAGAGTAGGAAAGGGGCCAGCCTCGTGACATAGTGGTTAAGGGAACTAAATCCCCCAGGACTGACTGTGTGGATCGAATCATGGACTGCCTAGTTTGAACAACATACCAGGGACGTGTGTTTGTGCCCCCAAGTCCCGACAGGGTGGAGAGAAGGGATTGCAATGCAACCATATTCCGCTGAAATGTTCTTTCTCCCTCTCTCTGTTTCTCTCTGGTGAGTGCATACACCCTCTGGAAAGTGAAAAAGGAAAAAAAAAAAAACGGAGGGGGCAGAGTAGGAAAAGGCCTGTGAAGCTATACCGGCCCTGCGCTTTGTGTCCTTTATTCTCAGCTGGATGCTTTCAATGAGCCAGCTCCGCCCTTCCTTTTCCCTTCTATAACTGTCCCTGCTGGGGCTGAAAGGACTCCCATCTCCAGCCTTCTCTTCACCACCACACTTCTTGAAAGAACAATGTTTATTTAGTATTGAAACTTCTTTTCCTCCCATTTAGATGGGTTTTGAGGAAGTCTTCAGTAGTCAAATTATGTGAAAGAGTGCTTAAACCAAGTTCAATGAGTTTCTAGGCTGGGAGACTTTTCAGATTCTTTAATGTGTTAATGCTTATTGTGACTCTCAAGTGGGGAGGAGTTCTAAGAAATATAGTCCAGCTTGAGCATCTGTAAACTGAGTATCTGAGACTCAAAATCCAAAATTTGAAGCTTTTTGAGTGTTGATATGACACTGCAAATGGAAAATTCCACATCTGACCTCATGTGACAGGTCACAGTCCAAACACTGCAATACAAAATGCTGTATATAATTAACTTCAGGACATGTGTACATACTGTATATGAAATATAAATAAATTTTGTGTTTAGATTCAGGTCCCACCCCCAAACATCAAAATCTGAAAAACTTTGAAACCTAAGACACTTCTGGTGCCAAGCATTTTGCATAAGGGGTTCTATCTCTTTATAGCTTTTTCTCAAACTTAGTTAAGAATTGATTTTCAGTCTGAATATCATCTAAAAGGGTCTGGCACTTAGCAGGCTCTTAATAAAGCACTGTTAATTAAACCACGACCTGAAGAACACAGTCTGGAAAAGCTGTGAGGAAATCCATCCTACGACACCCAAATGATTGACACAAGTTCAATCGTAGGTGTTTAGGAATGTTTGTTGTGTGAATGAATGATGTATGATTCACAAGCAGCATCCTGAGCAGCGATCCATAGATAGATATTTTGGGATGAGGCAACTTTCCTGTATCTCTCCAACTATATTCTGAAGGCAACAGCTGACAATGTCCCTTTATCTATGCATGAAACAGTGCTCACTCATACTAAAATCTGTTTAAAATTTATGATGTCACGCTGTCATTGATTTTTTTTTGGTTGAGGTTTTTGCTATACAGCATGTGCACTCACCAGAAAGACAGAGAGACAGAAAGTGAGAAATCACCCCCGCCCCAGGGGATGGCCATGCCGCAATCCCTTCTCCTCCATTCTTCTCTTGGGATTTTGGGCATGCACGCACACACAACTGGCCTGAGTTTACACCACTGGGTCTGGGACTCAAACCACGGTCAACTACATGGGAGTCCAGTGACATAGCCATTACACCAACTGCTTGTCCTTGTTATTGATTTTTTTCATTGGAAAAGTGTTATAAAGACATGGTTTTGTCAAGAGGTTTTATAATAAATGTATTACACAAACCTGTTTATGTTTATCTATAAGATTTATACCTTTTAAGTTAGAAATCAAATAAATGTCCTGGATTCCAAATATGTCCATTTTGCCACGTTCTAAGCTATTGGGTCATCGGAGAAGTCATGATGCATTTTTGCATTAAAAAATGTACAAAAATATGTCATGGCTTTCCTGATGACCTAATACATGATCTTGGGAATGTTATTTGATATTCTGAATTCTTTTTGTCTACTCACTGGAAAAAAAAATGAGGCCAAAGAATACTTTTTTCCCTAATGCTGAGTTTATTTTGGGAATTGAATCACGTGCTCTGAAGACCATGGTGGAGAGCCCATAGTTAAATACATATATTTGTGTTGAATAGCTTATTCTGGAATGTCTGAAAACAGATCCAGAGCTGAAGGCCATTATGATCAGGGAGATCAGAATGGGGGACACGTTTTGAAGAACTAATGAAGAAACGTGTGCTACCAGAGCAGAGAGCTGGACATCTGGATTTGCTGAGGCCAGATTTCCCTGTACTGGCGTAAGTCAAGGACATGTTAATATCAACAGTCAGCTACAAAATGGAATTTTAAAAATGAAGTATGACAGGAAAAGCTAGAGAACAGGAGCTAGGAGCAGGAAGAAATGGGGAGGGGGGAGAAATAAGATCCGATGAAGGAAAGGAGGAAGGTTTTCTATTTTGCTTTTCCTAATAGCTAGGAGTGCACAACAGAAGGAAGAGACATGGAAAGGAAAATCTATGTTGATTCTGAGAAGGAAGGAAGGCAAATGAGACCTTTCAAGAAAAGTTTTAAGGAGAAGATCCGTTTCATAAACAACAGAAACGGCTACTCAGAAAGAGTTTATGTGGAGGAGTCTTGGCAAATAAGTTGTTTAGGATGATTTTGACACACATATTGGCAATAATTCAAATGCAGAGGGTAGGGAGCCTATTAAACTTCAGATGAGCAGAGAAGTTGGAAGTGTTTTGAAAATCCTATCAGTGGGGACCAGCAGTTAGCGTAATGGCTATGTCGCTGGATTCCTACGTAATCGACCGCGGTTCGCGTCCCAGACCCGGCGGCTTAAAACTCACGCCAGGCGCGTGTGCGTGCGTGCCCAAGATCCCGAGAAGAAAATGGAGGAGAAGGGATTGTGGTGTGACGACCCCCCCTGGGGGGTGATTTCTTGCTTTCTGTCTCTCTATATCTCTCTGTCTGTCTGGCAAGCGCACGCTCCCTATGGCAAAAACCTCTCCAAAAAAAAAAAAAAAAAATCCTATCAGTAATAAAAAGACAAGCCCTTGATGACGGAAGACCAGGGCTAAAATTTCTGACCATTTGCTTTAGGAAGGAAGGAGTAGACAGAGGAGGCATTGTACTATGGTTTAGGGGAAAACAATATGTGTATACATGCACACACACACACACACACACACACACACACATCTTTACATATTTGACTCCATTTAAAACCAGAGGGAGGACAATTTGGTAGTTTTGACGGGAAATGTGGCTGGGAAGCTGAAATCAAGGTGGAGGTCAAGCTACAATAATGGGGCTCGGTGTGGGTGGGAGACGGGAGGCAAGGAAGCAAGAATCAGGGTAAAAAGAGCTGCAAAAAATGAGCAAAGCAAGCCCATTTTTCAGCATGTTCTTCCAAATAGGATAGGATCAGGGAAGTTGTTACTGGAAGCCATCTTGGTTCAGAGTCAGTTTAGGTCCAGACAGGTATCTGACATTCATGGATTTCTGGTACTAGATTATAGAAAGTCAGAGCTCAGGATTATAAATCAGAGTCCTTGGGGGGGTTTAGGGTCCCATGCAGAAGGCTCGTTTTCAGAAGAACAAGGCAGGAGAGATCAAGGTCAGTGCGAAGCAGCTCAGGGCTGACTGGGTGCTGTGGGTTTTTACTCCTCTCTTTGGGTAAAGTCTTAAAGTCTGAAATGAAGCAACTGGATCCTATTCCAGCTAGGATGACTGTTCTGGGTGATTGATAGACCATGGGTTTTCAGGAAAGTGAGATAACAACCACAAGAAAAGGAGGGGCAATAACTGGAATTGATCTTTTGTAAAAAAAGAAGATATTCTTGGAAACAGGTTTTTTTTTGGTTTTTTTTTTTTTCTTTTTTTGGAGAGGTTTTTGCTATAGGGCGCATGCGCTCACCAGACAGACAGAGAGAGACAGAGAGACAGAAAGCAGGAAATCACCCCCCAGGGGGGATGGCCACGCCACAATCCCTTCTCCTCCATTCTCCTCTCAGGATCTTGGGCACGCACGCACACGTGCCCGGCGTGAGTTTAAGCCACCGGGTCCGGGACTGGAACTGCGGTCGACTACGTGGGAGTCCAGCGACATAGCCATTACACTAACTGCTGGTCCCGGAAACAGTTTTTATAGATATGGAGCGTGAAGAGGGAAGTGGAGATGGTAAAGAGCGGGTAATAAATGAAGGTTACATGCTCTACTGAGTACATAAGAGGTTTAATCTCATTTCATGTCACTGCAACCCTGTGAGATGTATGTCACTATTTCCTGTTTACAGACATGTGTTATATGTACTCATAATAACTGTGGCTAAACTTAATTGAATGCTTATTATAGGCCAGGCGCTTTACATAGATTCTCTTTTATGCTTACGACAACAATAGGAAGTATATACTATTATTTATTACTCATTTTCCAGATGAGAAAACCAAGACATGGAAAAGTCCCATAATTCACCCAAGACCACACAACCAGAAAGTGGCAGGAATCAGGATGCAAACCCAGGCAATCTGTTTCCATATCCTGGAATCTTAACCATCACAATATGAACAGCCTCTAATAAGCCAATGCACATTAAGAGAAGAAAAGAGTAGGAAGATACACTTAAAAAGACACAGAGGCTGTTTAAAAGGTGATGAGGAATGATAGGAAGAGGGAGTGAAAAATCTAATCTGGATAGGGGGATTTGAATGTTTAGTATTTTGGGGTTTTTTGTTTTTGTTTTTTCTTTAAGAGAGATTTTTGCTATAGGGCTCATGTGCTCACTGGAGAGGCAGAGAAAGACAGAGAAACAGGAAGTGAGAAATCACCCCTTAGCGGGGATGGCCATGCCACAATCCCTTTTCCTCCGTGTTCCTCTTTGTATCTTGGGTGTGAGTTTTAAGTCAAGTCCAGGACTTGAACCATGGTTGACTATGTGAGAGTCCAGCGACATAGCCATTATGCCATCTACTGGTTCCTGAATGTTTAATTTTTAGAGATAGCACATGGTAGGTGCTCAATCAATATTTGTTGAGCTTCTTAAACAAATCTTTGTTTTTTGTTTTCTGGGTTTTTGTTTTTTTTAGAGATTTTTGCTATAGGGTGTGTGCTCTCACCAGAGAAACACACACACACACACACACACACACACACACACAGAGGAACAGAAAGCAAGAAATTAGCCCCCCCCCCCAGGGGGGATGGTCATGTGCAATTCCTTCTCCTCCATTCTCCTCTTGGAATTTTGGGTACCCATGCACATGTGTCTGGTGTGAGTTTCAAGCAACCTCTGGAACTTGAACTGCGGTTGACTACGTGGGAGTCCAGCAATGTAACCATTATGCTATCTGCTTGTCTCAAGCTCCTTAAACAAATCTTAAAAGGTAACTGTACAATTTTGAGACTAGCAGTTGGCATAATGGCTATGTCGCTGGACTCCCATGTAGTTGATCATGGTTTGAGTCCCGGACCTGGTGGCTTAAACTCACGCTGTGTGTATGTGCATGCGTGCCCAAGATCCCGAGAAGACAATGGAAGAGAAGGGATTGCGGCATGGCCATCCCCCCCGGGTGTGTGTGTGTGTGTGATTTCTCACTTTCTGTCTCTCTGTCTCTCTCTGTCTTTCTGGCGAGCGCATGCGCTTTATAGTGAAAACCTCTCCAATAATAACAATAAGGTAACTGTACAATTTTACTTTTAGGAAACTCTAGATCATATGGCTTGATGTAGAAGGACTCAGCTCTTGTGGTTTGCCTTATTACTCTGCATTTATTTCTGCCTGAAATGATCTGGTTTATTTATTTATTTGGTTATTACTCGTTTCTCCCTGTTAATATGTAAACTCTAGGCACACAGGAACCTTCCTCATCTTGTTTAATGTACTTGTACCATGGAGAACAATACCTAGGGCAAAGAAGGTGATCAGTAAATACTGGCTGTCTGAATGAAAGAAGAAAATCCAGAACTTCAGACTTCCAGAGCAACCCTCCTCCCACAAGCACATCAACTGGCTGAGAAGAGAGGCTGGTCGCTCATCCTGCCCGCTGCCTGCTCTCAAGGATTCTCTGTTTGTACCTTCATCACTGACTCAACCATCCATTTACAATTGTGGAGCAAAGATGAGAAGATTTTTGTTTGTGTTGTTTTTAAAACATAAATAAGATAATCACAAAGGTAGTCAAAACATTTCTGTATAAAAATTGCTCTTCCACTTCACACTCAGGATGGCTACTATCCAAAAAGGCAGAAAATAACAAGTGTTGGCAAGGATGTGAAGAAATTGGAACACTTGTGTTGACAGGAGTGTAAAATGGTGCAGCCACTGTGGAGAACAGTTTGGCAGTTCCTCAAAAAATTAAAAATAGAATTACCATATGATCCAGTAATACCACTTCTGGGTATATACTCACTGATCCTGAAAAGCAGGGTCTCTAACAGGTATGCTTACACCCATATTCTTAGGAGCTTTATTCACAACAGGCAAAAGATGGAAGCAACCCAAGCATCCATGGAGAGATGAATGGATGTACAAAATGTGGTGTGTACATACTATGGGATATAATTCAGCCTTAAAAAAGACAATTCTGACATATGCTACAACATGAATAAACCATGAGGTTATTCAAGTGTAATAAGTTAGTCACAAAAGGACAAATACTGTATGATTCCACTTATAAAAGGTACCTAGATTAGTCGTCAAATTCATAGGAGGTAAAATGGTGGTTGCCAAGTTCTGGGCTGAGGGAAGAATAAGGAGTTGCTGTTTATTGGGTACAGACTTCTTCAAGATAAAAAAATAATTCTGGAGATGAGTTGTACAATAACTGACAATTAATGCACTTAACGAATGTACTTAACGCTACTGACTGTCCACTTAAAAATGATTAAGATGATAAATTTCATTATGTGCATTTTACTATAATCAAAAACAAATAAACATATAGAAAGACTTCTGTGGGCCTGCTGGGGTAGCACAGTGGCAATTTGATGCTCTGCCAGGCTTAGCCACATGGGCAGATTCTGGGTTTACATCTCGGGTCTTCTTTGAACACGACAGGCATACATGTGCCCATAAATCAGAGCTGGCTGAAATTGGGGTTAGAGCTCACCATGAGGGCCCCACTGGGAGTACTTCTCTCTCTCATTCACAGAAGGAAGAAAGAAAGATTTAAAAAAAGAAAAGAAAGAAAAAAAGACTTTTGGTAGTAAGATATACCCCTTATCCCTTATTTTAAAGGATCATGGTCTTAAAGCAATTGAATCAATCAACTCAAATGAAAATACAGACTGTATGTAAAGGAATACTGTATACAAAGGAATGAGGAAGAACTAAGAAGGTTTCGATTTGGGGCTTTTGATGGTTAGTGTTGCATATAACACTTCGTTCCATTTTTTAAAAAATATAACACATATTCATAAACATTTTTCAAAAATCTCTATAAAAATTTAGAATCTCAGAGCCTGCAATGTTTGCATAAAGCCAGGCTGATCAGACCAGGCTGTGACGGAGAATGTAGCTCTGAGTGAGGTCTCTGTAACACAATCCCTTGGGCACTCACCTGTCGACACGAAGCTGGCAGACAATGCTTAGGGCATCAACAACTCCTTCTTCTTTCAACTGTTGACAGCCGATGGTTGTGGCAATAAAGCACCCGGTTCTACCTATCCCTGCACTGAAAAGGAAAAAAGGAATAAAAGGAAAAAACTGACGACTATAAAATAAATTCTTTTGAAAAGGTACTTTCAAGTCTAAACAACAGTTAATAATAATAGGAATAATGACTCTTGTGTACTTGGTATTATAAACCTGTATTATGTATTTGGTTATGAATGAATGGAGAGAATGATGGATGGGAAGAGTAGTGAAAAGGCTTTGTACTTGTTCAGGAAAGAAGCCTGGATTTAGGAAAGGTAGAGCAGTAGAAAGAAGGGGAGAGATCTAGACTAGTCATAGATGTGTCTGGAGATGAAGGTGATGAGTGAGAAAAGTTAAAAATCAAATATGACTAGCCTTAGAGAGTGGGAAGCATTATGGTGCCACTTGAGTCAAAAAGGATTTCTGGAATATGACTGACTTAAGGGAGAGATGTGGAGGTGGGGCTTGGTCTTAGGTATTCTGATGTTGAGAAGTCTAGAAAATAACTGAAGATTCATTTTCATTTAGCAAGAGGATGTGGCCAGAGGCACATATTTTCAAGTCATTTATATAGAGGTGATAATTGAATAGAAACACTGTTTGTCTTGGGCAGTTTACATATTCATTTGCTTTAGACATATGTCCATAAAATCAACCCAACAAATCTCTCTCTGCAATTTTAACCACTAAAAATCTTTATATAAATTTATCTCAAATCTATATTTAAATGCACTGAATTTCTCCTAAACTCTACATTGGACTTCCCATTTCCTAGCTGGATTTTTTGATATTACTATTTTGCACTTGCTTCAGTTTGATTATTTTAATTCAATGTGTCTAAAAGAGAATTAATTATCTTTTCCCTCAATGGCATTACCAGTCAGTCACAAGTTTTCCAGCCTAGAAATCTTAGAGCCGTATTCAACATCTCCCCCTCTCTCACCTCCTACATCCAATCTGTTACCAAGTCTTCTATTTTCCATCTCAACTGAACCTTTGGGATGCACGCTTCCCTTTTCTAAAGACTGTACTCACGTTTTCAACTTCTTTCAAGATCAGCAGTGATTTCATTATGGTTTCTGAGTCTCAAGTCTTTTCCTGGACTAATTCATGGTACACACAGCTGCTAGGTTCATCTTTCTAAAATAAGAGCTTAATTACATCACTCCCTGCTCAAAAAGTGTAGATGGCGCCCATTCGTTATAGCATAACGTCTTACCCCCATACCAAAGTATGTGTGATCTAGCAATATCTGAATACCACTAACTTTGAGGCTTTATGTCTTTTTGCTGTTTGCTGTCTTCTTTGTACCCTAAATGCCAGTCTTCTCATTTGCGTGAATCACTGAAAAAGATACTTTTTATTTTCCAATTTTCTTTTTTATACTAATAATTTTTTTGGGGTGTGGAGAGATTTTTGCTATAGGGTGGGTGTGCTTGCTGGAAAGACAGAGAAAGAGAGAGAGAGAGACAGAGACAGAGACAGAAAACAAGGAAACACCCTCCTGGTGGGATGGCCAAGCCACAGTTCCTTCTCCATTCTCCTCTTGGGATTTTGGGCACACATGCACATGCACCTGGTGTGAGTTTCAAGCTGCCGGGTCCAGGACTTGAACCACAGTCGACTATGTGGGAGTCCAGTGATGTAATCATTACATCATCTGCTGGTCCCGATAATTAAAAAAAAAAATGCCTTCCTTACCACCTTTTAAAATGACAAATAGGCCTGCCCATTGTGGTGGTTAAGGTGTCTAGATTCCACGTGGCTAACTGTTTGGTTAGAGTCCCAGATCCAGCAGCTTGAGAAACCTGCCAGACATATGTGTGTGGGTGCCTAAAATCCTGACAGGAGGGGGAGATGGAGGAGAAGGGATTTCAGTGTGACCACTCCTTAAGGGGTTAGTTTCAAACCACCCCCATTCTCTTTCCAGTGAGAAAATGTGCCCTCTGACAAGAATTAAAGCACACACACTCACAAAAACACCCTGATGATTTTTTAGAACTCGGTTCAATATAATTTCAAATTTTAGAGGCACTCTTCAATCCTGATGGTGGGAAATAATTGCTCTCCTTGTAGCACTTATTTCTAATATTAGGTACTTGTTTCCTGTTGAATGTAAATGCATAAAAATTCAGAAGAGAGATTGACTCCTTTTCGTTTATGTGTGTATC
Source organism: Tupaia tana (assembly GCA_026018925.1). NCBI lineage: Eukaryota > Metazoa > Chordata > Mammalia > Scandentia > Tupaiidae > Tupaia > Tupaia tana. Next base: position 175,243,845 of record JAKSZU010000006.1, read on the forward strand.
TGGAGTTATTTTTAATTGTGGAAATTGGATTTGCGTATGGATGACAGGCATTTTGGCCATTATGAATGAGAGAGAATATTCTACATATGACAATGGTATAAGAAAATATATGATCTTAGGACTCATTTTATTCAGTGCATTTAAATATAGAATATATGACTTTTGACAATAAATGCACTAGTTTGGCTTGAAGAGAATTTGTGGAGCAGTGGGAAATAAGACTGGGAAGGAAGGTACCCTGGGATCATCTACGGAAGGCTAAATCATGTATTTCCTTATACCATTGTCCTGTGTAGAATATTCATTTTTGGACTCATGTTCTACTTCTTCTTCTTTTTTTAATTTGCCAGAGGGCATGTGTGTTCTCCAGAGAGAGACAGAGACAGGAGATAGAAAGGGAGAAGGAGAAAACACCCCCAATCGCTCCCTGACATACACATAGAATGTGGTCATGCTACAATCTCCTCTCTCTCCATCCTGTAAGATTTGGGACATGCACACACATATTCCTAGGGTATTTCTTAAGTCACTGGGTCCAGATCTTGAATCACATGGTTTACCACATTGGATCCAGCTACCCCAACCACCAGGCCACAGGTTGGCCCCATTCTCTATTTTCCTTAATCTTTTTTTTTTTTCAGAATTTGGTACAAACTATGAATTTTTGCTTCCCAGAAAAAGTAAAATATGCTTATATAATCAAATTTGTTCAAATAATTTCAGGGAGTTTACTAACCCCTGTAGTTTATCCCTAGACTTGAAGCTAAAAACATTTGCTCTAGGCAATGTGAAGTCACTGACAAGTTTTGAGCAAGGACTCCATGTGGAAAGAAGTTTTGCAAACATCATCCAAGAGAAATGCAAGGGCCACAGGGGCACGAGGGCCTGGGGGATTAGGGTCTATATGTGCAATTAGCCAACTACTTCTAAACTGAAGGATGAGGTTGTAAGGGCCTGGACTATGATGGTTGGACGGGAAGTGGTGATTATGGGAGAAGCTTTGAAGGGAAAGCCAATCTGGTGACTGATTAGATACTAAGCCTAGAGTTAAAAGAAGAGCTAAAGATAACGGTCCACAGTGGATGCTGAAAAGCTGGAAAAAAGACCGTCTCATTGTTAGAAATAGCGATCAGAAAGGGAGCTGGTTTTATAGGGGAAATGGCTAGTTCACTCTCGATATCCTGAGTGTTTAGTGATTTGGAGTGGGGAACAGTTCCAGCCCTAAGGCATAGTCAGTTAAGTTGTTTTTCCTTCCCTCCAAGCTAATTTAAGATAAAGCTAGCCACCTTTGGCTAAACAGACATTTTACTTCTAAAATTAGAATCTAAAATAGTACATTTTATGTAGTAAATATATTATTAAAAGTTATCTTAAGAGACTTATAGCATTAAACAAAGCAACACAAATTATTTTGAGGAAATATGGAGAATAAATGGTTGATTGTATAAATGACTTTTAAAAATGCTTGCTGTACTTTGGTCTCACTAAAAGGGGCAGGAGTATTCATTGGAGGAGAGCTCTAAGTTGACATTAAGGGAGGGAACTACTCTGGACATCAGTGTCTAGTGTCAGCCAGGCTGCCAGTACTCCATGTTCTGGAAACAGCACTTTATTTTCCTTTTGGCAAACAACCACTTGCCTACTCCTCATTTCATAAATTTGTTTCCATGTTTTTCATAACTCTTCAAATAGTTGACTGGTTTTCATCAAATTTGGCCCAATAATAATAAATGTTATCTAGACACAACATAAGCAGAGTTCAGGTGCCATCTTGAAACAACAAGAAAGGCATGAATTTCAAGAGAGGAATCCGTAATTCCTAATTACATGAGGGAACTTCATAAAATATGCGGAAATGGAATTAAAGGAATTTATTTTGGTGCAAGAAATTTTTGAAACCCTTGCATAGTTTTTTTTTTTTTTGTAATACATATTTTCTGTGAATGTTTAAAGACCTCTTGGATGAGACTGATGAAACCAAATGAATCAAGTTTTAAGGATTATGACTGAATAAGGACTCCTGTTCATTGAGCCATTTACTAAGAACTTGTATTTCTCTAAAGGATTACTTATTTAATTTTCTTTCTTTATTATTATTTTTAAAATTTTGCTATAGGGAATCCATGCTCATGAAAGAGAAAGAGAGAGAGTGAGAGAAAGAGAGAAAGTGAGAAAGCAAGCTGCCAAATCTGGGACTCAAACCACAGTCAGCCATGTGGGAGTCCAGAGCCTCAACCACCATATTATCTGCTGGTCCCAAGAGCTTGTACTTTGTCCACTGTGTAATTGTTGTTGGCTGAAAATAGTCTAAGAATGTGACTTTATTTCTATAAGCATCATCTTGTGTAAGACTCAAATATTAGAAAGTTAATCAATTTTGATAAATGTTTAAATTACCAATGATGTCACACCCAGGAAGCAAAACCTTACTTCTACCTGTTCTATGACTTGATAAAGAATGGACAGTTGCGGGAACAAGCAGTTAGTGTAATGGCTATGTTGCTGGACTCCCACGTAGTCAACCGCAGTTCGCGTCCCGGACCCGGTGACTTAAAACTCATGCCGGGCGCATGTGCGTGCGTGCCCAAGATCCCGAGAGGAGAATGGAGGAGAAGGGATTGCGGCGTGACCATCCCCCATGGGGGGGTGATTTCTCGCTTTCTGTCTCTATGTCTCTCTCTGTCTGTCTGGCGAGCGCACGCGCCCTATAGTGGAAAACCTCTCCAAAAAAAAAAAAAAAAAAAAAAAGAATGGACAGTTGCTTAGATAGAAAGAACAGTTCAAGTTCATGCCTTACCTGCAGTGGACCACCACCGGCCCTCGGCCTTCAGAAGCAAGCGTATCTTCTTCTACATCCAGCATGAGCTGTAGAAGGGGCTGGGCACTGTCTGGAGTCTTGTGATCGGGCCATGAGGTGTACCAGTAATGCTTCACATGTTGGGTGTGACTTCCTTGCTGAAAATAGCAGTAGCCACCAAATGCCTTATTCACCACTGGAACTAAATGCATCCAAACCACAATACTTAATGCCTCCTACCACTCCCTTTTTGTTGGCAACTTATTTTTAGGTGGGAAAAATCTAGAAGAGTTTTGAAGACCTTGAGAAAAGTTGATTATAAATATCCTGATCTCAAGGTCTTGACTCTAGGAAATGAGATCTATTACATAACAGAAATAATGTAACATAAACTAAATATATGGTTAAATTGTTTATAATAAACAAAATGATAGGTGAAAATGTAGCCAAGAATGTATGATATATATTGTGTTTCCTGCTTTATGAACATTCCTGACAGGTTGCTATAAACACATTAACCAACAGAAGAACACTTAATTTCATTACAGTCATGCTAGTACTTCTATATTTGCCCCCAATTCCAATATTTTTTTTTACTTTGTTTTTTTTTTACCTGTCAGAAGGTATATGCATTTCCCAGAGAGAAAAAGAGATAGCGAGGGAGAGGGAGAAAGCCCTTCCCTATGAGGCATGGTCAAGCTGCAATCCCTTCTCTCCCATTTCTCCATCCTTTCAGGATTTGGAGCATGCTTGCACATGTGCCTATAGTGCTTTTCATGCCACTGGAGCTGGAATTCAAACCACAGCTGGCCATGTGGAATCCAGCTCCCTTAACCACCAGGCTATAGGGCCAGCCATCCATTTTTTTCTTTCATGTATATTTAAGAGAGAAAGGCAGGGGTGGTGGTCAAAGAGAGACCCCGTAACAGGGATCTTCATCCCTTGATCCACCTCAGCCTCAGCCAGCCTGGATCAGGGCACATGCACTTGTGTCCTGGAGTGTGCAGGGAGGTACGAAGGTGGGAGCTGAGGGCCTTCCTATGTCGGTTCAGTTGTGTTACTATGATCCCTCCTCCCCTAATCCTAGTATTTAACAGCAGTGAGGAGTCTCCATGATAAAGGAGCCAGATCAGAAAACCCAGTGCCCTGGTGGGGGCCTGACAGGGACTAGGCACTCAAGGACATGTGTTGAAACTAGATTTTGATCGAGGGCCTTCTTTTTTTTTTTTTTTTTGGAGAGGTTTTTGCTATAGGGCGCGTGCGCTCGCCAGACAGACAGAGACATAGAGACAGAAAGCGAGAAATCATCCCCCAGGGGGATTGGTCACGCCACAATCCCTTCTCCTCCATTCTCCTCTGGGGATCTTGGGCATGCACGCACACGCGCCCGGCGTGAGTTTTAAGCCACCGGGTCCGGGACACGAATTGCGGTCGACTACGTGGGGGTCCAGCGACATAGCCATTACGCTAACTGCTGGTTCCTGATCGAGGGCCTTCTTATCTCAGACATCCGAATAGAAACCATCACCGCAGTTCTGTTTCTACTCCCTTCTTTGTGATGATTCCAACCCAGGAGTGAGGCTGCATGCAGATAGGACTGAAATCTTTTGGTGATTATTTTCCAGAAGTAAAAATAATACCATAGCAACATTCTCCAGCATCTGCTGCCCTTGAGTTAAATAATTTTTCGATGACATAATCTGATCCGGGGAAAGTCCCTATAAATTACTGTGTCTCTAAGTTTCTGAAGATCTCATCAACACTTCAGGCTTGTCTTGCCTCCCACAGACACCCACAAGTGCAGATTTTCTCTTTCACAGTTTTCAGGCCTTGCTTAAAGCTACTTAGACCAAAACGACCAAAAAAAAAAAATAAAAAATAAAAAAATAATGTTCCCAGAACAGCCTTTAGTTATAGGCTGAAAGGTTAAATCAGAGATGTTTTATTAATGCAATTAGAAGATCACAACATCCTACATAATGAATTTTCTTACTCCTTAGTACTTGTATTAATTTAATTATTCTACATACTAATAGTGGCTTATAACAAAGAAATACCTGAGAGAATGAGTATAGTTTCTCTTTGATCCTGACATTATTTAATCTGTTTAAATCAAATCTGTAATACTTAGGATAAATAATTTCAAAGTATAAATGCAATCCTTTAACATTGGAGATAGTTATAGCTACTTGATCTTACCTTTAAGACAAGGTTTCGAACAGTGTAATTATCACATTCATTTACACTGATAACCAGAACTTCAACTTTCCCATATATCCCTCTCTTTTCTGGCCAATATAGTACACATTTCTGGGAAAGGGGAAAGAAGAACACAGTAAATATTAATGGCTTTTATTAGCCCTGGAGTATTTTTCAATCATCAAGTATCTCAGAAGAAATTTATTTAATAAATTTTAAGAAATATCAATTTCTATAATTTTATATATGTACTAAAACCATTGAACTGTACATTTTAAATGGGTAAATGTTATGGTATGTAAATTAGATGTCTCTAACTTTTCTAAAGTATCAACTTATACATGTACTTATCAAACATAGCTGCTAAAACCAACATAAAGAATAAATAAATAGGGAAGAAAAAAATTTCCCAAAATTTCATAGAGAAACTAATAACTAATTAGGAACTAAATGAAGAAATGAACAATTAAGAAAATAAGATCCAAGTATTATAGTTTATCATGTGATACCTAGAGATAAAAAGAATGTTCTTCCATGATGATGGAGGCAAGTTACATTTTCCTGCTTCTTCAACCTGCTGTGTCTAATAAAAGTATCTCTAATAAAAGTAATTTGTTAGATGACATAGAACACAGTTCTAAGTATGTAAGGCAATTGATTTTATGACCATTTATCATCTATTGTGTTATATGTTTCAAAACCAATGGTTTCTTTCACTAATGGAATCGATTGAAATAAATTTACAAAAAAATTTACTGAAATTTTTTTAATAACGGATTTTTTTTGGAGGAGCTTAGTGAGAGTGATAACAATTATACTGCAAGCAAGGCCACATAGCATGATGGTTAAGGCACAGGCTCTGGGCTCAGAGACTTGGGTTCAGATTTTGGTTCTACCACTCCTTAGCTGTGAATCCATGAGAAAGAGCCTTAACCTCTCTGGTCTCAGTTCCTAATGACTTTAATACATGAAAAGTACTTAGCATTAAAGTTGAGCATACAGTATGTACTTAAAACATATTATTACATTTTAAAACTATTGAGTGATAGATAGGTTTTTGATCTAAAGTAATTAGATTCTTATGTATTTAATATTATTTTATTATAACTATCATGCCCATGCACGATTATTAAAAGAAAACTGCACCATGACCTTCAAGCATACATATAAGCTCATATAATTTTGGTTTTTAAGCAATTGTGAAAGAATTATTCATTTTTCTCCACCACATATTATGCTATCAAAGAATGGATAGGGCAAAACTGATATTTTATTTTGCATGTCCAGAGAGACTGTTAATTTTAGCACTATTTTTAAAGTAGTATTTATCATTTTATCTCACACTCACACACACACTCACATACACATGCACACATTTTACTTGTTGCCCTCAGTTGAGACCTTTTAGTATCCAGAAAACTTGTTCTTTGTATAAATGTCAAGGGCATATGAACAGACTTAAAAATATGTAAATACTTGTAGATTCAAAAGAGCAGCAAAAGCATCACAGAATGACAGAACTAGAGGAAAAGGCATGTAACCTATCAGAAATGCACCTTCAGGGTTCGATTATACTAAGCTACTCCACATGCTACAGCAGCGAAGAATACCACTTGACCTAGTAAAATCACAGTTTCTTTCATTCATTACAATAAAAACACATTTGTATCCTCCACATTTTGATCCTTTTCCAAGCACAGTAAATTGTTTCAGCTTTATTAACATGCCACCTAAGACTATTAGGCAATCAAACTAACAATTTACTCTGGCTAATTAAATATGAACACTAAGAAACCTTTTCAAAATAAAGCAACATATTTCCCTCTGATGTACAAGTTGCCAGCCAAATGTCTAGCATTTTTCCAGTTTTCAAAGGTAATCATACTAACCAATTTGCCTGGTTTCTTTCAGTGGAGCATCAATTATTTTGCTGTAAGACCCGAGCTATTGTGTATCTTAAAACTTATGCCTCTCAGATGAGTCCCAGAAGAGTGACAAAGAATCTTGAAAAAGGTATTGAATAAAGAAAGAGGCTCTCAGCAGTCCGACAGGCTGGCATTCAGGCCCAATTGTCCACGATCAGACCTTAACAGCAGGTCCCACTTTAGCAAGTTTGCTCTTGAAACCAGGAGAAAAAGCTGTGAGGCAGGAGCTTACTGCTTGCACCCTGACTCCTACCAATACTTATTCGGCACCTACTTGATAAGTAAAAGGGCTGCTCACTTCTCGCCAAGGCTTGCCGGGGGCCCTCTTGAATGTTTTTCTTGACTCTTTACCAAAAAAGCAATTGGCAGCAAGCTCCCGGTAGACAATGCAGTGTGACTTGTACATTCAAACAACCCTTAATTAGCATCCCATCTCCTTTCTGAGATACAATAGATTATTTTTACACACAGAATACATTTTCCCTCTTTGAATAGAAAGTAGAAAAAGAGACCAGATAAGTGTGGATGCTTTTGAATATGAGGTGGGGAGAACTGCAAATGTAGTTGTTTCTAAGAGCACAAGTTCATGCTCAAATTATTTTTCCTGAACAGCTTTTTAGAGTGCCTTTATCGTGGTGCTAATGATGATATGAAAGAGGCAGAAAATGCAAGGAAGGAAAATGCTGTCTTACAGATAACATGGTAGAACTGCACTAATTGTAGGTGATTCAAACTAGCATGCTATCTAACCGAATACAACCCAAATCATCACTATTGTCCTGCTAACTGGGCTGATCCCTTCAGTAAAATTGTTTATTAGTTCCAGGAATTCATAATTTGGAGGAAAAAGAGGTTTCCAAAGGATTGTGTGTCTCTTGTGCAAACAAGTAATTATCAAACTATGACTGAAAATATTCTGGATACAAACAATTTTTCATAATCAGTGGTTTATAAAAAAAATAGAATGCAATGCAAAGTAATACAAACTCATATTTTCATGATTTTTAAAAAACTTTTCTGTGGCTTCCACCAAATTAGGGTTATTTGTGTTTAAAGAAGGAGGACTAGCTAACTAGTTTAGTTGCCTGGGGAAATATCTATTTTTAAGTTATTTTCTTTTTGGTTTCTCTCTCTATAAAATCAAAGAGATATTGCTCTATGAGCTAAAGAGCCTATAGTCACACAGAAAATGACTCTAAATAAATAAAAAGAAAATACTCAGTTTCATTTGGGTGACATTAATGTACAAGAGAAGGATAGAGTGGATCAGATTGTCTAAAATTATTACTATTATGGTTATTCTTATTCTTAGTGCTCCAACTAAATACTAACATGGGCATAGCAATTTAATATTAAAAGTACCTTTCCAACATTGTATCATTTAATCCCTTGCACAATTCTCTGAGGTAGGCAAAATGGGTAGTAGGTATTATCATTATTTTAAAAGTCATTTTATAGCTGAGGAGACTGAGGTTCAACTGTTTGGTAGGAGGTTTCTGGGAAAAAGGAGTTGGGGGTTAGGATCGCCTCAAAAATATCATTTTATGAATTGAACTTTCCACCTTTCCTTTCCCCACTATCTCTTAACTAACCCCACTTTAACCAGTATGAACAAATACCCCCTGTAAAATATTTCGATGTTCATAAAACAGAGCCTGTTCCAGGCCTATTATCTTACTAAACTTGGTACTTCTATTACCACCACTCACCAAGTTGTATTCATATCAAATGTCATTTATGGCAGTTTTGTGCATTAATAAAGACTGGCATTGTACCTAAATATATTATAAATCAATGAAATATGAAGGTAAAATAAAAAATTCATTAAAAAAAGATAATTGCTAAGTGAAAAGGTTTTTCATTGGAAAAAAATCATGACTCTGTAAAGAAAACTCCAGTCAGATCAGGTATAGGTGAGACAACTATAAAAGTCTGTGTAAACTTTTGAGAAGACTGAGTCTGCCATGAGAGCTGAGATCTAGTGCTTTCAGGAATAAAAGCAATGAAGATGTTCTACTTAGATAGCACCCAGGTAGAGCCTCCTCTGTCCTTTTCTGTCTCTTTCTGTCTCTCTGTTTCTGTCTTTTCATTTTTAAAATTTTTCTTTATTTTTAAACTTCTTAAGGTAAAGTATTTTCTTGGCTCTGACATCCTCCTTTATCTTGGTAATAATCCCCTTCCCTTCCCTCCCTCCCATCTATGAAAAGCATAAAGGGTAGGCCAGAAGAAGACTGAGTCTGCCATGAGAGCTGTGCTTTTGTGCAGTGAGTGGTTTCCAGTTTTTGTTTTTAAAAGTAACAAAGAAATAAATTTTTGTTTGTTTGCTTTATTCTTTTTTCTCTTCTTTCTTTCTCTCTTTCTCTGTTTTCTTATACTTTTTCTTCTACCTCATCACTTTGCTGCTCAACCTCCACATATGGAGTGTCTAAACAGGTCTAAGTGAAATGTAGCCAAGCATTCAAATACTACTAGAGTCCTTATATTCCTCAATTCCCTCTGAATCTGTGACACAAAAGGAGAAAAATGGAATGCCAAGGAATTTGCAGACCACCTCCTCCTGTGCTCCTCTGATCACTCAGTTTGAACTTCTAGAAATTAGGAAGAAATGAATAACCCATCTGATGACTAGAAATCACCGCAGAGGCACGAGAATTATGAGAAACCAAGAAAATACCTCGCCCCCAAGGGAAAAGAATAACTCCTTTTGGGAACCAGCAGTTAGCGTAATGGCTATGTCGCTGGACTCCCACGTAGTCGACCGCGGTTCGCGTCCTGGACCCGGTGGCTTAAAACTCACGCCGGGCACGTGTGCGTACGTGCCCAAGATCCCAAGAGGAGGGTGGAGGAGAAGGGATTGTGGCGTGACCATCCCCCATGGGGGGTGATTTCTCGCTTTCTGTCTCTATGACTCTCTCTGTCTGGCGAGTGCACGCGCCCTATAGCGAAAACCTCTAAAAAAAAAAAAAAAAAGAATAACTCCTTTTCATCCATAGACAGTACAATGGAACTCATGGAAACGTCTGATAAAGAATTTTGAATATTCATAGTGACAGAGCTAACAGAGATGGAAGAGAAGAGAGACAATGAACAGCAGAAGAAAAAAGCTGGTAAGTTCCAGGAGGTGAGGAAGTTCTTGTGAGAACGGAAAGATGAAATACGCACCATAAAAAAGAATCAAATGGAATGGTCGGAGATGAAGGCTACAATATAGGAAGTCAAAAACCTCCTTTGAAAGTATTAAAAGCAGACTAGATCATATAGAAAATTGAATCTCAGATGTAGGAGACAGAATTACTGGACTAGTAAAATCTACCACAAAGACTGAGAAAATAGCCACCTAAAATGAGAATAACATACAAGAAATATTAGATACCATTAAACATCCAAACATCCAGATAATCGGTATCCCAGAAGGTGAAGAGATTAATAAGGGCATTGGTAATCTATTCTATTAAATACTGGAAGAAAGCTTTCCAAACCTAGAGAGGCATTCAAAGATTCAGGTCCTTTTATTTCAAAAAGGACCCCAAATACGATCAACCCAAGAAGATATTCTCCAAGATACATTACAGCCAGAATGACCAAAACCACCGACAAAGACAAGATACGAAGACTGGCAAGAGAGAAATAGCAAGTTACCTACAAAGGATATCCTATCAGGCTAATAATAGAATTCTCATTGGAAACAATGTGAGCCAGGAAAGAATGGGAAAATATATTCAAAGTGTTGAGTGAAAAACAATTTCAACCAAGAATACTATATCTGGCAAAATTATCCTTCATATGGGAAGAGAAGACAAGAACATTCTCAGATAAACAAAACCTGAAAGAATTTACCAACACCAGGCCCCAACACATGTACATGTTTTCTTTCCTGAGTGCTATCTCAGAAAAACTAAAGTGAGACACACAGAAATAAGAGTTCTAAAACAACTAAGAAAATGACCAACTTAATTGTGGGGACAAGTTCAGAGTTGAACGTTATCTTCCAGAATTTAAACTGAAAGATCAGACCACAACAGAAAAAGTACATGAGTTTGAACTGGTGATATAGAATTTTATGACTTTTAACTAAAACATTACTGATCTTCTATGCTTTATTTTCCAGAGTTAAGGAGTTTTGTCTTCTCTTGAGTTATGGATAGGTTCATGTACCTACTATTTGAACAGAATCCTAACCTGTTTCCTCACTTTAGGTATTAGGCAAAGTTCTCTTAACATTTTTTGATTTTGGTTTATTAAGCTAAAACGGCCTTTCTTGAAATTAAAATATATAATTAAAAATATATAAAATAAAAATATTATTAAAATATATAAATTAGAAGAAATAAGTCTGTATAAAGTTTAAAAATGTAAGTAGGAATCTGGATTCCTACTGTTTTACAAATTTTTCTGTGTTGGGAACCAGCAGTTAGCGTAATGGCTATGTCGCTGGACTCCCACGTAGTCGACCACGGTTCGCGTCTCGGACCCGGTGGCTTACAACTCACGCCGGGCACGTGTGCGTGCGTGCCCAGGATCCTGAGAGGAGAATGGAGGAGAAGGGATTGCGGCGTGACCATCCCCCCTGGGGGGTGATTTCTCGCTTTCTATTCTCTCTGTCTCTCTCTGTCTGTCTGGCGAGTGCACGCGCCCTATAGCAAAAAAAACCTCTCAAAAAAAAAATTTTTTTTTCTGTGTTCTTTCTCTCTCTCATTAAAGAAACCTATTAGGAGATTTTGATTGCATAAAAGGGTGTAATTTACTTAAGTTAAAAATGTTCTACGGGAACCAGCAGTTAGCGTAATGGCTATGTTGCTGGACTCCCACGTAGTCGACCGTGGTTCGCGTCCCGGACCCGGTGGCTTAAAACTCACACCGGGCGCGTGTGCGTACGTGCCCAAGATCCCGAGAGGAGAATGGAGGAGAAGGGATTGCGGCGTGACCATCTCCCCTGGGGGGTGATTTCTCGCTTTCTCTCTCTATGTCTCTCTCTCTGTCTGGTGAGCGCACGCGGTCTATAGCGAAAAAACCTCTCCAAAAAAAAAAAAAAAAAAAAAAAAGTTCTAGAACTGTAGCTTCATACCAACACTCAAAAACCAAAACCAAAAAAACCTCAAAGACTGAAACCCTTAATAAAAAATAGACACATTTTTTTAAAAAGAATTTATTCTTTTTTAAATTATTATTATTATTATTTAAAATGTTCTATAGGGTAGATGCACTCATCAGAGAGAGACAGAGAAAGAGAGAGAGAGAAAGTGAGAAAGCAAGCTGCCAGATCCAGGACTCAGACCATGGCCGGCCATGTGAAAGTCCAGTGACTTAACCACCATATCACCTGCTGGCCCCCAAATAGACATATTTTAATATGAATGAATGTACAAGTCCTCTAATAATGTCTGCACCCCAAGTCTCAGCTGGCCTGGATCACAAGCACATGTTTGCATGCTCCTGGCAAGTGCAGGGAAGTCACAGGGTACTAACCTAGGACCTTTCTCATATAGGCTGAGCTGTGTCATAATCTGGCCCCAACATATGTACATGGTTTCAAATATAGTAAAATAGATATTACTCAAACTAACCATTTTCGATTAACTGTGTTGGATAAGAGGATTTTTATCTATAGATAGAAGTAAAGCAGACAGTGTGACCAGCAGTTAGCATAATGGCTATGTCACTGGACTCCTATGTAGTCGACCGCAGTTCGAGTCACAGACCCGGTGGCTTAAATTCACACAGGTGCCTGTGCGTATGTGCCCAAGATCCCGAGAGGAGAATGGAGGAGAAGGGATTGTGGTGTGGCCATCCCCCCTGGGGGGGGGGGTGTGTGATTTCTCTTTTTCTGTCTTTCTGTCTTTCTCTGTCTTTCTGGCGAGCGCATGCGCCCTATAGCAAAAACCTCTTAAAAAAAAAAAAAAAAAAAGGCAGCAGTAATTTGAATACAAGACAAATTGATAGTCCAGTTCTAGCTTTGTAAGTTTTGGGCCTCCTGGTCTTGTAGTAAAGGAATAATTCATTTTAAAAGATATTTTTAAAAGCTTTCATCATCATAATTTTTTAGAGATATTTTTGCTGTAGGGTTCGTGTATTCACCAGAGAGATAGAGAGAGACAGAGAGACAGAAAGTGAGATTTCACCCCCCAGGGGGGTGGCCATGCTGCAATTCCTTCTCCTCTCCTCTATTCTCCTCTCAAGATTTTGGGCACACACACATGCACTCTGTGTGAGTTTCAAGCTGCTTGGTCCAGAACTTGAACTGTGGTCAGTCATATGGGAATCCAGCGATGTAACCATTACATCAACTGCTGGCCCACATTAAACATTTTTGAACACTGGAGCCAGCTGATGGCATAGCAATTACATCTCTGGACTTCCATGTGGCTGATCATGGTTCAAGTCCCAGACCTAGTGGCTTGAAATTCATACCAGGCATATGTGCATACATGCTCAAGATCCCAGGAGGAGAATGGAGGAGAAGGAATTGCATCATGGCCATCCCTGCTGGGGGCTGATTTCTCATTTTCTCTCTCACTGTCTCTGTTTCTCCCTCTCTCTCTCGGGTGAGTGCATATACCCTAAGGCAAAAACCTCTAAAAAAGAAAATTTCTTCTGAACACAGTTTTCAGTGTTTCTTCCTTTTAAGAGGAATTCCTTCATCTTGACATTTATCTAAAAGAAGAAATTCAAATTTAATAGCAATGAAATCTCTTTTATTTCAATATAAAAACTAATTTTTCAGTTCTTCTTAAAAATTTTTTTTGTCTATTCTCATTTTATGAACCATGAGTAACTGTGACTATTAGGATTATTAAATGAGAGGTCCAGTTATTTATTTATTTATTAGAAAGTAGAAAGGTTTGTGGAAATACAATGCCTGGGAATTTCTAAAGATAACTCCACCTTAATGTTTTTTTCTGAGGAAATGATTTGTGTCTATTCCAAACAATGACGCTTAACACAATTGAAAGTTGGCACATTTTTGGTAAACAGCATTTTCCTGATAGTGTGAAGACTACTGTGTATTTCTTTTGCCAGATTTCTCAGCTTCATTTTGATCTGTAGGACATCAAAGTTTCCTCTATAGTATTATGTTTATATCTCTAAAGAGTCTGGACAGAAAGGAATTTTATTTTAATGGAAAATAAACAGTAATAAACAATAAGGGGGCAGCAGATGGCATGGCGGCTCAGGTGGCTGGATCCCACATGGCCAATTGCTTACAGACAAAAAAGAGACAGGTTACACACTGAATACCTGTAACATAACATGTTTGACTTTTACATCTGCAGAAAGTATATTTCAGATACTTAAACTCAGGAGGCTGAAAATGGTAAGAACAAAGCAAAACAAAACAAAGACAAAAGCAAAAAAAAACCCTCGAAACAAAATATCCAATCACAAAAGTACCACTCCAATCTCTGAATTATTCAGCCATAGGGAAAAACAAAAACTGCAACCAGCCTTTAGTGTGGGAATTATTTTTAAAAATTCTAACTTTCAACAAATCCATTTGACTGTTGCAGGGAAATGGTGAAACCTGAGACTGTAACAGGTTAGCTCCCGTATGATGATTACACTTAGAAAAGAATGGAAGGGACTTTATTCGCTAGCTGATTCAGAAGGAATAGCTCTAAGCATCTTCAGTGAGTCCAGTCTTTAAAACTTGAGATACGTTTTTGACTTGTATAGCAGTTCTGGTAGGATGAAGACCTTGATCGTGGAGATGGCGAAGAGCAAACATTTGTTGTGGCTTTGGCATATCACCAGTTGCTCATATCACTCATCTTAGGTTTCTTTAAGATATGTCACACCTTCCAGGGAATCCTTCCTGACTAACCAACAGTCTTAGTGTCTGTCCTGATAAAATCCTGATTCCTTCCTGACTAACCAACAGACTTAACTTCTGTCCTGATAAAATACTGATAGTGAAGACACATTTGTGATTTTTTTCTATGAGAGTGGAAAAACATCAAAGTACATCATAAGATTCGGGGTTTGAAATACTCAAAAGAACCACAAAACAGAACAAAACAAAAAAAAATAAAATTCATGATTTAGCTTACAGGGGTACTACAACCTATCCTACAATCCTTGTGAGGTAGTTTTGCTCATGCTTTGCCAAGTGTCAGTCCAAAATATATAAGCAACACTGAATTGTAAGTAATGTTTTCTGTGGAAAATGCAACTCACTGTTTCAAAATATTTACATTCTTATATTTATGAATAATTACATAAATTATAATGTTTCTTATATATTAATTGTGTTGTTTCTTCCCTTGATCTTAGCCAAAGACTAAGTGATTATTTTATTCTTAATAGAAGAATAAATAGAATTTTGTAATTTGCAAGGGCATGAGTTGACTTAGAGAAAACATTGACACAGTGACAATCTATTCAGAATATTATCAGCCGAATGAAAGTAGGCAGAAGTAATGCTTTCGGCTGAAATCTGTGAAATGATGCTAAATTCTGCAACAGGTTATCCATAATGTTTTCTAATTAAAAAATCTTTTTTGTGTGTCCATAGTCATTTCCAATATAAACATTATTATTTTAATTAAAAATATGTTAGAGGGTGTATATACTCACCAGAGAGAGAAAGAGAGACAGAAAGGCAGAGAGGGAGGAAGAAAGCAACCCCCATGTACATGATCATGCCACAGTTCACGCTCCTCCTTTTCTCCATCGTGTTGGGATTTGAGGCATGCACACATATATCTGGCATGTTTCTTAAGCCACAAAGTCCAGGATTTGAGCTGCGTAAGTTGACCATGTGAGATCTGACTCCATTAGCTACTAAGTCAAGGGGCAGGTCCTCAACCACCACGCCACCTGCCGACCCTGAGAACGGTTACTTTTCATAAGATTTCATGCCTTTGAAAAATTTGTACAATGAAATTACTAGGTAGAAGGTTCTATAAATGTCCATTGAATCAAGCTCGTTAATTTGTAGAAAGGTCCTATATAACCTTTTTCTATATTCTTATTATCTTTTTGTCCTATTGAAGTAACAAATACTAATATCTTCTTCCTGTTGGGTTTTCTCTCAGTTGTCAATTTCTTCTTTAATTCTGTGCATTGGTGGTTCAGTTATTTTGAGGCTATTGGATGCATTTACGAGTTTAGAATTGGATTTTATTTGTGAATTGTACCTTTTAGAGTTATGTATGGACCTTCCTTATCTCTAATATAACCTCTTTAGTGATGTTTGTTTTGACCGTAAGTCAATTTAATGTGATATATACCTTTCTTTGGCTGTTATACAATTGTGTATTTTTTTTCATCTTTATCATTTTGATTTTTAAAAACTTTCTTCTTTTTTTAATTACCAGAGGGCAGGCTCAACAGAGATAGAAAAAAAAGAAAGAGACAGAGAGACAGAACCCCACAATAGGGTATGGTCATATGGCAACCTTTACCCTCCATTTCTCCATCCCATCAGGATTTGAGCACACATGCACATGCGCTTGGCATGTATTGGGATTCAGTCTGCAGTTGGCCATGTGGAATCTGGATTTTTATACACAGCATTTAAGCATTGCACTATACAGCTGGCCCTATTTTCACATTTCTGTGTCCTCTTATAGACAGAATATAACTGAATTTATTTAACTGTTTGAAAATATCAGGTATTTAATTGGCATGTTAGTCCATTATATTGAAGTGTGATTACTGATTTATTTGGATTTCTTTCTATTCTCCAATTTGGTAAAAATTTATTCTGATTTTTCTGTTTCCTTATTCTGTTTTTTTTCCCTCTTCTTTCAGTTTATTTAAAAATTGTCTTTTCCTCTTCCTCCAGATTGGAAATTACACTATTTCCATTCTTATAGTGGCAAATGTTAAATTTTTAACATGCATGTTAACCTTAAAGTCTAATCTTTGTCTTTCTGTGCTTTTCATGAGAAACACAAAGATAGTTTAACTTCCTCCATACTTCCATATTAGATTCATAGAAATGCGCTTTATTTAGCAAGCCCAACAGATATTAAGTATTTGACTTCACTACTAGTCAAGAATACATGATTTTTCTAGAATAAATTTCAGAGAAAATATTTATCTATTGTAGCAAAAATAAAGGAAAGAGAAAATTAAAAAAAAAAAACATTTAATTTGTTGTTTTATGGGCCTAGTTCTCTCAGTTTGCCCCAGCATTACACACTATTCAAGAGTTATAACTCACCAAACAGTGCAGAAAAAGCTCAATTTCCTTAAATTCTTATTGTTATTATGAGTCCCTGGTAAAATCTTGACAAAAAAAAAAATGCTGACTAAAATCAGACCATAAATTATCCTACTAAGATGCTCTAAAATGTAAGCAGTACCCAAGATAGCTGCCTTCAGAAATTACGCAAGTTATTTTTATAATGCAAAATACAGAGTGAGTATTCTACAAGCTAAATCTTTAGAAAAGACTACTAGTATGGTAATGGACTCTAATTTTAGAATTCTTATTTTGAAGATAATTGAAAAAGTTGCTTGGTTTTTGTAACTTTCGTCAACTCTCAATTTCTTAGTGAGGCTCCCTATACCCACCCTAATTAAATGGAATTCTACTATAGTCTATTCTCACCTTCTTTCTTGCTCTACTTTTTTATTATATAGCCTTCATCCTTTATAAATTTTTTAAAATGATAAATAATTAATATTTATTTCTCACAGTTCTGGAGGTTGGGAAGTCCAAGAAAAAGATATGGACATATTCAGTGCCTGGTAAGGGCTTCTTGGTTCATATATGTTTCCTTTTAACTTTGTCTTCATATGGTGTAAGGGCTGTGCTAGTCCTCTTGGGTCTCTTTTATAAAGGCACTAACCCTAATAATGAGGGATCTGCTCTCATGACCTAATCACCTCTCATGATGCTCAGATCCTCATACAAATGCCTTAAGAACTACAATTTCAACATAGGGATTTGGAGGAGCCACAGGCATTCAGCCCATAGCAAATTATTTGTGTGTGTTTTTTTCCTAATTAACATATAATGATTATGCATATTTAATGGGGTATGATGTGATGTTACAATCATGTACACATTATGTAATGATCAAATCAGGGTAATTAGCATATCAGTCATCACAAATATTTATAACTACTCATCCTTTTTCTTAAAGCATTATTTATTTCATTTTATTTATTTATTATAATTATTATTCTTAACTTGACATAGGGTGTGCATGCCTACCAGAGAAAGATAGAGAGAGAGAGAAATCAAGCCATTAGGTCTGGGAATTGATCTGCACTCAGCCATGTGGGAATCTAGCACCTCAACAACCATGCTACCTGCTCGCTCCTCTCATCCCTTCTAATGTACTTTATTATTTATGAATTTATTAAGTTTATTTACTTTTTGTTATCTTCTCCCACTAGATAGCTAAAATCTACCAAGAACTGAAATCGTGGCATGTATTATTTACTAATATATCCCAAATAATTTGAATGATAACCTGTTACATAGTAAGTGCTCAAAAATTACTTGGGCTATGAAATAATTTTAAAATTTTCCCGCTTATAAATTAGGGTGATATTCATGGCCCCTCATAACCTTACTGAGATTTGTGGGTACAAATGAGATATGTGTATGCCAAGTATATTGATTTGTCTGAAAGAAAGCCACCATTCATATAATAATACCAACTGCAGATTTTTGGAAGTATGAAGTATCTTGTATTTAAATGTATCAGAGTTTCCATCTTAAATCCGTTATAAGAACATGGTGATATTGCTTATACAATAGCTCTTCTATAGCGATAGAATATATATAACATGCAGAACTGGCTGAAGATCGTACCTCATTTTTTTCTTTGAGTTTTGTGATCATAACAATTACAGGGCTGTCTTCCTGCCAAACCATCTGCCAGAAGTCATTCACAGTGTTAATCATGGGACCCTGTGTGGCAATGAATGCTTTCTCCTTGCCGTTGTAGCCCTAGTGAGAATAAGAGACAAAAATACTGACTTTTAAATTCATACCTTAAAGTGAAAGTTTAGGTGAAGATCTTCCAAACAAAATAGCTGTGCAGGTCCATCGACTCTGGCAGCTTCACTGATGCTAGCACTACAGTCCACACGGCTGTTCTTCCAGCAAGTCAAGCATAGTATACAGTATTGAGAGGCATAATGCCCAGTCCCTGGCAGAATATCCACATAGAACAGGATAGCCAGGGACTCATAGGCAAAGAAGATTCATTGTGAGGAATCCACTACAATGTTGGCTATGACTAAGATAAACAACAACCATTAAAACAAAAACAAAAACAAAAACCCTTGCTGAACCCTTCAACACTGTTGGTGGGAATACAAATTAGAACACCACTACAATGTTGGCTATGACTAAGATAAACAACAACCATTAAAACAAAAACAAAAACAAAAACCCTTGCTGAACACTTCTACACTGTAGGTGGGAATACAAATTAGAACAGCCACCATGGAGAATAATATGGAGTTTCCTCAGAAACCTAAAAGAAATAGAACTACCATAAAACCCATTAACTTTACTCTTAGGTGTCTACCTAAAGGATAGGAAAACCCTCACTCGGGAAAACACTCACATATCCATGTTTATTGCAGCATTATTCACAATTGCTAGGACATAGAATCAACCCAAAGTCCAAGAACAGATGAGTAGATTGGAAAATGTGGCACATGTACTCTATGGAATACTACCTCATAAAATACAAAGAGACATTTGATACAAAGTGAATGAATATGGAAGATATTTTGCTTGGAAGGTATAATAGCAGGGAGGGCAATTGTAGATACTAGAGACAGTATAGGATGGGGTGGATAATTGGGGGTAGGAGGGAGGGGATCAGAGAAAAAAACAAACGAAACATTTTAGATACACAAAAATGAAAAGGTATCTGTTGATGATAATGGATGTGGCCATGTCTCTGACTTGACTAATATGCACTGTATTCATGCTGGGAGAACTATGCTGAGCATTGTAAAGATGTGCAGTGATTAAATGTAAACAGCAATAATAATGGCAATAACAACCTTTGCTAATAATCAAGTTAAATCAAACTTAATTTACTCTGGAGGGGGAAAAAAACCTAAAACCAACAATCCCAATAGTAAGTCAACATACTCATGAGAAAAAGATTTTCATTAATTTACTTACCCTAATATAATTGGCATTAATGTAGGTACTCAATGAATCAGTTGCATTTTTCGGTCTTAAACACACTCTGCTAATGGGATCTAATGAAAGAAACAAGGTAGAATACATTAAATGGATTTATTCTTTTCAGAGTTCCTTAGAACACCAAATAACTAAGTAATACATCTGCTAACTTATATATTGAGCATCTGTCATGTATCAGTGTTTGTCTTTGGTGCATGTGTGTTTCCATCCCTTGATCCATCTGTGTCTATTGAGTGACATTTGGGCCCAATTGGAATCCCGTTTCTGACATAAATCTCACTCATAAGCCTGAGATTTTTTCTCACCCTGTTTCTCATTTATGCTTCTCCTATTCTTTGGATTTGAAATTAGCATCAGATTTCCCCACTCCTGTCCCTCCTTTCTCCTTCGGGGTAAATCAGGCTGCACTCTATCATTTTTTCTTATGTCACTACTGCATCTTATCCAGACGCTTCAGTTTCCTCAGATGGGTAAGACTGATCTGTGATGCACCAGATGCCATGCTGTTAGTATGAGGCTGGGGGTGGAGCAAGCCAGGAGAAGAAGAAGGCAGCATAGATCAAACATGATTTCTCAGTTGGTTCATAAAATACAAACAACTGTATTCATTGTCTCCTAGACGTCAGACTGTATTCTCAATGCCTTACAGGTATTATGTCATTTGATCTTTAAAAATCTTTAATGAAAGTACCTAAAATAATAGATTATCATTCTTTCTCCATTTGTCAAATAGGGAACTGAGACAGAGAGGTTAAATGATTTGTCTACACAGCCAGGAAGTAAGCAACGAAGCCAGGCCTTGAATCCTTACTATCTAACTCTAGAGTATCCTTAGCCACTGTGTTATGCTGCTTTCCTCATGCTAAGACAGCTGTATAAACTTGAGCCAGATGATGGTGCAGTGGCAACACAACTGTACTCATGGGAAAGTCCCGGGTTCACATCTCAGGGCCTCCTTGAACATGCTCGGTTTATGATCTAGGCTGACTGAGGCTGAGGATGAAAGAAAGTGCCATGAAGACCCTGTTGTGGGTACCTATCTGTCTGTCTCTCTCATGGAGTAATAAATAATAAATTTTTAAAAGCATAGCTTCATAAAGTGACAATTACAGTAAAATATGTTATATCCTAGTGGTTGCTTAGTTTCTTTCTCCTCATGTGCAGTCAATATTCTCCTCATGTGCACTCTAATCTACCCTAACCCCAAAACTGCTCTTACTAACGTCACTGCTGATAATTTTGTTGCTAATCTCAATGAGCCTGGTGTGTGTGTGTGTGTGTGTGTGTGTGTGTGTTTTCATGTCCCTCTCTGTGGCATTCCAAAGTTGTTGACCGTATCTTCTTGTGACTGCCTTTTTAGCCTAAGACCTGAACTTTGCATCTGATTTTCCTGTGCTCAGTTTTGTTCTTTTCCAAACTTTTCTTCTCAAAGCTGACCAGGCACTCTTTATAAAACAAAATCTGATCACCTCACTTCCTTGTCTAAAAGCCATCCATGGTTCCTAGTTGCCCATCACAGTTATTCCCCCAGATGTTATCCGTAAATCGTTACTTCCACAGCACACAGAATTATATAACTTATAAATGAGGTAATCTTTTAAAAGGGGGTTCAGTAATCAAACACATATGGGAAACATTGGAGTAAGCAAAGGCGAACCACATTATTTTCATGGTCTTTATTATGCTAATTACCTTGTGGGTTTCCAGAAAGTTATTATATATAAACTTATTTTGTCCATTGAGCTTATTTTATTATGCTCATTGTATTTGTTATGCTTTTGGACAATTCAGACATCCCGGAGTAGCATACCACATATGCCCAGGAGAACTTTCTGTGAGGATGAAAATGTTTTCTATCTGTACTATCCAAAAATTAGCCCCCAGCCACATGTGGCTATTGGACACTTGAAATATGGCTAGTATGGACTGAAGAGCTGAAGTTTTAATTGTATTTCATTCGAATTCATTTAAACTTAAATTTATGTAGTGGTTGCTCTACTGGACATGCAGTCCTATAGGATGAAATGCAAGCTTCTTTCTTGGCTACACTTCCTTGGCAAAGTATAGCAGCTCGTTTTATTTTATATATATATATTTTTTTGAGAGGTTTTTGCTATAGAGTGCATGTGATCGCCAAAAAGACAGAGAGAGACAGAAAGATAGAAAGCGAGAAATCACCCCCCAGGGGGGATGGTCATGCCACAAACCCTTCTCCTCCATTCTCCTATCGGGATCTTGGGCACACACACAAACGTGCCTGGCTTGAGTTTAAGCCACCGGGTCTGGGACTCGAACCATGGTCGACTACATGGGAGTCCAGCAACATAGCCATTATGCCAGCTGCTGGTCCCAGTATAGCAGCTCTTTAATGACCTTTGCCCAAGGCCTCATCAAGAGCCACTTTCCCATGTGCACCATTTGCTCTTGCTCCTTGAACCCAGGGAAATCTCCCAGGTAGTCCATGTTCTTGCAGAGGCTATGCTTCTATATGTGCTATTTCCTCTGACTTTTCTGCCTAACAATGTCTTCCTCATTTTTCAATTCAAGAAATACCTTCTTTCTGAAGTCCTCCCTGGCCTTCCTAGGAAGAATTAGGCATTCACTTCTTCACTCAGGCTCCTTGAGGTTTATTTTAATATTTCTTATTTTGTGTTTTAAGTGTATAAGTTTCTGTCTGTTCTCAATGGATTGTGGCAAGCCCCTTGAAGGCAAGAGCTATAGTTAATGACTGTTAGTATTTGTGTGATATCTATTTGGTATATAGCTCATAGAGAGGTCAATATCTGAATTATTTTCTATTTAAAATATTTAACACACTGCTTTGGACTTTCTATAGGTTTTTCTTTTTTTAGCAAAGGAAACAAGAAAACATTCATTCTCTGTAGTATCCCCTGATTAGTAGAAAGGTCCACAAACTCTAGGAAACTACAAAAGTTTTCCTAAACCATTCAGGCTTGAAAAGAGGTCTACTTTCCTCAGTTTTTATTATTTATTTTACTTTTAAAAATTTAAAATTTCATATGTTTAATCACTATACATCACTTTACTTGTGAGTTGAATTTATCCGACACAATACGCTTCACACCAGTCCAGTGAAGAATACAAAATATACTATCATCAACAGATAATAACCCATTTCTGTGTCCCATAAATGTCTTGCCTCTCTATTTTCTTCTGTAATTTCTTTCCTTACGCTATCCCCCTTCTCCCACCCTCTTTCCACTTTAGTTTTTATGAGGCTTATGATGTATATAATTTATTGGGAACTCTAGTTTATAAACTGCTTAGACACAGGTTCTTGTCATACTGAATTAAGTTTATGTTGGAAATTAGTAATTTATATTAATTTCCAAGAAGTTAGAGGTTTTGATAAAATAATTTTTTAAAGCAAGAATACAACCTGTGACTAAGAGAAAATGTAGGTTTCCAAAAAGCCCTTTTTAATACATTGCGTTAGACTAGTAGAAAAAATAAAAAAGGATTTAAAAAATGCTCTTATCATCATTATTTTCAAAACTACTGTTATTATTGTTTTCATGTATTTTAAGTTAACATATTTATCAAATTTCATACGACCATTTTTTCCTGATCAGATATTTCGGAGTTATAAGTTAAATATTTAGCATGCCATTTATGGTATAGTAGGGCTGTATCAGTAACAATTACAACCATTTTTCTTTCTAGATTTTGGATATGCATGCACACGTGCTAAGCATGTTTTTGAATCACCTGGTCTGGGACCTGAACTACACAGTTGGCCACGTGTGATCTAGTCACTTTAACCACAATGCCACTGACTGCCGACCCCCTCTCAACATTATTTCACTTAAATATAAATTTGGTGTATAGAATGCATAGAATTTCCCCACTCTGATCTTCCTAAACTAACTTGTGACAATCGTAATTTTTTTTTTTTTTTAAAACACGCCGGGCATGTGTGCGTGCGTGCCCAAAAAGAATTATTTACTGGGTCCCAGCAGTTGGTATAATGGCTATGTCACTGGACTCCCATGTAGCCGACTGCAGTTTGAGTCCCAGACCCAGAGGCTTACCCTCAGGCCATGCACGTGTGTGTGTGCCTGAGATCCCGAGAGGAGAATGGAGGAGAAGGGATTGCAGCGTGGCCATCTCCCCGGGGGTGATTTCTCGCTTTCTGTCTCTCTGTCTCTCTCTGTCTTTCTGGCGAGCGCATGTGCCCTATAGCAAAAACCTCTCAACTCAAAAAAAAAAAAAAAAAAAAAGAATTATTTACTTAGTTTAATTTGTTGTTATTATTTTAAAATTTGACCAGAGGGAGACAGAGAGAGGAAGGGAAAGTGAGAAAGCAAGCTGTCACTTGACCTGTGGTTGCCCATGTGGGATTACAACACCTTAACCACTGAGCCACCTGCTAGACCCACTTGTGACGATCTTAAATCATTTTTTTTTCCCATAGGGCAGGTACACTCATCAGAGAGGAGAGAGACAGAGAGAGGGAAAATGCAACCTCACCCCCAGGAAGGATGGCCACACCACAATCCCCTCTCCATCATCCCCATCATCCTCTCGGGATTTTGGGCACGCATACACACACACTTGGCATGATTTTCAAGCCACCGGTTCTGGGACTCTAACCACTGTTGGCCAGGAGAGAATCCAGCTGCCTTTATCACCATGCCACCAGCTGGTTCTGACAATCCTAAAACTTCTTAAAAGACAAGTAATATCTGTATTATGATATTTTGATTGGCATCTTATCAGACTTTACCAAAGACTACTCTGTGCTTAAGATTCTCCTTTCAGGAAGAAATGAGTTTGAAGTTAAGAGAAGCTAGTGGAAGATAGGGGGGGAAGTCTATCACTGCCAGCTTTAGGCAATGCCGGGGATGAGAACAGGATGGCTTTCATAGATGAGTTTAAGATGAATAGGAAATGTAAGAAAAGACAGGGACTGATCACACCTTCAAGGTGATCAGGAGTCAATTTCAAATTTGTTGCAGGAGAGAGAAAAGACTCAGGCTTGTATTGTTCAATATGGTAGCCATTAGCCACATATAGCTAATTAATTGTAGTTAATTACAGTACAATTATATTTTAAAGTCAGTCCCTCAGTTGCATTAGCTATATTTCAAGTACTCAGTTGCCACTGTGGCTAATGGGTATCATATTGGAGAGAGAGAACATTTCGATTATTGTGGAGAATTGATCTTGCCAGTGGGGGCTGGTGATTATAAGGAAACTCAATTTTTAAGAACCTTGTGAAAATTATAAAAGGAAATGTGGCCGAGTGTTCTACCTTTGAAATGTGAGCTCTTTTCTATGTAGATGATATCTCTGCTTTCTGTGATTCATTCTGGGGTTAATGATGGATCTATTTTCAATTAGATAAGGAAAGAAAATGGACACTGACAGTAGCTAAAGGCTTATCATTATTCAAAACGTTGCTAGTCATTTTATACACACTATCATTTAATTCTCTCCATGGCTTTGTGGTGTGGTATTCTGATGACTTCTTACAAAAGAAGAAAGAAAGGTACTAAGGAGATTGAGGAGCCTGCTACAATGTAAATATTTTTACTAGAGTAGGAAATAAAATCTAACTACAGTATCTTGCTTTAGGTACACAATTTATTGATTTAATGAGCGATTCACTTACTTGCATTTCTATTTTGTAGTACTCACTTAATATAATAAAAGAGGGAACATACTTTAAGTGGGAGAGATTACTAGACTTTACTTTCTTTAAGATGGTGTTTCGCTATGTTTTGATCTTCCTGCCTCAGCCTCCCAGCAGCTGAGACACATGCATTAAGGCTGGTGGCCTGGAATTGAACCTGGGCCTCCCGTGTGGCCTCAGTCCGCTGAGCAGCAGCATCAAGTGTGTGTCACCTTGCTTGGGCCACTATTACAATGTACAGTAATGGCCAGAATAAATTGGGTTCTTTAGTTTTGTCTACATGGCTTTATATTGTATAAATAAGTTGATTGCATGGAAGAAATATACATAAAATTTATTATTATTATACTTTAGTGTGTGTTAATACATTTCGTATTAATTATTTTTTTCACTGCTTTTGTGATTTAATATCGGACATATTTTTACCAGTTATATTTGTTTATATTACAAAACAACTTGATTTAAACTTGACCTTAGTGCTTCAATCTACCATTTAGAGTGTTCTGAACCGAGCTGACCTCGTCCTCTAGAGATAGCCGTCATTTGTTTTGAGCCTTCCATATACGTTCTGCAAAGTATCTTCCAAATTACATAAGCTTATTTTTATGTACAAGCTGGAAAGCCTTTAAATGTAAGAGGAGTTTACGGTAGGGTGTAACAATAAAATCAATCATAATTTTGAAATCTTGGTAATTATTTATTGAAAATAAGCCGTAAAAAACAGTTTTGTCTATTTATTCCAGTCTTTTCTGATAATTTTCAATCATTGAGGTGGCTGGTTCAACCTATATTTCTAAATTCTATTTTATGCACCAAGAGGTGGGTGGGGTCATCTGGCCACAGACATTTGCAACAGAAAATCCATCATTTGCAACATCAGTTGTCAGCACAGGTGCCTTGGTTGAAGTGGTCCACCCAGTTCTGGGAATGGAAAAGCTGACTCAGGGTTCTGAAGCAGTTGTATGATATCATCTAGGCAGGAAATACAGAGGATTGAACTTTGAAATAATTGTAATGATTGATAAATCCTTCTGAAATTAGATGTTGGTTTGAGTACACATAATAACGGCACTGGCTGCATAAACCCTGATTACTTATGTTTTCTATATATTAGACGAAAACTTAAACAGAGAAAGAGAGTGAGAGAGAAAAAGGAGAGACAGAATCCTAACTTTAACACAGAGCACTTTCATTTCCTTCAGCCAATTGTAACCATAAGATACTTTTCTTTTTTTAAGAGAGAATTTTGCTACAGGACACCCGCATTTATCAGAGAGACAGAGACAGACAGAAAGCAAGAAATCACCCCCCCCAGCGGGGGATGGCCATGCCACAATCCTTTTTCCTCCATTCTCCTCTCAGGATTTTAGGCATGGACACACACGATGCACACGCTCCTGGCGTGAGTTTTAAACCAACAGGTCCAGATTCAAACCACAGCGAGTACATGGGAGTCCAGAGATATAGCTGCTATGTCATCTGCTGGTCCCCATAAAATACTTTTTAACACTGACTATATCTTAGTTAAATAGACTTAATTATATAGATAAGTTAAAAGTATATTACAGAGGAGAGACTTTAACAATGCATTTTTAATTCTACCAAAAGAAAAAGTTCAAATTGCTATTAACGGTAATTCATTAATTACTTAGTTTGATTTTATTATTAAAAAAATTTGTCAGATGGTACATGCACTCACCAGAGAGTGAGCAAGTACTCCCCATTGGGCTTTGTCATGCTGCAATCCCTTCCCCTCCATCTTTTCCTTCTTTTTTTTTTTTTTTTTTCCTTTTGAGAGAGAATTTTGCTATAGGGCACATGCACTTGCCAGAGGGACAGAGAGAGAAAGAAATCACCTCTCATGGGGGATGGCCATGCTGCAATCCCTTCTCCTCTACTTTCCTCTCAGGATTTTGAGCATGCACGCACACATGCCTGGTGTGAATTTCAAGTCACTAGGTCTGGGACTTGAACCATGGTCGACCATGTGAGAGTCCATTGATTTAACCACTATGCCATCTGCTGGTTCTGGTCTCTGGATTTTTAACAAGGACTCTAGATGGTTGTTACGCACAGTGAAGATTTTTGGTTATAGTTGTACTGAGATATTATTCATATATCATACATTTACCTATTATTTAGTGTGCCATTATAGAGGTTTTTTTTTTTTAATTCAGTTGTACAACAATCATCATCATCAATTTTATAACATTTCATTATCTCCAAAATAAATAAAGGGTTTAAAACCCTTTAGCACTCACTTCCCTATTTCCACTAACATTAGGCACCCTCTGATGTACTTCTGTCCTACAGAATTGTCTACATGGACTTTTCATTTACATGGAATTACAAAATATGAGGTCTTTAGTGACTGACTTCTTTCATTTAGCAAAACGTTTTCCAGGTTCATTCGTGTTGTAGTATGCATCAGTACCTCATTCCTCTTTATTAATTCCACTATGTGGCTATACAACATTTGATTTATCCAGTCATGAGTTAATGGATATTTGTGTTGTATCCACTTTGGGGTTACATGAATAATTCGTTATGAATATTCTGTGTAAAATTTTTTGGTTTGCTTGATTCATTTCTTCTGAGTATACTTAGAAGTGGAATGTCTGGGTTCTAAAGTTTTGGTTTTACCTTTTGAGGAACTGTGAGACTGCTTTCCTTAGTAGCTATATCATTTAATATCTGTACCAGAAATGCATAAAGTGTCCAGTTTTTCTACATCCTTGCTAACATTTTTGATGGTCTATCTTTTTTTATTTTATTTTCCCTAGTGGACAAAAAGTGTTATCTTGTGATTCTGATTTCTCTGATGGCTAATGATGCCAAGTATTTTTTCATATGCTTATTAGCCATTTGTATTTCTTCTGTAGAGAAATGTCTATTGAAGTCCCTTGCCCATTTGTATTTTTATTATTGTGTTCTAAGAGTTCTTTTTATATTCTAGATCAACTTGCAAATATTTTGTCTCATTTTGTTGTCTTAAGGTTGTCTTTTCACTTTCTTCACTTCTCACTTTCCTTGAAGCACAAAACTTTATAATTTTGATAAATTGTTGTCTATATTTTGGCTACTTGTGCTTTTGGTGTTGCATCTAATAAACCATTGACTAATCTATGGTCGCAAAGATTTGCATCTGTTTTTTTACCAAGATTTTATAGTTTTAGCTCGTGCATGTAGATCCTCTGATTCATTTAGAATTAATTTTTATACATGGCGTGAGGCAGGATCTCCAACTTTATTTCTTTGCTTGCAGATATACATACAGTTGACTCAGCTCCATTTGTAGAAAAGATTCTCTCTTTTTTTTCCATTAAATTATTGGACATCCTTAGCAAAAATAAATTGACCATCTTATAAGGCACAATAAGTTTTAGAAGCATGTGTCTGTTGGAATTGTGAGCTGATCAGTATAATGAGTAAAACAAGATAAAATTATTAACCTCAGACCACTTTAATGCTTTTAGTATTGACATAAATTTGTAACTCCAAATATAGTGTGTATATATGCATTGTAAGGATGGGAAATGGAGTAAATGGGAAAAGCTTATGCTTTGCAATACAAATTTTAATTCCAGAAACTTACTTGGCAAAATAGTTTTATAGCGGTTTTTAGTTCCATGACGTGGAATGTCAATTTCTTTGGGATCCACAAAGTTCATTGGTATTTCCTGAAAAAAAAAAAAAAAAGATATGAAATTAAGTGTATCTAATGCTGCCACAAAGAAAATCTTCACAGGGGGCCATCTGATAGGGAGCTCTATTAGACTTCAGAGTCATTTAAAAACAGACTACCACCTTTGGTTCACCAACACCCTTCCTTTCATAAACATTATCAGTTGTACTCTGGCAAGTTGACTTCTAAGAAACAGTGCTCAGTATTAGAAAGTATTATTTTATATGTAGTCATTAAAGAGACATTTAACACTCTGGTTAGATTTTTAAATTTCTATTGTGATATAATTGCTATAATTATAGACATGTGGCTAAAAATAGATTTTTAAAACAATGTATTCAAATCTCTTCAAATCTTCCTGTTAACTCAGTTCCAAAATTTTCTCTGTGATGGTTCTCTTTTAAAATGAGTTGTGACTCTTGGGACCAGCAGTTGGCCTAATAGCTATGTCGTTAGACACCCATGTAGTCAACCACGGTTCAAGTCCAGGACCTGGTGGCTTAAATTCACACCAGGTGCATGTGTGTGCGTGCCCAGGATCCCAAGAGGAGAAAGGATTGTGGCATGGCCATCCCCCCTTGGGGGGTGATTTCTCACTTTCTGTCTCTCTGTCTCTCTCTGTCTTTCTGGTGCCCTATAGCAAAAACCTCTCCAAAAAAAGAGAAAAAAAGGAGTTGTGACTCTTTGGGGATTATTAATTCCTCCCTTTCATAATGGTAGATATAAAGGCATTTTTGTTGACTGAAGTGATGATGATTCTCTTTTTGTACTAAGAAAAGACTTATAATTAGATTGTTTCATTTGTGATTGTAAATGCATCATGTTCAGTGAAAGGCATTCAGATACTTTTTCTCCCACTTAGCGAGAATACAGATATTTTTTTTTCAGTCAGAATATGTTATGTGCCTCAAATGACTGCAGAGGGAATAAATAGAGAAGTAACTCTAGTAAATGCAGTAGACTAAAATGGCAAGTGTCTGTAACTCACTGGGATCAAGAAATCAAGAGGCCTAAAGGGTCTAAACAAATATTTGAAGGTTGATTACATAAAGCAGTATGTTCTGTAACTTGAAATTCTGCAAAGAGTTCCTTAGCCAAGGTTAATATGAAATAACAACATAACTTTTATGTTATTTGATGACTGATAAGTATTAAATCCTTAGATCACATAACATAATATTTTTATTACTTAAACTCTCTCATGAAAAATTAACAGCCTAATAGTCATTGAAATAAAAGAAATCATCCATAAATGAATTCAAATTGTCCTGGTTTTAGTCTATCTAAACCAGGTTGTGCTATAAATTTGAGACTTAATCTATAAAGATGAGCTACTTACTTTTTATATATCCTATCATAAACTTATGTTAGATATTTATGATAATCATTGCTACTTTTTGCTCTAACTAAATGTTTTGCCCTTTTATGTCCAAGTTATGAGAATAAGCAAAGTTGTTGAGTGTGCAATAGAAAACATACGTTCTTGTTTGATCATTTCAGACGGGTCAGTCTGTTTTGGCAAAGCCATGAAGTAGGTAATGCCATGATTCTTTTCCTTCTTACCTCCTATTGTCTGACTTACACTGAACATCCGTTGTCTTCCAGCAATCTCTCTCTCCTGGGTATCCCTGTTGGCCTCACCATTCTTCCCAGGGAACAGGCTATGTCAAGGGCTTATTTTATACACAAAGATCTATCTGTAGTTCTAGAAAACAATACCAGGTGTGCCTTTGGCTAGCTGTGTGTTTTTTTTTTTTTTTTTTTTTTTTGAGAGGTTTTCGCTATAGGGCACGTGCGCTCGCCAGACAGAGAGAGTCAGAGAGGCAGAAAGCGAGAAATCACCCCCCACGGGGGATGGTCACGCCGCAATCCCTTCTCCTCCATTCTCCTCTTGGGATCTTGGGCACGCATGCACACGTGCCCGGCGTGAGTTTTAAGCCACCGGGTCCAGGACGCGAACCGCGGTCGTCTACGTGGGAGTCCAGCAACATAGCCATTACGCTAACTGCTGGTTCCCTAGCTGTGTATATTTTGACTAGTTCTTCCATCCTCTAGGTATCATATTCGTCACACATGAAAAGATGGTTAGCTGCAAAGTCTGATTGTAGAAACTCCACATTTGTGTTTTATTTTAGACTTTTAATCATTGATGCAGTTAATAGTATATTAATTTCACCAGTAGGGTAGTACAGATATCTGAATGATCAATTTATTATACTCAATTGCTATGGCTTCAGATGTACAACTGATTTAAGACACGAAGAGATCTATGAAATGAATATTCTTCTAGGCAAAAATTAGAGTAAGAAGCTCTAAGATGACTCTAAGATGTTCTGTAGGTAGATATATGCTGTCATGCATTAAAGCCATCACCAGCAATGTAGATAGGTCTGAAACTGAACTCACTGTCATTTTTAGCCCACATTTAGTCACCCTCTTGTGTCAGTTAATTAAAGGGCACCATCGACACCCTGTTCTTCAAGACAAAATAGTAGGCATTTTCCCTAACATTTCCATTACTTTTGGCAGCTTCCTCCAATTAAGTCCACATCTTGTAGTTTCTCACCATTCTTTCTTCCACTGCCTTAGGTAGGACCTCCATCACAGTTCCCTAGGATAATTTCTTGCAGATCTTCCAAACTGGTCCCTTCTACAGTCTACCCTACTGCAAATAGAGTAATCTTTCTAAGGCACAAGATAAAGGTCAAACTTAAATATATATTGAACTGGGGTTTCTTTTATACTTCCGAGGCTCAACCTTTGCCCTTTCTCACCTTGATTTCAAAGCTCCAGTTAAATGAAGCAGTTTATTTCCCCAAACAGTGATAGCAGGAGACTGTTTCATCTCCACCCAACTCCTTCATGCCATTTCTTTGCCTGGCCCACTTTTGCATACTTGCTTCAGTTTAGTTATTACATTGTAGTTTGAATGCTTATCAACAGTTGATGAGAAAGAGGGTGGATCTAAAACCAGTGCACTTTACTTTTGAACTACAGCTTACTGTAAGCTGCATGCGTGTAGGGCAGTGTCATTTCCATAAGTGTTCTGGTGCCTGAGGTATCAAAATACCTACTAAAGAGTAGATAATAAATAGCAGGCTCACCATGAATTCACTTTGGAGTAAATGTGAACTTGCCACGACGTCCCTCAACTGTGACCTTGTGAGAATTCGACTGGCTGACTGCAGGTATTCCATGGCTACCTTCTCTCGTGGG
This sequence comes from Tupaia tana, assembly GCA_026018925.1. NCBI lineage: Eukaryota > Metazoa > Chordata > Mammalia > Scandentia > Tupaiidae > Tupaia > Tupaia tana. The sequence goes on from JAKSZU010000006.1 coordinate 175,276,452, forward strand.
GTTGGTATAGCCACAAAGGGTTCAACAGTCCCCAAGCTACTCATGTCCAATGTGAGAGATACATTGGACCCTCGTCTACATTGGAGAAACATGTTATTAGGTTTATATATCACATGCATTATATTGATCACACAGATTTATATTTCTATACATGCACACAATTCATTAAGTACTTTTATAGAAATAAGAACCAAATAGATTTTTTCTTTTAATACCATGGTTGACTATAGCAATAGTTTCTTTACAGGAAAATGACTTCATTTTTGTTGTTAGAAATAACTCAGAATTGAGAAAATGCACTATTTTTTTTTTCAGAGATTTTCACTATAGGGTGTGTGCACTTGCAAAGGAGACAGAGACAGAGATAGTAAGTGAGAATCACCCCTGGGAGGATGACCATGCTGCAATACCTTCCCCTCCATTCTCCTCTTGGGATCCTGGGCATGCATGCACATGCAGCCAGTGTGTTTTAAGTTGCTGGGTCCAGGACTCAAACTGTGATTGACTATGTGGGAGTTCAATGACATAACCATTATGCCATCTGCTGGTCCTGTACTATAACTTAATAATAATAATTATTATTAATTATAATAATTAATAATTATTATTATAATTAATATTATAATTAATGGGAATACTTGTTAGAGAAAGAATAGGATGTCTAAAAATATCAAGTGAAAAATTTAGGAAAAGTAAATACATTTGAACTGAGAAATCAGAAGTAATACAAACCAACTTTTATTTATATACATTTCTGAGAGTCTAGTATACAAATCATATAGTCATCTGATGTTTTGACATTAATACACAGTACTCATAATTTTATTGTATGCAAGAAGTTCAGAGAAAAATAAAATGTCAAGTGTTTTGATCACAAAAAAAGTGGTAAGTGAACAGAACAGGCCTTCTTTAAGAGATAGCTCCATGGCTCTTGCGATCTAGCCATTTTTGGGGAAACGGAGAAAGGAAGAGTTCCCACTGATAATTTGGCCTCCAGCATACAAAACTCGCATGATTGAACTTCCAAGTTTGGGAAGAAACCAAGCATCCACCAGATGACTAGAAATCGCTGCAGGACCACAAGAAATATGGGGAAGCAGGAAAATACCTCTCCTCCAAGAGAAAAGGATAACTCCTGTTCACCCACACACAGTTCAATGGAAATCATGGAAATGTCTGATAAAGAATTCAGAACATTCATAATGGCAAAGCTTACAGAGATGGAAGAGAAGAGAGACAAGAACCTGCTGAAGAGGAAGGAGAAAGGAGTTGATGAGTTCCAGGAGGTGAGGAAATTCATGCAAGATCTAAAAGAGGAATTTCACACTTTACAAAAGAATCAGATGGAACTGTTAGAGATGAAGGCTATAATACAAGAAGTCAAAATTTCCCTTGAAAGTATTAAAAGCAGACTAGATCATACAGAAAATAGAATCTCAGATGTAGAAGAGAAAATTGCTGGCCTAGAAAAAACCACCACGAAGACTAAGAAAATGGCCCCAAAATTTGAGAATAATATACGAGAAATACTAGATACAATTAAACGTCCAAACATCAAGATAATAGGCAACCCAGAAGGCGAAGAAACTCATAAGGGTATTGATAATCTATTCCATGAAATCCTGCAAGAAAACTTTCCAAACCTGGAGAGGCACTCAAAGATTCAGTCCCAAGAAGTACAGAGGACCCCAAATAGAATCAACCCTAGAAGATCTTCTCCAAGACACATTATAGCCAGGTTGACCAAAACCACAGACAAAGACAATATACTAAGACTGGCTAGAGAAAAATGGCAAGTTATCAAAGAGGGTATCCCATCAGACTAACGGCAGACCTCTCATCGGAAACAATGCTAGCGAGGAAAGAATGGGAAAATATATTCAAAGTATTAAGGGAAAAGCAATTTCAACCGAGAATTCTGTACCCAGCAAGATTATCGTTCATTTGGGAAGAAAAGACACGAACATTCCCAGATAATCAAAACCTGAAAGAATTTACCAGCACCAGACCAGATCTCCAAGAAGTTCTTAACGGAGTGCTATGTCAGTAAAATTAAATACAGACACACAGAAATAAGAGCTCAAAAACTAAGAAAATGGGCAACTTAATTGTAGGGACAAAGTCTGGAGTTGAGTATTATATCCCAGAGTTCAATCTGGAAAATAGAACAGAAACAGAAGAAAGATTAAGTACATGAGACTGAACTGATGAAACAGCATTCTGTGACTTGACTAAAATATAGCTGCTTTTCTTCTAAACTTTGTTGTCCGGTTTTAAGGATTTTTGTTCTGTCTTCAGCTGTCAATAGGTTCATGTACCTACTATTTGAACAGAATACTAACCTGTTCCTAGGCTTTAAGTTTCAAGGAAATATCCTTACCAGTTCAAAACTGCTTTTCTTGAAACCATCAGCTGAACTTGCTATTGAAAGTAGTTAAATTACTTATGATATTGTGTGATCAATGAAATGTTAGAGGAAAAGGAATTGAAGACAACTGTAGACAGCAGAGATAGTGTACTAAGAGAGTGGAACAGGGCAGAGGGTCAGACATGGGGTAAAAAACATATATATATGAAAGTAGAAATGGAATATTATGGATGATAACATGCATGATTAAGCCACTATGCAGTTTATTCTAGATGGGAAACCACATTTAGTATGTTGTGATGATGCTCAGGGAATGAATGTAAAATTAATAAAAAAAAGAGAAAAAGCATTAAAAATACCTATTTGACGACTACAGTAAGCTATATAGCCCTAGCTAGGTGCTACTTTATAGTATGTTCATTCTATTCACTGAGGTTTATGCCTAAAGTCAGACTTGTGTTCATGGATATGTCAATATCAGCTGTGCTTGCTATTGAAAATATTTAGATTTATTAAGATATTTAGTGAAACAATAAAATGGGGAGGCATAGGAAGCAACAACAGATACCAGACACAGTGTGGGAGGAGGGTGGAAGATGGCAGAGGGTGAGATAGGGAATCAAGGATGGGAAAAAAGGCAAAATATACAGGAAACGAGAAATGGAAAATTTTTTGTTGACAATAACACATATGTTGATGTGCTTGATTGAGCCAATATACAGTGTATTCTGAATGAAAAAATCTCATTTTGTATGCTGTAATGATGTACAGTGAATGAATGTAAATAAATAAAGAAAGAAAAAATAAAAAATAAAAAATGTGGTAACTGTGTGAGGTAATGTGATTAATAATTCACTTGATTTAGCCAATCCACAATATACACATTCAGAGGGGTCTTCAAAAAGCTCGTGGAAAACATGTATTATGATAAAACAATGTATGGATTTAAAAAACATTTTTGCACCAAAATAAACCATACTTTAATTACAATTTTTCACAAACTTTTTAAAGTCTCTTCATATTTTAAGACATGCTGTATACCATAAATATATACTATTTTGCTTGTCAAATAATAATAATAAATTAAAAATAAACCTCAGTTCAAACGATTGCCACTGAAATAGAATTTGACAGTTTAAAAATATATCTAAAAAAAATTCCAAGTAAATTCCTAAAAAATAGCTTTTCAATTCTCCATTGATGTGTATCTACATGTATGTACATATATGTAGATATAATTATAATATTTATGGATAAACTTATAAGGGACCAGAGAAATCATAGACTCTTAATCTGAATTACAATATATCTTCCCTTTGTAATTTTCCTCCTTTCCTTGAGAGGCAAGGTGGGATTCCTCTTGCCTCTTGGGTAGATGAAACGAGTGCCTGTTACCAGTAATGTTAGGTTGGTAGGACACAGCTCTAAAATAGCTTGTGATGAACAATGATAGCAAGATAGTTCTTAGAAAATAACACGTAATGAGATTGCTGATCAAAGCCAGAGAATATGTTCACGAGAATTGTTAAAGAGGCCACAGTTATGTGTCAGGACATCAAATATGGTACCAAATGGTTGGCGGCCCAAGGAAGAGAAGAGCAGGGAAAAAGAGGTCAAAACAGGTGAGAGTGAAGACAGTGAGTAGATACTAGGCCCAGCAAGTTATTTCCCCCAAAATGTGTTTTACATATTTATTACATACTGCTGCATCAGGAAATAGTCAAATAACTAAAGCCTAATCTTAAACGAAGGAAAATGATTAGCATATACAATGGCAACAACGAACTTTAATCAAAAGTCTATTGGTTCTTTACTCTTATGAATCTACCTGTGGTCTCAGCTTTGGTTCCACTCTAAAGTTTGATATGAAATGTCATTTCTAATTTCTGAATGGTTCATAACTGTATTTTTAAAAAAAATTAAAAGAAAAACCTTGCCAGAGGGCATGTGCGTTTGCCAGAGACACAGAGAGAGAGAAAAAGGGAGAAAGCACCCCTGATGTGGTCATGGTCATGGTTGTCATGCCACAGCCCCTTCTCCATTTCTCCTTCTTGGGACTTTGGGCATACTTGCATATATACCTGGCATGTTTTTCAAGCCTCTGAGTCTGGGACTGGAACAGTGGGATCCAGTGGCCTTTACCACTATGTCACAGCGTAGCCCTGTAATTGTATTTTTAATTTGACCTTAACTTGATGGTCATTTAAGGGTTTAAACATTTACTTTCCTTGTTAAGTTTCAGTTATAATACATGGAAATCAGAAAATGACTGGATTTCCAATGGCTGAAATTTCTTAATTCAATTTTGAGATAAACACTATGATACATTTAAAAAAAACATTTCACAGATGCTTTTGCTAGCAAAAGTTTGATTATGTATGTATACATGTATCTCTCTATTTGCACATTTATATTACCTTATTTATCATACTAGTATATGTTATTAAAGAGAGTCCAATCTATTCTTATCTTACTTTTTTTCATACTGGGTTTGTCTAAGTCTAATGATATGTATGTGAAATTTCCATAATAACCATATTTGCTGTTTTTCTTAATTGACAGTGTGTACCCTATATATGTCAACCATTGTGTTAACTGAAAAGATTCATAATGACATTTTTTACTGTGAATTTAGCAATAGTACTTTCTCATTAATTTTATATTTAGCCTCACATCTGACTTTTTAAAAAATTGATATTGCCATACCTAATTTTTGGGGAGTATGTGGCATGTTCCTGAAAACCTTTTCTCATACAATTATTATACTTCCTTCTTTGAATCCCTGAATTGGGGATTAGGAGAGAGCGTTCTGGATGCCTTATAGAATGTGTTTCTGAGTAGGGGGAAAACAGACGAAGAAAAGCAAAGAATGATTCTACTTTCAGATCAAGAATTTTAATTTATTTTGGGTGGAAATGTAGTTTTTAAAGTTTTCAATCTACTTCTCCAGGCCTTTAAATTAGTAGAAAATCCTTCCTGATTTTGATAATGGCTTGTCTATTGGTCTAAATTTTTACTGCAATTGTGAAAATTTGACTTTTGCTGGTTTCATAGATATCTTGGTAAGCAGGTGTGAAAGGCTGAGGAATTAGTACTCATGATACACTATGCCATGACTTCATTTAGTTAATTCAGTCCCAAGTCTGCAGTCCTGGAGTGATACCCATTTCTGTACTGGTTTAGCAGATGGTGAGGCCTCTTTTTTAGGACTGTCAGAGCGGATGAATGAAGGAGCAGTCATTTGAGTTGGGTCTTGAAGGTAAAAATTCCATAGGAAAATTTTTGGTAGAGGATTATTTTCGAGAGACATTCTGGCAGGAGAAAAAGTGTGGGAGCAGACATGTTAAGACAACTTTGAGAAACGGCATAAAAGCCATTTGAACCAGAGTTCAGTTGTGTAAAATGTATTTTTAAACTGGTGGTCAAGGTTATTTAGGAAAGATGAGAGAGGCAAGAGTTCTATAAATCGCAAGACTATGAAAAGCCTGTACAAATCCAGGAGAGAGTGGAACAACACGTACCCTAGAACATCAGGGTATATGAGCTTCTGATTTGGCTTCCCATACCACACCCTGTCCAGAGATTAAAAGCATCTGAAATCCCATGTTCAAGTTCTGCATCAAGTTCTATTTGACTTAGTAAATAAATTTTCTAAGGATTCTGCAGTAAGCTGAGAGCCATGGAAATATTTTCATGTAAACTGACCTGATAAGGAAGAATGGCTTTGTCTGGGAAGGGAAGGAAGAAAGGAAACTAATATTTGTTAAATATCTATTATCTGCCAAGCAGTGTTCTAAGCACTTTCACATATGGTGTTTCAGCATTCATAACAGTATCCTGAGATAGGACTTTCCCCTATTTTGTAGGCAAAGAAATAACTAATTCAGGAACGTACTAGTGGAATAAAGATCCAATCCAAGCTTGAATATAAAACCCAAGCTCTTTCTGCTTTGCCGCTGAAAAGCAAGGATACAGTGGGCAAAATAATATTTGACTATATTTATATGTGTGCTCCGTGGAACTGGAACTGAATTGTCAAGGGGAAGGTCTAAGATTACTGAAGTGTAATGTGGAGGCACTATAGTATTCAGGGTATGATTTTTTTAGAGTTTATTTGTTCCTTCCATGTTTTATATATATATATATATATATATATATGGAGAGAGAGAGAGAGAGAGAGAGAGAGAGAGAGAGAGAACCCCCAACAGGGTCTTGATGCTATGATCAAGCCCCATCCTCATCCAGCCCCTGACCATGGGCACTCGTGTGTCCAGCGTACTCAGGGAGCTCTCAGAGTGCATCAGAGTTTACCACTGCATCACAGACTGGCCCCCTGGGGTACACATTTGACCTCTACACGCTTGTCTGAGTTAAAATTTCACTCAGGTCTTTGCCATGGGCCTTTGGTCAGGTCAGGCTATTTAGATTCATTGCATTTCAATTTTCTACTCTTTAGTAAAATAAATAATTAAATGTGCCTCATAATTAAATGGACCTACCTCAGAGGGTTATTAAAAGGTTAACCAGATACTATATATAAACTGCTCATACAAAGCGATGCTTGGATATTATTCTATTTGGATAACAAAGGACAAAGTCTTATTTAGCTCTAAACTGTTGCCTTTCTAAGGGATCTAATTTAGAATATTTTTCACAAAATTTATGTATCTTAAGATTAATTTTAATAGTTTGAAATCAATCAGTAGAATCTACACTTTTTTTTTTTTGCTCATGAAAAATACATCCTTCTTGATAACCTACTTATCTTAAAGTTTCCCTTTATTATGGCAAGTCCATTTCCTCTGAACCCTAAACAATTCCAGAGCACTTCACCTCAACATCTCAGACAATGTCTCGAAGTTCAATTATGGATTAAACTTACACAGGCTGTTGACCTTACAGAGCATTTTCCACAAAATAGCCCTTATCGTGGTAAGTACTCTTCTATCCTGGCCATGAAGTATTCTGGTAGGATGTCATTAACTTGGAAAACTCTCTGCTTTTGTTAATTCTTATTTTCAGAGAACAAACAATATTTAGATTAATTGAAATATGGTGGAATTAGGAAATCTAATCAGTAGAATCAACTTAAAAATATCAGGCCATTTGGACACTTCTTCAGTCACATCTTGTGCTTGGAGAGAAGAGATAAAATACACACTTAGACATATTTTACAAGGCTAACTCTTCATTGTAAAAGCAGCACATGTTTATTATAGAAAATTTACAAAATTTAGAAGTTTTCAAAAAGGAATTCTCTAATACTAGTCTCAGGCATCAATAGCACTTAAACTTACTTTTTAAAAGTTTTCTATTTTAGAGGGAGAAATAATAATGGTTTATTGTTTAATTTTACTTCTTTTGTTAGAGATTAGAATAAATACATTTTCATGCAACAATTATTTATTTATTGAGTTTACCTTTGAGAATTGTCTGTTCATATTCTTTCTTAAAATTTTTATTGTGGTATTACATTTATTAGTGACTTACTGTGATACATATAAATTATTTTAATCATTTCTTTTTTTTTTTTTTTTTTTTTGAGACGTTTTTGCTATAGGGCACGTGCGCTTGCCAGAAAGACAGAGAGAGACAGAGAGACAGAAAGCGAGAAATCACCCTCCAGGGGGGATGGCCACATCACAATCCCTTCTCCTCCATTCTCCTCTCAGGATCCTGGGCACGCACGCATGCACACACGCCCTGTGTGAGTTTAAGCCATCGGGACTCGAACTGTGGTTGACTACGTGGGATTTCAGCGGCATAGCCATTACGCTAACTGCTGGTCCCTATTTTAATAATTTCTCACATAGTTGTTGCAAATACACAGTTCATTATTCCTTTAAAACACTAGGGATTTTTTAGAAGTTAGACATACTTATGTTCAGTTGAACGTACTAATCTTTTCCTTCATAGGTCTTATTTTAATTCATGAAAATTTTCCTGAAGTTTAGATTTTTTTTTAAGTTTATGCTTTAATATGCTTGTAATTTATCTTTGGGTATGATAAAGGGAGAATCACCTGGGATTTTTAAAATCTCCCCCAATTTTATTAATATTTCTAACATAATTACTGAACATCTAGAGATGGGATATGTTTCAGAAATATGAGACTGTTAGGATTTTTTTTTTTTTTTTTTGAGAGAGATTTTTGCTATAGGGCATGTGTGCTCACCAGGGAAACAGAGAAAGACAGAGAGCGACAGAAAGCGAGGAAATCACCCCCCCTCCCCAAGGGAGGACGGCCAAGCCACAATCCCTTCTCTACTCTCCTCTTGGGATTTTGGGCACAAATGCACATATGCCTGGCGTGTTTCAAGCCACCCAGTCCAGGACTCGAACCACAGCTGACTACGAGGGAGTCCAGTGACACAACCATTGCACCATCTGCTGATCCCCTGTTAGGTTTTTAACTGGCTGTCACTGCCTAACGATCTGGAAGAGAAAATAAAATTTTCTAAGGGAATGTGAATTGGTTTCACAGCATCTGTAAGCCAAAATAGTAAGAAGAACAGAATCAGAAAGATATTTCAAAACAAAACAAGCATAAGAAGTTAAAGAAAAATTCACATGAATGTGCAGGGGAAAAGCTTTAAAGAATTTAGAGGGAAAAAATTCAGCAGAAATAATGAGAGACCTAGGCTTTCAATAATATCAGAATGTGGAAAAGCAAGAACATGAACTCTGTTGAAAGCTTTGCTTCCATTTTGTCATGTAACTCCGGACAAACTGTTCAAGTTTTTTATTCCTCATGATTGCTGTTGTACAAAAGGGAACATAATAAAAAGCTTTATCAAGCTCCTGCTGTAGCACCAATTATTATTTATGCCAAAAAGTAAATAAGAGAGAGGAAATTCAAAAGATACCAGTGCAAACAATTGAAGGAAAAAGCAAATTCTTAGGAAAAGGTAAAAGGAATGCAATAAGCAGAGTGCTAATTACAATTAAGTGAAAAGGAAAACATGTATAAATATTATGGGTTAGGGCCACACATGCATTTCAGCCTAGAATATAAACAACTTTGTCGAAATTGTTCAGCTCTTCATCACTATTTCTAATGACTAACAGGTGGGAAGAAAATACAGCTCAAAATACAAGAAGACTAAAACTGAGTGTTGGAATTACTCAGAAACTAGGCACTTGTTCCCCTGGTAGTGGAGGGCTACAACCCTGGAAGCTGCGTTTAGGCAGAAGGGCCTACAGTTTCCAGCATTGTGTCTATATGCTGTGAGCCTCAATCTCAAGGATGTTTTTATTATTTTCTTTCACAGTATGTTAGCAACTAAGAACAGCAAGACTTTAAACACTACACCCCATTTAGTACCCTAAAAAAGAATGGAAATGATAGTAAGAAGACAAAATGGAATAAATGATCATTTTGCCTCTAGTCCAGGAAGATGTACTTCTGAAACTAGTCATTGATGAGATTAAGTTCTATGGGAAATGGTGGCAGCTGCTTATCTTGAAGTACTTGAAATGAGAACGGAAAAGTATGCATCTTAAAGATTATAAGAAGAATTTAGTACAGAATGAAAGCAAACAGAGTTGACCTTTGCAAGCTTTCCTATTTTTTTTTTTAAATTTTACAGCATTTATCCAGAGCTGCCTGAAGACTATAAACATTTAATCCAACATAATGACCTGAATATGTGGGTTTGAGATTTTCAGTCCAACTGTTCCTTCTTTTATTTATTTATTTATTTACTTACTTACTTACTTACTTATTTATTTATTATTCTGCAGGTGCATGAGAGAGACTCCCCAACAGGGCCTCTACACTGCAATCCACCCTCAGTGTCAGCCAGCCCGAATCATAGTCATACACATGCACTCCCAGCATGCTCGGGAAGGTCCCGGGACACAAACCCAGGACCTTTCCCATTGGGGCTCCAGTTACTTTACCACTACGCCACCATTTGGCTCTCAACCTCCTTCCTCGTGTGTTATATCCACAAATCGGACAATCTTGACTTGATCATGAAAGCTGAATTTAAACACTCTTACCCCAACTTGATTTTTCTTATTTAATTTTTTCTCATTCAATATATGTGCATAGTTAGTTTTCTATGAAAACTCTAATTTAAAATAAGTAAATTTTAAAAAAGACAAAAGGAGTTCTTACTCATTTGGGTAACAAAAGAGACAAAAGTAGTGAAATGGAGAGATGAAATTCTTGTAAACTGACTAGCCTTCACAAATCTCTGCAACTACAAAATCTATATGACTTGTTAATTCCAAGGTTGGTAGGATTTAATTAATAGTATGCTGTTTCCATCTCTTTGTATTTAATAAATTATGTCGAGTATTAACCCTCCTTCTGGATCACTTGACAGATAAGAGTAAAATTAAAAAAATAAGAAGATAATGGAATGCTAGGAAAGTTAAATTGTGCTATAAATGTAGTGTTATTAACTTCTATCAGTTGAAATAAATAAATAGGTATCATGATCATTCATAATAAAATCTCCCAAAACAAATCCTAAAGGGAAGAAATGGTAATAAATACAAAAGATATTAAACATGGGCCCAGGAAATTTATAAATGAAATTTCACTCTAAAGTAAAAAGAGAATTTTATAACACAGAGAACATTTTGGGTGTAGAAAATGATTCATTTCCCTACCTGAACTCCATTCTACCTACTTTACTAGGTAGAATGTTTTGAGAGATTACATAAAAGCTTTTTAATTCATATAGTATCTGTCCTTTATATGTATGTAGGACAAGGCAACAGTTACTGCATCCTTTTTATAATTAAAAAAATAAAAACAACCATTTAAATAATAAACAAAAATTGAACTTGTCACATTGATCTTTTAACACTGACCTAAGAATCTGAGTTTAAATCAATGCTCTGCATTTTGCTTAAGCTCCTATGATCTCGGACACCCAATTGGCAAATAGGGATAATGACAAAACTCACAGAGATTCACATTATAAAAGGTAAGAAGCAAGATCAAGTGAATATTTCCAGACTACAGTAGGATCTGGCATATAACAGACATACATAAATGATTATAATAATTAATAATAATTATGTGATAATTGTGATCATATGCATACATGGCAGTTGTGAGAGCTATACATTAATAAATATTTGGAGAAGGAAATGTCAGAAAAATTAGTGGTTAAGAGGTAGCAATGGTATTACATATGCAATATCAGTGGTCATTTAAATTGGGACTATTTTTCATGCCTCAACTCTCAAAATTTATATTTCATGTTTTTAAAATTGGTAACTCTTGTCTGTTAAAAATAATGCATATTCACTGAAGAAAAACTAAAAATATAGGTTAAAAAGAGAAAAATATGGGCCAGCCTGTGATGTGATGATCAAGAGGGCTGAATCCTACATGGCCAACAGCAAGTTCAAGTCCCTGACTCTGTGACTTGAAAAGTATGCCACATGCATGTGCAAGCATGCTCAAAATTTTAAAATGAGAGATAGAAGGAAAGGAATTGTGTTGTGATCATCATCCATGGGAGATGATTTCTCTCTTTCCCTCTTTCTGTCTCTTTTTGTCTCTGACAAGCGCACACACTACGTAGCAAGTTAAAAAGAAAAATGAAAGAAAATACTTTATGTATCCTATAATATCAATATTATAGATATAGATATCTGGTATATCTTTCAAATTTCTATGTATATGACAAAAATCTAGATTTTTACCCAATATGTTCTTTTATGATATGCTTTTTATTTGAAAACTAAATATATTATGAATGTCTTTTCATGTCCTTAAGTTTATTTAAACTATTTCAAAACACTGTATAGTATGAGCCACAGCTCATTTAACCAATACCTTATTTTTGTACATCATGTTGTTTTCAGTATTTTCACCGTTATAACAAAACAGCAATGAACATCTTTGTACCTAATGTTTACTTATGTCCATGATTCTTTTTCTTGCCAGAAGGTATGTGCACTCACTAGAGAGAGATGGAGAGAGGGGGAAAAGTATGCCCTCCCCGCCCAATGAAGTATGATCGTGCAACAATCCCTTCTCCTCCAGTCCTCCTCCTTGTTGGAATTCGTGGCATGCATGCACATGTGCCCAGTGTGTTTTTCAAATTCACAGGCCTGGGATTTGAACTGCTATCACTCACGTGGTGTCTGGTTCCCTTAACCACTGTGCTTCAAGGGCAGCACTTCATGATTATTTTTTAGTCAAAAAGTTTTAAAAACTAACTGAAAATTTCTAAGTTTGGAGAAGTCACTGGTCACATGGGATATGGAAGAACCATGAAGACTGACTTTAAGGCTCTCTGACACTCAGTTCAGATGCTCTTTTTCTTTGGTTCAAATATTAGCAGCAACCTCAGCAAGACTTCCTAACTCTAAAATCTCCCAGTTCAGTATGTTTTATCCAGATTTCACTGTGAAAACATGAGTGAAAAACGTGAGTGAAAACATGATAAGACCTCCAAATAACTACTTACGTGGTTACAGTAAATGTTACAGTTGAAATGTGAGTCTTATTTAAATATTAAGGAAGTCTGAGCATTAACATCCTAAATATCTATGGTAATTTTGCTTCTAAAAAAAGGTTGTGTTTTGTTTTGTAACCAAGAATGATTAATTTTTATTCTTTCTTTTTTATTTATTGTTGTTTTGACTGTCACTCATGGTGAGGAGGCTATTTCCCTTTTAACAAAAGAACAAAATGATGGTAATTCTAATTTTAGTTCTCAAGTTTAGTTTTTCCTAGGTGATATTATTTGTTAAGAAAAAGATGATGCTGAAGAAACATTAATACATCTCATTCTTTCCAATATGAGAAATCTTTATTTTAATTTCAGTTGACTTATACAGAAATACACACACTCAACATTTTCTAAATTCTATACTACAATTAATAATCCTATGTCTCTTTATAGAATGAACTACCAAAGAAGCTTTCTAATACTATTACAAGTAAATTAAATGTGTTTATTTACTTTTTGTTTATTTATATTATTAAATTATTTTATATTCATTCACTGAACATCATCATAGCATACAAAGTGCAGTTTCCCGTTTCCATTTGGAAAGTCATGATGCATTTTTGCATAGAAAAACATATAAAAATATGTCATGACTTTCCCAATGACCTAGTAGTAATTTAGTTCCACAAGGTTGCATGATGTAATGTAAATATAAGAAGTAAATCATATTTCCATATACCAGCAAGGAATAATCTGAAGTAACACTAAGAAAACAATTTCTTTTACAATATCATCAAAAAGAATAAAATGCTTGGAAATAAATTTTACTTAAGTGCAAAACTTGTACACTGAGAACTATTAATACAAAACTTCACTGAAAGAAATTAAAGAAGACCTAAATAAATGAAAGCATATGCCATGTTGATGCATTGGAAGGCTTACTATTGTTAAGATATCAGTACTTCCTAAAATTAAACACAGATTCAACTCAATCTCTGTCAAAATCCCAGCTGCCTTTTATGTTATTGTGTTGCAGAAATTGCCAAGACGATCTTAAAATTCACACTGATATGAAAGGAATTCTGAATCACCAATAAAACTTGAAGAAAGAATGAAGTTGGAGGACTCACATTCCTGAGTTTAAAGCTTACTCAAAGCTTCACTAACCAAAACAATGTGGAATTACTATAAAGATAGACATACAGAGTGATAGAATAGAATCGAGAGTCCAGGAAAAAGTAGAAAGATACATTCAACATCGGTAGCCATCAGGGAAATACAAAATACAAAGAGATACCACTTCACAATTATTAGAAAGCTTATAATAAAAAAGATGGACAATAAGGGTTGAAGATGATTCAGAGACGTTGGAACTCTCGTGTATTGCTGTTGGGAATGTAAAATTGTACAGCTGCTTTGGAAAAACATTGGTAATTCTTCAAAATCTTAAACCAAGAAACTGCATGACCTAGAAATTCAACTACTAGGTGTGTACCCATAAGAAATGAAAATATATGTCCATGAGAAAACTTACACACAATGTTTGTTCATAGCAGAGTTATTCATAACAAATAAAATTGGAAACAACCCAACTGTCCATCAGTTGGTGAATGAATGAATAAAATGTGTTACCAAACATACATATAAGAAAATATAACTTGCCATGGAAAGGAATAGAATACCGATAGACGCTACAATCTTGACATGTTAAGTAAAAGACACTAGCCACAAAAGGCCAATATTTTGATTTAATTCATATGTACAGAAGAGGCAAATCTATAAACAGTAGAGGGGAGTTGTCAGAGAATGAACAGTATGTAACTGGGGAATGATGTTAATGGTTATTAGGTTTCTTTTTGGGGTGTTGAAATTGTCTTATAATTAGAGGGTGGCAAAAGATTTTCAAGGCTTTATAACCAATCTTTGTTAGAGTTTTGTCATACTGTAATTTTAATGATAAAAATGTCTACTTATTGGGTCTGTTCTGTAGTCTAATGGTTAAGGGAGCTGGATCCTAAATGGCCAACTATGGTTCAAAATCCAGCTCCAGTGGCTTGAAAAACACACCGTGTATGTGTGTGTGTTTAGGTATGTGTATGTGAGCACTAAAAATCACTACAGGATAGAGAAATGTAGAAAAAGGGCTTGTGGCATGATCATGGCCTGTTGGGGGATTCTCTCTCTCTTTCTGGCAAGGCTATATATCTCTGAAAATTTTGTTTAAATGTTCATTTATTAAAAATCTAATACAAGTTTTATTAATTGTAAGAAAAGAAAAAAAAACACTACTGCAAACATTTCACATACAGACTTTTTAAAATGGCAGGAGCTATAAAGTTTCGCTGGAATATGTAGTGACCCATGGATGGTGGCAACTCTTTTAACGGTAGTACATCTATAAATTCACCATGAGATTCATGAATGAAATTACAAGACCATTTTGTCACACAGTGCAAATATACCTGCATCACTGTGTTGATTTAGTGATAGGTGCAAATTTCCTGGTAAATGTAACTGGTAACAAACTTTTTTAACACATCTCTGAATTGTGATATCCTGCATTGTCTTTACTTTTGATGTGTTTTTGAGTCTTTATCTCTATCTCAGCACAAACATACACCCTAAAAATCTAAATCCAAATCCTCTCCTCCTCTGGAGCTTATATGGACACACTGCTTGTTATATGTTCACAGAGTGTAAATTTTCTCACTTCAAATCTCTCTGGATAAAAGGCAGGAGTGTTACAGGAAAAGACAAGAAAAAAAGAGAAAGTATTGATTGTCATTGATTTCTCTTTCCTTTGTAATAGAGGGAAACGTTGAATGCCTGGATGAATAACCAGCTGGCCCAGGACAAATCAAGGTGGTTATATTGAAGGTAAAAGCTAGGGCCCACAGGTGGCATGGTGGTTAAGGTATTGAACTCCCACATGGCTGACCATAGTTTGAGTCCTAGAACTGGTGAATTGAAAAATCATACCAGGCATGTGTGTATGCATGCCCAAAATTCCAACAGGAGAATGAAGATGAGATAATGGCATGGCTATCATCCCTAGGGGGTGATTTCTCACTTTCCCTCTCACTGTTTCTGACTTTCTGGCAAGTGCACACATTCTATGGTTAAAAAAATAATAATAAATAAATAATTTAAAAAAGAAGGTAAAATGTTTCATTTGCTAAAGTGCTAGTAATGTTAATGATGATGAGAATAACATTAAACTAAATTTTTAAGCATTTACTTGCATTATCTCATTTGTTACCATGATTTTTAAAGAAAGCGTTATGATTATTCCTATTTTATGTATGAGAAAACTAAAGATGTTAAATAACTTATTAAAAGTCATTCATAAAGTATGTGAACACAGGTAGAGTGATTCTTCATTTCTTTTGCATGTTGAGTGTCGTAATCCTCCTGCCTCAGTTTCCCCAAGTCACTGGGGTTATTGGCTGGAACTGAGTCATGGCTAGGCCTCCTATGTGGTCCCAGCGTACAGAGCACACCATTTCAGTGTGAGCCACCATGGCTGGATCTGAGACTTCATCCGTAGCCACAGAGATGTACTCTATTTAATACAATAGCAAACATACATTAGTATCTAGTGTTTTCTAGAAGCTGTGCTTTCCTCTGGCGGGGCAGGGGACAGTTGTAGTTAGACATGGTCTCTAATCCTGAGGCATTTATAGACTATGATTAAAAAAAAACCCTAAATAGACTATTACAATATTATGTAGAGGCATGCCTACGAAGTTGTAGAGTTTATTATTATTACTTAACACATACATACACACACAGAAACACACACATTTACATATATATTCATATAGATGTATGTATGTGTATATATATATATCTGTGTGTATATATATATATATATATATATATATATATATATATATATTTAGAGAGAGAGAGAGAGAGAGAGAGAGAGAGAGAATGAGAAGGTACCCTCCACTGTGGGGATGCTTACGCCACCCCATGTGGGGTGTTCACACCACAGTCCCTTTTCCTCCATTTCTCCCTCCTTTCAGGATTTCGGGCATTCATGCATATACTCCTGGAGTGTTTTCCAAGCTTCTGGGTCCAGACTCAAATCACACAATCAGTCAAGTGGCATATAGTCACCTTAACCACCACGTCACCAGCTGGCCTGAAGATATTTAGTTTTAAGGGCTCATTTCTCTATACCAAATTCTTGAACTTGTTCTGAAGGGGAGAAACATCTACAAAATCAAATTTTTACAAAGCAAATGTTTGCACTTATGGAAAGAATGAGATATTTTCCAAAGTAATTACATTTACTATCTATCTAAAAGCTTCTAGAAGTCCTTATCAGTCATTTGATAAAAGAAGCAGCTATGGAGAGGTAAGACACTTGTGGGACACAGGTAAGGTCTATTATCTGTTGACGAGGATGTGTATGGTGGTCTCATTTGGGCTGGACTGAGGTGTATATCACGCTGGGTAAAGTCTCTTCACAATCTAAATGATGTATAGCAATTTAATGTATTAATAATAATAAAAATATAAATAAAAAAGAAGCAGCTATCTTAGTTATTAACCAGGACATATCAAGGTCTACCCTTACCTAAAATGAACTCTCAGTCAAGATTATGTAATCTACCATCTCCAGAGTTTCTCCAAATGTTTAGCCAAGAGCAGTAATTGATTTAAATGTACATTCCTGTGATTGTTCAGTGTTCATTTAAAAGTGTACTAGCCAACAATGCAATTGTGGGCTTTGGTCAATTAGATTCTTTTTGAATAAACCAGGATGACCCTTGCCCTCTACAAGTCACTGGCCTTTCACCTTGGAATTTTAGAGTAGGGAGTTGCTTCCTTTTGGCCAGTGAAGAGTCAACGACTTTGTTGGGTTACTCTGTGGCCACAGACTGTATTTAAAGTATCATCACTCCTCAGGTGGCAGGAAGGAAGGCACCAATTACCTGGAAGAATTGTGTTAGTGATAAATAAAGAGGGGGCACTTAATTCAATCACTATAGACACATTGCTGCCAATGTAAACACACAGTCATGTCATCAGTGATGCCTTGTGCAAGGATAGATGTATAAATATAAATTAGTGAAATAGTTGCCAATAGTTAAAATGAGCCTTTCCCTGTAAGTAACTGGGGCTTGTTGATTTGGTGCCACTCACAAGAATCCATTTTTATTTCTGGATCTCTTCCTGCCTACTGCCAGATGGAATGATTACAAGATAATGTTGAAAATCAAATAGCCATTTGCCCAAGTGTGAATATCATGTATACTGGACAAAGTAAAAAATTCTTACTTTTGATACCACGTTTTATCATCTATATTATGTTTAAAGAGCAGATGGACTGGTAAAAATAAAAAGTTTGGGAATGCAAAATATCATTCACATTATAAAGAGTGAACTGAAATTTATCATGTAAAGAGCACTTTTATGCTACCGAAGGAAGTATGTCCCTCTGCTTTTCCAGAAATAAAAAACATTCTAAATTAGTATACTTCAACCAAATCAAATGAAATCAAAAAAGAAATGATGCCCAAGTAATTTTCTAGAAACACCTACCACTTTGAGAAAAAATTAAAGTTATATTTACTATCTCCTTTCTATTGAACTTATATACCACGAAATTTACCTGTCAAAGTATACCCTTTAATGTTTTTTAGTATAGTCACGGAGTTGCATAAGCAACATCACAATCATATTAAAGCATTTCCCTCATCCAAAAAGAAACCTCCTACCCACTTGGGTTACTCCCCATCCCTACCTCTTCCCGGATCCCAGAAGACACTGATCTATTTTCCGTGTCTATGGATGTGCTTATTTTGGAAATGTCATATAAATGGAATCATAGGACATACGGTCATTTGTATCTGACTTCTTTTACTTAGCATAGTTTTCAACGTTCGCTCGTGTTGTAGCATATATTAACACTCTACTTCTTTTTCATGGCACGTTATGTTCCATTGTATGAATACGTCACATTTTATTTATCCATTTGGACATTTAAGGTTGTTTCTATTGGGTTATTAGGAAAGTCATGATGCATTTTTGCATAGAAAAACAGAAAAATACATGACAACCTAACATTTTTGGGCTATTATAAACAATCATACTATAGAGATTTGTACATGTGTTTGTGTAGACATATGTTTTCATTTCTCTATAATAAATACTTAGCCATGAAATGGTTGGGTCATGGTAACTCTAGGTTTAGTTTTTTTGAGAACTACCAGATGCTTTCTCAAGTAGGTACCATATAGCATTCCCATCAGCAAGGCATGAGGGCTCCGATTTCTCCATATCCTTGCCAATATGTATTATTGTCTATGTTTCTTATGATAGCCAACTTACTGGGTGCAAAGTGGTATCTAATTGTGTCTTTGATTGCTTTTCCATAATAACTAATGATGTTGTACATCTTTTCATGGGCATACTGTCCATATATATGTTTTCTATGGAGAAACGCCTATTCTATTTTGCCCAATTTTAATTTGGGTTATTTGTTTATTTAATCTGGAGTTGCAATGTTCTTTCTTTCTTCTTTCTTTCTTTCCTCTTTTTCTTTTTTCTTTCTTCCTTCCTTTCTTTCTCCTCCCTTTTCTTTCTTTCTTTTCTTTTTTTCTTTCTTTCTTTTTTTTTTTTTTTTTTGAGATAGATTTTTGCTATAGGCCACATGTGCTTGCTGGAGAGACAGAGAGACAAAAAATCAGAAATCACCCTCCTGGGGTGGGGAGGATGGCCAAATCGTAATCCCTTCTCCTCCATTCTCTTAGGATTTGGGGCATGCACACACATGCGCCCAGCATGAGTTTAAGCTGCCAGGTTCAGAACTTATACTGTGGTCAACTATGTGGGAGTCTAGTGACATAACCATTATGCCATCTACTGGTCCCTGTAAAGATTCTTAAATATTCTGGATAGTAGTCCCTTATGATTTCAAGTATTCCCTATCATTTTGTGGATTGTCTTTTCACTGTTTTGATAGTATTTGTGAGGGTTAATTTTATGTTTTGAATTGACTGGACTGTAGAATGTCCAGGTATTTGGTCAGATGTTATTCTGGGTGTTTCTGTGAGGGTATTTTGGATAAGATTAGCATCATGGATATGAATCAAACAAATCACCCTTCATAATATGGTGGACCTAATCTAATCAGTCAAGGTCTGACTAGGACTAAAGGGCTTATCCTCCTCTTTCCAAGTATGATAGTATTCTTACCCAATGGCTTTTGAACTGGGACACTGCTTTTTGCTGCCTTCAGCTTCAAACTGAAGTATCATCCTTTTCTGGGTCTCAACTCTGCTGGCCTTTGAGCTACATCATTGGTTCTGCTGGGTCTGTAGCTTGCTGACTCAACCTTAAAATATTGGGACTTTTCAGACTTCTTAATTGCTTCAGCCAATTCCTCATAATAAATCTCTCTCTCTCTCTTCCTCTCTCTCTCTATACACACACATACACACACAAAGACACATGCACACTCTTTATTGGCTTTGTTTCTTTGGAGAACCCTAATACAACATCCTTTCAAAGAAGACTTTTTTTTTTTTATTTTGATGTGGTTCAAGATAGGTATAATTTCAGTTGTTGTGTTTTGGTGTCACAGCTTAGAAACTATTGCCTCACCCAAAGCCACAAAGATCTACATCTATGTTTTCTTCTAAGAGTTTTCTAGTTCTAGCACTGACATGTCTTTGATTCAGTGAGACCAAAGGATGCGTACTATGGGGCACCACTTGTGCAGAGTTTAAGCAAAGCAATACTATATACTGTTGGCTGATACATAAATATTAAGTAAAAGTATAAAAATCTTTATGGGAATGATAAATACCAAATTTATAATAGTGATTGCCTTTGAGGAAGAGAAAGAAGAATTAGATTGAAAATGAACCAGTTTCTATTGTATTTATAATGTTTTATTATGTTGGAAGGTAGAAGCGCGAATGTGGATTATGTAATTCTCCACCTGCATGAATAGAAATGTCATAAAGGAGTCAGTGCAACATTAAAAATCACATGGGGCAGGTCAGCCAGTGGCATAGTGGTTAAAGAGCCTGGTTCCCACATGGTAGACTGTGTCGTTCAAGTCCCAGACCAGAAGCTTGAAAACCACAGTGAGAATATGTGCATAGGTGTGCAAAATACTGAAAGGAAAGAGAAATGGAGAAAAGATTGTAGTGTGATTATTCCCCATAGAGGGTGTTTTCTCACTTCCTCTCTTTCTCTTTCTGGTGAGCACAAGCGCACTCTGGAATAATAATAATAATAATAATAATAATAATAATAATAAGGGGAATGGTAATTTCATAGCTGTGTCTCTACAGCATAGATTGAAGTTTAGTTTGGGCACTGCTTAGTAATTCTGAATTAGATACCCCAAGATACCGTCTTGGTCTTAATGACTGTGTTTACTATCTCAGCCCTACTTTATGTTGAGTGGACACATCTATAATATTTAATAACTCAACAAAGGAAACATCATCTTGTTTTAATTTGAAACTGTTAATTTAACTTAATTGTAAAATTAACACATAATTACAGTGAAGTTTTCAAATAACACAGAAGGTGACAAGTGAAAAAGAAAGACTCCTTCGCATGAGTTCCTTCCATCTCCGTATTTTTCTGGTTCTACTTCTCACAGCTTACCACAGTTTGGGTTCTTATGCATCCTTCCTTCAACTATTCTTGCATTTACAAAGATAAATAGAAATCAGACCATAAAATTCCATGTAGTTTTGTATCTTGTCCCTACTTTATAATATCAGAAAATTTGTCTTATTAGAGCAAGAATGCAAAATTTTTAAGTAAATATCCAATATATAACTATTAATAAATGTCAGTTCAGAACCAGCAGGTGGCATGGTGGTTAAGGTGCTGGAATCCCACATGGACAGCTATGGTTCAAGTCCAGGACCAGTGGCTGGAAGATTGTACCGGCACGTGTGTGTGCATGGCCAAAATCCTGAGAGGAGAAGAGAAGAGATTATGGTGTGGCCATCCCCCTTGGGGGTGATTCTCATTTTTTTTCTCTCTCTGTCTCTCTGTGTCCCTCTCTGGCAAGTACATGTACCCAATGGCAAAAACCATTTTTTTTAAAAAAGTAAATTTGAGGGAACCAGCAGTTAGTGTAATGGTTATGTCGCTGGACTCCCACGTAGTCGACCACAGTTTGCGTCCCAGACCCGGTGGCTTAGAACTCACGCTGGGTGCATGTGCGTGCGTGCCCAAGATCCCGAGAGGAGAATGGAGGAGAAGGGATTGCGGCGTGACCATCCCCCATGGGGGGTGATTTCTCGCTTTCTGTCTCTCTGTCTCTCTCTGTCTGGAGAGCACACGCGCCCTATAGCAAAACAAAAAAACCTCTCCAAAATAAGAAAAAAAGTACATTTGAATAGTTTTAAAAAATATTTGCTTTCTATACCCTAACTGATCATTCTGTGTATTCCCTAGAATTCTCATTACCTGACTTTGAGACCATTGACTCAATTATCTAGACTCACATACAAAAGTGGTGACATTTTTATTTATTTGTTTTGTGACAAGATCTCAGGATCTTCCTATCTCAAGCATCTGGGTAGCTGGGAATTATAGGTGCATACCATTGTGCCTGGCTTTTTAGGGTGGGCTGGGAATTGAACCCAGACCTTCCATATGGCCTCAGCCGGCTGAGCTGCAGTGTCAACCAGCATGTGCTACTGTAGCTGAGCCTGGTGGTGACTTCCTTCACTGCTTTGGATATATAAGATAGCAAGCTCCAGGGACACTGCCACAGAGTAGCCATCATACCGTAATCACTATTCATGAAAGATTGTTGAAAACATTTTGTGTCTATCATAATAGACACCTCAATCTGCCCTCTAGACATGTAACTGGTAACCATTACATTTTTGCTGCAAATATTTGCCATCCAAATGACTTCCATAACTGTAAAACAAAATTAAAATGTTCTGAATTTAGCATATTTAATGTTATGTTAAAGCAGATGGCAAGGGAGAATATATGAAATTGGGCTTTTAAACAACAGCTACAAGACTATTCCTTGTTTTTCTAAGCTATTAATCTCCCTCAGGTATTGTTTTATAAGTTAGTTCATTATTTATGTAGACAACTCTTCATCTCTGAGATATTCAATAATGACATTTTTATTATATCTCCTGGATATGTTTCTGTAAATGATATAATAATGAGCAAAGAAATCTTTTTAAAAAGATCACTTTTGAAGTAAAGGGAAAACTGAAGACTAAAATGATTTCTAATATTAATTAACTCTGTCACTTGAGGATTTTAAGCAGTCCTAAGCTACATTATTGGCATTCTGCCCTGAAAACAGTTATTTCTGAGGATAAGAGTGAACTCAAGAAATACATACAGGAGTCTAACTACAGAATGACTAACAAGGGATGAGAAAGGGTAGACTCAACAGATTTAGCGAATAAAAACAAAGAATGCAAAGTTAGATTTCAAAAAATAATTCTAGCTATGAAATATATAAAAATATATATATTTATTATATAATAATATATACATATATGTGTATATGTGTGTGTATGTGTGTATATATATATGTGTGTGTGTGTGTATATATATATATATACATATGTATATTTAGAGAGACCTTTTTGCTATAGGATGCATGCAGTCACCAGAGACAGAAAGCGAGAAATCACTCTTCAAGGGGGATGGCCACGCTGCAATCCCTTCTCCTCTTTGGATTTGGGGCATCCATGCACATTCACTTAGCATGAGTTTTAAGCTGCTGGGTCCCAGACACAAACCACAGTCGATTATGTAGGAGTCCAGTGATGTAACCATTACACGATCTGCTGGTCCCTAGCTGTGAAATTTTTGTAACTTAACGGAAAAAAACCCCAAATATTAGACATTTAGGGCCTCCTGACAAAGTCGATATGGGATGCAATACAAAAGCACTACATACAGAGCATGAGCATGTATACATAATACCTGGCAACCCTAACAGGTGGAACATAGATCTTCTGTGCATAGTAGGGATTCATAGCTGTGAGAAGGGAAACAAGAAGTAAGCATGGAGAATCATACTTCTTTGCCTCTATTTCAAGACTGAATGTTGGGTTGTTGGAAAAGTCATGATGCATTTTTGCATAGAAAAACAAAAAGTACTTCATGATTTTTCTGACAACACAATAGAATTGAATGGTTTCATTTGTTTATCATAATATTTTGCATTCATTCTAAAAGAAAAATCACAGTAATTGCTATTATGTGTACTAAACCATTATAATATAAAATCTGATAACAAGTCGGTGACTTTTCTCTGATAATGGTTATTGATTTCTGGTATGAATATCAGCGATTCATGTTAATAAAGAAACACTAAAATCTTTTTAAAAATTCTAAAGCCAGGTCAGCTGATAGCACAGTGCTTAAGACAACTGGATTCCAAATGACCAGCAGTTCAGTTTGAGTCCCAGACCTGGCAGGTTGAAAAACACACCAGCTGTGTGTGTGTGCATGCATGGCCACAATCCTGAAAGGAGAAATGCAGAAGAAAGGATTGCACATGACCATCCCCAATTGGGGGTGCTTTCTACCACCTCCCCCACTGTTTCTTGCCAGTGCATTCATCCTCCAGAAAAAAAAAGATCCTATAAGTCACAGTATTTGAAAGGAAAGGACTCTCGAATAATAACTGTTTGATCCAGAATAAAATGAGTTTTAGAAAACCTGGTACTTTGATTTGAATATTATATTACTGGTAAAATTTAGAATTGCTCCTTGTCTGCTAGACATTTGAAACCACAAAGTATCATAAAGCCTTAATAGTGGAACTTACACTTCTGAGAAAGAAGTTTTTTTTGGTTTGTTTTTTTGTTTTTGTTTGTTTGTTTGTTTGTTTGTTTTTCTATAGGGCACATGTATTTGCAGGGAGAGAGTGAGAGAGAAAGTGAGAAGTATTCCCCTGGGGGGATGGCCACTCCTCAAATACATATTTTTTTAATGGTTCATTGTTTCACACATAAATTTATAACCTTTTTGTTTCTTACCATCATGGGTTGAATACGTGGTAGAATATTTTGAAATGTTGAATGTTACATTAATCCTTAGTATTTTATATGAAGAAAATGTATTCACTCTAAAAATCATCTTCATCACTTTAAATATTTTGAGTGCGTCTACATTGCAGATGAGGGGAAATATTTACAAAACACAAAAATATAATTTCAGTGGGGAAATACAAGAATACATAAATTTCTTATTTGAAACATAGGGACTACTTTGGAAATGTTTGAAATATTGCATAAAGCGATCTGAAGATAAAGCATTTGCTTACATTGGTCTGAATGATCAATGCATGCATTTTCCACCAATAATTCCCCAATGTCAGATGAGGACATTTAGATCAGCATGGGCGGGATAAAAACGAGGTGCTTAAGACAAACTGTTCAAACGGATAGAGTTCATTAACTGAATATTACTGACCGGTTCCTGGAGTTCAGGTCCACACCTAACAAATTTCAAAAGTTCTTCAGACCTCAGCAAGTCAAACAAAATACACTACGGAAATCATTTTTGACAAGAACTCTTGGGCTAAGCTTAAGTAATCAGTATCTGGTTAGGACAGGAATCACCCAGTATCCTGTGGAGGAAAACAGCTGAGACAAGGGCCATTTCAGTTTTCCCTGTTCTAATCGTGCTTTCTAATGTACTGCCAATTCGCTCTGGGCTGCCCTCGATAAGGCGTGCAGCCTTACGGGAACCCAGGGCTCACGAATACACACTTGTAGGGCAGCCCGTCCCCATCTTTTCCTGAAGACTGTCTCTACAGTAAAATTGTGCTTTCTCACAAAAATCGCTTTTCAATACAAATCCTAGTGGGACTTCTAAAATCCCCAGACTTGCCCAGACTAAACTGCATTATTGTTTATTGGGAGGGGGGATTAAGAGGGCAACAGTCCTTCTTTTATCAGAATGGAAATTGCAAAGGGTTATTAAGCTCCCAAATTCTATTGCTTCCATCTAATACCCATGTTTATCATTGCTAACAAAGAGGAGATAAAGGCCCTTCTGATGGGTTTCAGACGAGAATCTTCTAAAGGACCTCGGAGACACAGCAGGAGCATCCTGTTGAGTGGGTTTGCTGTCCCAACCCTGCGTGTCTGCTGACATGGCCTTCTCCAGACCTCTGGGAAGGGGGCGGTCACTCCCTGTCAGCGTTGAGATTGCTATACGGTCCTTGCATTGTTTATGTATTGGGCTTTAAATCTTAGAACTGTGACAAATGTCTCAGTAGGATGTTCGAAGACAGAGAAACTGCTTAAACGTCCTTCCAAAAAAAGCGTCACCCAATCTGCTGAAAACCCTGAAGCGGCTGGCTTTTGGCAGTGAGTGGCGCACAGGTGCCATCTAGGGGTGGAGGCGGCACCATGCACTTCTCTGAGAGAAATGGAGGGGTTTAGACTCAACACATTATTTGACTTAGAATGCTCTTACTTCTCCACTGAAAAAAATGAATAGAATCCAATGATGACTATAAAGAAGGTGAAAACAGAAGAATTATGAGTGCCTTCGGCGCTAGGGGAGGCAGGAAGTAGAGAAGACATGGGCTTTGTCGGCACACAGACCTGGGCACATATCCCAGCTCTGCAGCTGACGGCTCTAGTCATGGACATTTAGGCAAAGCTCGTGACTTAGTTTCCCCATTGTGAAAGTTGAGATAATAAACATCTACCTATCTCAGACGACGATGAGAAGGAAATGATATTATTTATCTGTAATGCATCTTGTTATTCCCTGCACAAAACAGTTGCTCAAGCAATGTTACCGTTAGGCAGCTACATGAAACTTCTACTACTTCCTCTTCATGTAGAGGTATAGTTCAACTCTTCTGTTATTCTGGTCTATTTTTCTTGTAAGTATGAACATGAGGCCTGCAGATATTCCCTTATTTTTGAATAAGCCCAATAAATCCTCTTACTTCCTCTACTCCCTTATCTTTGACCCCAACGACATTTTCTGAGTTCACATTAAAGCTCAAACTTGATTCTTTACTGGATAGTGTTTAGTTAAGTATGCCCAAAGTGATTTAGTTATTTAAAATGCATGTGTTATATAAATTGGATCCTCCAGAAAAACACAATTGCCATATGTCCCTGAAAGAATGCATGACAGACATTTACCCATTGTTATCTCTATTGCTTGGATATCCTCCAAAAGCTCTTCCTTATGCATAAACATCCTAAAGCTCTCAGATTTGTAGGCTAGAGATGATGCTACAGAGATGAGAATCAAAGCTGTTTACACATAGTAAAACTGCTGTCCAAGAACGGATGAGTTACCTATCCCGGCCTAGCATCTCATGGGGGATACTACAATTGACTGCCGCCTCCCTTGGGCACACTTCTTTCTACCGCAGATGGAATAGCAGGTGGAAAGAAGAACAGCCACCCTGGTGATTGCACCAACAGGTTGTCATGCAGATCAAAGAAGGACTAGTATGAGGGGGGCCCCGGGGGGAAATGATAAAATACCTTCTAAATGCATTTTAGGTTTCTGTTGGGATTCTATTTAGGTCTACTACCAGCTTTCTGTGAGGGCCTTGACAAATGCCAAGTCCCCCTGACTGCTTAAAAATATTTATCCTTTTCTTCTACTTGGCCCTAGGTAAAACCAAGATTATGATTCTGCGACTTGGTTAGGATTCAAAACCTTGCAATCTTTTTCTAGCCCTCTTAATCTTTATTCCATAGGGGTAGCCTCTCTATGGAAGATACTTTAGTAAACAAGCCAAGTGGTTAAAATTCCACCAGCTAATATATCTTAGAAGCTTTCTAAGTAAAATAATGTAGTCAATCTAAACCCCTCCATTCCACTCAGAGAAGTGCGTGGTGCCCCCTCCAGCCCTAGAAGAGTTGGTGGTAATGGGAATTGGCCGAACAGGCAGGAGAGCAAACTCCCAAAGAGCATGCACGTGCTCACTAATTCTTTGGTGACTCTGTGTCCTAAGATGACCCCTTAAGTGTATCCAAATTTTGGCATGGAAAACATAAAGAACAAGAACAAACTAGCAGAATCTGTTCTAAAAAAAAAAAAAAAAAAAAAAAAAAAAAAAAAAAAAAAAAAAAAGAAAAAAGAAAAAAAATACATAGCTGAACAAATGGCTGAATACTCTTCTACCTTTTGGGACATTTGTCCTGGTATGGACCACCATGATGCTTCCTCTCCCACCCACTTCTTTCCTGCCTTCTTGCTACCAAAACCCAGAGTACTTTTCGGTCTTGTGCCTAGGATTTGCAAATACTTCGGGTGAATAAGAATGCTTTTCCTGTGTAAGAGCCAAGACATTTTAGGAACAGGAAAAGCCTATCCGGTCCAACATACCTGCCCTTTTTAGGTTTATCTTAATCTCACCTTCCTGCATTGTTACCTTCCTTCGTCTTCTATACAGAAGAAAACATTTGTATGTTTCTCAAGATCTCTAGTATCATTAGACCTGAAAAAGTTACATGTACATTTTTGTCCCATTATCTTTAAAGATTTCTGAAAAGTTCTCAAGGCTAATAAGCAGTTTATAATTTTTATTTTTATGATTATAAACCATGAGCTTGAGAGAGGAGGTGCCAAAGAAGCTTGACAGTGAGGAATAGGAAGGTTATCTGACTAGATTTTCCTCTTAGCTTTCAATTATGATTTATTTGTTGTGTTCCAGGTACCAACATTTTTTTTTTGTTTTTAAATCAAAGAGTTCGGGGATAAGGGATATGTTTATGTGGACTAGGATCCATTATGTTGAAATGTGCAGGTGGCTAAAGTTTAATCACAAACAGCGGGGACCTGTTAAAAAGCTTAACATTCTCTGCGCCCTGCCTTGCCCCCTGTTCCACATTTCAAGTCTGGAATTGACAGCAGGGTGAGGTAAGCCACGCACCAGCGTAAAGAAGGTGAAATATTTACTCAACAGATGTTTCATTAATCAAGAAAATTCATTTCCAATTAAAAAGCAGAATATGGGCCTTCCATGCAAGTCCTTAGAAAGGATCTTTGGCAGCGTTTACTTAGTGACTACAAGTTTTATGAGCTGAATTTTTAGTCTTAACCGTGCAGGTCAACAAATCACTGAGAAGACACCAAAACTGTCTGCCAGATGTCGACTGCTGATTAATTTGTCTTAAGTTCAGCCAAAAGGGAAGAAAATACGAAGGGTGGAGCATGAACAGTGAGCACAATCAACATCTGACCAACCAGGGTTTCCTGTCACCTTGGGAACAAAATTGATTGGCACTGGTTTCCTGTGTACAAGTTGAAAACCAGCAGCAAGTGCAGTAACAAGAATAAACTACAGATAAGAGACTTGGAAATTAAATCAAATCATATCACCAAAACTTCAGCTTGAAACCCTCAGAAGAAAAGTTCCAAGATAACTTTTAAAGGCATTTAAAAAAATCTTATTTTGTATTTAAAGGAGATTTATTTCTTCTAATGTTATCATTTCTGGCAGTCTAAAATAATTGAAAAGGACACAAGAATTCAAATTTATGTTAAAAGGCATACATTTTGCCCAAGAATCAATATTTTCCATCTTTCAAAAGATTAAATTTTGTGAAATTTAAATGCAGTGAAAGGATTTTTTAAAATTTTATTTTCTATTGAGTCTTTTTTTTTTTTTTTTTTTTTTTGGAGAGGTTTTCGCTATAGGGCGTGTGCGCTCGCCAGACAGACAGACAGAGACAGAGAGACAGAAAGCGAGAAATCACTCCCCAGAGGGGATGGTCACGCCGCAATCCCTTCTCCTCCATTCTCCTCTCGGGATCTTGGGCACGCACGCACACGCGCCCGGCGTGAGTTTTAAGCCACCGGGTCCAGGATGCGAACCGCGGTCGACTACGTGGGAGTCCAGCGACATAGCCATTACGCTAACTGCTGGTTCCCTCTATTGAGTCTTAAATTATAGCTTTATGAAGGGAGAAAGAAACTGTTCTATGAAGAAGTTCCATGTGTACGTGCAGGTTAAATATTACAAGGTAATTATAAACTAAGCTTTCAAAATATGGGATAATAGGAGACAAAAGGAAATCAAAAGAGAACCAAAGCATCAATGAACATTTGCCTTTTTTTGTTAGTTTATTTATTTTAAAATTTTACTTCTTCCCTGAGCAAGAGAGACAGACAGAGGGAGAAAGACAGGCACTTCTAATAGGGTCCTCACGCCATGATCCACTCCCAGTCTTAGTCAGCCCTCATCCTGGACACACATATGCCTAACACATTCAGAGAAGTCTCTGGATACAAACCTGCAACCCTCCTATGGGATCATTCCTGCAGATTGTTGCATTTTTGCTGTGCCACCATTTGGCCTCCTATTTTTACGTTTGTTTATTTTTTCTCCCTGGCTGCTTTTTCCATTGATACTAAACAGCATTATTACTAAAGTTGTATGTGTTTGGACCAAAACAATTCTATTTACTTTCAGTGTGGATTCTGAAACTTTACTTAGTGTTTTGTTCATTAATTTACAAATACTTATTGAGAGCCTAAATATGTGGAGGCATCTCTGTAATCTGAGGTTTATGACACTTTAAGTAGCATGGTTACTTTGTCTTTTATTTTTAAGAATTCACAGTCAGGGACCAGCAGTTAGCATAATGGCTATGTCATTGGACTCCCATGTAGTCGACTGCAGTTCGAGTCCCGGACCCAATGGCTTAAACTCATGCCGGGCGCTTGTGCGTGCATGCCCAGGATCCCAAGAGGAGAATAGAGGAGAAGGGATTGTGGTGTGACCATTCCCCCTGAGGGGTGATTTCTTGCTTTCTGTCTCTCTGTCTCTCTCTGTCTTTCTGGCAAGCACATCTGCCCTATAGGAAAAAAACCTCTACAGAAAAAAAAAAAAAAAAAAAAAAGAAGAATTCACAGTGAGAAGTCCCCAAAAGTTGAACATGCACACAAAGAGATGAGTACAAATTGTTGAAGAATAGTGAGATAGGAGAACAAAAGGTTTGTGAAGTAGTCTTTCTTTGATGGTTTAAGTTGAAAGTTGTAAACAAAAATAACCATTTTCAGGACCAGCAGATAGCATAACGGTTATGTCGCTGGACTCCCACATGGTCAACCACGGTCTGAGTTCTAGACCGGGAGGCATGTTTGCGTGCATACCCAATATCCTGGGAGGAGAGGAGATTGGGGCGTGCCATCCCTCTGGGGAATGATTTCTCACTTTCTGTCCCAATCTCTCTCTCTAATGAGTGCACACACCCTATAGCAAAAATCTCTTAAATAAATAAATAAATAAATAAATAAATAAATAAATAAATATAACCATTTTTAGTTGTGAGTTTTGTTTGTTTTATTATTTCATCTCTTCTTATTCTATTCTTCCAATTTCAGGATCACTTAAAATTCTTTTTTATATAAATAAACTCTAATTTTAGAAATATATTCACACTGCTTCTGCTGTTACCACCATTGTAGTTTGTAGTTAGGGGTGGATTATGGAGCCAGACTCCCTAGAGTTTGAATTTAGATTCTGTCTGTTAAGACAGCATGACCTGGGGTCAGCAGGTGGCACAGTGGTTAAGCTACTGGATTCCCACATGACTGACCGCAATTTGAGTCCTGGACCTGGCGGCTTGCTTTCTCACTTTCTCTCTCTCTTTCTCTCAGTGTCTCCCTCTCATAAGTTCATGTGCCCTGTGGCAAATTTAAATTAAATAAATAATTCTTAAAAACAAGACAGTATGCCTTGTCTATGTTACTTCATATCTGTTTGTATATGAATCTTCTCATTTGTAAAATTGGAATGCAACTTGTAAACTTTTTTCATTAAGTTGTGAGGATTAATGGAGATGAAAGATATATAGAACACTTACACCAGTACTTACAGTACTTGGTGCATAAAAAATGTTATGTCACTCTTATTTTTTTTTTAAGAGGTTTGTGCTCTTGCCATAAAGAAAGAGACAGAGAGAAAGAAAGCGAGAAATCATCCCCCGGGGCGGGGGGGGTGGGTGGGGGTGGGGATAGCCACGCCGCAATCCCTTCTCCTCCATTCTCCTCTTGGGAACTTGGGCATGCACGCACACGCACCCAGCTTGAGTTTAAGCCACCGGGTCCAGGACTCGAACCACAGTCAACTGCATGGGAGTCCAGTGACATACATAGCCATTACACTAACTGCTGGTCCCAAAAATGTTTGTCACTCTTAACTGGTATTAATACTATCTTTATTGCTCCATTGCCACTGCTGCTGCTTTTGTAACCAAGATACTTTCAATGTTACTGCCACATTTGCTGTGGCTCTCTGCAGCTTTGGCTGGGTTATGGATTCTCCTGTTAATGCAGTTTCTGTCTGCAGTCAGTAGCTATCACTGCTACTGCTAGTGTTAGAAGTACTCTTTATTTTTGGAGAGGTTTTCGCTATAGGGCGCGTGCGCTTGCCAGACAGACAGAGAGAGACAGAGAGACAGAAAGCGAGAAATCACCCCCCAGGGGGAATGGTCACGCCGCAATCCCTTCTCCTCCATTCTCCTCTCAGGATCTTGGGCACGCACACACACGTGCTTGGCGTGAGTTTTAAGCCACTGGGTCCAGGGCACGAACCGCGGTCGACTACGTGGGAGTCCAGCGACATAGCCCTTACGCTAACTGCTGGTTCCCAGTTAGAAGTACTCTTGGTCCTTGTTCTCGCAGCTGAGATTGCTGTCACTGCAGTTACTTTTATCGGCAATTACTGGAGGTGTGGTGCATGTATGTGTATATGTGTGCATGTAAGTCTGGAAGGATATGGATAACATGTAAATGGTGGTGATCAGTGGTGAGAATGGCTACGAAATGATATCTACAGTTTTGTTCTTGCTTACATATATTTGCAAAATTTTGCAATAAGAATGTATTATTTGTATAGTTCATTAAAAATTTTAAAATATAGGAGCCAGCAGATGGTATAGTGGTTACATCTCTGGACTCCCACATGGAAGACAGTGGTTAAAATCCCAGACCTTGTGGCTTGAAACTCACACCAGGTGCATGTGTCCAAAATCCCAGGAGGAGAATGGAGGAGAAGGGATTGAGGCATGGCTATCCCTCCAGGAGGTAATTTCTCACTTTACCTCTTACTGTCTCTCTCTCCGGTGAGCACACATGTCTAAGGCAATAAAAAACTCTACCAAAAATAAATAAATAAATAAATAAGGTCTGGAGAAACATTAAGATCTCAAAGTTACCAATATTTTGTACTGCCTCATAGCAATTTTACCTTCCTGAGAAAGGAAGGGTATAGAATACATCCCTCCCTCCCAATGTAAGAAAAACATCTTATATTAATTATCATGTTATTGAAAGTACAGGGCTGAGAGACATGATTTACTTGCTATTTAACCATGCACACATAGACATTTAGTTACTGATTTATTTTGTTTTTATTTTTATCTCATGTCAAACTTTTCCTCATTTTTCTTTATGTTTGAGAAAAAATATTTTTGATAAGAGGAAAGATATTTTGTATATTCTAGCCAAACTATTCCCAGGGGCATGGCCTTGAGTTGGCCCATAGCTCAATTTTGAACAATTACCCTGACATTATCCTGAAAACAATCCCAGCAAGTTCTACTAAGAATAAATAAAGCACAATAGAGAAAATTTATCCACCAAATCTAGGAAAAGCAGCTATATTTTAGTCAGGAAATCAAGGAGTTTTATTTTTTTTTCCTCCCCTTTTCAATGTAATAAGTTCTTAGGCTTCTGTTACTAAAAATTCAGATTCCCCTGTTATTTATTGGGGCCCAAATACTGAGGAAAAAATGACCAATTTAAGCAAGTTTACATACACTAAAAATTGTCTTTTTAGTACAAATGGTTTTAATAAAACAGAGGAAATGCAGAAAAGAATGGAAAGGCACTTAAAATCAGGGATTTTTTTTAGAATAATGATAAAACAACATTTAGTCTATTTATTGTTCCTTTTGTAACTGCCCTGAGACTTTAACTGTTAGAAAGCTAACTGTCTGACTTGATGTGCCATAGGACGACTTTGTTTCTAGATGATTTGCCAAGCTGTGGGATGATGGGCTCCAGCATAACCCTGCTTGAAGGCAAACTCTCTTTGCTAAGAAAGGGCCTTTCTAGGAATTATCTGAGCCCAACTAGAAAAAAGCAGTCACACAAGATGGAAGAATCCACAGCTAGCTATGAGTCTAGCCACGATTCAGTCATCGAATAACCCAGCACTGACAGGTGGTTCCTATAGGATTCTTATGGCTCTGCATAAACGAGTCATTTTCGTCTCCATTTCTTGTTAGCAAAAAACTAGGGAGAGTGCCTTCTAGTGCCAACCTTCCGAGCTCCTGATAATTTTAGTTATAAATCCAGCTATAGGAACTCAGCGTAATTCATCAGGTAAGAGCTATTGGAGCACTATGAGGTCAAAATGAGACTGGTTTTAGAAAATCATTGGGAATTTTCCAGGGTAGCAATTCATGGATTCCTTTAGTTCCAGAGCTCTGCATGCAATGACAAGTCTGATTTCTGCTTTCACACCAGGGGCTCTCCCACTAGCTTTGTTACAGGAAGGGCCAGAAACACAAAGATCATAGTTCACAAAAGAGAGTAACAACAGTAAGGAATTTACATATACATAGAAATTTAATATATGCATTCAAACAGGTATATATTTAAATACATGCATTTAATATATATGAAATGTATTAAATATACATATGTGTATATGTGAGGAGAATTCAAACGGTTCACGAAAAATGAGAAAGTACAAGTTTATTTTGGTGCAAAATATTTTTGAAATCCATGCATTTTTCAAAATATGCATTTCCATAAACTTTTTAAAGTCTCCCTCTTCTGTGTATTTATATATATATATATAAACCTATGTATTATAGCTATATCTACCCTTATCTCTCTCTGTACTCAACAATGGCTCAGAGCTGTTGCTGTTGAGGCTGAATTATGGAGTTGGACTTTACAGTATTTTTTAAATGGAAATTCTATTATGGTAGAAAAAAATTTCTGTCTGGAAATTTCATATATGGGATATCTAGAAATTTCATAATGTGTCTTAGGGGACTATATTTAATTAGGTCTGGAAACCACAGCTCTAAGACTCCTCTCAGCTCTAAAATGCTGTATATTTGACTTCTCAGGAAACTCCTGGTTATAAAATATTATCTTCTACTTCTAGATTGTCACCATGTCTGTCATGAGCACTGTTGCTAACAGAGCATAGAAATGAGGGAAGGGATTATACATTTAGTAAGGTCTAATGTACATCAGGCACCTTGATAGACAATAAAAATACATAGACATAGTGATAAAGAAAAGATGTGGTTCTTACTCTTCAAGAGCTTACAGTTTTGTTTACTGAGTTACATAGTCTTGTTCCATATTAGGAAAAAAAATGATTTAGGAAAAAAATGTGTGAGGTCAAATAATCATGTTTAAGCCACGTTTTAATGATTTATTAAATAATTAAATATTTAAATATTGGCTGAATTGGAGTTTTAGTCATTTGATTTTTTTTTTTAGTCATTTGATTTTTTATTTCATATTACCCTGTTTTGGGAGGATAAAACTAGTGGGTGACATAAGATAATTTTTAAAAATCCTAGGAAAACTATTATTGAGTCTGTATTAAAGATTTCATGGGACCATCTCACCTTAGGTTTCACTGATAACACTCTAGGATGCAGTGGCCTAGACTTTTACTTCATGGCATACTGTTGGCTCAGTGCGCCGCCTACAGGTTACATAAGGAAGAACATACCTGCATTAGGAAGAAATCTTTGGGTCACTCTTTTCTTTTCATAATAGAACAATATTTACAGAGCATGTCCCTGACTGCCCTCAGGGTTTTAGATTTGAAGAAGAGGTAATTATGTTCATCATAGCTCTGCACACATGCTTCTAAAATTTATGTCAACCAAGCTCTTAAACCCAATCATCCAAATGACAGGATCTTTCCTTCATATCCAGTATATGCCTAATGTTTTGTTTGTGTATTTTTTTTTTTTTTTTTTTTTTTTTGGTTAGAGAGAGATTTTGGGGGGAAGACTGGAAGGTGACATGGTGGTTAAAGATGCTGGACTTCCACGTGACCAACCATAGTTCGAGTCCTGGACCTGGCAGCTTGCTTTCTCACTTTCCTTCTCTCTCTCACTCTGTTTCTTTTGGTCAAATTGAAAATAAATAAAATAATCAAATAAAGTTAAAAGAATTTTTTTTTTAAAAAGAGAGATTTCTGATATGTGCTTGCCAGAAAGATAGAGAGAAACAAAGAGACAGAAAGTGAGAAATTCCACCCCCCTCCCCCCCCCCCGGGGGAATGGCTATGCTGTAATCCCTTATCCTCCATTCTCCTCTTGAAATTTTGGACTTGCACACACATGTGCCTGGCATGAGTTTAAGCCACTGGGTCTGGGACTTGAACTGTGGTCGACTATGTGGGAATTCAGTAACGTAAACATTATGCCTTCTGTTGGTCCCATTATCTGCATAATGTTTTATCACATAAATTCTTTGATTCTCAGGCATTTAACTGAAATTTAATTCACTCTTCTCTCAATCACCCCAGAACCTAATATGCTTTTTTTTTATTGTTTTTAATTTTCATCCCCAGTACATTTAACACTCCATGAATTATGAGGTTACAGTGGTCAATAATACATTTTTGAAGTTGAGATAATACATTTTAAAGGCTTATTTAAATGGTGGAGCAAACTTTCTTCAATTGTACAAAATAGTGACGTTTGAATCAAGCCATGATTACCATCGCTGAGATTATAAAGATCATTTGGATCAAGAAGTTGGATGGAAGAAACTTTCCTTCACAAAATTTCGTGGTGATTTTTTTTCTTTTTAGAACGTGGGAGTTTTAAAATTCAGAAATGGTAAAAGTAACAAGAAGAGCCCCATATGAAGCTCTACAGAATGCTCAAAGATGAGGAAGTCTTGCCTCTCCTGGAGAAATGTGCCATCTCCCAACGTGAAATCTCTGTCTGAATTTCTAGACCATTCTTTTACAAATACAGAATCATTCCAGATTTTTTGCTGAAGCGTCTAGACTTTTTAACTGTATCAGACTTACCCACTATACAAGAGCAAAAAGACTTTAGACTTCAAAAACTCACTGGTCACATAAAGTCGTTGGAGAACTTAAGCAGCCACTAATGAGGTAGTAAATGAGAATTTCTCCCTGTCCCTGGTCTTTATAGAAAAAACTAGACATTTCGGAGCTAAAATAGATGAATGAGGTTAACACTACTGAGTAAGGCCAACTCTTTCTCATTCAGCCAATATCTAAAGAGTCTATACTGTATGTGCAGAAATAGGTAGGAAATAGGAAATGAAGATGAATGAGTCTCAAGAGAGTCTACTTGTGTGTGAGTGTCTGTGGAGTTAAGGAAGGGGAGGAGAGGTAATTTAGAGGTAGTTTATTTCTAGAGGTTTGTGTGCTTTCTATGTATGGATTAGGGGAAGGAGACTTAAGGGAGCAATACTGATTTGGAAAAGCTGCCTTGGGCAATGAAAGATAGAGCTGACTGGAAAAAGTGATGTGTTTGTGGGCTGTGTTGAGCGTCCATAGGAGACTAACATTACTAAAGCTCTGTGTAGGAGGCATGTTCCTCTAGCTAAAGCAGGTCTTGGCCGTACATTTATTCACTGTCATATCTTTTTTAGCATGTCATCATTTTTAGCTTCATTATTGATTATACTGCGTTTAATATTACAACTTGTTTCTCAGAATGCTTGGGTAAAGTAGAGATTCTCTCAGGAACAGGATATTCCTCTGGAATGGCTTTAGTAACAATATCCTAAATTAGGAGCTAATATGCAACAGCAAATGAAACTTAATGAGTAAAACTAATCATTCAGGAGACCATATTCAGAGCAAGGGAAATGAGGGTTTAATAAGCTCCCCTCAGAGCCCTGGGGTACAGTGTGACGTCATCAAGGAAGCAGGGAGCACAGCTCTAAGAGCCTCCACTCACAGTGGTTAATGAGGTTAGGCATCCTGCCAGCCCCAGGGGCTCCTTTCTGTAGGGCAATGGGAAGATGATGGGATCATTTTTTTTTTTTGGAGTATTTTTCCACAAAATTAAACCCATGTTTAAGGACTCCTATGTTTTCCTGTATTGCAATTTAACAAGTACTGATGGAATAAGTGGTCAGTGTCAGGCACTGTGCTATAGACACCACCACCTGGGAAAATCAGAACCCATGGGGAAGTGAGAAGTAAGGTAAGCTGGACAGGGAGGGCTTGGAAGGGGGAAGAATCATTGAGGCGGTATTTAAATTCTAAATTTAGAAAGAAAAAATTGGTTTCTTAATAAGCGAATTTAACATTATAAGATGCTATTGGGCAATAATAATTCCATCTGACACATTGTCCTTAAAATTACTTGTGCATTAAATGAGAAATGAAATGACTGGATGCTTAGCATTGTTAGAAACCACATTATATTTGAAAGTGTTCACACCAATTTGTCATTTCTCCAGTTACAGCTCTTTCATCACTACACTGAGACCTTTTTTTGGAGGCATCTGCCACAAGACATTATGCCTCACCTGCCAGAGAGGACATTAAAGTCATTATCATTTTTTTTTTTTTTACATTTTTTTAACCCAAACAAGAGCCAGTTTTCATTTCCCTTAGATGCAACCAGCTAACAACAGCAACAATGTGCAGCTCTCCACTAGAGAGCACTAGCCACACACCACGATCGATGCGCTTCATCTAAAAGTTCAGGTTTAGAACACATCGGAGGACATAGCCCGCTCTCCACATTTAGGCTGTACCCAGATAATCACGATGCATTGCTACATGGCAATGGGACGTTAAAGTACAAAAAACTATCCGTTGAGAAATTACTGATTTTTTCTCAAATTACCTTCCATAGGTGACTTAAGATTTTTGCTGTTCTGCTGTGTAGATCATGCACCAGTGTCTGTGACATTCTGAAGAGAGCAGAGTGGTGGTTCACTTCATAGGAAAACAATGACTGGGCAATCTGAAATGCACATAGCGAGGCCCTGTGCTATCACTTTATGACACATTTCAAATAACTCCTAAGGCAAAAGTCCAGGAGGTCAAACCTCCTGACACAGACTTTAAGATTCAGAGCTAGTCTCTCTCAAAATAGGAAGCAAAGCTTACGCTGGGAATTGTCTGTGCCTGTCCTGATTAAAACGCTTCTACAAAAAAAGGCCATTTCACCTAATTCTGTCAACCTGTACATCAAAATCTGGAACAAAGTCCCCTAGCAAAGACTTTAAATCTCATTTTTAAAAGCACTGTATTTAGTACTCTTCAGAATGAAACACTAATTTGATCACGTAGAGTGGACTCAGCAGACAAGAATCTCAAAAAAAAATGTATACCATAACCAGCTCTTCTCTAGCTTCTGGATGGTAAGAAATTTGTAGGAATGCTAATGTTATGCAGCTGGGGGCAGCGAGCACAGTTCTCTAAAATAGGTCACGCCCTACAGAATGGCTGCAAGAGTTCCTGAAATTAATTGAGTTTTGCTCCCCACACTGTGAGTGGAAATGGAGACCACCTTATGAAGCTGGAAGCCAGTGCCCAGGATCAGGTTGCAAGCTAATGGATGTGGATGGATTGGTGGGGATAGGAGTGTTGAGAAGCCCTTTCTGCTTGAATCTCAGGCTGGGGCAGCTTGAGTGACGGCTGGGCTCCGGGTAGACAGCTGTTGGAGGGCTCAGTGGGATTTACTGCTGTCATTCTGCCAGGAGGCTGGGAGTGAGGAAAGGGAAGGTGGAGAGAGGAAAGGAGCAATTACAGTGACTGCCATTAGGGCCACTTACAGGCCTACACTCTTGGGATCATTCAGCCACAGAGGCTCAAACACTTCAGAGTCTGCTCAGAGAGAAGCCAGTGCTTGTCAACAAGTGACGATCCATTGTTATCTCTTTAGGCAGAACTTCTCTATTTTTAATTTTTAAAAAATATGTCTTGGCTCCTGTTCTATTCTCCCTGGGTTGTATTTTCTGTCATTTCTCTTATTTAACATCATTACATTTTGTCTCATGACTTGCCATTAGTTTTTAGGTAGATTTTAAAACTTTTGCCTCCATTTAAAAAAAAGTCCCAATGGGTTTTCATTTGTATATATTTATTTTTAAAAAGAAAGGTAGGCTGGGCAGGGAGGGCTAGGAGGGGGAAGGATAATTGAGGTGGTATTTAAATACTTCAACACTTCGCTTCCTACTCCTTCAAACCCCTGCTCTCCCTACATGGAAATGCAGTTTTGTGTATCTTACAAATAAAGAGGAAAAGGATTTGATGTTCATGGCTAATGACAAATTTGTGCATGTTACCAATTCCCTACCTTTACCTATAAGAGTGTAAGAATACAATTACTAAAGACAATAGGAGGTTACACTTTTACCCTCTATGTCATCTAGGAGGTGGTGGAACATAATGGTTATGCGCAGATTGTGGAGCCAGATTCTATAGATCTGAGTCTCCAATTCCATCTTTATTTTTGTGTGATGTTGAACATGTTATTGAATCTAAGACTGTCATCTCACTTGCAAGAGGGATATAAGCATAACCCCTGCTTTGGGCCAGCTCAGTGGAGCAGTTGTAATGCTTTGCTTAAGTAATGCTGGATCTATATGAAAGACTGCAGGTTGGATTCTCTGGTCAACCGGTACACACTAGTTGTGCATGTGCCAATGGTCCTAGCTGGCTGGGAAGCTGAGGATTTGGGGGGTAGGATCATAGTGTGAGACCCCATTGAGTGTGCTTCTCTTTCTCTCTCTCTCTTTGTCTCTCATTCTCATGAAATAAAGTAATAAGTCAAAAAATAGTAGTTGCCTCAAGGGATGTTGCGAAGATTGTATGCGCTGACATAGAGAGCG
The DNA here is from genome assembly GCA_026018925.1 of Tupaia tana. Taxonomy (NCBI): domain Eukaryota; kingdom Metazoa; phylum Chordata; class Mammalia; order Scandentia; family Tupaiidae; genus Tupaia; species Tupaia tana. The sequence goes on from JAKSZU010000006.1 coordinate 175,317,096, forward strand.
TTGGGCACATGGAAAATTAGTGCTGAAGGTATTAGTGGTTACTTTTTGTCCATCTATTCTGGTATCATGGGCTGCAGCCTGGTAAAGGGGCCAGACATGTGCTATTCCTTCTCCATTGTTCTTCCTACCTCACTGACCACACAGTGAAATGAAGCGAATTATTTTCTAGACAGCTTGAACAATACACCGATCTCCTCCCCACTCCAGTCACATTCTTTGAGAAGAGTTTTAACAGTTTTAACTTGAGTTTCTGGATTAGTCCCTCATATCTCCTCTTACTTCAGCTTCTTTACTTTATTCACATTTGCCATCATCTCAGTCCTTCATTTTGGATTACCACTTGGCCTCTAGAAATAGAATGCATAGATACAAGGAAAGAAAAAAGCGAGCGGGAGAGAAAGGGGCAGCGAGCCTCTAGAGTAGCAATAAATTGACTCCGTACCTTTAGTGCATTCAATGTACCTTACAAAATTACATTTTGCTCAATTTAAAATCTGAAAGCTAAGCATGAAATTTGCTAAGAGGATGAACAGTGTGACACTCCTTAACATTGGGTCCTTAGAAAAGTAATGATGTATTTTTCCATGTAATATAGAAAAATATATCTACTTGCTAAATACACTAATTTGTAATATAGTTTTAAACTTATTTCCCGTAGAACATAGGAATATGTTCCTCCTATGTCCTCAATGGGTGACGATATAGTATTTGTTAGGAGTACAGCCTCCAGAGTCACACTGCTTGGGTTCAAATTCTATTTGTCACCCAAGAAGTACATTCCCTAGAACTTACTATCAACTTATTTAAGGAATGACTTAAAATCTCTGAGTATTAGTTTCTTCACTATAAGGGAAGGATAATAGGTCCCTTATGAAGATTAAATGAGATAATGTATGTAAAGGGCCAATAAGTCTTACTAGGTTGTTATTTTCATTGATGTTATTTGGAGTTCAATTAGTATTGACTTCGGCATGCTTGTTGGTTATGCGTTATGTTTTTGATCCCGCATAGAGTCACTCTGAGCAAATGAGTTACAGTTGATAGACTGTGTTCAGTGATACTGGGTCATAGGTTCCATTACAACAGAAGATCTTTAGTTGAAAGTGGCCATATGGTATACATATAATGGCTTGGAAAGATCAAGGAAAGCAGGAGTGTAAACTTTGTTCTGCTGCAACTGGTGTTGTAAGCTCTGACAAGCACAGTAACGCTGTGGGCGCCCCGCCCAATCACCCTTATCAGGCAGGTGCCTCTATCCTCCCCTCCCCCACTGCTGACAGAATTGGCTGTGAATGACTTCAGCTGCCACTTCTCTAGAGAACCAGCCTCACACCTCGGGTGCTGAGGACGTTGTGGTTTCACTACCCCTGGGTGGCCTGAAGTCAGTGGTGGACTAGCACGAGGGACCAATGCTCAGACTATTTGCATCCAGGTGAGAAGCTGCCTATGAGTGCCACTCATGCACCTGATTCCTATGTCATAGTTGACAGTGGATGTCAGTTGAAACCACCTCTTTGCTTGTCTTCTCCATTCTGATTCTTCTACTTTCCTTACAGACTTCTCTTCAGAGTGCCTTCTCAATGTATCACTTGGACAAGAATCCTTGTCTCAGGTTGTTCTTTTAGGAAAACTCACCTAAAACCCAAGAAGAATCTAGGCCTCAATTTCATTTGGAAGAAAATGAGGGCTTTGGATCAATTTTCACTGATGAGTCTATTTAATTTACACAGTATGTGTGTATACATTATACTCTGATATTCTATGTATCTGTTCTCTATCCTTTCCTTTATTAATGTTCTTCAAAGGGAGATTTGTGGAGAAAAGATTAAGGATTTTGTTAAAATTTTTGAGCACTGAAATGCATCTCCATAAGGAAGCACAGGGAACAGAGTCAGGAGGAGTAAACTGTAGTAAACAAAGCTTTGAGTTTGGGCGTAGAATGTTCAACATTTTATTGGCAGGGCTCACCTTTTCATTGCTTCCATTACTGCAAATATATTTGTAGCTCTGACAAAAATCTCCCAGGATCCTCTGGGTTGCAATCCCTAAGGAAATCCTTGGGCTCACAGAGCTGGGTATTACAACATTTGGATGGTATTAATAGAAACCAAAGTAAACTATATTATAAACTAATATGGTTGAAGAAAAGTTCGTGGGGATAGCAGATGGCCTAGTGGTTATGTTGCTGGACTCTCATATGGCTGACCATGGTTCAAGTCCTGGACCCAGTGGTTTAAGAATCATGATGGGTGTATGTGCTTGCATGCCCAAGATCCCAAGAGAATAGAGGAGAAGGGATTGCAGTATGGCCATCCCTTCTGGGGGTGACTTTTTACTTTCCCTCTCACTGTTTCTGTCTCTCTCTCCAGCGAGCAAATGTACTCTAAGGCAAAAACCTCTAAATAAAAAAAAAGAAAAGAAAGTTAGTTAGTTAGTTGTTTATTTACTGGGTATTGGGATGCTTTGGATGTCTGCAAAGAACTTGGTTGTGATGGAAAAATCTCCGTACATGTCGTATTCCTGCTGATCCACTAACTGATCACTGAGAAATTAAGTCAGGATGGAGAGTGCTACATTACAACGAGTCAGACCTTCCTTTCTGGACAGTCTTCTGAGTCTTTGCTCAATTTTGACTTCTAGTAAGAAAATCAAGTGAGAAAAATGAGGAAATAGTGTAAACGTAGCCATTTGCCTTTGACTTCCTTTCCATATAACCAGCCATTAGTCACGTTGCAGCCTACAGAGGAAATCTGTAAGAGCATTCAGATTTGTAAGTTTTATGTCTTCTCAGTGAAAAAACTGTGCCTCCTAGGCCCTGAATGTGAGTCATGTTTACTGGGCATTTGGAACCTGGCAGGTATACAGTTTCCTCCAGAATGACCAGTAGAGGATTTGGGGAGTCAGGGGATAAGACAAAAGAGGAGGGGACGCAGTCTCTGCAGTGCAGTTGATAGCACACTGGGCTGTGGAGCTGGAAGCCACGTGCTGACCAGGGCTGGAAGCCACATGCTGACTGAGCAGTTTGAGTCACTGGCCAGTCATCCTGAAAACATGCTGGATGTGTGCGCGCACGCGCATGTGTGTGTGTGTGTGTGTGTATGTGTGTATGCATGTGCACATGCCCAGGATCCCAGAGGGCTACAGGACTGTAGGATGGGGATCATTGTGTGATCAAGCCCTGTGAGGAATGCTTCCCTCCTTCTTTTTCTTTCTCTCTCATGAGCACTCATGGGCTCTATCATGAATTTGTTAAAAAATCAAAAAAGGGGAGGGGAAATAGGAGCGAGTTATGGCCTCATGCTGTGCTAGCCAGGGGACATTTGCTTTGTAGTTTCACAAGAGCTGTGCAAGGCACATGATATTCTCATCACCAATGAGCAAACAGTTTCCAAGTCTAGAGGTAAGCGATGAAGGAGGCATTTGAATTTGTCTGTGCAATCTTCAGACTCACCATGGGAAGTGAATTCATTTGTTAGACTAGACCACGTGAATTGATAGTGGTATAGTTTAGATAACATTTAATATATTATGTATTTATATGTAGGATGAGAAATTATGTCAAGTGATAGTTAAAAAATGTTTATGATGTCATATGGCAGGTTTAACTCTAGCAAGTCAGTAAAAAAAGTTTCAATTTTTCTGAGTTCAAAAATGTAACAGACCCAGGGGAACCAGCAGTTAGCATAATGGCTATGTCGCTGGACTCCCACGTAGTCGACTGCGGTTCGCGTCCCGGACCTGGTGGCTTAAAACTCACGCTGGGCGTGTGTGCGTGTGTGCCCAAGATCCCAAGAGGAGAATGGAGGAGAAGGGATTGCGGCGTGACCATCCCCCCTGAGGGGTGATTTCTTGCATTCTGTCTCTATGTCTCTCTCTCTCTCTGTCTGGCGAGCGCACGCGCCCTATAGCGAAAAACCTCTCCAAAAAAAAAAAAAAAAAAAAAAAAAAGTAACAGTCCCAGTACAGGCTTGTGAAGTGGAATAAGAGAAAACAATACAAAAATATTACTATGTATCTTTTGCTCTCTCAAAGGCACCATGTCATGTCATACTGTTAATTTTACAGTGTTCTTTGAGGTGAGGTGGGATAGATATTATTTTACAGATTGGGAAAAATAGTCACCACAGATGACCTCATTAATCTGTTGTATCACTTATTTAATAAATGTTGGAAGTAATAATAGCACAGAAACTTAGTTCTGCAGTGTATCATTAGGCTCTTTGTCCTTATAAGAGTTCTTTAGAAATATATGAGATCCAGAAATACAAAGGGAAATTAATTAACTCCATAATATTTTGGGGGTGTTTACAATGTATCAGGGTTAAGGAAAAAAAGATAAAAGAGTATCTTGAGCCATTATGCCTGTCCTTAAGATTCTTACAATCTGGTTAAGGGATAGGACAAACCACTTAAAAACTGGTTTCACACTCAGGCACACACACAAGTGCCCAGAATCCAAAAGGCTGGAAGATTGGAGGAAGGGGATGGTGCTATGACCAGATCCTGTGAAAGGTCCTCATTTCTCTCTCTCTCTCTCTCTCTATCTCTCTCTCCATCTCTCCCTCAGTCTAACATGCGCACACATATGCTCCATCATGAATAGAGGGAAAATAAAAACATTTAAACGTCCCCCCTCAAAAAAAAAAAAAAAAGCCCAGTTTCAGTCCCTTTCTGAATGAATCTTTAATTAAAATCACCAGTAGAGGAGTAGCACATATGAAAGTTTGCAGGTGCCATAAATCACGCAGCCATGAATAGGTTACCAAGCCATGACAAAAAGTACGTTTTGTGTTGGGCTCTGGAGACTAGACACAGATGAGCGAGGGAAGAAGAAGGATGAGGCGAACACGTGCATATGTGGGCAGGAACACAGTACACCTAGGAGGATGGGAGGAGGAGAGACAGGGTGGGGTAGAAAGGTTATTTGGGGGGGGGGAGCAGTGGTGCACAGACTTGGAGAGAATGATCAAAGCCAGATAGTGTGAGACCTCTAAGACCCAGCAAGGTGGTTCGTGCCTTTCCCATCAGGCAAAGAGGAGCTATTGAGGCCTTTTGCACAGCAAAGCGAGATAATACAAGCATTGTTATAGCAAGTTAAGTCCAGAGAACATACAACTCAAGTTGAAAGAGGAAAGAGAATGAGGTACAGGCCAAGAAGATGAAATAAAGTAATACATGTCACATGTATAACATTTAGAGCCCTAATATCATTTTTATAACTATAAGTTGCAACAATTCAATCATGAAGTAATGAGAGCCGTGTCCAGGGTGATGATTACAGAAAGAGAGAGTCAATAATGAGGAAGTCAGAGGAGCAAGGGTCAATATCATTTGTGACTAGTTAGAAATAGAGAGAAGAGAGAACTGCTATGTCCTTTGCCTTGTAAGATTCTTTAATTTTCCACATATATCACTTGCATTCCACTAAGCATATGCATTCAGTCTCTGTATTTTCTTTTATTTATATTTTAATTTTTAAACGATCTTTTAAAATTAATATTGTTAAATGAATGCAGGCTCCTCATCAGGGATGAGAGATTTATGTGGCATGACCTAAAAGACTTTTGGAACAAGTGACTCATAATGGGAGCTTTATGGTCTCATGGTGATTGTAATGAAGCCAGACTTTTATGCAATAAACAGAGGATTATTACTTCACTCCAGGATCAAGAGATGAAGAGCCGTAAAACATAAGGCTATTTTAAAAGCACCATTAGAACACATAAGCATAAAGTTTTAAGGCTTAAGACTGCCAGAAAAGTTTTCTGACCACATAGAATACTGTACATCCCTTGTATTTTATCACTCTTAAAACTCTGTACTATGCCATCTTGGCAAGGAATTATGGTAGGAAAATAGAGGGGTGAGAACGGCAGAGGAAGGGATAGGGGAATAAGCACAGTGCTTCCTCATCATTATTGAGAATTGACCTCAGAATCATTCATGATACAATTCATTAATTTATTTGTTCATTCATTCACTCATTCAAACAGGAGCTCTTGCACTCTAGGAATTACTTCTATGTGTAAGAGAGAAAGAGACAATTATATATGTGTCCTTAAGAATCTTAGGATTTTTTGGCCAAAACAGATTACTTTAAGCCAACATTTGAAATTCACTATAGCATGCTGTAAGTATTGTATGTACAAAGGGTTATGGCATGAAAACAGGCGGGCAAAAGATAAGCAGCAGAGTCAGTGTTGACCTGGGAGAAGGTGGGCTAGAGGGTGAGGGAGAAGAAGGTAGAAGGAGCCTGCAGTGGCTTCTCAGAGCAAATGATGCTTAAATTTCCCTCTTCTATTCCCACTCCCACCTCTCACCTTTGCACCTTCCGATATCCAGGCTGCCAGATTCTTTGGGGTTTTATTGCTTTCGGTAAGAAATGTGAAATTTGAACTTTGCCTTGGGCGTCGAATTCTAAAAGGCTTGTCTTACACACTCTGTCTCAGGGTGTGTAAGTTAGATGAGGTAGAATGTTAAGTAAGAGCAGGGTTTCTTCTTCTCAAAGCCTGAGAGAGCGTTGTGGCCTCAGGGGAGGGATACGTATTAGAGAGGCTGTTTTCAGAGTGCAGGTATCAGTGAGACCCTGTGTTCTTCATGACTGAAGTGGGGTACGCGAACCTTGGTAAAGCCATGAAGATGGGGCTGGAAAGTATTTTAGGGGGAGTGTAGACTAACCACAGAGTTTCCTATACTTCCATTTGTGGTAGAGATGATTCTTGGGCATCTAAGAGTAGCTTGAGCATAGTCAAGAGAAGTTAAGAGAGAGGAAAAGGGAGGAAGAAACTGCTAGAAAAGAAGGGGCTGCCTAAATAGCAATAAGAGAGAACATGGTAGCAATTGTCCTGGGTGGAATACTGAGGACATATGAACACTTTAGCACGTGGATGGATAGCAGTGTGGATGGATAAAGTCAAGGCAGAGGGTACCTCTAAGCTTCATGTTGAGAAAGTTCCTTCAAAACTTAGATGCAATCCCAGAGAAATAGAGGGAGGGCTGATCAGAAAGGGGCTGAGATTAAGTTTCTATCATTCAGGTGGAATGGCAAAAAAGCTTAGGTTGGGTTGCATAAGTACAGCATTACATTCATGTCTGCTTGATGGGTAGACCCAGATTCAGGCTCTCTGTATTGGTGGTTTCTTTCAGGGGCAAATAGCAATAAGGAAAAGAAAGACAGATTATAGGCAAACACTACTCTTCTGAAGTTTAAAAGAATATGGCATGGGACCAGCAGATGGTGTAATGGTTACATTGCTGGATTCCCACATAGTCGACTGCAGTTTGAATCCTGGATCCAGCAACTTAAAACTCATGCCAGCACGTGTACACGCATGCCCAAAATCTTGAAAGGAGGATGGAAGAGAAGGGATTGTGGTGTAGCCATACCCTCTGGGGGGGGGGGGGATTTCTCACTTTCTGTCTCTTTATCTCTCTCTGTCTCCCTGGCAAGTGCATGCTCCCTATAGCAAAAATATCTCTTAAAAAAATAAAAAAGGAAAAGAGTTTGTCATAATGATGCCTGGAAAATTTCCAAGTTTCCAAAATTTCCAAGAATGGCTGTATATAGGTGTTTAGTAGGAATTAGAGGTGGACAAGGTATGGCAAAGGCCAGATCAGAAAAGAGTGTGTTTTCTATACGAATTATTAACTTTTTCCAGAGGCAATGTGAAAACATGAAGGGATTTAAAAAGAGAGTAAGAATCAAACATAATTTAGAAAACCAGGGCTGACTGTGTAGTGCCATGGTTAAATGCTACACAGAAGAAGCTGGATCCCATATGGTTGACCAGGATTTGAGCCCTGGCTCCAACAGTTTGAAAAATGACACGGGCCTGTGGGCACATGCTCATTATCATGATAAAAGAAAGAAAAATAAAAACACTGCTTGAAACATGTAAAGAGTGGTCTGGAAGAGGACGGAGCTCAAGGTAGGGAACCATTAAGAGAATGGTGGGGAAAATGGGAAGATCCTGAGTTCTCGAGAATATTGGGATTGGACAGAAGGGAGCACATAGAGAAAGATGCCAGGTTTTCATAATGTTTGGCTATTTTGGGAGGGGGAAAGAGGAGTTGGGGATATTACCAGGCTTTTGTGATTCAGAATAAAAATAGAAGAGAAATGATTTGATGAGCAAGGATTTGAGTTCTTTTTATGAGTGTTTTAAAATTGTAAGTGTTTAAACAAGATCAGAGTGAGATGTTTGGTTCAGAGCTCAAATCTGGGTCTAGGTCTCAACTGAGAGGCTGATTTGAGTTGAAGTGTGAATCATCCGTATAAAAGGCCATAAGAGATGAAGTGGTTGTGGTTAGATTACTCAAGGAGGAGAGGGAAGGATACAGGATGAAACTCTGAGGTTAAGGGGAGAAAGGAAGGTGTGTGGGAGATGAAAGGTGGCCACGTAAGAACCAGAAGAATGATGCTTTGGAGGCTAAAGGGAGATGTTGCAAAAGGACATAGTCATTAGTGCTGGAGAGAGAGAATATAAGACACAATATAGATATGTGCTTATCAACTTGGTAAAAGCATATAAAAAAGAAAATTGGGAGTGTGGAAGCTGAAGGCCAATAAGGCAACCAATGTACTCTGTTCTTTCAAGATGCTTATTTGAGGTCCAGCCACAGCAGTAACTCCATGCTCTGTAACACTGAATCCACACAGGAAGTTTCTCAAGTTCACACCCTGTGGCCTCCCTGTCCACACTGGGTTCATGTATTTAAGTCTGTGATCCAAGCTGGCTGAAACTAAGGTAGATTGTAATGTGAGGAGCCTGTTGTGGGTACCTTTGACACTCTCTTTTTCTCTCTCTAACGGAAGAAATTAATAACTTCAAAGAATGAAAAGTATACTATTTGATAAAAGAAGAAAGGAGAAGAACCACAGGAAGAATTGGATTAAGGGAGATACTTTGCTACAAAAGAAAACCTGTCTCTAGCCTGCACAGCCTTAGCACAGAGGGTACTGTGGAAAATAGAGAAGGAAAGTTGATGGTGCAAAATACTATGGTTTATAAGGAATGACTTGGAGCCCTAGGCTTTGTCCTGCTCTCAGGGGGGAAGGGGAAGGAGGAAAAGGGTTAGATGCAGGGAAGTTGGTAGATCAAGGAATCTAGTTAATATTGATTATGCACTTGCCCTGCAAGAGCCCCCATGTGGAGCACAAAGATGAGTAAGATATCATCCCTCTATTCTCCATTCTCAAATGTTCACTTCAATTAAATGAATACATAGATATTTAACCTTATACTTCTTGAAATTAAAACATGGCCAGCAGTGGCGTAAAAATGATAGGGTACTGGGAACAACTACACCTTCAGACAATTTTACACTGACCTTGCTTAGAATTAGTAGTACATTGCAATAATTAAAATTAGTCTGATTTTTAGTCAGTTTTATTATGATCTTTAATCTTCTATAGATAACACATGCTCTTATTGCCTGCATGTAAGCAAACCTATCCTGTTACCCTGCCCTTGGTTCACCTCTGATTCTTAGATCTCTGCTTCAAGGTTTCTCTTTGAAGCAAACATAAATGCATAAAAATAATTTGAGTAATGACTAAAAGAGCCTGAAGGAAGCTCAGAAGTCAAGTTTAATCCCCTCATATTTCGGAAGAAAAAAATGGAGGACCAGATAGAATGACTCATAGGCTGCCACTTTGTTCAGGAATGATAGAGCTGGGACTGGAAACTAGTTTTCCTAACTCCTAGTTAGCCTCATGGAGAAAGTTCCACTTTGTCTTATCTCTGCATGCTGAAACCCAAGGAGCAACTTAGTGATATCCAAGTAAGAGATTGTCACATGATGGACCTATGTGGATCTACCAGAAAACCAAGAGACATTTTAGGAGAAGACATAGGAAGAATGGCTTGATAGTTCTGTTTTTCTTTCTGCTATGGACTCAAAGTGTTTGCTCTTTAAGAGCCTTTAGAGATCACTACAATAAATCATTCATTGTTCTTTGACAATATTTCCAAAATCTAAAATCCTCAGGCAATAGAAAGGACAGTGTTATAAAATGTGGACATAAAAAATAAAAAGATAGAACCTGTAATTTTATCAAGAAACACTCAGTTTTCCTACTACCATGATGTGTAATGTTGTATGCAATACAACTTCTATTTTAAATACAAAAAGGAAGCTTCTTATTTTAATAAACACCATGGTGAAGTTTTACTAAATATTTTTGAGAAGCAAGGAATTAGCCCCTTATTTATGTATTTTTCATGGTCTAGTTTTCTTACATTTGGATTTGCTTTATGTGAAAATGTACTGTATATATTGTATATACACATGCATTGTGTATATTGTATATACACACACATCACATGTGTAAATACGTCAACAAGGCAGGTGAGAGAACCAAAAGAGTCCTGTATCTTGATAGTTAATGTTTGTTATGGTCAAGGGAAGCAAAGGGAAATTTAAATTTGTGGCATAAATTCATTCTATGTTATTCCAAACAACATGGCTTTCACAGAAAACACTGAGGTCATTCCCAGTGTCTCTACACCCCAGAGTTTGATGGCAATTATTCAAGATGGCTTTATGTTAGGTCAGGCCGCCTCAGTAGGCACACAATACATGGCGATAGCTGCAGTGCTGTAGTTGAAGATGGACTTTGCTTCAGTCTACACAAACTTAAGAGAATTAGATGTACCTTAAAGACTCGAAAGAACACAGACTCTTTGGGGAGACAAAAAACAGCACTGGTGCCCATTAGGTGGTGAATGATTCAAACCAATCATATCGATCATTTGAGTTCTATTTTTTTTTAAAAGCAAGTAGATGGGATACCAACAAAGTTCTTACCTCTCCTGAAGTCCTATGGGCTTCATTTTGAAAGGAGAATGGCAGACAGAAGAAGAGGGGGTAGCTTTGATCTCAGGAGCACATCGGCCTTGAGGGTCGACAACAACATTCAGCACCTTCGGGGCCTGGTCAGGTTGGACCATGCTGTGAACTGTCTTTGCCTCAGACTGTGCTGGCTGTAACCCGATGGGTGAGAGGTGGATCTCCTGGTTTTTCTCTTTATCTTGTCTCAAGGAGAGCTGGAATTTCTCTTTCAATCTGTAAAGAATCTGCAGAAGAAGATACAAAGGGCTCCTGTCACACTTCCTTACACTGAATACAGGTTATGAACTCCTCCCCACCCACCTAAAAAACACATCAACAAAAGGTTCAATGATAAAGTCACTAAAGCCTACGAGGATGATTTCTGTTTTGTTCAAAAGGATATATTTGGTATTACAATTTATGCTGTACATACACATGAATTGGTGAATCTGCTCTTCAAAGATATATTCATAAATAAATTTGGCTAATTTTATAAAAACGCCAGATGTCAGTTTGATTAAAGGAGTTTTTACTGAAAATGTCTGAGATGGTAAGCTTACAGAAGGAAGAACCATGAAACATAGGCTTATGACATTTATAGAAAATAAGATCTGTGTCCAATATGGCATGGGAGAAGAGTCTTATAAAATATTAACAAAAGAAGAGTTATTACTATGAATCATAATTTCTTATGTTGTTAAATACTTGACAATAGCCAAAGAGTACTTTGAGTATCTGGTAAGTACTTGACAAAGTTAAATTGAGATCCCCTATTGGAGAAGTTAGACAACTGAATTTTCTTTCTTGTCCCTTTTTCCTCTTAATTTTTAATGCATGTAGAAAAAAGCAAAAGAATCACTTTTCTTTCCAGTCTCAGAGCTCTTTCTGGAATGCACATTCAATTCAGAAATGGTAGGATCATCACTTTTAAACTTTTGAAAGACTTGGACTGACTTTCCTGGGACACTTTATGGGAAAGATTGTAAGGTAAACAAAGTTTATCTTTAATGTTCTCAGGCTTCCTTTACTATGTTTTTTTCTTCTTCTTCTTCTTTTGATGCTGATACTACAATACTTGTAGAAACTAGACTTCCATATGTTTCTTCAAGTCTGTTCTCAGGAAGTGACTTGATAAATTAGGTCACATGAAGAGGTAACTTACCCCCCTTTCTGCAATTATGGGAAGGTGTACAAAAGTCTTCAAAAATTCATTGAAAATGTATCAATGAAAAACCTAGGAATGAATTTTGATATTTTTTTTGCATAGAAATAAATTCATACTTCAACTCCATTTTTTTTCATAAATATATTGAAGTCCCCCTCATTTAGCACTTCTGACATTTACATCTTAAGAAGCCTTAAGTTAATTGAACTCTATTGCATAATTTATGGAATCTATTAGTCAAACCGAGTGTCATTTTAAGAGGGGCAGGCTTTCCTCTCACTTCGGGATAACATTTATTCTAGTCATGAGGTAAATTCTGTGTTTTCTTCTCTCAAGTTCTTTCAGATTTTAGTACTCTCTATATTATCAATCTACTGGGAAGATACAAAGTCTAATTATATATTTTTTCTTGTTAAAGGATGGTAAACAGAAAAGGAAACTAAGGAGTAATTCATAAGAAATTGTGGGGGAAATTATCTGATAATTTATTACGGGTCAATTTTAGAAAACAGTTGCCCAATATTCTCCAAATGATACTGAAAAAATATAAATGTTTCACAAAATAACGATATGAAAAAGAAACAATGAAATAAAAACACAATAATTTAAGATGAAAACATACCAGACTGAGACTGAAAAGAATCTAGAGGATTGGAAACTTAGTAGCAAGGTGTAAATATTTTCCACAAGCAATAAAGTACAGAAGTGGTTGTATAGAAAGTATCATCAGTGGTGTATGAGGTAAACTTGAGAGGTGACCTGGAGTGTAGAACAAAAAGATAAAGAGATGAAGATGAAAATAAGAGAAAAGAGAGGATATGGAAGTCTGAAAAGAGATACTAAAAATGATATACCAGAAAAATTTAAAGAGAAACAGATCATTCAAAACTATTCTCAGTGCCTTGCTATGAACAAAATCGACTGCCTTGTTCTTAAGGAATTTAGGCTTGTGGAATTAAAAAGTTTTTAGGTTAAAAAAAAACTATATCAGTTGGAAGAAGAGTAAATGTGAGAAGAAAATGAAAGAATTTTCAATGTTTTGATGAAAAAAAAAAGAAAACGTGTTTTCAAAGGATGTATGCATTTTATACCTAGACAAATTGATGGTGACATGTGTAAAGCCAACAGAAAGAATTTGTCAAATGTGCAGCTTCAGAGAATATACTACCCATGTATTTTTCTAAAAAACATTTACTCGGGAACCAGCAGTTAGTGTAAGGGCTATGTCACTGGACTCCCACGTAGTCGACCGCGGTTCGCGTCCTGGACCCGGTGGCTTAAAACTCACGCCGGGCGCGTGTGCGTGCGTGCCCAAGATCCCAAGAGGAGAATGGAGGAGAAGGGATTGCGGCATGATCATCCCCCCTGGGGGGTGATTTCTCGCTTTCTGTCTCTATGTCTCTCTCTGTCTGTCTGGCGAGCGCACGCGCCCTATAGCGAAAACCTCTCCAAAAAAAAAAAAAAGAAACATTTACTCAAAGATATATTCCCAAGTCATGAGAAAGATGATTCAAAATCAAGAATAGAAGCATTAGAAATTGTGATATAGAAGGGGGCGCTGGAATTATTTAAATACAGAGTGAAAACTAAATTGAATTATGTCTCAAGTCCAACATCCCAAATTGTCATAAGAAAAGAGATTATTGGGGGAGGGTGCAGAGGTAGGACAATAAGGGTGAATGTATGCTAAGCAACGTTTTAGTTAGATATTCAGAGGGAATCAGAGTTAGAATGGTCATTAGAGGTCTTTCAGATCTCATTATGCATTAAGGAAATTGAGGTCTGACAAGCAATGGGCTAGCCAAAGTCAACCATTAGTCATGAGAGGCCCCAGTTCTAACAGGTTGACTTGCAGCTTGTGCCTTTACCATCTCCCCCTACCTCTCTGTTCTGTTCTTCCTCACACTATCATTCTTTTTTTAAAACTGTGATTTCTAGCTTACATATAATCATTGTACATCTTTGTAGGGTACAGCATGGTTTTCAATGCATGCATACAGTCTATAATAATTAAATAAAAGATATAGACATATTCTTTTTCGATACTGAGCATTACATTATGTGCTGCACATTTGATAATTATTGTACTTTTAAAATAGTATATATTGCATTGTCAATGATATTTTTACTCTCATGTGGTACACCATTCTATAACATATTCCCTTTTTGTTACATGCATTTTCCTAATTCCACCCACTCACCTCCCTTTGCAGCTTCTGGTATCTATTATTACTCTCTCTACTTCTATGTCATTGAGTCCTTCATGTTCCACCATAGAGTGCAGACATTTAGTATATGTTAAACAGGGACATATGGTGTTTGTCTTTCATAGCCTGGTTTATATTATCTTCTAAGTTTGTCCACTTTGTGTCAAATGATAAGATATTGTTCTTTATGGCTAAGTAGTATTCCATTGTGTATATGTGCCACATTTCCTTAATCCATTTATCAGTTGATGAGCACTTAGGTTGATTCTATGTCTTAGCTATGGTGAATTACACTGCAAAAAATATGGATATGCAAATGTGTCTCCTATCCTTTGGATAAATACCCAAAGGTAGATTACTGGGTCATATGGTAGCTCTACTTTTAGAATTTTGAGGGACCTCCATACTATTTTCCACTGTGGGTGTACTCGTTTATATTTCCACCAGTGGTATACAAGCTTGCACCCACATTCTCAAAGATTGACTCTGAAATCACGTCTGCAGCAGATATGACTTACCACTGAGTTTCACAACCATCACACCTAAGAGTATGCTCTTTTTTTGGGTGGTGATGGATGAAATATCTTCATAAGCAAAAAGATGATAACCTACGAGGTATAACTTGAAATGCTTATTATACATTGAACTGTCAGGAAATTAAAGAATTCTTACTATCAGTTTTATCAGTTTACTTCCTCATAACCTAGAAATTTTTATACTAAATATATACCTTGACTCTTGTAGGTTAAATCAGAATCTTGAATTCTGAAAAACAATAGATTCAGAATATCCCCATGACAAATATTATTGTAAAACAAAAAAGATATCTAATACTAAGTGACAAGTCTTCATACCTTTATTATAATTATTTTCAAAAAAGTGTATTATGTATTCTTTAAGCTATATGATAGAAAATACTGAAGACATGTGTCTTTATCATATGCATAATGTCTAAGTTTCTTTTTTTAATTTGCAATTATTTTTTAATTAATTTATTTTTTATTTTAAATTCTTTTATATATTGTGATGTTATTTAGCTTGCAAAGTGAATATTCCAACATGTGTACATTTCTCCCTAGTCCAATTGATAATTCTATAAAGTAATCTTCAATAGATAATCCCCCATTTCTTTGTCCCATTAATACTTTGCCTCTCTATTTTAAGGTTCTTAACTGCTACTTCGGTTCAGTTTCCATGGCTCTTTCAGTGTACTTTGCCACCAATCTGCAAAGAACACAATTCATACTAGAATTATACTAATCAATGACATATACACGTTAAGCTTTATTGTGTTAAACTAAACATGTAATTATTAAAAGATGAGGTGGTCCAGTTTTGTGGTGGTGTTGGTAGTAAATGAAATGACAGTGCTGGAAGATGCATAGCTGACCATTATTCAAAGCTCTGGGTTGGCCTGAAAATACACTGTGTGTGTGTGTGTGTGTGTGTGTGTGTGTGTGTGCCCAAGATCCCGACAGACTAGAGGGCTGGATAAAGGGGATCTCAGAGTGCCAAACCCTCTCTTTTCCTCTCTCTTTCTAGTGTGCATGTATATGTTGTCTATCATGAAGAAAAATAAATACACTTTAAATAAATAGCAAGATTATAGATTTTAAAGTGGGATAATTTTTTTAATTGCAATAAATTATTTTACTGAATAAAGGAACAAATATGTCTGAATCTTTAAAAGCACAGTCAGTAGAATATGATAATTCATATATTGCATATTTTAAGCTCTTCATGAGTAAATATAATGTGTATATCAAAACATTGACTTGCTACCTTATACGTGGAGTTTGAAGAAACAATTCAATAATGAAAATGAGAAAGGCAAGGGAATATTGACCTTCTCGATCATTATTGACAGCTCACTTTTATGATTATATTAGTGTAAAACAAGGTGTAGTCCAAATTGCTCCCTTATTGTTCATAAGTTTATATTTTTAAAGAGGAAACTTTGTCACATATTTTACAATTCATCATCTGTTTACTTCTTCTCTGCTTAGAGGTTAACTTTTCATCCAGTCTCTGTGTAACATGTACAAAGTGATTTCTACATCTTTAATTAGGGTAACGCAGAACCTGAGAATATACAATGCACATAAGAGAGGGTTTAAAAATACTCAAGATGCTTGGGCTATTGGAAAAAATGGGGGAAAAAATTGAAGAGATTGCTACTTGGCCATAGGGCCTTTGTCAAGGAATTAAGAGGTAGAGGTTCTCAACTGACAGGGATTTTGCCCTTCAGGGGATATTTGTTGGAGGCAAAATTTGGTTGTTATATTTGAGGATGGGGATGGGAGAAAGAAGGAAGTGAGCAGAAGTTACTGATTTTGCTAACTACCTTGGAATACACAAAAAAAGACCCTTCCCAGTCCCAGTAGACATAGTCCAAAATAGTTCTACTCTAGAGAAACCCTGGAAGGTTTTATAAAAGAACCATAAAAATGATCTGGTGTTTTCTCCTCATTTTACACTTAAGCCTGGAGAGGTTGAGTGATTTATAGGTTGGAAATAAAATGTAGAATCCAGGTTTTCTGACTTGCGGGCATGTGACCATACAACTCTACTATTTCTTCCAAATTCCCACATCCTTCTTCTAAATCTCTGTCCCAAAGCCTATGGAAAAGTGTGTCAGAGATTTTTCTCTGCACAGAGGTCTGGAAAATAGCATGCGCATATTTCTCTATGTGAATTCTCTTGTTTCAAAACTCATCTGAAAGCTTACCATAGGTATAGTAAGTCAATATTTTTTTCTTTCATATTTAAGATCTTGTTGTTTGAAACTAAGGATATAATAAGGCTATTTGATCATTTTAAAAAGGAAAAGACAAAGGATTATTGAAAGAGTAAATTTGTAAAAGCCAAATTATCGCAAGAGAAAAAAATAATAGGAACAAGAGACCCAGAGGAACATAGAAATGTGAGGAAGCTAAAAGTAAAAATCCTATGAAGCTCTTTTGTGGCTTATAATTTTCATTTAAAAATATAAGTAACACGGGAACCAGCAGTTAGCGTAATGGCTATGTCGCTGGACTCCCACGTAGTCGACCGCGGTTCGCGTCTCGGATCCGGTGGCTTACAACTCACGCCGGGCGCGTGTGCGTGCGTGCCCAAGATCCCGAGAGGAGAATGGAGAAGGGATTGCGGCGTGACCATCCCCCCTGGGGGATGATTTCTCGCTTTCTGTCTCTATATCTCTCTCTGTCTGTCTGGCGAGCGCACGCGCCCTATAGCGAAAAACCTCTCCAAAAAAAAAAAAAAATATATAAGTAACACAAAACATTGTTTGGGTTAAAATATATTCAAAATTTTAAATGATGCCATCAAACAACAATTTACAGCAGTTGTTCTTTATAGTACTTTAACTAGTTCTGAAAGAGTCATTCGTTCTTTTCTTTCAACTATTTTTTTTTTTAGTTGTCAGAAGGCATGTGCATTCGCCAAAGAGACAGAGAAAGAGAGAGAAAGGGAGAAACCATTCCCCAGTGGGGCATGGTCATACTGCAATCCCTTCTCCTCTAGTTCTCCATCCCAGTAGTAAGTTAGGCACATGCACACACACCTGGTGTGTTTCTCAAGCTGTAGGAGCTGGGATTCAAACTGTGGTTGGCCATGTGGGATCTGACTCCCTTAACCACTAGGCAACTGGGTCCAACCCATCTTTTCTTTTAATTTAGTAAACATGAAGCAATCCCTATTTCACTCCAGAAACAAGACACAGTGAATGCAAAGCCAGTCCACTATTCTGTCCTCCTAGAACTCACAGCTTTTCAGAAGAAACAGGAGAGTAAAAATTATGTCTGGTACAAGGTAGAATACAAACTGTTCCCACAGCACACAGGTATGGTGTTGCACACAGCTGTTGGTTCTATCTGGATGGAATTGCTCTGATAAATACAGGCATTCTCATCTGTTACTGGATACATTCAATGCTCAAAATGGTTGTTTACAGGACAAAGTGATAGAACTAAAAGGAACCATAGCTGGACTATTTCATGGAATCATGATAGGGAGTTCAGGCTCTCAACCCAGACAGACCTTGGTTTGAATTCCAGTCCCCTCCCATTCTCCTCCCCTTTCACATTCCCACCTGTTGTATATTCCTGGTCAAGTCACTTAACTTTTCTGAATTTGATTTTCTCTTCAGTAAAATTAAGAAATTAAAATACATTAAATGTGTGGCATCAGACAGTAAATTTAGTACCAATTTGGTACCTATATATGTGCAATAATTGGAAAGAACTAATTACTGTTGTGGTTATTACTATGACTATTAAGAGGGTTGTATTATTCTTAATATGGAGAAAAATTAGTTTGAGATATATACCTACTTCAAAAATGATTCTGTAACCAATCATAGCAGCTAAAACTCGTTTCACTTTCCTTAATCTTTAAGGATTATAGATAACAAATTAGAAAAGAATGGCTCTTAATGTGTACCTGTGGCATGTATTTATTGAGTGATGTTCAGGCTATAACAGGTGGATGGAAATGAGATTTCCTGCCTGGACTACCAGACCATGACTAGTGAAACTCTTTGTATGTGGACAGCTCTTCCAGGGGTCGAACATGCCAGTGCTTTTACTGACTCAATCAGCTGTTCGTACGTGATTTCTAAAACTGCTTTCCAGAAGCAAACTGGACCATAGACTTTTCTATCTACAGTTCATAAACATCTTTGTACTTGTTAATAAACCTTAAATGCATTAGAAGATCCAGTTTAGATGACAAATGGGATTCTTTCTGTTACTTATTCAAGTTTAAGAACTATTTCTTCTCAGTAATAGACTTCCTTTATCTAAAATAGACTGAATGGATTGGAAGTTGCCCACACATTTTTTTCTTGGAAAATTGTATTTGTCTGTTCATCGCTCCACCCACCCTATGTTCACATTTGAGAGGTGCTAAATAAGTCACACATCTGAAAATGTCATGCCTGTCTAATTTTATGCCTGGTAACATATGTATTTTTTTTCTTTTTGTATTTTAAGAAAGTAAACAATACGCTGCATTTCAAAAATGTTGTTGAATCTTATGCTATTGTTATAAAGGCCACAAAACCTTTTATTACCATAATTTATCTATCCAGTTTCATAATAAAACCACATGCTTTTCTTTTCTAAGGTGATGAGGAAGTCTGGGTGTAAATAGCAGTGCCTGATCTTTCATAAATAAAGTTAACACCTGACAGGAATATCTTTCCTTTGGCATGCAATCGACAAACTATGGGAGAAAGAAGGGAATATATGGCTGATAATTGCAGAAGTGATAGTGTAATTATTACTGAGGGATCCAAGCAAAAACACTTACTTTAGAATTATCCAAAACATTTAAACACTACTAAAGATGAGCTTATTTGACAGATTCCTATAAAAGACAGGTTGACTCAACCATGGTATATTGCATAAGATAAATTTAGCTTTTAAAAAAAAAGTGATGGGGGAAAGATAACAAGAAAGCCAGCAGTACATAGAGATGAACTGATAAGCCGCCATCCGCTTCCTTGTGTGCTAGTGCAGTTGCCTCTGGGAGGGTCTTCCTGCTCCCATGTGTCATTTCATCTTCTGCCCTCAACCATCTCCCACCAGTGGAAAACGGGGTCTTTTAAACACACACACACACACATACACACACACACCCCAGATCACATCAAAGCCAAGCTTAAAACAGTTTGCACTTTCCCCTTGAACCTAGACAAGCTAAGCTTATTTGTGCCTCAGCACTGTTTCGCCCTCGGGACACTCTGTTGGGGAGATCCTTTTCCTACATTTTTATAGGTCCCAAATGTCTCAGAGTGTTCTGTTCCGTCACTCACTATTATGTTATCTTCTTCATAGCACCCATCACAATTGATTTAAAAAAATTAATGAACTATTTTTTAGATCAGTTTTCTGTATACAGAAAACCTGAGCAGAAGGTGCAGAGTTCTCACCTATCCCTTCTCTCTGACCTCTCTACACAGTTTCCCCCATTATTAGTATCTTGCATTAGAGTAGTACATTTGTTTCAACTGATGAACTGATGATGATAAAGTCCAAAGTGTAGATTAGAGTTGTACATTTTATGGGCTTCAACAAATCTATAATGCCATGCATTCACCATTGTAGAATATGGAATAGTTTTACTGCTCTAAAATTTGCTGTCTTCTACCTATTCAGATAACTATTCACCTTCTTCAACTTCTAAAAACCAACCACTGACCTTTTCAAAGTCTCTGTAGTTTTGCTTTTTCCAGAATGTCATATAGTTGGGATCATATAGTATGTTTACTATTTGATTTTTTCAAAATATTAATTGTTGTCTGTATCTCTCTAGAGCAAAGGCTTCATGAAAACAGGGACCTTAACTGTCTTGTTCTTCCTTTTGCCCACAAGATCAGCAATGGTTCCTTAGTGGACACTCTGCAGGAATTCGCTCATTCAATGAATGAACAAATCTTTGGAGTAACCCAATAGAAGGCAATCCCTATACTCTTGAAACTTTCCTTTCTTGATTTATCCTAATAACTTTGGAACTGTCTTATGTAGGTTTCTGACTTTTACATTGGTGTTTTGCTAATACTGGGATGGGAAGAGTTGTCCCCCCAGGCCCTGCCCCAGCATCAAATGGCTGAGAGTGTGGCTACAGGTCTTTCCGCCACAGAAGATCCACGTGAGAACAGGCACAGGCAATCCCTGAGTTAGAGATGCAGAATCGGTTATGTATCTTGTGCATCACTTACAAACTCTGCTCTGGCCCTCCCTGCCTTTTAGGTCTTCAAAGGCTGCACGTGAATCTGCATTTCCACTTCCCTGCTTTTATCTTTGCCTTTGCTCTTCTGCATCTTATTCATTCATCTCCTAAACAATCTTCATTTTTATTACTTTCTACCCTTCTTGTTCTCCCCCTTCTCCTAGCCTTTTTCATCTGTGAAGCAGAAGAACACCCTAATTGTGACAGAAGAGAGAGTGAACAGCACTTGAGATTTCCTGTGTTAAGGAAAGAACCACATGTTTTAAAGAGCAATTAACCATAACAAGGAGCCACACCCTTTGAGTAAGAAATGCCCAGAGGTTTGTCACCATTCCATAACATCTCCAATCTTCTGTCATTACATTTTCCTGAAGCCCCACTATTTAAGATGTAAAAATGAGTTTTCTTACTCTATTCTTATATTATTCTTTAGTTCACTCGGTCACAATTTTGAGAAAGCTTCTTTCTATTGTGCTTGACCCCTAGGAGATATATCTGAATTCATCATGACGAATGCTTTCGGATCTTCTTGCTTCTTACTATATTTTGATCTCTAGGAAACATATCCATCTTCACCTTACTGAAGGCTATACTTGTTTTATATCCTTCCTGTTTAGACTTACTTCGCCTCTGAGGTTTTAGACTAAACACATAACACATTTCTAACATAAATCCCTTCCCAGCAGGGGGAGTACAAATGAACAAAATCCAATAAGACACTTAGCAACAGTGTTGATTATGGATGGAATAAGTAGCATGATGCCTTTTTAGGTGGTGCAAATAAAAACATTTAAAAAATGCACAACATTAAAAAGAACACAGCACACAGGAAAAAAGATATTAAAACCTATTTATAAGCTTCAAATATTATATCACAAAAATTTTCAAAAGAATAGAACAATTTTATTGTTTACTTGAAAAATAACTGTTAACTCATCCAATATCGAATAGTACAGCCCAATTTATTTGAGTTAGAATTATTTTGGGTACTGTTTTTTTGTAATTAGAAATATGCTTTTAAAGGCTATATATATATTGTTACTTATAGAACTCTTGCAGTGTATATTTTAATATTATTTATTCACCTAAAAAATAGTGGACAATTTATCTTTTAAGGCTGTAAACACCTCCTTTTCAAACCTGTCATTTCTTGGAATGTTTTTAAGGCCCTTTAAAGACAAGGAAACTCACCATTCCTTAGGGAGTAGCTTTTCTCAAACACGTAATTTTTTTTCTGAGTTCCACAGAGATGATATAAGAGAAGAAATAATGTAAGCCCAAAGTGTATCCATGAGACTTTAATGACTTTGAGGGCTTTAGTGTCATCAGTAAATCACTTTCTAAAGCTTTTTGCCCCCCCCCCCCAAGAGGTTGATTAAGTTACTAAAAATTTCAGCAAAATTACAGCATTATGGGTCAATATCCATAATTCTATAGGTTTTCTGTTAACAATCACTCTAGTATCAGATATGCGATATTTCCGACCTCACAGGATCAGAGTCTTGCTTCTGCCCCAGTTTTTTCAACATTCATTTGAATGGAAATGCATCTAATAATATTCAGCAGCGAGCTCAGCAAAGGATACAACATACAGAGAAGCAAACTTACCATCAAACACGTCACTATAATAACAAAGATGCTGAGAAAAATGACAACAGCATAAAAGCCTTCTTTGCTCCAGATTTTGTCCGCTTCGTGCTGCCCTTGTAAAACATTTTTCTTTAAAAGCAAAACAGAAAGTCCAACATTAAAGGAGCACTTCAGGAACTGGCATTCTTATTAGACACTAAACATATTTTTAGCTTTAATCCATTCAGCATAGTGGAGCACACCTACACCCCGACTGCCAGAGCTGCTTCTCAGACTGATCTAAGACAACAGGCTGCCCTGCTCCTGCATCAGATCATCTAGGCGTCTATACAGGAGCAAGCATACCCGACAAGGCTGCTCAAGTCCCAGGCTTTGTATAAGTCTCTTAACGTCTCTCTGGGAAACTACCTGTTCATAGGTGAGAGTCTTCTGAGCTGAGGAAATTGTTTCTGACTGTTTAAGTTCCCGCCCACAACATCGACACTCTGGTTGCTGCTGTTACACTGATTGTACTTTACTTTTAAACAAAAGTGAAACAGGTGCAAACAAAAGCTTGTGATGCGTTAATAAATAGAGCAACAATGGCAAGATCGGTTCCTTTTGTCCCTCCCCCCGCTTTCATCACATTTGTTTTTTTCTTAAATGGAATCTACTTTGTCAAAATCTGAATAAAGTACCATCTTAATCAGACATACGATTGCTAGAGTATCATTTAAAGCACCAGCAAACACCAAAAAGCTCAGAATTATTTGGCAATAAAAGGTAAAAGAGTTTTGTTTTTATTTTATTGTTTCTCCTTTGGAGATGGAAGATTGGAGAAAAAGCATGAATAAAATAGGAATGAGTTTTTTTGTTTTATTTCACTCAATGTTTTTTTTTAAAGCACATTGACTAAAAACAAGTTTTAGAATGAAATTAAGTTTTATAATTCAGTGATATAACAGATTTATAGTTAAAGAAACTTGAGCTTGAAATCGAATGAGCTCCAATTAGAAAAAACATACAAAGGCTAAATCAAGTCAAATGCTTCTGCTCATCTGAAAGCCCATTTTGCTGGAAGCTGCTTTCCTATTCCCTTTAGTGAGGGCATGTATCTGTCTTTGGATATTGTCTCCAGTGATTAAGAATCTTGAGTAAAACATGTCTCATAACTGTCTGAACTTTGAAATGACCGCCTATTATGTTTTAAGCTTAAAAGTATGTATCCGATATTAGTAAATTAGGCAAAAAGAAATATTTGCCTTGAAAATATTTTATCAAAACTTTTATCCTGGCATTCAAACAATTCCAGGTGGGAGATGAGTAAGGTAGAATGGAGAAGATCCCTGACTTCGATTGTAATTATGAAAATTATTTGGAGGGAGAATTTTATTTATTGCTTTAAGCAGCCAAGTTTCCATTTCCTTTGCTTGTAAGGCACTGATGCATTCATTATCCCTTTTCTGCTTTCTAAAACATAGACTGATGCATATATACAAGAAATAGTTTAGATATGTAATTATTAAACAGGTAAATGGTAAATTGACAGAAAAACTAAAAATATTTGACTGATGAAATGTTTAGAAACCAAGCATTGGGTTCAGCAGGCAGTTAAGGCAGCTGGATCTCACATGGCCAACTGTGGTTTGAGTCTTGGACTTGGTGACTAGGAACTCACACCGGGCTCGGGCTTACGTGCAAGCATGCACAAGATCCTGAGGGGAGAACAAAGGAGAAGGTATTGCAGAGTGGCTATCCCCACGGTCTGGGGTGGTTTCTCCCTTTCCCTCTCTTGCTAGCTTTCTCTGTCTCTCTGCTCTCCAGCAAGGGCATGTACCCAATGGCAAAACCTATAAAATTAAAAAGAAAATAATTTAAAAACAAAACAAAACAAAAAAAACAACTCTCTTGCTGGAGAAAAGGACATCCTAGGTTAAAATAAGAACTTTTTCTTTGAATTCCTTTGGTCTCAGCCAGATAATTTTTTATTTTTATGTCTCAATAAACGTAAGTAGAAACTAGTAGAAAAGAAAACTCTTGTAGAAATCAGGTATAAATATGGAAATGAATTTGGTAGCAACTTAATAGTATCCATATTAGCAAAGTAAAAATCCCAAAGCACCTTACCGATGCTTACTTCAAGGAAAAGAAACTGCGGAAGCCCAGACACCAGGAAGGTGAGATCTTAGACACAGAGAAGGAGAAATACGAGATTTCAGAGCAGCGCAAGATTGATCAGAAAGCTGTGGACTCGCAAATTTTACCAAAAATCAAAGCTGTTCCTCAGCTCCAGGGCTACCTGCGATTCGTGTTTGCCCTTACAAATGGAGTTTATCCTCACAAATTGGTGTTCTAAATTTTTTTTTGCCAAGAACCTAATTAAATAACTGATCGTATATATAAAAAAAGAAGAAAAAAGCAAACTAGTTAAACCTTCAAGTAGGTCAAATAAATTTGTCAAATTTAAGTAGAAGGGTCTGAGTTTAAAGTCATGTAAAAAGTTGGATGAAAAGGGATGGTTAGGAGAGGGGAAAAGATTTCACGCTCCTAGTCTGGTTTTGTACTCCCCCCCACTATAGTTCTACAACTCCTGAAATATCAACATGTTCTTTTCTGCTTGAGACAAATTCATTTTCTTTTTTAGAAACAAGGATGATGGAAAAATTAACCTCCTACCCTTCCATTCCCCAACCTCAGTTCAAAAAATACGTGTTTTGAACTCTTCTGACTTAGTCACTGTACTTTCTTGGTAAATAGGTTTTCTTCTGAGTCATGGTACTCCTGCTGAGCACTACTATATTTGTACAGAGACTTAAAACACTTGATAAGGCAGGATAACAAATGGAAAAGTTTGTCATTAAGATCTTACAAATCAAAACATTGGAATTCACAGGGATCTCTAATCTAACCTTTGCATAGGGCTAACCTGATTCCTTTTTTTTTTCTTTTTCTTGGAGAGGTTTTTGCTATAGGGCACGTGCACTTGCCAGACAGAGAGAGACAGAGAGACAGAAAGTGAGAAATCACCCCCCAGGGGGGATGGCCACACCGCAATCCCCTCTCCTCCATTCTCCCCTCGGGATCTTGGGCACGCACGCACACACGCCCGGCGTGAGTTTAAGCCACCGGGTCCGGGACTCGAACTGTGGTCTACTATGTGGGAGTCCAGCAACATAGCCATTACGCTAACTGCTGATCCCAACCTGATTCCTTTTGTATCTTGTCCTGGACTTGAGAGTTCAATAACTCAGAGGCTCCATGGCCAGGTGTAGCTAAAACCACTTTATCATCTTGATGTCTTATTTCATAGCTACAGGGCTTTGCCCTTTAATTGAGTTGCAGTAAAAGAAGTAGACAGGTTTTGTTTTGTTTTATTATTTAAAATTTGAATTTACATATAGCGATGGCATCTCTGATACATTCTGTTTATAATGTAAAGCACTTTCCTTACTTCTTTTCTTCTTTTTTCTTTCTTTCTTCCCTCTCTCCCTCCCTTCCTTTCTTCCTCTTTCCCTTTTTATTTCCCTCTCTTTCTCCCTTCCTTCCTTCCTTCCTTTCTTCCTTTCTTCCTTTCTTCTCTTCCTTTCTAACTAATTCTGTTCCCAAATGCTGAAAGAGGTCCCAAGTGCTAGGACAGATGATACAGAAATACAAGAGCATTAGGAGATACTTTTCCCTCTCCCTCTCTCTTTAAGATTTTTGCCATACTTGCCAGAGAAACATACACACACACACATAGCAGGATGGCCATGATGGGATTTTGGGCATGCATTCACATGTGCACTGCACGATATGCAAGCCACCAGTCTGAGACGCAAACTGTGATCAACCATGTGAAAGTCCAGCACCTTAGCCACTATGCCACCCGCTGGCCCCACTACTTCTTTTTGAGACAGATGAAGCATACAGAATAAAAATGAAGTGAAAAAGTTATAAATTATCTGGCTAATTTGATTGGCTCTGGCAGACAAAGATGTATCCTACAATAACATGGCTTTGCTGGATAAATACCCACCTTCCACTGTTTATGCACAAGGTGAACAATTGGCCTGGTTCACATTATTTATCTCCTCAGTGCTATTAGGTTAGGTCAATCATTTGTTAGACTAGAGTTCTGGTTAGTATTAGTAGTTTAATGAAACAATGACCAAATTCATGAATTATTGTTTATATTTACATTACATTTTTTTGTCTTTATAACTCTTCTGTGAAGAGATCAGTCAGCACATTGGGGCTTGTTATTTGAAGGAGGTAACTTCCTCCTTTGAAATATAAGACAGATAAAACTGGAATAATTTGCAACTGACCAAGAAAGAAAATTCCTAAATCATTCATTTTCGCAATATCAATGCAAAACTTACTGTTTCCATAGATATATCATTGATTTTGTAAAAACATTTATAAGGGAAATGAAAATAATAAATTTAATTGTATTTCTCTGAGATTTGATTTATTAGGCATGAAGATGTCTAACTTAACCTTTTTTTTTCTTTTTTTGAGAGAGAGATTTTTGCTATAGGGTGGGTGCACTTGTCAGAGAAACAGAAAACAAAAAATCACCCATCCCCTCTTCCTGGGGACAGTCCATGCTGCAATCTCTTCTTCTGCATTCCCTTCTTGAGCTTTTGGGCACATATACACGTGCTCCCAGTGCAAATTTCAAGCCAACGGGTCCGGGACTCAAACTGTAGTTGACTACGTGGGTATTTAGTGACATAAGCATTATGCCGTCTGCTGGTCCCTAGTTTTCTCTTTATGAGCATCTTATAATAAAATAATACTTGAGTGTCAACAATGTTCTAGGTATCATGTAAAAATATGTAAAGATAGGGGCCAGCAGATGGGGTGATGGTTATGTAGCTGAACTCCCAAGTAGCTGACTTCAGTTTGTGTACTAGATCTGGTGGCTTAAATCCATACCAGGTGCAGGTGTGTGTGTACCCAAGATCTTGAGAGGAGAATGGAAGAGAAGAGATTGTGGCATAGCCATCCCCCCCGGGGGGTGATTTCTTTCTTTCTGTTTCTCTGTCTCTCTCTGACTTTCTGGTGAGTGCACACACCCTATAGCAAAAATCTCTCTTTAAAAAAAAATACATACATATATATATATACATACACACACATAAATATATATACATATATATATGTATATATATAAAGATTTAGTGTCTTTTAAGAAACTTAGATTGGGGTGAACGTAGATGAATAAACAAGAGTAATTCCCTATTATGATATTTTTCTTTTGTTTCTCTTTCTTTCTTTCTTTCTTTCTTTCTTTCTTTCTTTCTTTCTTTTTTTAAGTGAGATTTTTGCTATAGGGGATGTGCGCTTGCCAGAGAGATAGAAATCGAGAAGTCACCCCTCAGGGAAGATGGCCACACCACAATCCCTTCTCTTTCATTGTCCTCTCAGGATTTTGGCCATGCATGCACACGTGTCTGCCATGACTTTAAGCTGCTGAGTCCAGGACTTGAACCATAGTTGACTACGTGGGAATCCATCTGCTGGCCTCTTTATTCAGTATTTTTCTTTGTTTCCCAAAAGTCATTTTAATATTTAAAAAATCAACATATAAAGAGACAGCAATAACAAAAAACACATTCTTCCATCATGATAAGGGCGTAAGCGTAGGAAAAGATGCTTTGAGACATCATTCACTGTGTTCTGTAATTCATGTAAGGAAAGAAAAAACAAATAGTAATGTTCCTTTTTTCTGTTAATGAATGTTACCATAGCAAGCTATAATTTCAG
Source organism: Tupaia tana (assembly GCA_026018925.1). Classification (NCBI taxonomy): domain Eukaryota; kingdom Metazoa; phylum Chordata; class Mammalia; order Scandentia; family Tupaiidae; genus Tupaia; species Tupaia tana. The sequence goes on from JAKSZU010000006.1 coordinate 175,345,356, forward strand.
GGTTAAAATGTGGAAGAATGGTTTGAGGCATAAGCTATTGCAGAACATGAACCATAAAATGATGTATAAAGAAGTGGGGAAACTCAGCAACTAAACAGCTATCGACAGATGTTTTTGCAGTGCTGCTTTAGGCTGTGTTGACACCAAGAAGCTCCCTGCTGGGGCACCTGCTCACTGTGGACAGCTTTCTTCTGTGCATTTAGGGTTGTGGGTTCAAAGCATGACACCTGGCCGTTCTAGGAGTGTCTAAACAAAAGCTTCAAACAATCCATCTGTCCTTGCCGAAATACTCTTTAAATCCAATTAGAATATTTCCTGATCTGTAATAAACATGTTCTAAATTTCTAGATTCCAACCATTTCATAAGAAAATACTACATTGTGACCATCGAATGCACTTTCATTAGTGAAGTGCAGGGCAGGGCCCAGGGTCTATTGTGGGCTGGGAGCTCTGGCTAGGCCTCCAGGCCAACCTCCTTACCATTACAGGACTGAGGGGTATTGGAGAACTCCCACATACTTGATTTTAAGTAGGTTTTTATTTGTTTGTTTTATATCATGAACTTCTCTTGGTTCACAAATCTGGATGGTTTATTAAGTTGCCATATTTTTAAAGCCTTCAGAGTATTTAAACTTTGAATAAAGCAACAGGCATGTTCATATTATGCTCTAAAAGCTTATGGGAAGTAGAATAAATTAATCCAATGATCTTTCTAAACTTTAAAGGGGGATTATCCTTGGCAAGTTGTTTTCTGGTTTAGATCTTGGGAATGGGATTTGATTTGTTATACAAAGAAAACTCCTTCATATTTAGATACAGGTAGGCCTGCGTGTTTACACTTAGGTTCCTCTCTCCCCTGGTCTCTCTGAAGTTCAAAGTGGCCTCTTCTTCAAGGCTCTCAACACACAGTACAGTTTCTTTATGATAGTCCTAAATTCTTGTTGTTTTTATCTTATTTGCCCTTGTTACAGCATAAATTTCATTAAGAGCAAGAACCATATAATTTATTTGTTTATTCTCTTGTTTTTCTGACTGTGGGTACCTAGCAAAATGCTTGGTTATTTGTGGACTCTGTTTTTCTCGTATGCCCATTGTACACCTGGCACTAACTGAGGGCACTGAAGAAGTGATAGAATGACATGCCACGTGCTGACAATGAATCCACAGCATAGAGATGGGCCTGCAGGACAACATGGGAAAAGGGGGTTTTATACTAAGCACAATGGGAGCACCAAGCAATGAGCACCATGTCTGCGCAGGCACAGGGAAGGCTTTGCTACAAAGCAGACTGATCTTGAAAAATGAAAGGTGTGTGGAAAATTCAGCATGTAGAAACGCATGGAAGGAAGAGAGTCATGGGCCTATCATAAATTGCATGGAGTTTAGAATTGTTGAAACATAAAGTGGGACGGCATTGTTCAACAATTATAAAGTCTAGCACATGAAGGACCATCTACCATATTAAGACATCCAGACTTCATTCTGTAGTATTTTGGAAGCCAAAGAAGAATCATAAAAGTAGGAGGGCATGGACAGATTTACCTTAGTAAGATTACTCTGGCGGCAAGAAATAAACACGCTGGGGTGTGTGAGAGGGAGAGGGTGAGGGAGGGGAGCAAAAATTCAGGAAGACCAGTTGGGAGTTAATTGTGACAGTCATAGTTCAATGATAAAATACATTCTCTTCCTGTCCCTCTATTCAGCATTCAAATATTTGTTTGGCATTGATTCTATGTAAGAATGTCCACTAATATTTTTAAAATATAATTTATATATCAAGTATATAAAGTTAAGATTATAACCATTTTGGATATAAAGAAAGTGAGGCTCACATAGTTGATACTATGCAAAGGCAGACAATCTCACAGAGATTAAATTACCTGCCCCAAGTCACACACATCTTAGGCTTTGGTTTAGGGATTTAAATGCCATCTTGCACTAAAGCTTTTTATTCCAAACCTGTGATACTTGCCGAAATGAGAGAGTGTGTGATTTATAGAAAAAAAGAATAGATGAAGAATCAAGATATATAAATTTTAAGCTTTGCTTTAAACATTTTGTCAATTTTGGGTCACTTAATTTTTACAGGTCTTATTCTCTGTCTCTATAGAATATACACATACGTTCCCTCAAGGTTTAATTTCATGATTCTGTGAGTTGAATTACATGCATTTAGGATGATGATCATTCCAGCAGAATGACCACAGAGTGGGATAGGACTGCAATAGAAAGGGCCCAAAATGCACTCAGGAACAAGATGGGGAGATGGCATGGAAATTATTACTTTTTTTAGTTTCAAATTTGGGAAGCACCATGAAGAAAATATCCATAGTTCTTAAGACTGGTTTCTTAGGTAGAAAAATAAGTCACATTTTAAATTAATTCCAAAGTCGTGGAAAAGGTCAATATCTAGTGACTATTTCTTTGAGAGACTTTCTTTGCTATAGGACATATGTTTTCCAGAGAGTCAGAAGGAGACAGAGACAGAAAACAAGAATCTCCAAGGGGAATGACCCCACCACAATCCCTTCTCCATTTTCTTCTTGGGTTCTTGAGCACACATGCACACCTGCCTGGAGTGAGTTTTAAGCCTCTGGGTCTGGGACTCGAACCATGTTTGACTACATGGGAATCAAACAACCTAACCATTATGCCATCTGCTGGTCCCCTGGTGACCTTTTTGACAATGAAGGTAATCAGGAGGAGTGCGCTTACTGAGGAAAAGTTAAGGGTTTTGTCGTTGTTATGTTTTATTTTCTTTTCGACATGTCAGTTTCAAGCAATTAGTTGATAAAAATATCTAAATGGCCTACCTTCTAATTAATTTGACAAGTCAAGATAAGTTTCAAGTCCATAAAGATTTGGAGAAAAAAAGTTTCAAGAAGTGAAACTTTAATGAAAAATGGATTTCTTTCAGAAATAAACATGTAACCATGAAAACCAGAAAATTCTGAACTTTATTATCAGATAACATAATAAACAGCTTTCACGTCACAGCCTTGTGAGGTTGGATTTCCCTATTGTGCCAACTGTGCAAAATTTTAAAAATTTCTTTTATTTTCTTACTTTTTCTTACATTCAATCACTAAACATATTTAAAACATATAAAATTAATTTTCCTAGCATGAATGCACTGTATATTAGACCAGTCAAAGAAGTTATCATACACATTATCAACAGATAATTTTTCATTTTTGTGTCTGTTAAATGTTTTGCTTCTTTTTACCCTTTGATTCCCTCCCTCTTACCCCACCCCCATCACTTTCCACCCTCCTCCCATACTGTCTCTACAGTCCACAGTTGCTCTTCAAGTTTTTATATGTTCTTATCTTTCAGTTTCTGCCATAGAGTGCAGACATTCAGTATATATATTAAGTGGGGACATACAGTGCATCTCTCTCATAGTCTGGCTTACAGCTGGACAAATATGCAACTATGCAATTTTTTTAAGTGAAATATTGCATGCAACAACATACCTCGGGAGAGACTTCCGTAATTCCAAATTGTGATAAACTTTGATGCAAAACATTGATATTCAGTGAACGCAGCACTTCCTCAGATGGCAGAGCATCAGAAATTCCTGTTTTTCGGTTTATGGGAGACACAAATAGTTCAACACTGTTCTTCTTTCCCTAATAAAAGCAGATTATTTGTTGTGTTACGGACCTTTTAAATGACTTTGAATAATATTTTTACCTTTCCTTTAGAAACATTTAAGAAAATCACAATCCTGGAATCTTGAAAGACATCTTGGCGTTTACATTTATTATCATAGCTACTGTCTATTAGAAGTAGTATTACCAGTCAGAAATCTAAATTCTTTAAATGACCTTTTCATTAGTTGACACTCCAGGATTTGTAATTTTATTTAATTGGATGTTTTTTATTTTTAATTTCATATTGTAATTAAAAAAAAAAAACTGTGCATGTGCACTTATTGGAGAGAAAGAAAACAGAGAGAGATAGAGAGAAAGTACCCCCACATAAGGGTATAATTACACCCCAATCCTTTCTCCTCCATTTTTCCTTTCAGGATTTTAGGTATGCATGTACATACGCCTGTTTTTTTTTTTTGTTTTTTTGTTTTGTTTTGTTTTGTTTTGTTTTTGAGAGGCTTTTGCTATAGGGCGCATGCGCTCGCCAGAAAGGCAGAGAGAGACAGAGAGACAGAAAGCGAGAAATCACCCCTCGGGGGGATGGCCATGCCGCAATCCCTTCTCCTCCATTGTCCTCTCGGGATCTTGGGCACGCACGCATACACACAACACACGCCCCGTGTGAGTTTAAGCCACTGGATCTGGGACTCAAACCCCAGTCAACTACATGTGAGTCCAGCAACATAGCCATTATGCTAACTGCTGATCCCATTTGGTGTGTTTTTTCAAGCTGCTGAGTCTGGAACTTGAACCACACAGTCAACCATGTGGAATCTAGCTGCCTTAACTGCTATGCTGTCGGCTGGCCCTGTATATATAAACATATATTTCTGTGTGTATGAGAGAGAGCATGAGAGCAGAGAGAAAGAGAAGTAGGGGTATTTTTGACAGTGTCTTGCCACATCTTAGTCCTCCTGTGCCAGTTTCCCACTTTACCAGGACCTCGGATGTGCACCAGCAGGCTCTGCTTATTTAGTTTGGGCCAAGGAACTGAACTCAGGGCTCTCGTGCAGCCTCAGCAATCATATAGTAGTGCCCTCCCACCTGTGACTTGGGCCTCTATTATAATTTCTGAAATACATCATTCAGATTTTCCCTGAGTAATTTTGTGTTAAAAAAAATCAAATAAATTGGGCCAGCCAGTGGTGCAATGATTAAGGTGACTGGATCCCCCATGCCCAACTGTGTGGTTCAATTCCTAGATCCGGCAGCTTAAAAAATATGTATGTGTGTGTGCTTAAAATTTCAAGAGGAGAATGGAGAAGGGATTGTGGCATTGGCATTCCCCCTGGAAGGAGAAAAATGATCTCTCATTTTCTCTGTCTCCTTCTCTCCATAGCATATTTTAAAAAATTCTGGGATCAGCAGATGGAATAATGGTTATGTTGCTGGGCATGCATGTAATCAACTGCGGTTCAAATCCTGGACCTGGTAGCTTAAAATCCATGCCGGGCATGTGTGTGCATGCCCAAGATCCTGAGAGAATGGAGGAGATGAGATTGAGGCATGACCATCCTCCCAAGGGGTGATTTCTCACTTTCTATCTCTCTGTCTCTCTTTGTCCTTCTGGCGTTCGCACATGCCCTCTAGCAAAAATCTCCCTTAAAAAAATTCAAATAGATTACTACCTGATGTAATTGTACAATTGTTAGACATCATCTCTAAATGAATTTTTTTTTTGTATAATTTGTATTATTGTGAAGGCTGGACTAGCTAGGGAGATGGTAGTAGATGAACTTTGAAAACTTTTTCTAATTCTGTTCTTCACCTCAAATGTATCACACTTTCAAAATATATCCTTTGGTAGAAATGCTTATATTTGTGTAGTGATTGACAGTTTCCTTATTAGTATTACTTCATTAGTTGAAGTGGAGACAGATTGCTTTCCATAAATGACTGATATATCACTTACACACGCATAAAACAAACTCCAGACAAAAGTGAGGTGCCATTGATAATATTGTCTCTAACAGCTCGTGCAATGCACTTATAGAAGAAAACTATTGTTAGTCTTCTTTTTAGTACTTGAATTCTTTCATGCTAGAAAACATTCTTTAAATGCAATTTATCAGAGTTTCAGCCAGGTATAAAAGGAACCATTGATGTACTTCCAGCTAAAAAAATTTTTTTTGTTTATAGAAAACAATGATTAAATTGTTTATAATAATTTAAATAGTTTATGTCCTAATAACAACAGTAGTAGAAATAGAATACTTGTTTTATGCCTGTCAAGCTCCAGTGTCCTTGAAATCTGTTATTTAATGCACAAAAACCCTCAAGAGATATGTATTATGGCCACCTCTTTTATAAATGAAAGAATATAAGTGACTTGCCCACAGTCACACAAGAGGGATGTGGCCTCCCTGGAAAGTTTGTTTGTTTCTTTCCATTTGTCTCCAGTGCACATGCCCTTAATCATCACGCTATGTTGCTGCAGGTATTGTAACTTTATCTATTATGATAACTATTTTTTAACAATGCTACTAACATTCTCCAAGAATATGTATATCCTTTCTTGAGTGTGGTAAGTCACTCTTTTATCCCTTCTATGTTCATTAAGTCTATATGCAAAATGTATATATAAGTATGTATAAAAAAATCAAGGCCTAGATCCAAGCCATCTATAAAACCTAAATCTTCTCACCTATGCAAGGTATGGCCTGGATATAAACAACCTTCTTCACTCTTTCAGGATCTGAGGAGATGCTGCATTTCCTCTTCTGTTGTTCTGTGCTAAAACTCTTTGAAAGCTTATTTAGTCTTCGAAAATTGTTGACTAACAGAATAGAAATCTTTATGGGGAAAGAAAAAACTCACCCTTCACACAGAGAAGAATCAAAAGGAACATAAACCCAAAACCAGAACAAGAAGCAAATCCTTTTCGTAGCTGTGAATGCAGATGTTGCAGGAGAAAGCTGAGTGCAAGCAGGAACACAGTAGTTGAAGTCAGGGAGAACATGTTGTCCCTTGGGGTCCCATCACAGTGGGAATTAAGAATTTGAAAACTATATGAGGATCCAAAGTCCCTTTTACCTTCGGTGACTAGATTTTCACAAAACAACAAAACTAAACAAAACCTCATGTGATTTAAATTTCGCTTCTTTGACCCCTGCTCACCCCCACCTTCAAATAGAGATGGGACCATATAGTGGGATGACATTCAGGCTCCCAAGCACTGAAGAAAGGGGGAGCAGGGGAAGAATGGGTGTAGGTGACTGAGAGAGAGGTCTAGAGAGGGCTCTATATGACAGATCCTTTGGGTTTCTATCATGCCACCTCTGATTCCCAAACAAGATTTTTTTAAAAAAATTTTTCTTGACTAGCAGTTCTTTCATTCCATTTGGACTGCTATCTATAAGCATTGGTTCTCCTCTATTTAAAATCCTCTGCTTTGTTCATTCGATGTCCCTCTTTCTACTGAAGGAGTTTAATAGATACTATCTAGAAACAATGCCTTATCTGATGAAGAAGGTTTCAGTCTTATGGAGAATATTTTGTGAATTGTTACGTTGTTAAGGCAAGTATTTGAGCTCTTTGCCAGAGTAGATAGCCTTAAATATGACAGGGTTGAGAGAATTTTTTTTTTTTTTTTTTTTTTTTTTTTTTTTTTTTTTTTTTTTGCAAATGACCTCATAGTTTTTAGGCTACAGGGGCCAAACAATTTGATCCAACTACTCAACTCTGCCACTGAAGCATGAAAGCAGCCATAGGTAATACGTAAATGAATAAATGTGGGCTGTTCCAATAAAGCTTTATTTATAAAAACAAGTAGTGGGCCAGCAGAAGTTGTGATGGTTAAGACAGCTAGATTCCACTTTGCTGGTTGTATGGTTCAAGTTCTGACTGGGCAACTTGAAAAATACTCCAGGTGTGTGTGTGTGTGTGTGTGTCCCAAATCCCAAAAGGAGGATGGAAGAGAAGGGTTTGCAGTATGGCCATCCCCACTGGGGGGTGATTTATCACCTTTTCTCTCTGTGTCTCTCTCCAGCAAGCCACACATACCCAACAGCAAACAAACCAAAAACAGATTGTATACCAGACTTGGCTCATGAGCCATAGGAATATAGCATGAGCTACAAAATAATAAAATAGAGCTTGAATACTGGGAACATGAAGTGCAGGCATCTTACAATGAGGCGATTGATGTGAACTTGCTGGGGTAAAAGTCCTAAAGCTGCAGCCACTCCTTGGCGGAATATCCGAAGCAGGGTTATATTCAGTTTGTTTACATCCATTTGCAGTGTCTGGAAAATAAAGACAAAAAGAAATTTAAACTAAGTAAGTTTTGGCTTAAGACTTTCAGTTCTTGATTCTTTTTTTTTTTTTTGGAGAGGTTTTTGCTATAGGGCCCGTGCGCTCGCCAGACAGAGAGAGACAGAGAGACAGAAAGTGAGAAATCACCCCCCAGAGGGGATGGCCACGCTGCAATCTCTTCTCCTCCACTCTCCTCTCAGGATCTTGGGCACGCACACACACGCGCCCGGCATGAGTTTTAAGCCACCGGGTCTGGGACGCGAACCGTGGTCGACTACATGGGAGTCCAGCGACATAGCCATTACGCTAACTGCTGGTCCCTCAGTTCTTGATTCTTGACTGAGCACAATTTTTGTGACTCTAAGGTCATCCTCATGGTGGTTTATTTTATTTTGAAAGCATGTTTATTTATTCCTTAAATGAGTGAGAGAGACAGAAAGCCAGAGAGACAACACCCTCAACATGGCGTTGAATGATAGAATGGACTTCGTGGCCCCATGTTTCTCGATTATCAAAGTTGAAGGATATATTTATTTGTGGTCACACACAGAGAGGAAGATGCTATGTAAGTTCCATAAGGCCTGACTTGGCAGTTTCTCCCTAAAGCCATCTGCCGCCAGTGCAAAATAAAAGAATGAAGACAAACAATGCATTTTTAAATGCTGGTAAAGAAGCAAGTGATATTGATGATTTGGTCTATGGTAAACATTTTTTAAAAATAATTATTTATTTAACTTATTATTATTATTATTTTTTAATTTGCTATAGGGTATGTGCACTCACCAGAGGGAGACCTAGAAAAATACAGGGAGGAGAAAGAGAGAGGGGAAAAGTCCTGGCAGGGCTGGAACTCAAACTGTGATCAGCCATGTGGGAGTCCAATGCTTTAACCACCATACCACCTACTGATGCCAATAATTCTTAATTGTTAGGGAAAATACTCAATTTTTAGGTTTGTTTTGGAAAAAAAAATCCAAATATTAAAAAATTCCTAAAACCAAATCAAATTACTGTAATAGTAAAAGAGTCTTGTTTTAAGCTATGAGTGCTATTTCAACACTTAAATCATGAAGTATTAATAGTTTTCTAAACACATCATAATCATTCACGATAGATACTTATAGGGTAGGGAATCCAAAACTTTATGCATTTCTTATATTTTTATGATGCTCAGTTTAGTAATTTGACCTTAGTAGGTTATCAGTAACTATTAGATGGTTGCAATGTCACCTCCTCTAGACAGTGTGGATCACTCCTAAGTATACACTTCCCTATAATAGATTGGCTTATGAATGTAATCTACCATAGAATATGAACTCTTCGAGGGCCTCTCTCAGTTAGCTTTAAAAGAAATGATACTGCTTTGAAAATGTATAGTCTTATTAGAAAATAGCACATCCACTACATGTAAAATTGGTACAAAATAAGTAAATGAAAACTGGACCAAATGCTCAATGCTGCATGAATCAGGCAATCTGGGATATCAAAAATGATATAATGGTTCCCAGTCAAGTTGGCAGACTCAGTTAATGCTCCAGACTGCATTTCCATCTTAGAGTCTTTTAATGCTTGCATGAGAACAGAGGTCCTAGGGTTTAGTCATTTTAGGGACCTAGAACTGGCTTGTCCCAAAAAACGGAAATCCGGAAAAGGGCAGAACCACTGAATAACTCTACTTAACAGCCTAATGATAGGCCACAACTTTCTTTTGGGGAAGGGAATTGGAGGATTAGGTTGAAGAAAGGTAGAAAAGCTAGATTAACACTATCAATAACACTTTTAAATTTTAAACATATTTTTATTTTACCTTTTTTTAACCTTAAAACAACAGAAAGTTATTTTTACCCAGTTCAAGAGGCTACTAGGGGTATAATTAAGTGGTCAACAGGGCTATGCTCTCACTTAAATTTGTAAGAGAGAATCTTTCCTTAAGTCTCTAGCCACTGGTGTTTGCAAGAAATCTTTAGTATTTCTTGACAAACAGATGTGTCACTCCAGTCTTGTCCTCTGTCACCACAGGGCTGTCTTCTCTCTGTGAGTATCTGTGTCTAAAATATCCACTTTTCACCATATTGGGCATCAACCAGATTGGGTTAGAGTCCCCTATTCTTCAGTACGATCTTATTTTAACTAATTATACCTGCAATAATTCTATGTTTAGGAAGGACAAATTCTTATATACTGCAGGGTTAGAACTTCAACATATGAATTTTGGAGGGACATGATTCAACCCTTAACAAAGAGAAAGACCAAGAACTTCAGTAATTTTGTAGGTTCTCCTATGCTTTCTTTTAGACTCTGAGACAACAGAAATTTTTTCAGCTGAGCCCCTGGGTATTCATCCCTCATTGGAGAGCTCTATGGGAATCTATGGGTAAGAGTATCAGAAACTTACTTCTATTTCAGAAGCAAGTTGGTATATGGAACGTCTCAAAGGTAAAATGAACCAAAGGAGAGGTAGATAAACCCAGACCTAAGTTAAAAAGGATCTTTCTGTTCTGGATTTACTTCCCAGCACATCACAGAAAGCAATTCCTACTAAACCTGGGGAAACTGACTTTTCTCTCAACAGAATGTGACCTTTTCTTCTAGAGAATAATACGTGTTTTTATTAAATAAAAATAACCTTGTGGCTCACAATCTTTGCCGTACTATTCTCTGTATTTTTCTATAGCCTAAAAATGTTTCCAATACATAAAAAACAGAATTTAATGAAGAAAGTAAGATTTGAGCTCACTCTTGAAGGATAAATGGGATTTAGAAATGCAATGATAAGGAAAAATAGCTTATAATAGAAAGCATCTACTATATAATGTATTTTCCATTTTCCCCTGGAAAATCTAGGAGATTCGAAAAGGTTAGTCCATTTGGCACCTCTGAGAAACAGAGGCATGCTTCCTTTCAATCAGTAGCCTGCTTTTAGCTGTGGAAGCTGCCGTTAATGTCACTATATATGGAAGACTGTATTGGAGACTGTCTATTCCTCTGGTGTTGCAAGACCAAGCTGGGTTCCTTGGCTTGGTTCCCTCAGACACTGTAAGGAACCACTGACTCCTGGTTTACCAGCAGTGTTTGTCAGACAGGGTGAGCAGGAAGGCACTACCCCTGATCCCCAGGGGCAGGATTTAGAGCCAATGGTCTATGTTGGGAATCAAGTCAAGGGGGGTTGTGTACACACTTGAGAACTCAATTCCCAGGGCTATGATTAACTTGAGGCTTGTAACTGTGGAAACAGATTAAAGTCTCAGAGCGAAATGGTAAATGGGAAGTGAAATGGGAACTCAAGATTAAAATCACTCAAAAAAGCAACTTTCTAAGAAAATAAGAGCTCTGCATTTGGAATAGATATTAGGCTTCTCAGCAGGAGTAAGAAGTGAGTTGAAGTAATTATTAAAAGTAAAATAATCTTGTTCATTGTATCAAACTATTCAAATAATTTGCCTTAGTTTTTTGCTTGCTTGTAAAAAACTAGATTGATTCTAAAGAGCATGCATGAATTTCCGACTATTCCCCATAAAATAGTGAAGTGAAAATAAAACAGATTAATAGTAAAAACAGATAATAGTAAAAAAGAGATTATTAGGTACCAGAGATTATATATGAGTGCAATTTGAGGAAAAGAAAGGATTCTATGCAAAACAAAGATTTAATTTCAGACAAAATAAAAGCATATGACTTCCTACAATTCGAGCATATATGCTACCTCCTTCTTTCTGGATAGATACTAGAAACGCACAGCTCTTCCTCATCCTATTACATGAAATTGTAACAACTATGGTACAATATAAATTTCCATGGCAATAACAACGCCATAGCTTTAAAGTTACCACACAACAGTACAAGATGTATTTTACTTATTTGGTCATTTCTACCATTTAATGGACAAATGATTTAAGATTTTAATTTCATAGGAATGAAAATGTTCATTCCGGATGTAAATGGGAAGCCAATTTACTGTAGTAAATAATACAAGTACTACCACACAAGAACAATGGAGTATTTTAAGCAATACTATAAATACATAAACATACAGAAAATTTAAAAAAATGATTAAAAACTTAAAGATTTCAGACTTTATCTATATTTAAGTTGATTGGACTTTTGCATTCTTAACAGGTTTCTAAATCAATTCCCTATCACTGCACACCCCACAAAGGAAATAGGACATTTTAAACAAGACTTTCTTTGATCACTATTCTATCTTTTAATGTAGTTGAAGCCTATGGGCCTTTCATCGAATCAGGCTGATGAGACTGATTAAAATGTAGTGTTTGGATTTAGGCATCAACATTGTTTGAATTGTGATGTGATTGGCTTTTAGCGATTTATCTTTTAAAGGATGGTGAATTATTTTTTCACGGGATGGCAGTGCAGTTTCTTCCTTACATCATTAGACAGACTCATCTATTATGTGGTCTTACCCAGTAAGAGTCAAGACCATACCCACTGGCTCATTTAAGGAAAAGAAAGCCAAATAGTCATTTCTCTTCCTAGGAGAAGTTCTCAAAGCTCTTGGGAATAGTGCTGTCTTAATTCCAACAGGCACAAAAGACCTAGCTTGCTTGTTTGCTTGCTTTTATTTTTTTAAGGTTTTTGTTATAGGGAGCGTGCACTTGCTGGAGAGAAACAGAGACAGTGAGAGCAAAAGTGAGAACTCACCCCCCTGACATACCCCGGGGGGGGAGACCACTCACGCTGCAGTCCCTTCTCCCTTACTGTCCTCTCATGATTTTGGGCATGCACACACACTCCTGGCATGATTTTCAAGTTACTCAGTCTGGGACTTGAACTGCAGTTAGTCATGTGGGAGTCCAATGCCTTAACCACAACGCCTCCTGCTCGCCCCAGGACATAACTTTCTTAAAGACCAAAGCTGATTTGGAGGAATCCACCTGCCTCTGTCTCTAACTCTAAGCCTCACTACTACCTGGAATCTCTAACTCCATTTTGGGTTAGGGAACCTCCCCTTTTTGTCTAGGGGCTGGATTGACAAGTGATTTCTAGAAATAAAAGTAAAATTTTCTTTATGTCTTTGAATTGAGTAGAAAATCCTATCTTATAAGAGTCATTTCATACTGCTATGCAGTCCCTTCCTATAATTCTCTGCATTTTTCCCAAGTGATTACTTACATACCAACAATTTTTATTTCCATATTTCACATTTCCACTTTACTCAGTCTTACAACTGCTTTCCTCTACCTGAATGGTCCACTTATAATTCAAATTCATTGTTACCCAAATAATTAATTTTTTCCCATTCCCTATCCACAGCCAAATATGCTTCTCTTTCTCTGCTTCATATGAGAGGATAAAGTATCATATTTAAGAGTCATATTGATTTTTTCCTTTATTCTTTACACCATCACCACAGCATTCAATTAATAATCAAATTCAAATGTTGAATTCTTCTTCTTTTCATTTATATTTTCTCTTAGTTCAAATCATTACAGCTATCTGGTCTATTTGAATAGAATTAAAATGGGTTGCCAATCATCCATGGTCTCTAATTAATACCTCATATGGACACCATAGTTATCTGTGCAAAATGCTAACCCATCATATTACTATTCTGTTCAAGATACTTTAAAGAATCACAATTTCTTTTTTTTTTTTTGGAGAGGTTTTTCACTATAGGGCGCATGCTCTCACCAGACAGACAGAGAGAGACAGAGAGACAGAAAGCGAGAAATCACCCCCCAGGGGGGATGGCCACACTGCAATCCCTTCTCCTCCATTCTCCTCTTGGGATCTTGGGCACGCATGCACACGCGCCCGGTGTGAGTTTTAACCCACCGGGTCCGGGATGCGAACCGCAGTCGACTATGTGGGAGTCCAGTGACATAGCCATTACACTAACTGCTGGTCCCAGGAATCACATTTTCTAATGAATGGTCTGAACTTCTTGGCTCATTGACTTGCTTCCCTTGCCTCTCCAACACTGGCATTACATTCCAGTCATACCCATGGAATCTTTTTCACATGTGTCAGTGGATATGTGGATAACGGGCTGGGTGCTCCATAGCCTTCTGCCATTGAAAGTTGCTGTAAAAAATACTCTGGCCTGAGGCTAGCCAGTCTTGTAGATAATTTGCTTTTTCTGCCTGCAACTTCATAGGAACCTTTATATTTAAAGTTAAAAAACTTCACTAAGATGTTTCCTAGGTTTGACAGTTCCTGCACTGTGGAACTCTTGGAGTTTACAAATTTCAGTCTCTATTTTGGAAATATTTTCTTTTGTTATACATTTGTATTACTTTTCTTCTAAATATTTTGGTCTCATCATCAAGGATGCCAGTTATGCAATTATGTAGTCTTTGTCTTTGTCTCTAACCCATTATTTTATGTACTTATTTTCTCTAACCACTTGTATGTCTTTAGTCACTTGAAATTTTCTTAGGTCTACTCTCTACATTCTTATGTTTTCAGCAGAATCTATTTTACTTCCTTCATTTTTAATGGTTTTATAATACTTTCTCTACTTTTTTATTTGTTCATTTTGCTATAGCGTGTGTGCCCTTAGTGGAGAGAGACAAGGAAAGAGAGAGAGAGAGAGAGAGAGAGAGAGAGAGAGAGAGAGAGAGAGAGAGAGAGAGAGAGAGAAATTCAGAGAGGATGGCCATGCTGTGGTACATTTTCCTCCATTCAAGCTGTTGGATCCAGGACTTGAACCATGGAGTAAGCAATGTGGGATCTAGCACCTTAACCTCCATGCTACCTACTGGCCCTCTCTACTGGGTTTTAATGATTATTTCCAACTATCTTCTAAGTTCTGCCAGCTTACTCTGTGATTGACCTAGATAAGAATATGAACTCTCTTAATTGTTGCAGACAGGAAGTGACGCAAAACTTTTGTTTATAGTTCTTTTGTTGCTGTTGTTGTTGTCAGAGAGTACATGCTCTCACTAGACAAAAGTCAAAAGACGAAAGAGAGAGAGAGACAGAGAGAGGGAGGATGGGAGAAAACACCCCCTGGAGGACATGGTCACATTGCAATCTGTTTTCCGTTTCTCCATCCATTCAAACTTTGGGCGCACATGCAAATACATTTTGTATGTTTTCTGAGGCACCAGGACTGGTATGCAAACCACATAGTCAACCATGTAGGATCCAGCTCTCTTTACCACAAGGCCATGGGGCTGACTCTGCATCCATTTTAAAATCTATTTTTTCAGAGTTCAAATTCCTCTTCCTTTTTTAAAATCCTCTCATGGATTTTTATCTTCTCTAGAACTAAATTCCATTTATGTGGGCCTGTAAGACCCTACTTTGTCTGGCTCGTATTAGCTCTTAATCCTATCTCATATCCCTTTTTTCAAGCTAGTCTGTCCTTTTTCCAGTTCCTCAGACAAGCTATGCACATTTTTACCTTGTGGCCTTGGCATTACTCTGACTGCTGTCCTGCTGTCTGGAAAACTGCTCCTCTTTTTAAATTTTTTTAAAAAGGTTTTTGCCTTAGAGCACATGTGCTCACTGGAGAGGAGAGAGAGAGAGAGAGAGAGAGAGAGAGAGAGAGAGAGAGAGAGAGAAACAGACAGTGAGAGGGAAAGTGAGGCATCACCACCCCCTGCCAGGGGGGATGGCACACAGCAACCCCTTCTCCATTCTCCTCCTAGGATCTTGGGCATACACGCACATGCACCTGCCCTGCATGGTTTTCAAGCCACTGAGTCCAGGACTCAAACTGCGGCTGGCCATTTGGGAGTCCAGTAACATAACTGCTACACCATCTGCCGGCCCCAGCTGCTTCCCATTATTGAATAGTGGCTTCTTCTGATCTTTCAGCTCTTAGTTTAAATGTCACCTCATCATAGATACCTTCCCAGCCTAGCCATTACCTACCACATAACCCTGTTTTATTTTTCTTATAGCCTTTATCACTATCTAGCAGTTTCTTGTTATTTATTTGTTTGTTATATATCTCCCTTTACTAAAAGGTAGGCCTCCTTGGTGTGGAAACTTCTCAGGTCCCACACCAGACCTGTCCTCATCTGGTTCTCTGCTTTCTCTTCCCCAGAACCTTGAGCACATAGTAAGCATATAACAACTTTTTGTGAAATAAAGGAATATGTGAATCAGCATAAGCCACATTGTGTAGCTTCTGAATGGAAGAATCTGAGTCATATGGTAGGCTTAGCAGGAGTAATAAAAACTAGAGCTCTGCTCTTGAGGAGGTTGTGTTCAATTAAGTAGTTCACCTGGAATACCTAATCATTAGAAGAACACACAGAATTGACTCAGCTCATTTTACATTTGATTTGTAACTAATGTGTATATGTCTCTGACACTTTAACTACTATGCCATTTATTGGGGAAAAAAGCAGACATTAATCTCATCATTTTGGGAAACCTTTTAATAGGCTAAATCAATGTAAGTTTTCGAGTTATGTGCTCTATTGGTTGTAAATTACATTCATATTTAACCATCATTACTGTCTATTTCTTGTAATCAATTTGAGAGTTTTTCTTTTCTTTTCTTTCTTTCTTTACTAGAGAGATTTTTGCTATAGGGCATGTGTGCTTGCTGGAGAGACAGAGACAGAAAGTGAGAAATCAACTCCCCTCCCCACCCGGAGAGATGACCATGCCGCAACCCCTTCTCTTGCATTTTCTTCTTGGGATCTTGGGCACACAAGCATGTGCACCTGGCATGAGTTTCAAGCATCTGGGTCTGGGACTTAAACCATGGTTGGCCATGTGAGAGTACAACGACATGACCATTATGTCATCTACTGGTCCCTTAAAATTTATTTTCTAATTATAAAGATTAAATATATTTAAAATGCAAAGTTTAGAAAGCAAACGAATTACAAAAAAAAAAAAAGAAATTTTATTTATAATTGTTTATCCCACCACCCTGAGATAAGTTAATGGTGTTTTTTAAAATTTATTTATTGAATTTGTTACTATTATTTATCTTTTTAAAATTTGACCAGAGGGAGAGAGAGAGAGAGAGAAAGTGAGAAAGCAAGCCATCAGGTCTGGGACTTGAACTATGATTAGTCATGTGGAAGTCCAGCACCCCAACCACCATACCACCTGCTGGCCCCAGTTAGTGGTGTTTTTAGTGTTAGTTGTATTCTGATACATAGATTATATCATATGATACACATATGCACATATGAATATTTTATATATACTCATATATATCATAAAAAGTATTTATGCATTCTAATGTGATGCTATCACATTTCTATGGCTTTCCTCTTTCTATGATTTTTAGAGGAAACACCTATTCCCTAATCCTGATGTTTTATTCTGTGTGGTGACAGCTCTAATATAGTAATATTTCCAGGTTCTTCGTTTTCTTAGGCTTCCCTGTAAAGGGGATTGACTTGTGTAATTGGTGCATTTGGAATAAAATACCAGGGCATGTGTAGCTCTGTTCTTTCCTTTGGGATCTGCCTGCCTGTTAGGATAATATAATCTGGTCTGATCTTTGTAAGAAGTAAACTAAGTTGTAAAGGCTCTGTCTCTGCTGGAGAGGGCCACGGTCCACCAGTGCTACCTGTGAATGCTGAGTGAATCTGCCTAAAAGGAAGACACAGCCATAGAATACAACCGTTTTATTCCTAAATCATATCTCCAGAACCTCCATCAGCAGTAAAACTGACATTTTGATCTCTGCAGGCCCGCTTCCTCTGTATTCCCCAGTTATTTCTTGGTCCATTCAAACACCAATGTGTGGTACCATTTAGTCAGACATCCCCCCTCCATACTCCAAAGAGACTCTGCAACTTCTCCTGTTAGTTGACTTTGGTTTCAGCACGAACAAAGAAAGGGACAGAAGAAAGTCAAGGAATATGGAGTTACGGAAGTTCGAAACACAAAACTTCTACAAGAGTTTTGTGAACATAGCCAGATGCAGCTGAAGGCAAAGAAAAATGCAGACCAGGAAAAGGCTGTTAGATTTATTGATGGGGAAGTATTGATGGCCTTTGAGGAGTGATTCTTACAGTGCAGTTCATGGTCCATTGATAGTCTGCATCCTCACTGGAACTCAAAGTTCATTGTGCTGTAAGATGGCAGCATATGTACAATCTCAAATGTTCTTTTATGTCAAAAGGTCACTTACTGAGCTAAGGATTAGTACAATTTTAAATTAATAAACTAAAATGACCATATTATTAGCTTATATTTATTCTTTTAAGGGGTGAAAAAGAAAGGTAAAATAAAGAAATAGGCAGAACTCTAAGATCAATATTTGCTCAGAACCAAAGTATAAAAAATATGATGGTAAACAAAGATTTCCCAGATCATAAAACTTTTGACCTTTATACCACAGTAACAGTATCTCTGATAACTTAATCTGTTTTCTTTCTTTCTTTTTTATTTTTTTTTCCTCCCAATTCCAGTGCTTGTGCTGAGCTGTCCCTTTAACACATAAAATAGCAATACTAGAGTTTGGGTAAGTGTAGTATTTTGTGAACAATTGCAATACTGACTTCATGAGTTTCTTACACCCTTGTTCTATTGTAGTTATGAGCAGCTAAGTCAGTTAATCAGCTAATTAATTAAAACAGTTAATTTAGAAGCCAAATGAATTTTGGTGGTGAGTGAGAAAATAAATCTAAATTTTATGTTTAGAAAGGGTAAGACTTTGTGGGCAAGGATGATTTTTAGGAGTTTCTGGAATTTCATACTTCAATATTCAGGAGACAGAGCACAATTTAGCAAAATAACAATGTGCTGAGAAGTTACAGGTGAGTGAGCAAATGCCAAGTAAGAAACTTTGGCAAGATATCAAATAATAGGTAAGGGTATGGGTTAGTAAGACAGACTTGAGTTCAAACCTGGCGACACTTTATTAACTCTCTCTTAGCCTCAGTTTCTTCATTTATCAAATGGGGATGATTATTGCTTACCTTTCACAGTCCTTCCATGAGAATTACATGAAGTATTAGAGATAAAACAGCCAGAACTGTCCGATAAGAAGTGCCCAGCAAAGATACGTATTTAGTACATGTTCTTAAAGATATGTTTACTGTATGTTAAAGTTAACAATTTCATGATTTGTTTCTCCTGGTAGTCAATGCAAGAGAAAATGGAGTAGCAAGTTTGTTGATTAAATGAAGGTCGTAAACTTATTTACTGGAACAGTAATAGGTATTGTATTATCAAGGCACTAAGAAGTAGCCTGATAGGATTTGCAGTGTTTACATTTACTGGTTACTCCTATCAAGGAGCTTTAGCCAGATGTCAGTCAGGAAATCTAGGTCAGAGGGAAAAGGGATGGTCAAAACAATTTGGTTTTGTTAAAGTGATACATTCTGTTTTTGGAGAGAATCTATATTCTAGGTTGAAGGTCAAAATGATATTTTTTAAGGAGGGTTCTTTAAGAATCTTTTTTTTTTTTTTTTTTTCATTCATCTCCATCCTGTTCCTTTAAACTATGGCTACTGTGAACACTCAGCCCAAGTCCCAAATCATACAGGAGACTTTTTTAGAGGTTGAATTAAATGTATGTTTTTCATCCTTTTCTTCTTTTCTATCACTATGAATTAAACATTCAAGTTGAAACAGAGCCATATTTAGTGATTTAAATTAGAATCCCTTGTCCTACTCATTTGAAAAGCTTTTCATAACCTAGTTTTTCTCTTTATTTTGTTAATCTCCCTCTTCTATTTTAATATTACCTTTTAATTAGTGTCCCCTTTCACATCCCTAATAACTTTCTTGTGAGAAAAAAAAAATCTCTTTCACCTTCAAAGACTCCTAAAATTTAACATGTAAATAAAGAACTTTATATTCTACATAATTTGGAGTAAGTCGCCACTCTTATTATAATATGCTATTTTTTTAAAAAATCATGAAATAGTGAAGGCGTTGACTTTTTCAAGTGCAAATTCACTAGAGGAGATAAAGCTTCCATAAATTATAAAAAATAGCCTATATACTTTTATGATTCTGTCATTCTTATACTTTGTGGTTTTATATGTGTTAAAAGTTACAATTATATCTACAGATGAAGTAGAAGAAAACAGAGGTTTAATACAAAGTTCTTTAGAGATAGAAGAAAAATCACGATTTAACCACAAATAAGATATTATACTGGGTACAGTAACCAAATATAATAGCAAGTTACTTGCTTTTAACAGATTTTTCAAGTCATATTATTATATGTTCAAGTCAACAGACATTTCCTTCTTCTCCTTGATTATGTTTTCTACCTTATACTGAATGTTATTTTTTTCCTCATTATTTATTCTTTTTCCTCTTGTTCCCTTTCTGTCTCCCCTGACTTCTACCACCCCCCCAACCCCCACTCCCCACTCCCCTACTCCTCCCCACCTCCACCCCCACCCCCTTTTCAGTATTTCCCATGCTAGAGGCAGAACACAGCAGCCAAAGTTGGAATCCGGGCCAGGCAGAAATGCTGTACAGACAAAAGCCCTAAGCTCAGGCAAATGGTTCCTGAAAAATTAGGTCAGACAAATTCAGGTTTCTATAGCCAGCCCCATCAGGATGACAGAACTCTAATCATCACAGCCATGATTGCTCCATTCATGAAGCTCGTCCAAAAGGACAGAAGAGACTTCTCAGTACCATATCTGATGAAAATGAGACCAAACTAAGTGGCATTTGGAGGTCCCTGGAAACAGGTGTTCCAGGGCAAAATAATAATCCTCCATCCTCTACTCCCCACCCAGCACTTTGCGTTCTAATAAACTGATTTGCCTCAAGCCATCAAATATATAAAACTGCTTTTAAAAAATGAAGAAATGAATGATTTGTCCAGCACACTGGTGCCTTATTCAGGGAGATGACTGCCTTTTATTTGTATGTGCTTGTATTCAATCAACAAGAAGATAGTCTTTCTGGACTTTTGACTGATCACATGCACATATTAGAGCCACAAAAGGGTAGGAAGTCCACACGAGCTCTGAAACCTCAGTCTGATCACAAGAGTGGTTTGGAGTCTAATGCTCTGTGAAAGGATGTTATAAATTTACTTTTATTTTGAGTCCTTCCATGAAGTAGTTTACATTTAAACTCTATGATTATCAAATGATTCTGTGTTTTACTCTTCTGGTGAACTACACAATTCTCCAAGAAACATGGTAAAATAAAATGAGGTTTATTGGCATGTGCTTTTGAAATGCAAATAAAAATGCTATGATTTAATGACCTTTCAATGTTTATTCTCAGTAATCTTGATTTTCTGTCACAGTGGGAATTAACAATTTTCTGCATAACTAAAGATGAATAAAGATGAAGTGTAGAATAAGTTTTAGTCAGTGTTCTTGTGGTCCTCTTATCTGCAGATGGATATGGCAAAGTAATAATAAGCATGTAATTTTCTACAATGTGTTATTTTTGTGATTAACACCTCAAGAATCATGTCATTTCTACAAAAGAAAGATTCTGAGTGATATCATCCATAACTTGACTTTAATGCACAGCATGACTGCTAGTTTCATCCTGCTATTACTTCTCAATTCTCACAGAATTCTTTTTTTCTTTTAGCATGATTTAGGGCATGGTATCTATTAGCATTAACCTGTCTCTGACTTAATTCCTAAATTGTTAGATAGAAGTGCATGTACTGATCAGAGAAACGGAGACTACATATAGCTTGTTTCTCCTTGCTACAGTTAAATATAGAAATGGCTAATTTTATACAACACAATATAGCATCAATTATCATCTGAGTAATTCACAATAGCAATTTAAAAAATAAATTTAAGTCTGTGAAAACTGTAGAGAAAGATATTTTTGGTGTACAAAATTAAGAAGTCACATCTTTCAAGCTTCAGTTTCTATTCAATGAAAGATTTTAAACAGGTTAGCCCATCTTGCATTGAAAAGTATATCTGCATTAGACATTAAAAGAAAATCACTAAAACATTTCCTTTCTCTTTAGTCCAAAACCTTGCTGGTAAAGTCTAACTCCTGCTTTGAAATGATTTCCAAGCCATCATTTGGCATTATTATCTGTTTATGTCACACACTAGAGATGTATGAAAACAAAAACAAAAACAAAAAAACAAAATCTGGCAGCTCTATATCTTGTGGGAAATAGAGCTTGACTTCTTAAATCAAATGATTTATTTGGGCCATCTTGATGACTGTTTTTTGCAATATTGAATCAGACAGGAAGTTAATCTGATTTTATTATTAAGATGGATGAAAACACCAGATGCATTATTTTTTAACATTGTTATTCATCATCAAAGACCATGGATAATACACAATTATCTAGTATTTATACCAATCCTAGAACCACTGCATTATTTTAAACATTCAAACTAAATTCTTATTTTTAATCTTCCTATGTGTAGAACTTTGAACAATGCTTAGAACAAGGGGGAACTTAATATATGTATTTTTTAAAAAAAAACTGAAGTCAACTAAACACTGTGTGAGCTTTTTCACCTGAGAATAGCATTTTCTATACAATTTAGCTAATGAATTAATACTTGATTTTTTTTATGAGAGTCGTAATTCTTATGAGATCAGCCAAAGTTAAATAATAAGGTTCTTAGCTTACTGAAGGAAAACAACAAAGCTGAGGTCCCCAGTGGGAATTGGTCCAGAGAAGTCTCATGTCACAAAATTTCATTCACTGGTTCCCCCACATCGGATTATAATGGAAGATACTGACTAGTCTTTTAGTGAAGTCTGCATAGGCAGGGTCCTCATTAATGTAAAACCATCTAGATTTAATGACTTAGTGACTGTCATCCTCTCTCTCTTTCTTTTTCTGGTTACCATAAATGCAAGCAGTCTTTGTCTCCCTAATGCAGTTTCTACACTGAACAAAACAGAAAATATCTGCTCCACTCAATATGTTGTATGAAACTTTTGAGTTCTGTTTAAGTGGATGTCATTTCAATTGCACTCTCTTTGGGACAGATAAGAATTTTACAAGAAACTGTGATCATTGTAAGGTCTTTACTGTTCAGATACATTCAATAACTGCATTTTCTTGTAATTTTTTCCTTTAAGGCTAAAAAGCATTTCCTTAAATATCACAAAGCTTCTCTCTGACTCACTTATATACACACATCTGAACAGAGGCAGGCATAAATCTAATATTTACCATCGTAACCCCACCTTTCACAGAGGACCCTCTGCTTTGTCTATCATAAAACATTCTCTTACCTGTTTGGAAGTGGATTGGATGTTGTGATAAATTTGACTTCCATTTGTACTCTCCTTTGTGTTATTTCCTCTTCACAGCAAGCCGGACTAATCAAAAGCTTTCTGAGCTCGTGTGCTGAGGTGAAGCCTCATTTAGTCACCTGGAGGTAACTGCCTGGTGCTATTTCTAGAGACATTGCTGATCCCAGGTCTACTGTAGCAGCCTAGGCTTTCCCAAGGGATATCCCAGGTGCTTGCTGTTTCACCAGTTTGCTTGAATTGAAATTAATGGGGATTTTTTTTTTCATAGTAACTAGCAAAAGTATAAGATAAGAACTTTATGGGCTATGGACAAGGTGTGTTGTGTGAAAGATATGTTTTCCCTTCTGACTTAAATAAAATGATATGTTCTCAAGCTATTTCATGATACATATAAAGTATCTCTAAATGCTCTCCTATTTCCCTGAACATTTTCTGACTCAGTGCTAGAAGCTTTAGAGATATCTCATTTTAACACTCACCATGACTTAGGAAGCAAGGGTCATTAATCTTTTTATTGAGGGGGAAATTACAGTGATTTAAACTAAGCCCAAATAATAAACTAGGATTCAAATACAGGTTGGTCTGATTCCAAACTGCTATTTTCCCCCTACCCCATATGTTCTCCATTGTGATTTAACACAGAGGGATTTCAGGTAAATGACTTTCGTAATTATTATTATTATTACTAGAGAAATATTTGGTCTGAAAAAATAGGAACACACAGAGATAATTAAGACATTACCTTGTCTTTAAGAAGCTAACAACGCATTAGAATAGCAATCCCCAATGTTTTTGGCACCAGGGAATGGTTTTGTGGAAGACTATTTTTCACAGACCAGGGTTTGCAGGGTGCTGGTTTCAGGATGATTCAGGTATGTTACATTTATTTGTCACTTTATTTCTATTATCATTACATTATAATATACAATAAAATAAGTATACAACTCACCACAATGCAGTATTTGCAGCTGCTCCCCAGAGCTAGCATCACCACCTCAGCTCCACCTCCGAGCATCAGACATCAGAGTCTCATAAAAAGCACGCAACCTATATACCTTACATGTGCAGTTCCTAATAGGGTCCTATGAGAATCTAATGCCACCACTGATCTGACAGGAGGTAGGGCTCAGATGGTAATGCCAAAGATGGGGAGTGGCTGTAAATATGGATGAAGCTTCACTTGCTTTTCCTGCTGCTCATCTCCTGCTGTGTGGCCCAGTTATTAATAGGCCATGGACCATTGCAGCCCATGACTGGGGGGTGGGGGCCCCTGTGCAGAATAACGGTTGTTGGAACACTTCGGGGGTTCCATGGACTATGGCCTTAGATATATAGCACAATTCTAGTAAAGTTGCAGTAAAATCTAATCCTGTATTTATTACTAGTGGCATGGTATACTGATATTTTAAAAAGCAATAGAGTCAAAAGTCAGGGTCTTGTTGTCTTTTATGGCTGAGTAGTATTCCATAGAGTATATGTGAAGGAGTAGAGTCTGAGGAAGGACATTAAGGAGAAAAATAGAGAGGCATAGATTTGTCCCATTGGACAAAGAAATGGGGTATTATCTATTGAAGATAACTTTATAGTATTATCAACTGGACTGGGGAGAAATGTATACATGTTGGACTATTCACTTTGTAAGTTAAATAATGTGATTAAATGTATAAAAGAACTTGAAATTTTAAAAAAAGCAATGGAGTATTGTCAGAGTCTTAGAAAATGTTCATGATCTGTGATCCAGTAACTCTCCCATGTGCAATTTTATCTGAAGGAAATTATTTCAATGGATAAAAAATAGACACAACAATTTTTTGTTTTGCAATGTTATTGTAAAAAATCCAAAGCAGCTGAAATGAATGATAGTAAAAAAAATACATAAATTATGGTACATCAATAGGAGGTAATTTTTATCGAATTATCCATCCTTTTCTGCATCCCACCCTTTCTACTGTATACTTCTAATCGACCTTCCAATGTGCTATATTAATTCTTATATTAAAACAAAAGCCAAGCAAACCAAAAGACCTCTTCCTCTAGCTATCATTCTCTTTTGTTACTCTCCTTTCAATAAATAAAGTCATCCATATTCATTGGTTCCATTTCCTCTTTCCTCCTCCCGTTTTGCTGCTAAGCTAAACCAGGATTGCTACATTTGGTGTTGATCTTGGATAATCTTGTTGACCTATCAGCAGCCTTAGACATAGGTAATTCCTTCTTCCTCTCTCATACTCTTTCCTCATGAGGCTTCCAGGATGCCACATTATTAAAATTTTGCTTCTCATTAGCCACTTTCAGGTCTCTTTTGCTTATTTCTGTCCATGTGTCAGACCTCTATATGTTGGACAGTCCAGTGCTCAATACTAGATCTAATTTTTGTATAACTACCAGGTTCTCTCAGAATGCATCTGTATATCCAATTGCATACTTGACATACCCACTTAGGTGACTAACTTGATCTTGTTCATGCTAAAATCCTAATTCTTGTCATACTCACTTCTGCTCCACATCTGCTCCTGCTTTAATTCTCTCTCTATATATAATTAGCAACTTTAATTTTCCACATGCACAGGTTAAAAATCCAGCCATAATTTTTGCCTCCTTTCTTTCTTTCATGCCCCACAACTGGTAAATCCAGTCAGCTCTACCTATGAACAATATTCAGATCAATACCACTTCTCACTACCATCATTACCACCTCAATTCCCATTTTTATGAGCCATGGTGACAGTCTTTAATTGGTCTTCCTGCTTCCACTTTGCCCACTATAGTTTATTTTCTGGACAAAGTCAGAATGATTTTTTAAAACCAGAAATTATTGGGTCATTGAAAAAGTCTTGATACATTTTTTTGTATAGAGAAGCATAGAAAAATATTTTGTGACTTTTCTGAAGACCAGTAGATTATTTCGGTTTTCCTAAAAACCCTCCAGGACCTTTCCAACTGATTCAGAATAATAATTCTATTCTTACTAGAAGGTATGTTTAAGAGAGCAGTATGTTGGCTGCTTTTCTTACTGATGATCCACAGAGTCTAGACAATGATAGCTTACGGCAAGAGCTCAACAAATACCTTTTGAACGAATTATTAAAATAGGTCCATAATTTCACATTAAGTGAAATAAGCATAATACAGAATTAAATATCTTCTTCAGTTATAACTCTACAGATATGTTGAGGTCTGTGAGATGGCAAAAAAACCATTAAAATAGTTATGGATGATGAGAGTTGAATAAAATGTTATTTTGTCCAGTTAATGTTAAAGGTTTTTAAAAACAAATTCATCATATATGTCTGAGAAATGATAGCAATGAACAGTTATAGAGAATGCAGTTGTTCTCTTCCAGAAATGACTAACTTCAGCCACATATCTCAGAGGAAATAACCACAGTGATTTTTGGAATTGATACACTTCCTTTCATTTGACCATTATCTCCCACCAAGTGCAGGGTATCAGTTCAGTGTAACAATTCTGTCTGAAGCATAGCTCTTCCACTTCATCACTGGATGAACATGGGCTAGTTATTTAACCTTTCCCAAGGTCAGTTTCTTTATCTGAAAGGGAGGATGATAATCTGTTTACTTTAGAGGGGAGTTAAGAGAATTATTGAGATAAAGCTTCTAAGGTATACAATGTGTTGCCCGGAACCCGGTATGTACACTTTACATTTCACTATTCAATATTTTTGTTATTATTAAATTGGGCAGATATTTTTGCCCCCCAATTTCACAGATTAGAAAACTGAAATTTAAAAAACTGAAATGGCAATCAGTAAGCAGCAGAACCAAATCTTCTTCTCTCAAATTCAATTATTCTCCTATGTCATATGACCATTCTACAGGAGACAAGCAAAGCTTAGACTCTTTCTGCTTAGTAAGAAAAAAGATGCTTTGTTTCTTGTTGGAATTATCTGTCTTATCTTCTATCTAGATCATGATTTACTCCAAATAGTGGCATCTCATAAATGATGTAAATTTCGAGCATGTCTTGCAATTAGCTTATTAAAAAATATAGATGATAAGGTGAATTAATTTTTAAATAATTCAAAATTTTCATAAGATCATAGATATTTTTAAAACACTGAATTTTATACATACAGTGTCTTCTTTTTTATGTCACAAACTAGTTATATTTTCTTTCTAAATAACTATTTAACAAAGTTTGCAGTAATGAGGGAGAAAAGGACTAGTCCAGGAGGATGCAATGTCTCTAAAATACCTCATGGGTACCAGATAGACATTCTGGAGCCATATGTGGAATTTTAAAAAGTCACACATAATCACATCATATGACAGATTTTTTTTTTTTTTTTGAGAAACTTAGATGCTCAAAATACAGAACTAATATGAAAATGGCCATTGCTTGAAATAATGGTGCACCCATTTTAGGAAAATCTGGCTTACCAGAAGACCTAGGAACTAGAAATAGTCATGTATCTACCTACATGAGCAATTACGGAGCTTCTTGGGAAGAAACCTATTCTAGGAAAAGGGAGGGCTGGGCCTTGAAAGAAAGATTTATGGACAATGGCGAGGACAGACATGGAAGAGGAGGAAAGAGGAATGGAGATCAACAGTTGTGCAAGAATTCTGGGGAAAAGAAACCTAAAGTTAAAGCAAATTAAAAAAAAAAAAAACCATATCATTTTAGACACATGTATATCCAAAGAACACATGATAATGGAGGAAGGAGGCAGAGTAAGAACCCTCTGTTTTGGTGTGAAATGGTGCAGGGCTTCTGCCCAAGGGGTGCTCAGACAGCTATTCAGCACACATGGGTCCTCAGTGATGACAAAGGGCCTTGGGCCCCAGCAGCAATCAGAGAGCAGTGTATCAGCAGCAACAAAGCCTTGACACAGATGTTCAAAGCAGATGTTCTCACTCCTAGCAGCTATGGCAATTTCTAGGTGCAGGAGACCCCTGAGCACGTGGCCCCTGAGAGGAAAGGCAGGAAATTTCTCTCCTGCATATGTCATGCCAAACTAAAAGAGCCAAGCTTAAGAGAGAGAGTTGACGTCTTCTAAGGATACCCAACAAATATTAGGGTGGGAGAGTTAAAGAGGGCTAGAGGTCTGGTAATAGTTGATGAGTAAGGGTGTGTGGAGGCAGGTGGCATGAAGACTTCCAGTAATTTCTGTTACAATACAAGTCTCATTACCATGCTGGTATGGCCAGGGCAGTATGGGTTTCTTTAGACTTTTGGGATTCCACATACTTCAAAATGATATTCTCTTTGCCATTTTTCAACTCATCATTCAGGCCTCAGTTTAAATTGTCAGTTCCCTGGGTGCTCTTCTGTTACACTTCCAGTTTCAATTAAATTAAATGTCCTATTCCCTAAATTGAAATTCTTCCTAAATATTACTCAAGAAAGTTCAAGTAAATGATCAGAACGTTGGGATAGCTTTAGAATAGTGTAGTAAGAGATGAGATCAATCTTTGATGGTTTTCTAATAAGCCACAAGTGGAAATTTCACAGTAATTCCAGAATAAAATAAAATAAATTCTCATCCATAGAATGTGTGAGAATAAATTCACATTTATTATTAACTCATCACAATTCTTCTGAGTTTATTATTTTTCAACTTTGTGTTACCATAGGAGAAAAATATAGCTGCATCATTCATTATTCATACACTCCATTAGAGTGTGCATAAATATCATTTCTGCTTGTATTACATTTAAACTAGAGAAACCTATAAGTAACTCAAGATTTATTGCCCCTTTACTCTGAAGGCAGTGACAAAGTCTCATGATTTATTACCATTGGTAGAATCATCTTTGATACAAAAAGGAAAACAGAACTTAAATATGTCTGATTATCAAATGCATTTTATTTGATATGTGTTTGGTTTTTAGGTATTGTTGGTTGTCATGTATTTTGAGGAAGGCTATTGCTAAGGAATGGATTTTTCAGTAACATTTTATTGAATAAAATATGTTGAAAATGTATTTAGTAGATTTTTAATAACAGATACTGTTTTTCATTTCATGTGACTGCACTGACATAGGCACAATGAAGTAAGTTTATGTGATCCTCTCAGACTATTCCATATTTATTTATTTATTTTTATTTATTATTATTATTTTAAAATTTTCTATAGGGCACGTGCACTCACCAAAGAGAGACAGAGAAAGAGAGAGAGAGAAAGAGAGAGAGAGAGAGGGAAAGTGAGACAGCAAACTGCCAGGTCTAGGACTTGAACTGTGGTCAACATGTGGGAGTCTAGTGCCCTAAACATGCTACCTGTTGGCCTTCAAATTGTTTTACAGTTTTCCAAATCTGGTGAACAAACTCTAACTTTATGACTGTAAATTAGATCTTACCAAGTGCCCATTAGCACCTTTAAGGCAAAATAGATATGTGATTTTAAAATATTTGCTTTGGTTAAATATATCAGTAATTTTATCAGTGTTAATGATAATCATGGAAACTAAGAAAAATGATATGCTTCTCAAAAAATTTACCAGACTTCTGCCATGTGTCTGAAAATGAATTACCAAGGTAAAAACATGATTTTGATTGAAAATTTACGTTACTAGAGTATCACAATAGACACAAAGTAAACCAAAATCTAAGGAACTAAACACTACATAGGCTTTGTCTTCACATAAAAATAAACCCACTTTGGGGCTGGCAAGTGGCGTGGTGGTTAAAGGCGCTGGACTCCCACATGGCCGACCACGGTTCAAGCCTCGGACCTGGTGGCTTGCTTTCTCCCTTCCTCTCTCTCTCTCTCTCTCTGTCTCTCTCTGATCAAACTGAAAAATAATAATGATGTAATAATAAATAAAAGTTAAATAAAATAATTCTTTAAAAAAATAAATAAATAAACCCACTTTGAGTTTTAAAAAACTCTCTTTTTTAAGGCACAGGCACTCACTGGAGAGACAGAGAGACAAAGTGAGAAATTATCCCCGGGGGGATGGCCATATTGCAGTCTCTTCTCCTCCAATCCCCACTTGGGATTTTTGGCATGCACACACACGTGCCCAGCATGAGTTTTAAACTGCAAGGTCCAGGACTTGAACCATGTTTTACTACATGGAAATCCAGCAACAGAACCATTATGCCATTTGCTGGTCCCTTAAATTTTTTTTAACATGGTTGTCTGATGAAGACCATAAAGAACCAACTATAAAGCAAGAAAAAACTAATTAACAAGTGTGAATAAGTCACATTCCTCTCCTTATTCTTGCCTGCTCTTTACTCTCTTTTGGACCTACTGCTTGCTTTGTTTTTCTGGCTTAAAATGAATGCTTACTTGATTCACTCAACAGATATTTACTGAGTTGCTAATATTTCAAACATTGTACACACTGGATGCAACATTTGTTTTTGTTTTAAAAATTGCCAGATGGTGCATGAGCTCTCCAGAAAAAAGAGAGAGAGAGAGAACAAATCTCCTATTGTGGCTTGGTCACACTACAATCCTTTCTCCTCCATTTCTCCATCCTGTCAGAATTCGGGGCACACATGCCCATGTTTCCTGGGTATTTTTTTCAAGCTACCAGGGCTGAGATTTGAACTGCAATAGGCCATATGGGACCCAGCTCCCTTAACAACTAGGCTTCGGGGCTGGTCCCATGCAGTGTTTTTTATGGCACTGTCTCTGCCCTCAAAACCAAATCCCTCCACTTATGCTCCCACTTTCTGTTGTGCTCTCAAGGATTTTCTTCCTCTTCTGTTTTCTACATCATTAGTTCCTCCCTTACTGGATTATTTCTATAGGCTCATAAATATATATAAGCTACATGGAAAATTAAATCTTCATAGTGTCTATTTACCTACTATTCCATTTCTTTGTTCCTCATCACATGAAATATTTTCAAGCAAATTTTTTTTTTTTTGAGAGGTTTTTGCTATAGGGCGCGTGTGCTCGCCAGATAGACAGAGAGAGACAGAGAGACAGAAAGTGAGAAATCACCCCCCAGGGGGGATGGCCATGCCACAATCTCTTCTCCTCCATTCTCCTCTCGGGATCTTGGGCACGCACGCACCCGGCATAAGTTTAAACCACTGGGTCTGGGACTCAAACTGCGGTTGACTACGTGGGAGTCCAGCGACATAGCCATTCTGCTAACTGCTGGTCCCTTTTGCCGTAGGGCGGGCGCCACCATGCCCACTGCTGGTCCCTTTTCAAGCAAATTACTGATAGTCTCTGCCTCATTGTTCTCATCTGTCTTCACCCTTCAACCACTGTCATCTGACATTGCCCCAACAATTGAAAGAACAAATCTTGTTAAGATCACCAATGATCTCCATATGGTCCAGTAGGTACTCGTATGTCCTCATCTAATTCTTAGCAGTTTTTTGGGCACAGTTGATTATTCTGTCATTTTGACCTTCTTAGCTTCTGTGGCATCATAGAAAAGTCTTCAAAAACTTCATGCAAACGCTTGTTGTGAAAAAATTATGCATGGATTTCAATTTTCTTTTGCACCAGAGTAAGTTCATACTTTAGTTCCATTTTGCACAAACTTTTTGAAGTACCCTCACATTGTCTTGTCTTTTCTCCAAATTCAGTGGTATTCCCCTCCTTTATGTACTCTTCTTCTTCCACTCAACTTACTTAATTTTTTACATTTTATTTGTATCTTCCATTGATGAGACAGATATCAAGAGAATAATGAGAGAGAGAGGCAGAGAGAAAGAGACAGAGAAAGAGGGAGACAGAAAGATAGCATCCCCAACAAAGCCTTGTGATCTACCCCAGGTTTCAGCCAGCACCAGATCATGGGCACACCTGGCATACTCAGGGAAGGCTCTCCTCCACATAGATGCAGACACTCACACACAAATACACACACGTGCACATATTATATTAATTAATGATTGATATTATATTTAAATTAGCTTTAATAACAGTTCATTTATTTATTTAATGAGAGAGAGGGATCCCCAATAGGGTCTTCATGTAGCAATGTACCCCTATTCTCAGCCAGCCAGATCACTGGCACATGTGCTCATATCTAGAGTGTACGGGGATCCTCCAGGATACAAACCCAGAACCTTCTCAACATTCACAGCTGGGTCCAGTTGCATTACTGCTGCATCATCACCTGGCTCCGTTTTAGGAAGAATGTGTTTTTTTTTTTTTTTTTTTAAATAACTGCCATGGCATTGTAGAATGAAGGTTGAATGAAAACATAATATATAATAAAATATAAAGATTTAGGTTATGATTATGGATCTTTCACCAATTGTACATCTCTGAAGTTATTTTATATCTCTGGAGTTCAGCTTTATTAGCTTTATTTAATTATTTTTTTAAGAGAGATTTTTTTCTGTATGTGCTCCTGGAGAGATAGAGACAGAGAGAGAGAGAGAGAGAGAGAGAAATCACTTCCCTGGTGGATGGTCATGCCACAATCTCTTCTCCTCCACTCTCTTGGGATTTGGGTATTCATGCACACACCCCCAATATGAGTTTCAACCTCCAGGTCTGGAACTTTAGCCTCAGTTGACTATGTAGAAGTTCAATGCTTTAACCACTACGCTACCTGCTGGCCCCAATCTTAGTTTTAAATAGGAGTTGGAGTCTACATTCTTTCTTTTTTTTTTTCTTTTTTCTTTTTCTTTTTAAAATTTTTTTCTTTTCTTTTTTTTTTTATTTCATTTTCTTCCATACATTCAATCACATGTAGTCTACATTCTTAAAACCTGTTGTAATGGTTATTTATGCATAAACTTGGTTGGGCCACAGGATACCTGATATTTGATTGTACTTATTCTGAGTATGTCTGTAAGGGTGTTTCTAGATGAGATTAAGATTCATATTGGAAGACTAAGTGGATTTCCCTCCCCAATGTGAGTGGGTCTCTTCCAATCTGTAAATATTACAAAAAGGCTGACCCTAAGTAAGAGATCATTTGCTCTCTCTATGAAACTATTTTCCAGTGGGACATCACTTTTTTCCTGCATTTGAACTTGAACTCAGACAGGAACTTAACATCATTGCCTTGCTTGGCTTTCAGGCCTTTGGATTCTGACTGAAACGTACACCTTGGTTTTTGGACTCAGACTGGAATTATATTGTAGGCTTTACTGGGTCTGCAGTTTACAGATGCAGATTTTGGGATTTCTCAGCCTATATAACCATGTAAGCCAACTTCTTTCTTTTCTTTTCTTTTTTTATTTTTAATGTTTTCTCTTTTAGGTTTTTGCCATAGAGCATGTGCACTTGCTAGAGAGACAGTCTAAGACAGAGAGAAGAAAAGGAAGAAATTGCCTCCAGGGGGAATGACCTTGCTGCAATCCCTTCTCCTCCGTTCTTTTCTCAGGATTTTGGGCACCCATGCATGTGCTCCCAGCATGATTTTTAAGCCACAAGGTCAAGGACTCTGGTCAGCCATGTGGGAGTCCAGCATCTTAACCACCCCATCATCTGTTGGCTGCAACAAGCCAATTTCTTATAATAAATTTTCTTATACATTCATGTCTGTACATCTACCTCTACACATATATCTCCTATGAATCCTGTCTTTCTGGAGAACCCAGATTAATATATTCCTCTAATCATACTGATAAACACATTTCTGGAGATACTATCATTGAACTCCTCTTTTTCTCACATCTTCCTTGGTCTTGTAGAAAGTTTTAGCTTTCATCCCTAGCTATAGGGTAAAAGCAGATGGCATGGGGTATAGAAGATTAGAATATGGCTACCAAATTGAGAGAATATTTACTGGAAACCTAGAGTCAGATTGTCTTTAGCCCACATTGCTGAATGGAATGTTTCTACAACCAAAGCAACTGTCATTGTCTGCTTTAGCTTCCCTGTCTGACAGCAAAGAAAAAAAGTTAGATTATAGAGTTCTCATTAAAATGAAACAAATGAGAATATAAAAAGAACTATTAAATTATTCACAAAATGAAAGCAGCACTAGCTGCAAGCAGCTGTCTTTGTAAACATAATTTGTTAAATTAATGCTGCTTTAAAAAGAGTAATATTGCAACGGATATCTTTTCACGATTCATAAAATACCATCTCATTTACTCCATTGGGCAATGATGACCAAGTTATATTGAGAAGAGCTGGGTAGAAAAAGTTATACTTTATCAGATTTTAATCAATATTCATTTATGGGGATGAAGTATCAAATAACAATAGTTAAAATGGCTTTTAATATTAATGGCATTGACAAAGCAGTAGATTTGTTATTTACTCATGCTGTTTTGCAAATGCCTGTTAGAAATAATTATAAAACAAAGCACCGTAAAGTGATGGAATCTTAGAGATTATGTTGTTTTATCTCTCAATTTACAAATGCATTTTACCAAACTGAAAAAATGTCAGTTTCCCACTGAAGACCATGCAGGAAATCCTTGAACCCAGGTTTTCAGATTTCTTTGCCAGGGATACTTTCTCTTTGCTTGTCACATTTATAATTATTGTCTACGTTTTGAGATATAGATTTTTAATATATGATTCAGTTAGAATATAAATACCTACTTTCAATATTGAATCAAATATTTTCCAGTATAGTGCCTTATTGCTTATTTAAGGTAGACCTGGAATATCAATGTAAATGTAACTTTTGATTTATATATGTCAGAATTACTTCCTTCACCTCATCAGAATAAATTAGTGCTTAGGAAAATTATTATCATGTAGATTTAGTTTAGTATTACATGACTACATAAAATAAAAGCCTACTTTAATAAGGCTAATCAGTCAGTTTTATCTTCAAAACCAAAATTTAGAAAGACTATCTACCATGAGACCAGCAGGTGGCATAATGGTTACGTCACTGGTCCTAGTCGACTACTGTTTAAGTCCCAGATACAGCAGCTTAAAACTCATGCCGGGTGCAAGTGCGTGCATGCCCCAAATCCCAAGATGAGAACAGAGAAGGCTTGTGGTGTGACCATCCTGCCTGGGGCTAAGGGGGTGGATTTCTTGCTTTCTGTCTCTCCATCTCTCGGACCACGGCATGTGATCTATAGCAAAAACCTCTCAAAAAAAGAAAGAATATCTATCATATCTCTTTTTATCTTTTTCTAAGACAGATTTTTGCTATAGGGTGCGTGCTCTCACCAGAGAGACAGAGAGATAGAAAGCAAGAAATCACCCCCCAGGGTGGATGGTCATGTCACGAAACCTTCTCCTCCATTCTCCTCTCAAGATATGGGCGTACATGTGCACACACACACACACACACACACACACCGGTGTGAGTTTTTTTTTAATAGTTTGTCCTTAAGGAAGAGCTCTTTTTCTTTTTCTTTATTGAAAATTTTTTAATTTTATTTATTCATTCATTTATTTTAATTTGACCAGAGAGAGAGAGAAAGTGAGAAAGCAAGCCACCACATCCAGGACTTGAACCATGGACAGCCATGTGATAGTGTTTAGCACCTTAACCACCATGCCACCTGCTGATCCCACCAGTATGTTTTAAGCTGCTGGGCCGGAACTAGAACCATGGTCAATTATGTGGGAGTCCAGCAACTTTATGAAGGTAAGTTTAAATTTAGGGTTATGTTAAAGTTTTGAAACTGAAGCACTTGCTATGGGACTATGTGCCAAAGAGATTGATCATGTTAAATCGCTGAACTGTGCCGACAAACCCTGCAGCACTCCTGCCAATTTTGTTACCTCAACATGTGCTCCTGGCTGATGGAGTGCAGGTGTCTACTCTGGATATAGAGTCAGCACCTGCAGGTCACAGAGATAAGAACTAAAAGAAGTATCTTTTGGGGCTCTTAATATGTAGTTCAGATAGTCAGAGTTGGATACTAAATCTAATCGGAAACATCAAGAAGGAACAGTTTGTAAAATTAAGTAGATGGAGACCAACAGGAACTTCACAGACACGTGGAGGCTTGAAGCCTGTGGTAAGATGAGTGAAAGATTTCACTGGGTGGCTGGAAAGGTGCTCATGGTGTAACTATACAGTTCCTATGGATTCTAGTGTCCTGAGGAAGGCTGGGATCACACCTCAGGGAAGACAATAATGCACACGGAGAAGCAGAATGGGGTCATGCAGAAATAAAATAAGGAAAACATGGTCTCTAAAAAAGGAGA
The DNA here is from genome assembly GCA_026018925.1 of Tupaia tana. NCBI lineage: Eukaryota > Metazoa > Chordata > Mammalia > Scandentia > Tupaiidae > Tupaia > Tupaia tana. The sequence goes on from JAKSZU010000006.1 coordinate 175,381,416, forward strand.
TTCTATGCTGTTCCCTATCACCTATCCAGAAAACAGAGCAGCTTATTCTTTCTGAGTATGACTAGGTCATTTCTACATATTTGATGAGAAAACACAGAATTGACTATTATTTGCCACCCATCTTGCTGATGACTCGTAAGGGATGTGAGAGAGACAGTGCATGTGCTTACATGTGTGGGAGGGACTAAGGCAAGTGGCATCTAGGCACGAAATGTAGGGAGGCACTCACTCTCAGGGGAGTGCAAGCATTTGGCAGATTTTTGGATTAGAAATGGGATCTGAATCAGACAGTCTGCTTGCACGGCTGACTGAGTGCCTGCTTACGCTTTGTGCCCTTGGTGTCTCTTAGGTCACCTGGTCCTGGCTCTGTGTGTGCATGTATGTAAACACATGGGCTTGCATGTGTGTGTGTTTTAACTCTAAATTTAAAGTTTAAAGATAAAATTTCAAGATAAAATGTCCATTTGATCCTGAAAAATTATTTAAATTTAAATTTTAAATTTAGGTCTTTAATTCTTCTTTGTTCTTTCTGGTTAGGTTGGTGAGCTGGCTATTTTGTTTTAACATTCGGAGACCCCTGAGGTTGGCTAATTATAAAAGAAGTAGACTTACCCATGTCATCATAGCATGTCTATATCAATGTCTATACAGTACACTACAACTTAAGAAAGTTTGCCTAAGGCCATTCAAGGAGTTAAGGACAGAAATGGGATTGGACCCAGTTCCTGGTTCCCACCCACCACCCACAGCCTTCACTCCAAAGACAGACTGCGGACTGCCTTAATGAGTGTGTCAACACGTGGTGCTCCATAGGTCCCTGCTGTTGGCAAAAACCCACGCTTCAAGATGATCATTGTTGCCAAAAACAAGCTTAAATTTTTTTCAAGTTGTTCATTGTGAAAATTTGACAATATAAACAAAACAAATAAAAATCATATCCGTATATTCATTAAAAATAACTAGTAGTATTTTATGTATCTCATAGGCAAACAAGATCTTTTATATTCTTTATATTACTTATATGATTTTTTTCAGAAATAGGTTTATACACTACGATGTGATTCTTTTGTTTTCACTTAATATAGGATGCCACTTTAAGTCAAATGTATAGGTTTATCTTGACTAGATATTTAAAAATTTAATTAATCTTTATTGATAAACATTTATACCATTTCCATTTTATCCCAAAAAATTATTTGTGCACTTCTTGTATTACTTCCTTAAGATTTATAAAATTAGACTGCTGGGTTGTCAAAACCTATGATTTCTGAAGAGCTTTTAATAATTTTGCCAAATTGCCCTTTCAAGAAAGGTATGAAATATGTATGTCCAGCAGCAATTTATTACTGTAGGCTGACTGCTTTATAATGGGGCTAAAGGTTTTCTGTGTTTGAGATACATTCATTCATTTAAAACTTTTCCTGCCATCCTGTGTCAGTGGTTGGTCTTCATTTGAAAGCCATAGAATGCTGAAATCAATTAATTGAGTCATCCATTCTTTTGTTCTTCAATTAGCAAGTGTTAGCGATAGAGGCAGATATAAACAAGAATAAGATAGAGTTTTCTCCCTCAAAACTTTGTCTAAATTTGATAAACAGCATTAGCTCTTCTGAGGCATTCGCTCAAAGATTTACATTGGATTATCTCATTAACTCTTCACAATCAAATGGGATAAGTGGATATCCTTATCATTCTCATCCTGTGGACAAGGAAATAGAGTGCATTGCTCAAAATCAATAACTCCTCAGTGGACGTATTGAAGGTTTAAACTGGAAGTTTGACTCCAGAGCCTATCATCTTAACCAGTAGAATAGTTTTTAAAAGATAGACATCAATAGGTCTGATATTGGAAAAATTAGGTGGTAGGATAGTGTGCAGTGTGTGTGTGTAGGGGGTGGCTGGCTAGAAAGAATGTGGAAAACAATTGTGTAAAAGCAGAGCTCTTGATATGGCAGTGAATAGATCCTGAAGTGTTGATGTGGTTTCTCCCTTGGCCAAGTGGTAGAACAATCTTTTTGAACCTGATAGCTTATAGCTCTGCCTTTTCCTTTTTTTTAAAGAGATTTTTGCTAAAGGGCATGTGCACTCATTGGAGAGACAGAAAGTGAGAAATCAATGTTGGGGGGATAATCATGTTGCAATCCCTTCTCCTCCATTCTCCTCTGGGCATTTTGGGCATGCCCACCCAGGTACCTTGGTCCAGGACTCAAATTGCAGTAGACTACGTGGGAGTCCAGCAATGTAACCATTCTGCCATCTGCTGGTCCCAGAGGTCTGGTAAATTTCTTACCCAATTATAGACATGTTTTCAGGAAGAAATAGGGAAAAGCTGGGAAGCTTCATCTACTCACTTGCACCCTAATCTGGTGTGTGTTGGTTGCCTGTTTGGGAATTACCTGAAATGAAAGCAACTTTGAATTGAGTCTGAGTCATCCTTCTTGCTAGTATTTGACTCTGGACTAGTTCATCCTTTCCCAAAAGAACCATACATAATAGTTATAATTCTATAACATACAGTTCAAAAGATTTAAGTGAGTCAAGATGACCTCATACAAAGGTAGCCTTTGGATGGTCCTTGAATGATGGATAGAACTTCAATTAAGATAGGGATGAAGAGAACATTTCCATAGCATCTATAGCAGTAGACATTGTGTAGATATGAAAGGGGATATTGCTTTTGGTTTGTGATGGTGGTAAGAAATCCAGTTTACCCAAAGATATCAGCATATATATATTGAATAATAGTAGTCGGAAAAAAAAAAAAAAAAAAAAAAAAAAAAAAAGAATACCAATGCAAGCTAGGTCCAAATTTAAGAGTCTGAATTACCAGGCTGGTTTGAGTTTTATTTTTTAAGTTCTGGGGAGCCACTAAAAGTTAAAGTGTTTGGCACAGCAATAAATGAATCACCAAATCCTTTTGTAAATTATCAGCATACAACTTCCTTACCAGCATGTTTATACATGCTCTGTGATCTAGACACCATTTGCCCATTCTCCAAACATGTCATGCTACTTTATACTCCCATGCCATTGCTTTTCTTACTTTGTTATGAATTGTAGCTCCTCACTTCTTAATCAAATCTTTCTTATTCTAAAAGCTCCATCTAAGTGCACTTTTATGATATCCTTACTCTAAATCATAAGTTGCTCTTTTCCTTTTGGATAGATGGTTTCTTTATGCCTTATTTAGTTGGTCTATGTGGCAGTATTACTAGGTGATCGATATCACAGAAATTCCAATGTCTCTTTTTTTTCCCTTGCCACTTCATCAGGGGGTTGAAAAAACTAATACCTCTTTCTGCAGCCTTCCTTCCAGTGAGGTGTGATCACACAGTGCAGTTCTAATGTGACTTCATGGCAATTAACAGGGAAGCTTCTGCTTCCTTATAAAAGAGACAGGAGGTGGAGCCAGCTGTGGAGTGGTGATTAAGGTGTTGGACTCTCACATGGTTGACTGAGGTTCGAGTCCCAGACCTGCTGTCTTGCTTTCTCACCTTCTCTCTCTCTGGTGACTGCACATGCCCTAAAGCAAATGAAATAATAATAATAATAATAAATAAAATCAAATAAACAATTCTGTAAAAAAATAAATGAAAGAAAAAGAAGGTCGAAAGCAGCTCTCGGTTTCTTTCTCCTTCCTTCCTTGAGCACTGACATAATATTCTGAGATGTGGCAATTATTTTGAAACCATGAGGTTGAAAGCACAAGGCCACAGACACATGCCAAAGATGGCAAAGCTAAGGAATGGGCATTGTTGAAGTACTGCATCTAATCACGACTGTTTATTTATCTACAAACTTCTTACGTGTGAGAAGTTAAATTGTTTATTATATAAGCCCATGTTCACTGAATGATCTGTTTTTTTGCTGCTAATACATTCCTAGTGAATGCAATCTACTTGATTATTTTTTAAAATATGTTATTATTAACTATAGTCACTATGTTTATAATGGATCTCTTGAACTTATTCTTCCTGTCTAACAGAAATGTGGTATTCTCTAAACAATATGTCCCCATGTTTGCTACTCCCATACAACATTATATCATACATTTTATTTTATTTATTTTTTGTAAGTTTTTGTTTTTATTTATTTTTTCCATAACAGAGAGAGAGTGTCAAGACCCCTAACAGAGTCTTCATTCCATGATCTTTCCCCAGCTTCAACCACATCTGGATCATGGGCATGTGTTTATGTGTAGTCAAGGAGGATTCTGGATGCAAACCCAGAACCTTTCCATATGAGTCACTCTCACAGAAGATTGCATTTTACTGCTGCACTACTGTCTGGCCCCATATATTATAAATTTTAGTTTAATATATTTTAAGTTGGTTTTAAATATCTTCCTTTTTTTGTTTACCTTTTTTTTTAAATGAGAGAGAGATAGAGACTGGGAGAACAGGAGACTTTTCTTTCTTTATTATTTTCCTTCTTTCTTCTTTTCTTTTCTTTCTTTTCTTTTTCCTTTCATCTTTTTTTAACCAGGGCTCATTAGATGTGGTCCTCCTACCCTAGCTCACTTGTCAGGTGGGAACACAGGCCTGTGGCACCACAATGGACCTACTTAAGTCAAGTCAAGAACTGACCCCAGGTCCTCTCGTGTGGCTTCAGTCATGGTGTAGTGGCGGTTTTCCACTTGTGCCACTGTGGTGGGCCTTTGTATTTTAGTTCTCAACCCTTATTAAGATTCTCAATAAATGCTGAATTGATTGAATATACTTTCATTGAGCAACATGAAGGAACTTCAAAAAGTTGGTGGAGAAATGGGCTTAAAATCTGAGTTTATTTTGGTGCAAACATTTTTTTGAAATCCATATATAGTTCTTTTTATAACATTCATTTTCTGTGAACTTTGGGAGACCTCATGTATGATTAAGGCAACTAAGAGTGAGAAGGAAAAAACTAAATGTAACCTCTAAATAAGCATTATTAAACACTGTACTTTCATTAACAATATTCTGTGCAATTTTGCTTTAGATTTTTAGCATTTCCCTTGTTGATCTAATCTTGAACAAAGCTGAACTCAGAATGTTACTGAGTCAATTTCCACCTTATTTAGAATAATGAACTTTGGAATGGAAGGCACATTAGTAATTTGTTTTTGCAAGATCTCTCACAAGGAAAGGATAAAATGACCACAGCAGTCGTACAAACACAGCTGGACTTTTCCAATGATATCATCGTGTTTCACTGTTTATCACTCTTCGTTTGGACTGTTCCCTATAAATACATCCAGGTAAGCATCTTCTTGGTTCATTAACCCCTAAAGACTCACCACGAAGTTATTTCTAATAGTTCTGTTCTTATAAAAACTTCATCTAAAATTAATAGCAACTGCTGTGGTTGAATGGGATGACTGAAACCACATACAGTCCTTAGAATTTGCCTTGCAGAAATCATTTACTAAATGTCAAGTGGTAGAACTGCCCAGTACATGTTCTAACACTGAGTTGTAATATTTGAAACATTTAGTCTTTAAGAATGTAGACATCATATCATTACTTTTACAAAGTTTTGCCCTTACTTCTTAGGTATGTGCAAAACCCAATGGTAAAAGGTCAGTAATACATTAAGCTCTTTTAGAATGACTTTTTAATAATTACTTGACTATCAATTTTAAAAGGCCATTTTTTTAACACTGAATTAATGCAGCAATGCTCCCCTTATGTATAAAAAATTAATGAAATTCTTACCAAAACCCTCAAGTTGCCTGGAAATGCTTACTGAGAAAACATAGTTCTGATACATGTGCTTGGAATGTAAGTAGTTTCTCAACTACAATGAGAATGCCCTGGTAAGAAATATACCTTGAATTTCAAATGACAATGGAAATCTCTTTCATTATTTCTTTTCCCTTAACAAAATAGCATAATTATGTGTCTTTCTTTCATGAAAAGTCAAAGCTTTCTGAGTCAAATATCTTTAAGATCTTGTAGGTAAGAAAATCAAACGTAATTGAAATTCACTATGGCAATTCCGTGACTGTACATCTTGTCAGCATTAACTGGGATTTGATTTAGCTGATTATTCTACTGAAGGGTAATGCATATTACTGAATGTGTGGTGAAGCAGCTAACAAAAAGTCAGTGTGCCCTCAGGAATCATTGCGATTTCTCAGTGACAGCAAAGACCGTGGGATGTAGATTCACTATAATAAAACCTCACATCAATAAAAGTGCAAGATGAAAAGAGTATCTTCAGCGTGAATGTCACATGTTTGTATTTGATGGACACAACCGCAGTTTTTCAACCAATTCACAAATGACAAGGAGAGATATTGTTCTGAAATAGCAATTTCATGGGATATAATTCTGAACTGACAGTTGCCCACAAAATATAACATTTTCATCTCCATTTTATGTTGGAAGTTCAGTAAACATGCTCTCAAATGTGAAATTCTTCAGGCTGCTTAAAAACAAAACTAAGAAAAAGATAATAGTTCTACTTTGGCTGATAAAATAAGTTAAATATTCTAAATAAGCTAAATGTTTATTTTCTAATTTTTTTGTGGGTTTTAGGGAAAGAAAACTGCCTGCAAAATGCTCAAAAGCAAATGCTAACACTGTTAAATAAATGTTTCTAATTGAATAACACTGTTAGGTAGAGGTTGACCTCCATACAAATCATAGCAGAAGTCACAGACTGTCAAATGATGCAATTTTAGTTTCCAAGCCACTTTCATTGTGTATTCCCCAATATCTGAAAGCAAGTGTAGGTGTGCTGGATATTTATCATTAGAAATAACAAAATTTCAGCATTGATTAACCCCCTTACATGCTTTATAGTTCATTGAACCCTTCTAATACCTCTATGTGGTAGGTTCCACTACAAAGCCTACTCTGCCAATGAGGAAGCTCTAGATGAAGGGTAGAGGGGGGGGTCAGTGACTTGTCTAAGACCAAATAACCGTTAAGTAGTGAACGTACATCCCAATTCTGCTAGAACATTATCTACTACATTTTCCTGTGGAGACTGCCTGATCCCAAAGCAGCAAACAGCAAAATTTTGGAGGCCAGCAGGTGGTGTGGTGGTTAAAGACACTGGACGCCCACATGGCCGACTACAGTTCGAGTCCTGGACCTGATGGCTTGCTTTCTCACTTTTCATCTCTCTCTCTCTCTCCTTCTCACTCTGTCTCTCTCTGATCAAATTAAATAAAGTGAAATTAAAAATTCTTTTAAAAATTCTATGAAAAAGGAAGCTACATTAAAAAAATAGCAAAAGTTCAATGATTCATTTAACATTGGCTGATATTTACAAGCCATTATGCAATTACAGTTTTTTAGTTCATTTTATCCCAATCAAGAAAATCTTACAAGATGCCTTATTCCATTGGTGAGGACTGTCAAAGTGATCTCTTTGTCTTTCTGCTGTGGTTTAAGGCTGGTTTAAAAATCTCTTCTCCCCATGAATTGATATTTTTTGGTCACTCTTCTTCTATTCTCTCCAATTAGAGAAGCCAAGAGACTACAGTGGTGTTCAGTTGGAAAATTTAGTTCACAGTCCTGTAGGATGACATTCTGAACACCGATACAATTGCACAAGAGACACTGGCAGCAGAGTGGGTGAAAAAGCGCTTTGGTAATGCATGAAGCATTATCAGGGGCACCCACAGTGACATCTAAGAAGGCAAGCTTCAGAGAGGCAGCAAATGCAAATCATTTCATAACACAAGAGCTTTCAGGAAGCATTAGAACTGATTTACTATCCCAGGTGGACTATGTGTGATAGTGCTGTAGAGAGGGGAAAAAGAAAAACCTCACATGCCCATTCCATTTAATCCCCCAAGGAGTAGGTTTATTTTCCTCCATGTGATCACCTCTAATAATATTGCAGTACTTTTAGAAAAGGTAGATGTAATTTCTTTAACCCACATTCCCCATTTGAGAAACTGCAAAAACAATTAACTATTAATGACACGAAGAAAACAAGCTTTCCTTTCCCTTGGCAACCTGTCACTCTGAACTCACTTGCTCGCTTGAGAAACAGTTAGATGTGTTTATCTGTCAAAAGGATATCATTTCAGGGGTAAGAAAGGCACCTACTTCAGAAACGTGCTTTTCTGCATAAAACTGGAGCTAAATGACTTTTACATTATTATTGCAGATGCATTTTCAGTTTCATCAATTATGAACAGATTAAAAATTTCACTAAATAAAGTCAGCAGTAGGAAAATTATACCTAGGAAGCTCTCTGAAAACCCTATCTCAAGGTAGATATTTTACTCTTTTGACAAACTAGAATTTTCTGGATTGATAAAATCAACTCTGTTTTCTGAATCTATAAAATCAACCCTAGTTCAATTGCTTGATTATTTAGATATTCTCCTTTTAGAAATTAATGTTTAGGATCCAATTAGTTTTAAGTTTTAGAATCTAGGGGCTGGCAAGTGGTGTGGTTGTTAAGGGGGCTGGACTCCCATATGACCAACTGTGGTTCAAGTCCTGGATCTGGTGGCTTGCTTTCTCACTTTCTCTCACTCTGTTACTCTCCAGTCAAGTTAAAATAAATAAACAAGTAAAGTTAAATAAAAAAAAAATCCTAAAAAAAAGAAGTCCTTTAAGTTTTAGAATTTAAGGAAAATGACCGCAATCTACTTTTAGACATAATTTGTTACACTTTGGACTATTTCAAAATCTAGGTTTTTCCAAGATCTCTTTTCTATAATATGATTCCTTAATTTTTTAATATATTCAGCAGAAACTTAGCTTTTCAGCTTTTTGCCCAACCACATAATTTATCATTCTGATCATGGATATTGGCTAATGAGATACTACATTTTTTATCTGATTTTCTTTAAATTGTTGATAGTCAATATATAAAAAGATCTTAGCATTAATGTGGACTCTATTCTCTTGGCAATGCCTTCTAGAAGACAAAGGATAATTTCAATACTGACCCTTCAATGAGTCCTTCAGGAAACCCTCTGAAAACTCTATCTCAAGGTAGACATTTTACTTTTTTGACAAACTAGAACTTAAACCTGTTAGAAACTTTCCAAAGACCATTTTCTATCTCCTTTGAACTTCACTCATCCATTTAAAAAATCTTGTGGATATTGTGTTTCTTCAAGTGTGAGAAGTTGGGAATTCCATTTTTAGGTGTTATGGAGTAACAGGGACTGATTTACTCTTCTGCCTTAAACAAGTCCACAGCCAGACCGAACAAATGTAAAACAGATATTTCCTCATTGGATAAAAGGCAACACAGGACAGTGATCTTTAAGAGAAAGAGACAAATGTCTTCACACTCAGCTCTCTGCCTGCAGAAGGGGAGGATGTGCATGGAGCCAGAGCCTCGCTCTGAAGTTCTGAATTCAGGGAGGCCAGTGAAGCCAAGGAGGCTAGAATGTGCAGGTAGAGTATCAGAGAGCAGAGGGCTGTATAGAAAGAGGAGAGCTGGAAAGAGACACACAGAGAGAAGCAGAGGGCTCCCCTCAAGTCTTCAGCTGAATCCTGATCAGCACAGGGTGGGAGGACACTTTCTGAAATGGGAGAAAATAACTAGAAAGAAACTGGCAGAACAGTCCCCAGAGTTCACACAACAGGGAATAGTTCCTGCTTTTAACAGCTAGTGTCAAAATGCTAGGATATCCAAGGTGGAGTGTTCAGAATGGTATTGTCGCAGTAGTTACGCAAAATGAGTCCTGGATCAGTATCAGTATCAAAAGCTTACCTAGCAGATATGGCAGGCTTTGTGGGCTAAGAGACAAACAAATATACTTTATGAGTACTTACATGACAAGAAGGAAGATTCTCACCTGACTTCCCATTGGACAGGGGTTGGGCTGTTCCATATGACTGGCAGGCCTTGTGCCTGGTTATGCCCTAGAGGCATTCATGGGATGAAAACAACTGGCCTGAGCAGGGAGGGTCTGGCTCAAGTGTGGGAGGGAGAAGGAATGGTCAGCCAATGGTCATTTGCTTAGTGACACCCAGATCCTGTGCATCCTTCTCTCCTCCCAGAGAACCTCATTGTCTTAACATGGGCAACTTGTTAGAGGGAGTTGACTTGCTAAATTGTTAAAATATTCACTTTGTAAGCTAAATAATGTGATTGAATGTATAAAAGAAAATGAAATAAGAAAATGAAAAAAAAATCGTTATAAAAATATTGCTGACTCTCAGACTGAGAATTCTACTGCTTGATGTTTGGAAGTTGACAATAGTAAGGTTTCAAACTTGTAGTTGGGGACCACTGCTGGGCTTGAACAGCATGAGGTATGGCAGCTGATGAGATAGTAGGCTGTGGGTGTCAAGGGATATGCTATGCTTTGTCTCTGTGGCTCTCAGGGGTGCCCTCAAGACATATAAAAACAAACAGTGGACTATACTTAGCTTCCTGGCTATAGTTTGACACTTCCTGCTTCATATTAAACACTGCCCTGATCCTAAATAGCAAAGTTGAATGCAAGCCTGAAAAGAATCAAAATGGTTTTAAATAACTATTTGGAAACTTAAAAACTTGAGCAAAGTTAAAAATATTTAAAAGAGTAAAAACTATCCAGCACTCAACAAAGTAAAATTTTCAATGTCTGAAACCCAATAAAAATGACCAGGCATGCAAAGAATTGGGAAAATATAACCCATAATATAGAGAAAAGTAGATAACAGACCCATAAATAATAGATAATAGAATTAGTAGACAAGGATATTGAAATTATTACTACAACTGTCCTTCATATAGTCAGTAAGGCAGATGAAAGCATGGCTATCTTAAGGAAGGCTATAGAAGATATGAAAAAGACCTAGTGTCACTTCTAGAGATAAAAATTATGATGACTAGGGTAAAAAAATGCAATGGGTACAATTAGCAGCAAATTATATGCTGTAGAAGACTGGATTAGTGAGCTTAAAGACAGCAATAGAACTATCCAGAATAAAACATAACAGAAAAAAAAAAAGAAGACTGGAATTTAAAAAAAAGGATAGAACTTTTGTTCTGTGGGACAGAAGCTAGGGGACAATTGTAGGACAACTTGGAGTGGTCTAATAAATTGGAACTCCAGAAGTGTGGGAGGGTCATAAAATATTTGAGACAATGGATGAAAAATTCCAAAATTTAATAAAAATCTGATAACCATATATGCAAAAATTTCAATGAACTTAATGTAGAAGAAATGTGAAGAAAACTATAAAACAGCACCTTACATATAAAATTATTTTAAAATATCAGAAGTCAGAGCCAATTCCATACCCTAGTGATTAAGGAAGCGGGATCCCATATGGTCGACTAAAGTTTGAATCCCAGCCTTGGTGACTTGAAAAACATACTTTGTGTGTGTGCTTGCATGCTCCACCCCAACAGGATGAAGAAATAGAGGAAAGGGATGGAAGTGTGCCCCCATGCCGCTGGGAGAGTTTTGCTTTCTCTGTCTCCTTTCTCTCTCCCTCTTTCTGTCTCTTGGGAGTGCACATGCTCTCTGGCAATTTACAAAAAGTTTCAGAAGTCAGACTGTAATAATTGAGTTTAGCATTAATCTAAGCAGTTTGAGGGAAGTGCAAATATATAACACTACATTGGGGTTGGAAAGCAACTTCAGCATCACAAAAATGGAGACATCAAAGTGGATATAGAACTTTTAGCAGTTTGTATGTGTTAAGCAGTCCTGGCTGTTAATTCTAACTGGAATTATGTGTATTGATACTGGAAAAATAGTGTAATGTCTCAGTCATTTGTTAATCCACTAGCATTCATTCAATAAATATTTGAGCTCTTATTTCTGCCAAAGCACACAGGACACCTAAAAGCAAATAGTGCTAGCCCTGCCCTCAGACAACTAATCATCTAATAATCCATAACCAGATAATTATTATAGCTGAAACACTTTCACAATTGTTTGACAGACACATATTTAGATTTTTAGCTGTTTCTTCCCCAATTCCTTATCACATATTGTACTAAAATTGAAATTACAACTACTTTAGAAAAAAATAAAACTCTTTCCTGGGTTATCTATATCTTCTTAATGTGGGAAATCATTTTTTCAGGAGGACTGGGTGGGTGGTATTACTTACGGTAAAAATAGTTTGCTGTTCAGTCACATTTTAAATTCATCATTCTTTATCTCTAACACAAATTTTTCTTGAAGCTTCTTATCTAAAATATTATAGCAAGTAAATATGTAACAGTCTCATAGTGATGCACACATATGTACAAACAAATATGAAATGACAGAGCACACCCCAAGAAAAATGACCTTTGTATAGGTATCTATGCAAATATAAAAATGAATGAATATTCCTCAAAGAAAATTACTTTTAAACAGTTCTCTATATGATAGTAGTAATCACCTTTCCAAAATAGTAGTTTGGACTAGGTAATAGAGCATAACACATTCAGCCTTGAAGACAAGGATTTCCCAACAAGATTATGATGATAATAAAAAATAAATAAAAAAAAGACAAGGATTTCCCAAGGAAAGTATGGTACAAGACCCCCCAAAATTGTATAAGAGTGCTCTTTTGGAGAAAGAAATCATTAGACATTTTATTTATATTCATTTTTATTTGGTTCTTTAAAATTTATTTTTTGAGTAAGTCTTATAATGGACATAAAATATACTTGAGCAAATAGACATTAAAAAATTTATGGATTGCATAAGACCACAGATCTATATATTATTTTTAAATGTTATTAGAAACAGAGTCTCTTTCTCATACAAAATCTTTTTATTTTTCTTTTTTTCATTTTGTAATTTGCTGGAGAAAGAGAGAGAGAGAGAGAGAGAAAGAGAGAGGATGTGAAAAAGCACTTCCCCTTGGGAGATGGTCATGCTTCAATTCCTCCTCCTCCATTTCTGTCTCTTTCCAGGAGTTTGGGCATGTACAGGTGCCCAGTGTATTTTTCAAACAACTGAGTCTGGGACTCAAATCATGCAGAAGGCCTTGTGGGATCCAGCTGCCTTAGCCACCATGCCACTGGCAGGCCCACATCTTATATAAATCCTACATAAATAAAATATTATTTTTATCAAAAGTGTAAAAGCAATATTTAAACTAAAAATATTTAAAAAGAAAAAAATTATTTTCCAACTTCTAAATTTTAATGTTTGATTTTTACAAAGTCTGTCAAGAAGTCAAAGATGATTTGATGTTCAATGAAGGATTATGGGTCATGGTAGTGTTTTATCAGCTTTAGCTCCTGGCTTTTCCTCTATGGACTTTGCAAGAGCTAAGTAGCTATAAATGATCTCCGTTTACTCACAGCTTGTCTCATCTAGAAAAGTTCTACAGTAGCGACTCAGTCCCTCTAGTACTGCTAAATAGGTGGGTGAACGAAGGAATGAATGCTGTGATATTGTTTAATTCAGTAGAAGTAGCAGCAGAAACTTTTAAGATCTACACAAAAAATATACATCCAGCAGCTGGCACAAGTTAATATGTTTGTGGGCTGCAATGTGTCAAAATTTAGCATATGTACTCATTTTATTAAATAGTTAAAATGTAATTAAAGAGTTTAAAACATGAAATGTGAGGTTAAAATATTTGTAGACCCTCTGTCCTGGTTTTCCAAATGTTGGGTTGTCAGAAAAGTCATGATGCATCTTTGCACAGAAAACATAGAACAAATACATCGTGACTTTCCTGACAACCCAATAAAACAACTAAACAACTGCTAGTTTGCAGAATTTTTCTTCCCCCCCCCCCTTTTTTTTTCAATAAAGACTATGTGGGGACAATTGACAGTGGATAAGATCTGCATATAGGTAATAGTTCTGTATTGATGTGAGTTGCCAGATTTTAATAACTGTTCAATGATTACCTAAGAAAATGTTCTTGTTCTTGGGAACTATATTGATAACAAATCATAATGTTTGTAATATATTTGCAAATTGTCCAAAATTTTAAAAAAATATAATTTTAAGTTCATATCTACAACTTAAACCATGTTACTTGCTCAAGAACTAATGCAAAAGGCTATGCAAAAAACAAGCATGGCTCAGGAGGAAATGTCAGTTCAAAACGATTCCTTCAAGGAACACCACGCAGTTCATTCAGTGCTATATCCTCTAAGAAAGAAGATACACGTATTTCAGGAGATATATTTGTCAAGAGGAGATATAATTGATACAGACACACACACACACACACACACACACGCATGTATACTTTAATATGTCTCTCAGTTTGACCTAAGCTATTTACAGTTCTCTGAAATGATCAGATTTATGTATTTATTTTTAGATTTTTGCCATTGGGTGTGTGTGTTCATCAGAGAGACACAGAGACAGACATAGAGAGTAAAAGTGGAAAAGTGAAAAATAATCCCCAGGGGAGATGACCACACACAATTCCTTCTCCATTCTCCTAAAGATTTGGGTAACATGCACAAGTGCCTGGTGTGATTTTCAAGCTGCTGGATCTGGGACTCAAACAGTAGTTGGCCATGTGGAAGTCCAGAGCCTTAACTACTAGCCCTCAGATTTGTTACCTTTCCTTTCCTACTAGAATGTGACTTCTAATAGGGAAAGACACACTCATGCATACACGTACACAGGGCTGAGCTCTCTCTTCGACTAGGATTTGTCCTTGGGCTTTGCCAAGCCAAATTTTAGCAAGAATCCTGCTAAGTCCGTTTAGAGATGATTTTTTTCATCCTTCGTCTCTGATCACCTTTAGTATATGATCGAGCTCATTTCCCACTATTTTTTAAAATGGATTTATTTCTTGAGAGAAAGAAAAGCATGTGAGAGAAGCACCCTGGATAGGATCTTCATGCCAGGATCCTCACCCCAGCCTGCCAGCAGGGTCATGGGCATATGTGCTGTGTTAGAACTGGGACATGGACCTGATATTCTAGAAGTTCCTGACCCACCTTCATGAAGGATACTAGTAGTCAAACTAGCAAGAATCTCCTTTTATACACACTCTTGATGTCTCCTCTTAGTAATTTTCTATCCAGGGACACCTCTCTGTGGGCTGTAAATCCCCACCTGTCTTTGCTGTATTTAGACCACAACTCAATCCTGAATAAAGTCTTCCTTCCTGTTTTAACAGGTATCAGAATTAATTTCTTTAAGCCTCCAAAGTAAGTGCTTGCTAAAAAAAAAAAAAAAAAAAAAAGAAAGAAATATTAAAAACTACTAAGCACTGTCCATTCAGTACTGTATCTTCCAAGAAGGAGGGCGAGCATCTTTCAAGAGATACATTTGTCAATATTACCCATATAAATACAAAACATGTTGAAAGCAATCACTACTTTCACTGCCTTTATGTCACTCAAAAGTCAGATTGGTGTGTTTGAGAACTGACAGGAAGGTTAGTGAGTTTGGAGCTTATTCGGTGAAGAAGAAGAATAAGGAAAAATCTGAAAACGTATTTAAGTTGTCATGCTTGATTTTTGTGGTTAATGTGAAGAGTTTCAAATGTTGATAAAGAAATCAATCGTAACATTCCAGGAAACCCTTGCTTATTTAATAAACATTTATGGAGTGTCATTGTATACAAGGTACCGTGCTGGGCACTACAGGAAAAACGAAGGGAAGGCTGCATGGAGCGGGTGACAACCTGGAGCAGATAGAACACAGAACACAGGAAGTGACATGAAACTTAAACAAACTGGAGTTATCGATTGGAATCCATAAAAATGAGTGGTAAAGACAGCAAGGGCTTTGCTAGAAAATGGACTGATTAGGTTAGCAAAACACACCCAACAGAGAGTTATGCTTTTCTGCATGATAGAAATAAAGAATTTGGGCTGCCAGGAAGGAGATAAGTGAAAATGAATGCCAGAACTCAGGTTTAATTTTCTCTCAAATTAAGAGAGAGAAAGAGAGAGAGAATTCTAATGTTCATGAAAAGCATGCGCCATGCGCAGAAAGGCTGAGTCAATTATTTGTTTACTCATCATTTCTTCCCTCTGGAATTAGACACATGGTGGGGAAGCGTCGGAGGGCACAGCGAGAGGTGCCAGGTCCTGCGTGCAGTGAGAGGGCAAGCTGGGTGCCTCCCCTCTCCTGGTTCTCATTTATAGAAACAACTCCTCGGACCAGCAGTTAGAGTAATGGCTATGTTGCTGGACTCCCATGTAGTCCACCGTGGTTCGAGTCCCGGACCCGGTGGCTTAAACTCATGCCGGGTGCATGTGCGTGCGTTCCCAAGATCCCGAGAAGAGAATAGAGGAGAAGGGATTGCAGCGTGGCCATCCCCCCTGGGGGGGTGATTTCTTGCTTTCCATCTCTCTGTCTTTTTCTGTCTGTCTGGCGCGAGCGCACGCGCCCTATAGCAAAAACCTCTCCAAAAAAAAAAGAAACAACTCCTCCCACCTTCCAGACACAATCTGAATGGACGCGGAAGAAGGAAATTAATGACTCCATCCATCAGTACCAAGGCAGAATTACCAATAAATGTCTGTAAAAGAAAGCATATTGAAATGTTCTTTGGCCTTTGCAATATTTCCAGTATGAAATAGACACTAACTTCATAGCATCATAATTGATTAAAATGTCCTTTCATTTCTTAATTTGCTGGTTGATTAGATCATAATGCTAATAAAATTAAAGCCACAGGGCTTGATCTTTTGCTAGACCAATTTTGTGGATGAGTGCTTCTTATCTTTCCCATAAGGCCAATTTTTTTAAAAAATGAAGTGAAAATGAACATTTGTGGGGTTCATTTCCCTTTTTCTTAATTTTATTTCTCTTTGCCTTTCTCTCTGATCAACACACGCACACACACACACACACACACACAATATATTGTTGTTTTTCTTTTTGAAATAACATGACTGATACTATAGAATTGCATGGAGGTTTAAGATCATCTTTGGGACCAGCAGTTAGCGTAATGGCTATGTCGCTGGACTCCCACATAGTCAACAGCAGTTCGCATCCCGGACCCGGTGGCTTAAAAAACTCACGCCAGGCACGTGTGCATGCGTGCCCAAGATCCCGAGAGGAGAATGGAGGAGAAGGGATTGTGGTGTGGCCATACCCCCTGGGGGGTGATTTCTCACTTTCTGTCTCTCTATCTCTCTCTCTCTGGCGAGCACACGTGCCCTATAGCAAAAACCTCTCCCCCCCCCCCAGAAAAAAAAAGAGATCATCTTTTAGCTAAGCTAGAAACAGAGTAGAACAGAAGAGATGTTAACATACAATTATAACATTGAAAGAAATGGTGGGTTACTGAGCACATTCTAAAACCGACCTACAGGCAGAGCAGAGCAGTCACAGAAACATTACTGATCTGGAGACCCGGTCACTGCTATCCATCTCCTCGAGTTAAATAGAAGCATCCAGTCTAGCTGATGATCGTATTCACAGAAAGTAGAGAAAGCATTCAGAGGAAAATCTGCTCAGTACCTAGTTCTGAACCTAGGGCCAAATTATCAGCTCCTTCCTTTGTATTCCCACAATGCCCTATATTTATTTCATATTATTTTATATTTGATAACTCGCACTTACTTCATTTCCCTTCTTTCTCTCTGTTATCTTAGAGCTTTGTCTTCCTCCCTACAGGTCTCACAGTGTGGGGTGGCGAGAGGAAAGGCTTGATTCTCCAGGAGAGGACTAAGGGCTGACCTGAGCATAGGGAGGTGGTGGCAGCCCTGTCCTCATAGCATCTCTTGCTTAGTTCTAATATGGCATGTAAATTCCAGTGTTGTAATTCTCTGATTATAAGCCCCTAAGAGGGTATATTTCATTCACTCTTGTGTCCTTAAGGCTTAGCCAAGTGCTGGTATGAAGTACTCACTCAATCAATTCTTCTTTCTTTCTTTCCTTTTTTTTTAGACTGAGTCTTGCTATGCTGTGATCCTCCTACCTCAACCTTTGGAGTAGCTGGGACTATAGAAGTAAGCCGTCATGCCTGGCTTTTAGGGAGAGCTGAAAATTGAACCTGGGCCTCCCATATGGCCTCAGCCTGCCAAGGAGCAGCATCTGTTCTCACACGCTATCATATCATGGCTGCGTCTCTCAAATATTTTTTCAGTGAAAGGAATACATAATTCCAAGTTTATGACCCCTTGAAGTGTTTAAAATTGTAAGATAGGATCATACAAGAAACTTTAGTATCTCTATCACAAAACCATGGTAGCTAAAGCCATTATTAAGAATAGTAATTAGATGTGTATTTGATTGTCTCGAGAGGATTAACATGCATGTGAAAATATTATCCCATCTATGTTTGAGCATAGGCTACAGATGATGCAAGGTTCCCACATGGATCATCATTCCCATGGATAGCCCTGATATTAGTAGTTTCCTGGCTTGGGAGAAGTCAGAGGGGAGCTGATAATAGCAGCTGGGTCTCACTGGTTTTTTTTTTTTTTTTTTTTTTTCATCTTCTTTGTGCTGTAGGGCAGACAGGATTGCAAATATTTTTCACTGTCTCCACAAGGGGGCGTCTGCAAAAGCACCATTCCCTCAGGACTAAAGAAGTGCTTTGACTCCTGGTTACCGGAATGAACCACACTAACATCAATCCGTACTTATCAAGTTTTCATGGACTATTTTAAGTGTTTTACATACATTTACTTCTCACAATAACCCTACTGGGGAGACAATGTTAATCCACTTTACAGTGAAGGAAACTGTATGGAAATGTGTAGTTATCAGCCTAGATTCACCCAAAGAATAAGAAGCAGAGGTAGGATTACAATCCAGACAACCTGGCTGGAGTATGCTCACTCACATTCACTACATTATCTTGCTGCACAATAAAATCGAACCCAGTTCCAAATACACACCTCATGAATCTACAGAGCCAGCATCAACAGCCAAAATGTGGATTTACTGTTAACGGAGAAAAGAGTTATAGCACTGCCTTAGTTAGAAATAGCGTCATCTGGGACCAGCAGTTAGCGTAATGGCTATGTCGCTGGACTCCCATGTAGTCGACTGCGATTCGAGTCCCAGACCCAGTGGCTTAAAACTCACGCTGGGAGCGTGTGTGTGTGTGTGTGTGTGTGTGTGCCCAAGATCCCGAGAGGAGAATGGAGGAGAAGGGATTGCGGCGTGGCCATCCCCCCTGGGGGGTGATCTCTTGCTTTCTGTCTGTCTCTCTCTGTCTGTCTGGCGAGCACACGTGCCCTATAGCAAAAACCTCGCCAAAAAAAAAAAAAAAAATGAAATAGCGTCATCTGCTTGCTGATAAAATGCTTTCTCCTCTGGTAGCCTTTTCAAGGCCCACATTGGGCTCTCCTTTTCACTTTTTGGTTCTATTATGGAAATGCATGCCACTGTCACAGCCCTTGAAAGGGTCTCTTTTGCTCTGTTCTCTCTTGTGGGAACCTAGTCATTCCACTGGACATTCACTTCCAGGGGAACAGGGTGTGTACCTTTACCTGCCTGTATCTCCCCCAGCATCTAGCACTGGGCTCAGCACACAACAGGCCTCAATAAATAGGGGAACAAACAATGTATATAAAATAACGATGGGAGACAATATGGCTGCTGCATTAGAGTAGGCATTTTTGTAATCTCACTATTTTCAGTATGGAAAACATATTACAACTCTCATTTTATTAAATAATTTGAAACACTTATAAATATATGTCTTCTGATTTAAATATATTGATATCAATCTTCTTTTTCAGAAACTATATGTTTTTCTACTATGGTGGATTTTAAACCTTTCTAGGCTAGGACTTCCTGAGGCCTTGAATGAATCTCTTGTAGAAAAAACAGGAGGAGTTGGGAGAGAAGAAGAGTAAAGAGGAAGAAGAGCAAAAAGGAAGGGGGGAGAGGAAGAAGTAGGAGATTGAAAGAAATGTTAGTGTTATCAAAATCCTAGGTTGTTACTGAGAAGAAAGCTGAAATTGTGGTAACACCTTTCCTCCAATTAACTGGGAAATGGAAATAGTGCTAATAGGGTGCAGGAGAGGAGTGAGGTGCAAATGGAATGGTGATAATGGAGGAGGTGAGAAGAGGGTGGGAAGGGTTGGCTCCATGTTCCTCTCATCACATCCAGTGACAGGAATGGGTAACACTGAGTACCTCTTGTGTTAATGAGCCCTGCTATGTCAATGACCCCCCCCCCCCAGCTCTTTGTCCGTCAATGACCCACCCCAGCTCTTTGTCCGGGAGCTCCTTGAATTCTCTCTTTAATAACACTTACAAAACACTTGCTCTTAAATGACAAAGTACTTAGAATCCAGTCTTTTTATTCCCATGACAAGATGCATAAGGTTGGTCACAATTAGAGACAGAGTGAACATTCCTCTTGGGTTTCTTGCTAAGCAGTTCTAAATGGAAACAATCTGTCTGGTCCTCCCTATAAGCACACCTAAACTTGTCAGCCATGTGCCCTGATTTTGGTTTGAAAATACAGATTCAAGAGGCCAGTAGGTAGCATAGTGTTTAAAGTACTGGACTCCCAAGTGGTTGACCACAGTTCAAGTCCTGGACTCAGCGTCTTGAAACTCATGCTGGGTATGTGTACGTGAGTATCCAAAATCCCAAAAGGGGAATGGAGGAGCATGGCCATTCCCCTTGAGGGAGGTGATTTCTTACTTTTTGTCTGTCTGTCTCTTTGGCAAGTGCACATGCCCTATAACAAAAATTTCTTTCAAAGTTAAAGTAAAAAAAAAAAAAAAAGAGAGAGAGAAAGTTTACAGTCATTATAGACTGATGAATATTCAGAAATATTTGTGAGTGCAAAACATTTACTGAGTTCCTTAGTCCTTTGCTCTAGATCATGTCAGTCCTTTGCCTGATATTCTCTAGTGACTTTCATGAGGTCCAGAAGCAAATCTAAAATCCTTGCCGTTATCCTCAAGGCTCTGCAGTGTTTGATCCTTACCTTCTTTACTCTTGAATCACTGCCTTCCCATGACAGTAGCCTACTTTGTGAACTTGCCAAGCTTATTCCTGCCTCAGGGCTTTTGTCCTCACTCTTCCCTTTTTCTAGAACATTCTTCTACTTAAAGCTTTTCATGTTGGGCTTCTCTTGGTGCAGAATGTCTCTTCTTACAGCCCTGCTAAACTGGCATTATCCTCTTCCTAAGTACTTTTGGGCGTGGCCTTCTAATATCACCTTCATGGGACTGATCATGATCTATAATTACCCTATTTGTATGTTTAGTTGTTGATTGTCTGTTTTCCCCCACAAGAATGTAAGTTATGAGAGGACAGGACCTATGTCTATCCAGGTCCCGGGACAGAGTCTGGCACAAAGTAGGTACTTAATAAATAAAGAACACATATCTCTCTTAATCTGAGTGAGCTTCTCTAACAAACTACTGTAGACTTGGTGACTTACAAACAAACGAAATTTATTTCTCACAGTTCTGGAGGCCAGAAGTCCTGTCAGAGTGCTGGCAGATTCAGTATTTGGTGAAGCCTATTTACTATCCTCATATGGAAGAAGGGTAGAGAGACATCTTTCCAGAGTCCCCTTTTATAAGAATAGCAGTCCCATACCAAAGTCTTCACATTGGGGATTAGATTTCATATACTAGATTTGCAGGAACATAAACATTCAGTCTATAGCAGTATCTAATAAATATTTACATGATAAATGACTGAATGAATCTGTGACTAGTCTCCTTCAGTAATTAAACACTGTGCAGGTACATGACAATATGCCTTGGAAATTAGGAGGGAGGGTTTGTTAGTGACAATCACAATAACAAACCCTTTCCTGCTTCCACATCCCTCTTCTTATCTATTGATCTGCTATTTTCTTCTTTGGACACCTCTTTTCTGTCTTTTCAGTTCCTTGCCCCCTGAACTAATATTGTCTTATTGAGAAAATACATTTCATAGTTCACATATAGTTTGTTATACAAAGTCCTGAAATAGCCAAAGATGAGGTCTAAGTGGCCCTCCCTTGGCAATGACAAAAGTAGGAAAAGAAAATGTCTTCAAATGGAAAGAGATAGGCATTTTAGCTTCATTTTTTTTTTTCTGTGCACCTTTCGTCAAGAATTGTAAACCCCAGGCTGTGCTTATGTGGGCAGGTTGCTCATAGGGCCACATTCTCAAGCTTGGTCTTGGCCAAGGTTAGGATTATTTTTCAGTACGTAGTATTTTCTTACATATACTATGTGTTCTGTGCCAATTCTTATTAGCTATTGTAGAAGAATGGGGTTAGTTTTCTGCATTTATTCAGACTCTGATCTCCTTTAACTCTGTCAACTAACGCAGAGCAGCACCTACAGCAACTAGTCGTGTTACAAATTTTCTCAAAATGAACCACTTGCTGGTGTTGATAGTGTAGTGTAACTAAATCCTTTGTTTCTCACATTCTTAAGGGGGATTGAACAGGATAGATACTCTTCTAATTCTTGCTATCGACTCATTTGAAATAAATGTTTATTTATTTTTAAGGTTTATTATAAACTTATAAATTTATGACAGTGTGTGTGTGTGTGTGTGTGTGTGTGTGTGTGTATGTGTGTACGTGTATACAAGAGCAAGAGAGAGAGAGAAAAGCATCCTTTAGAGGGTCTCGTATACCATGACCCCCTTCCCCAACCTTCAAACTCTTCCAGATCTTGAGCATATGTGGGCAGATACCTGGTATGTTTCAGGTCAACCATGTGGGGATCTGAACTTGTGCTCGGCCATGTGGCCAATGGGCTTCCAGCACTGCTATTCAACTGCAATACCAGGGCCAGGCCCAAGATAAACGTTTATTGAATACCTGCTATATTCTAGGCATCAGGCAAATAATAAGAAATACTTCCTTCAGTCTTCAAGGATTCTGTAGACTAAAGCTTTGAACACAGACATCACAACTGTGATGGAGACACATGTAAGGAGCTATAGAACATTAGTCCTTCAAACATGAAAGCTTCCCATACACAGCAAGTTGACTACTCTATATCCTGGTTTCTAGAAAAGTAACTGTTACATAATTGGCACTCAATAAACTCTTGATAGATGAATGAGTGAATGAATAAATGAATGAATCTAAGTCAGATTGTGCTTTCCAGTAAGAATTCCTGACAGGGAGACTGAGACATCTACTTGAGAAAGAATGATAGGGAAGGACATTTTATCTGACACTACTCCTACTTTGCCCTGAGTTTTCCAGGGCTGAGGGGAATTGCTAGACTATTATAATATAAATACTGTGTGGTATTGAAGCACCTGTGAATACAATTTGGGGATAAGTGCATTTATTTATATACTCTTTAAATCAGAATTCTGTGTATTGATCGTTGATTCTAAGCTTTTCTCCCAGAGACATTGCATTTTTGACTCTAGTGCCTTAATCACCATGCCACCTGCTGGACTGTGTTCATGACATCTTAAGATCTATATATGATTTTCTATGCTAGTGTCAAGCTTTATAACGTGATTTTTAAGAGCAAATTGGGATATATAAAGCAGATATTATATTACTTCTATTTTAGGAAATAAATTTGAGACTCAGATTGATTAATTTTCTGAAGATCGCAAAGCTGTACAGTGAGGGAGCTTAACCTTAATCTCAGAGCTTTGCCCTAGGTCCTGTGCACATTGTTTTACTCTGCTTTCCCACCAAGGGGATGGCAAGCCTGGATCCACCAATGGAGTCCCCAAGGACATAAAACTAACAGGAAAAAACACACTCCTGGAACAGCACCAGGGCCTCAGATTGGAAGACGAATGTAGTAAAGAGTTTTTCTGGCCATCACAGCAAGCAAATGTACCTGTGTGAAATGGAATGGAATGCTGCATTAACACATGACCCCAAACTTTCAGTAGCTTTAATAAAAAAGAATTATTTCTCACTTATGCACTACAAATTCAAAGGGGTTCTGCTCACTGTAGTATTTCAGAGACCCAGTTTAAGGAGGTTTACTTGACATGCCTTCATAATCTCAGAGTCAGGAAAAAGAGGATAGTTAGCTATATACTGGTTCCTCAAACTTCTGCCTAAGAGTGATAAATGCTACTCCATGCTCATTTTAAAGAACAAAGCAAGTCCTATGGCTAAGACCATCATTAGTACTCTCCCAGAGAAGGGTAATGAATACCTGTGAACAAGAGATAGTTTCCCACAGTTGCTCAAGCAGCTTTCATAATCTTTTACACTGTAACAGCTAGTGGCAGCACCAATGCCAAACCATTTAAAAGACTAACTGATGCCTCAACCTGACCAGGTTGTAAATACTTTGTGCTCCTGCTGGAGGGTATTTTTGTGCAGGGATATGACATTTTGCCAGAGAAAAAAAAAGGGGAGGCTACTGATAGGGGTTCAGAATTCTAATATTTTATGCTTTTCACAGTCAGTCAGTATTCTAAGCTCTGTGAAAGCAGGACCCCATTTGGTTGCTTACCAATGGATATTTGGTAACTACCACAATGCCTGACATATACGGTAATGATAACAGTAATATAAGATGATTTTTAAAAGCTCATGAAAAATGAAATTAAAGCACAAGTTTATTTTGGTGCAAAAAAATCTTGAAATTCATGTGGTTTTTCATAATATACATTTTTTTAATATATTTTTAAGACATATAGATAGGGTTGTTGGAAAAGTCATGATGCATTTTTGGATAAAATGCATGTCATGGAAAAGTGCATCATGACGTTCCTGAAGACTGTGTGTGTGTGTGTGTGTGTGTGTGTGTGTATTCACATATACCATATATACATACATATGTATTAGCTTTATTTATATTAGTTCTTTAAATCTTCACCACAATCCAACTTAAGAAGAAGACACTATTATTATCTCTCATCCACCAGATGAGGAAACCCCAGCACAGAAAGGTTAAATAACTTACTTGAGTTTCTTTAGAATCTTAGTGGGTAGGGATCTGAACCAAGATACTCCACACTTTTAACCCTATTGTATTACATTATAAATAATAAATGCTGAACATATTGTATTCATTTTCATTTGTAAATGTGATGGTAGGAATGAGGTTAAAAGCATCAGTGGTGGGGCCAGCAGGTGGCATTGAGTCAAAATCCTGAATTCCCACATGGCTGACCACTGTTCAAGTCCTGGACCTGGTGACTTGAAATCACACCGGGCACATGTGCATGCATGCTCAAAATCCCAGGTGGAGAATGAAGAAGAGATTGTGGTGTGGCTATCCCCCATGGGGTGGGGGGAGTGATTTCTCACTTCTCCTCTCACTGTCTCTTTCTGGCAAGTGCACGTGCCCTATGGGGGAGAAAAATCACTGCTTTTTTATCAGAAGGCACTATGTCACTATTTTTTTTTAAAGTTGATTTATTCTCTTCATTAGCAAGAATGAAAGATAGATACAGGTAGACTAGAGATAAGGTGGAAGGAGAATGTGGGAGAGGAAGAGTGTAGGAAAGGAAATTTGGGGAAAATGGAGAGGTAAGATATTTGTGGGACACAAATATGGTTTATTATCTGTTGATGAGGATGTGTATAGTATTCTCAACTGGACTGAGATGTGTATCATGCTGGGTAAAGTCTCTTTAAAATCTAAATGATGTATAGCAATTGAATGTATAGGCAATAATAATAAAATAAATTTTATAAAAGTTAAAAAAAGATAGATAGAGATAGATAAAAAGGTCACCTCAACACAATCTTGACACGGCAGTCCATCCCTATCTTAATCCAGCCCCAGATAGTGGGCACATGCTTTGCTGCTGTGCCACTGCAGACACCCCCTCCACTCTCTGGCTCCCATACCTCACTATATTAGATCCAACGATCTTAATATACCAGCAGTCATAATTAGCCATCAATAGCATAAGCAAAGGCTCAGTTAAGCTCTTCAAGTATCATTTCATCATTCTTCATAAACAAGACGCCAGGCTTCTGAGAAAAGTGAAAGGTGCTTCTTTCCGCCAGCAGGTGGAGACGACATCGTAAGAGGAAATCAGGGCTTTAGCCCTCTAATCAATGGTGCAAACCAGACTGCCTGGCTTCATTCCGTGTGAAGTGTTCTGTTGTTACAAATGCTACAAAATAGAGCAGCCCACGCAAGTGTTATCATTTTTGTTTTGGCTGGTGTTCTGTAGAGCTCACTCCTGAACACAGATGGTGAGTTGTCATTTCAGGCCTGCCTTTTGGCTCACCTGCATGAAGCCATAGGAAGCTTTCTCATTTCCTGAAAAAGCCTTTCCTATCTCGAGTTTTATTTATAGTCTCTGACTCACCCTCATTGCTCCCTCTGGATATCTTTAAGTTTTCCTTAAGGTCAGAAAGTCTGCTAGCTGAGCTTACCACTTAAACTGAAGGGTTCTTCTCACAGCACTCTAAATATGTCAAAACCTGGGGCTGCCTATTCTTGCTCATCAACAGTTCAATTTTAATGCTTACACTCCGAAACAAAATCTCGCTTTCCCAGGTTTAGTGTTCTCTTTCAAGACTTAAATAGATAGAACTTTATCCTACTACTTTTATTATTCCCAGTGTCCAATAGTTCAAAATAACAAGACAGACTTTCTTCTTCACTAAAGCAGAACTCTTCACTTGAGTCATGCTCTTCCAACTGCCCCATATGCTAGAAGCTCTGTGATTCATTTATAAATGGTTTGAAAACTTATGCACTTCTGCAGGTCAGGAGTGACAAATTAAGATGCCAATACTGGCCAGGCAAGTAATGTAAATGATCAAAACAAGAAGGGCTTGAAAGTGATACGAGATGGAGAGTCAAGGATCTGTCTACATGGGTTGGCTGCCCTGAAGCTGTGGCCAATCGTTGCTGTGTGAAAAATCAGGTTCTATAAAAGAAGTTCAAAATTCATATTTTAAAAAAGGTACAATCTTCTGAATTTTAAACGTTATCTGAAATTTTAAAATATTATGGGGAAAGGGCTTTTTAGTCAGAGGGAACTTGAGAAAACATAATATGGTTGGAGAAATTCAAGTCATTTACTCTGATAAGAAGGAGCATATACAGTAGGGGACAGCAGAACGTGGGATGGAAAAGCACTTGATTTTACTTGTAAGTGATGAGATTCCATTTAGGGATCTAAACACTTACATGACATGGTTAGTTTCACACTTATTTTAGAATGGTTAAGAGGATAGGTCAAGAAAGTATACTGGGATTGGGATCAAAACTAGGAGGATGTCACAACAGATACAGGAGACATAGAGGACTCACATAGGTGAGGAAGTGGAGTAGAGATAGACTGAGAGTTAAGTAGGGTGACCGATGGTGGCACTGAAGTAAAACAGGATGTTCCACCAGGCTGACGCCACATGAGGAGGTCCTTGGTTTGTGTCTGGAGGTCTTGCAGTTGAGATCTCCCTGAGTCTGCTGGGCATGTGCATGCCCATGAGCCAGGGCTGGCTGAGGCTGGGGTTGGGTCAGGATATCAAGACCCTATTGGGGGTACTGTCTCTCTCTTTCTATACCTCTTCCTACTCCCAGAGTAAGAGAGAGCTAAGTAAGAGGAGCATAAGAATGTGGTGATGGATTTTGTGTGTTAGTAAAGGAGATGAAAGTGTAGCTATCATCACCCAGATTTTCAGTTTAAAAAGTGGCTGGTGTGTGAGTTCTACCCTCACTGAGGCTGGAAATAGAGGGGCAAGAGTAGGGGGCTGAGCTGGAGCAGCAGTGGATATGATGGATTCAGTTTGCGAATGGTTTTGTGTGATGTGTTTGTGAAGCTTTCAAGTGAGATAGAGACAACTTCCGGCAGACATGAGTGTAAAGTGTGAAGTGCTTGAAGTCCTGAGAGTGAATGGTGAGATAAGAAACAGTCTAGGAACAGGAGCTGGAGAGCTATGGTTTAAGCTATAGAACAGAAGACAATGATTTGTGGTATGAATAAAAGCATATAACTCTCACTTTCAGCACCGTGTACCTGCAGAGTCTTAAATTCCACAATAAATGGGTGAAAACAATGCCCTCCTCACACACACACATATAGCAATAGTTTGGATATCTAAGCTGACAAGCAGCAGGATTACCTTGGATGTGGCAATCAGATGAAAGACCCCTGATGTAATTAAATGTGACCTTCATAACTCCTAAAAGACCTCAGGTGGCATATATTGGATACAATAAAGTACATCAAGCTTTCCTAGGCCTGCTCATTTCCTCCCATGAACTTCTTAAAAAAGCAACAACAGCTAGGCATTTTAACATACTTGGAAGAGGGCATACAACGATTTTGGCCTTGACTCCATCAGCAGGCTTTCTAGAGCTTTGGGGTGATAGTGACTTCTGAATTTGTACCAGCACATTGTGGGGAACAGAAACTTCACCTCTTGCCACAGATACTAATCTCCTGGAGCATGGGCTACATTTAACTCAAAATATCACTAAGCACTAAGCACAGGGGCAACAGAGACACAATTACTGTTACTGAGGAAATTTGGTATCCCATAGCAGAATGATAGCCTTTAGAATATGGTAATCATACAGTGTTTTTTGAAACTTATTTGTAATGCTAAATATACTTACACCTTGTTTATGTAATCATTCACAAATCTTTTATCTTTTTTTTTTCATCTTTGGGCTTTTGCTCCATATTTATGCTGACATGCTTGTATGTATATGGCAAAGGCATTATGAACAGTAATGTTCTGAGTCATCTGCTAACACACATCCCTACATTTCTTGGGCTTATCCCTTCTAATACCACTATGTACCTTTTTTTGGGGGAGGGGGGAGAGGTTTTTGCTATAGTGCACGTGTGCTCGCCAGACAGACAGAGAGAGACAGAAAGCTAGAAATCACCCCCCGGGGGGATGGCCACGTAATAATCCCTTCTCCTCCATTCTCCTCTCAGGATCTTGGACACGCACGCACACGCGCCCGGCGTGAGTTTAAGCCACCGGGTCCAGGACTCGAACCGCAGTCGACTATGTGGGAGTCCAGCGACATAGCCATTACACTAACTGCTGGTCCCACCACTATGTACCTTTAAGAAAGACGTTTAACTTCTCTGAAATGGATGTGCTCATCTGTAAAATGGATTAATAATAGCTCCCTTAAACGTTTGGGAGATAAATGAGTATAAGCACTTGGAAAACTTATCATAGCAGGGACCGACCAAGAGGAAAAAGAGTTAGATCTGAGAATATTGGGGCCTGGTGATTGCCCAATGTTAGTGCAAACGGGCCTGCATGGGAGAGGTCCTGTGTTTGCATTCCAGGACCTCTTTGAGCATGCTGGCCGTATATGTACATGCAGGCTTGTGATGTGGGCCAAGTGAGACTCAGAGCGGGTTATAGTGAGAAGATCTAGCTGTGGATGCCTGCCTCTACCTGTCTCTCTGTGTCATGGAAAAAAGTAACTTAAAAATAAAAGAAAAAAGTATCCTAGGTTCTTCCTACTTTCAATATTGTCCATATTAAAAGAGATGATATATATATATATATATACAGATATGTATATATATATACATATCTGTATATATATATATATATATATATATATATATATATGTCTTTCACATACTATTGTTATTTGAGTGGTAAGGCAATTGATTACTTATAATTAAGCTTTAATAATTTGTTACTAGTGTACCATGATCACTATACATTTATCTGTAGTATAATATTATTATTATTTATAATAGGTCCTGATTTGAATCCTAACAGGTTTTGATTGTTTCACATGATTTCCCGTGTATTCTATCTTCTATCTAATAACAGATGGTGAACAGAGAAAGAGAGAGGGAGAGAGATTGCCTTACTAGGAACAGAGAAATGGCAGATGACTCAATATCTTTGAGAGTTGTTGCTTTGTTTAGCCAAGCTACTCATTTATTCAATAAACATTGTTTGAAAACTGACTATAATATATTGAACATGTGTTTAAAGCATTTGGTAGAGAACACATGTTTCTCTCTAGTAAGGACTCTCTAGGTATTGAATATAAAGGTCAACTTCTACCTCCCAATTTTCATGCTAGAAAAGACCTTAACTTGTGTTTTTCTTCAAATTTCTTTCCAGAAGTATCATAATGAATATCTACTTTAACAAAATTGACATTCTATTATAAATATAAGTGGATCAATTTCTCTGAACCAAAAAGCAGGCCCAAATGTTTTCATTTGTATTTTATTCTCTCCAGTACACTTTATTAGAATAGCAATTCAATAAACATCCACTTAGCTAACTTTTTTTTTTTTCTTGCAGAAAGGCTATTTGGGTTAATAAAGTCACACTTACATTTACCAAGCTCTCTTTCATACCTGTTCCTTTGTTCTTCTTTCAACTATTGTCCCTAATGTTTTAGCTAGTATCTTCTCTCTCTTAGTGGAATACCCTTTGCCCTAGTCTCCCTGTCTCCAGCCTGTCTTCCACATTGTTACAGAGTCACTCTACTAACATTTGAGCCTGGTCATGTCACTCACTTGCACAGATGACCTCTGGTGGTTTCTCATCACCTACAGGATGCAATTCAGACAACTTTGAAAGGCATATATGAACTAGTCAGTACTTACCCACATGACCATGCAGGACCCCCCTGCCTGATCATGCAGTTCTAGTCCTAGACCCAGTAACTTGAGAAGCACCTGGTAGTGTGTGTACACGCGCATGCTGAGAATTGCAAAAGGAGGGAGATACAAAGGAGAAGAGTTTATGGCGTGACTGTTTCCCACAGGAGGTGCATTCTCCTCTCCCTCCTTTTGTCTCTCTTTGGTAAGCACATGACCTCTCTAGGAAAAAAAAGGAAAGAAAGAGAGAACAAAGAAGGAAAGAGAAAGAAAGGAGAAAGAAAAAGAAAGAAATCCAGGATACTATATACTGCATTGAGCATCATTTTTTCCAACTGAAAATTCCATTTCCCTGGATATGGCCTTCACTCAATACAACGAAGGATGCTGAGCTACATAATCTATTTTGATTGTGTTCTTTTATATTATGCTCCTAAGGCCATTTGGCTGCCTTCATAAGCTCTAATCAACTAGTTTGACAGAAAATAAATATCCATCAATTTTGGTATAATACTATGATTTCCCAAAACAAGTTTGCTTTATATTTTTTATATTTTATTTATTATGTTTATCTTTATAGGGAAAGCTATTGACCTGGTAATTTCCCTCATTTACTTAAATACTGGAGGGTAGGCCTCATTTTCTTAGCATTTCTTTACAAAACAAACAAAAATTTCAAATTGTCAACAAAGCATCTTAAAGATATTGAGAATAAGTAATAAACTGAGGATGAAAACCTCAGAGATTCATCTACATTACTCCATTAAGATTGATGTGTTTTCATGAATGAGGTTGTATATTAACTACCTAACATAAATTTGGTCTCAAAGAAATCCAATTTATTTAAGTAAGACCACAATTTAGCATAAGCTTCATCTACTCTAAGGGTCAATAAGACTTAAAACAGAAAATCTGCTGATGTCATTCTTTCTTAATGCATTTTGGCAAAGGATAAAGCTCTTGGATGCTGCTAGCATAAAGATGATTTATATATAGGCCACTGGTTGAGACTGTTTGAGAATGGATGAGAAGAATGTGGGCCATTTGGAATTCCAATTACTTGGCTGCCTGGGCAAGTGACCACTTAAATATAGGATACGGCAGAGGCAAACAATCACAAACCAGAAAGAGTAAAGATAGTATCAGAGGAACAAAGTGAAAAAAACATATTTTAACTGGTAGTAAAGACAAGTGAAGCTACCATGGACAAACATAGACACAGAAAGGAATCCAAGGACAGCAAACAGGCATCCAATAATTGACAAAATTCAGGCAAATTCTAGCAGGAGTCAGGTGATGATACACATATAAAATCCTGGGACAGATCTGGCTTGACTGGTGGGAATTGTTCTAGCTCTGGACAGGGATACCTTTTTAGCCCCCCAATATCCAGTCTCT
Organism: Tupaia tana; assembly: GCA_026018925.1. Classification (NCBI taxonomy): domain Eukaryota; kingdom Metazoa; phylum Chordata; class Mammalia; order Scandentia; family Tupaiidae; genus Tupaia; species Tupaia tana. The sequence goes on from JAKSZU010000006.1 coordinate 175,413,085, forward strand.
CTACTTTACTGTACATTACAAAATCTTCCAAATGTTAGCTGAACATATGGCCACTTATTTGTAGATTACATTACCCTGCTTCCCTTGCAGCCTGGTATGACCATGTAACTAAATTCTGGCTTATGGGATATTAGTAGAGGTAATGCATATACTTTCCTGCATATCCTCCAACAGAAACTTTACCCTTTACATATTTTCCTCATCTATGGACCAGAATGAGGATGTGGTGATGGATTTTGTGTGTTGCTGAGCCATGTGAGTGAAGGCTGCTCCCTAAAGTACTGTAGAACAAGCAGAAAAACAATATGGGACTCTGGATGGACTATCCTGCCCACCTGGCTTGCCTACCAGGTCAGATTTTTGTAGAAAAAGGAAGTAAAAGACACTAAACTTATATCATAATTCAATCAATTTTTCTTCTTCTATACTCTGTGGTTATATACACAGAGGTGTCTTAAATACATAGATGTGCAATATATCATTGGTAATTTGAACAGCATTACCACAAATTGGGTGATCAAATCACTTAACATTAAGAGGAAGAGTACCAGAAACATGCAGCTATAACAAGTCTTTCTGCAAGAGCACACATGCTTCATCTGTGAGGTTACAGCTATTTAAAAATGATCATTATAGCCCAGTATAATCATGTTAGTACTGTTTTGAGGAATTTGAGTTAAAAGGATATAACATTCCATGACACATCACCTGCAAACTGTCTCTTTTTTAAATGGAATAAGAAAGCCATAGACATGGCAATATATGTGTGTGTATATATATATATATATATATATATATATATATATACACACATACATATATATATATATATATGTGTGTGTGTGTGTGTATATATATATATATATAATTGGAGGATTACCAGTTTTGTGACAAATAGAACAGAACCTGGCTATGATAGGCTTCTACAAACATAGGGTGTGGCTTCTGAGCTGGGATACTGGATTTTATTTTATTTGTTCAAGATTCCTTTCTTAGAAGCAGGTACAAACCACCACAGGTTAAAAACCAAGGGACCTATGTGGTCCTGAAATACTAATATTCCCTTCTAGGAATGACTGCTTCCTCATAAATGTGACCATGTCTTTGGATTTAGAAATGTGAGTTAAGTAGTACCAGTCAATGGACTCTGATTCTGTATTTGTTCCTAAATGCCACCATATAAATTTCTTATCACTTGCAAAACAAATTACCTCAAGTTCATTGGCTTAACCAATGTAGATTTACGCCACAATTCTGTATCTCAGAAATCTGACATGGATCTCACTGGGCTAAAATTTAAACATCACCTGGACCATGTTACTTTCTGGATATTCTTAGGGAGAATATTTTTATTTGCCCATTCTAGTGTCTAAATGCTCCTTGTCTTGTAGTCCTCTTTTGCATCTTGAAGCCAGCAATTACATTGATTTTTTGAATGGCATAACTCTGACTTCCTCTCATGCTCCTATTCTACTTCTAAGATCCTTTGGGATTACATTGGACTCAGAAATTCAAGGTAATCTCCCCATATTGGGGTTACTGATCAATTGATCAGTAACATTAATTCCACCTGCAATCATATTTTCCCTTTTTCATATAATGTACACATTCACAGGTTTCAGGCATTAGGTTGTGGATGTCTTTGAGAAGGCTAACATTCTGCCTATAATAGTCACTTTTGACCTATGTAGGTCAATTTTTGGATTTCTGATTCTAGCTGGACTGTTCTTTTTTTTTTTTTTTTAGAGAGATTTTCGCTATAGGACACATGTGTTAGCTGGAGAGACAGAAAGAGATGAGAGGCAAAAAACAAGAAATCATCCTCCAGGGGGTATGGCCATACTGCGATCTCTTCTCCTTCATTCTCCTCTAGGGGTTTTGGACATGCACACACATGTGCCCAGCATGAGATGATCTGAGACTCAAACTGTAGTCAATCACGTGGGAGTCCAGTGGTGTAGCCATTTTGCCAGCTGCTAGTCCCTGGATTACTTCTTTAGCTTAAACTTCCCAATACAAGGTAGAAGCTTACATGGCTGAACAACTGGGATGAACTGGACAGTTCAAAATGAATCACCTTTGGAAAGCAATGAAAGCATTCACTGCAAATTCCGGACTCTCTTAGAAGATTCAGTACTGAGGGCCAGGAGTGGTCCCTGTGTCTTCATGCCTTAATAACTCTACTGAATAGCAGTTGGTCAATGTCTAAATATATTAAAGCTCCTAAATACCATGAAAAAAAGAGAATTAAGGAAATCCAGAATAATCTCCTCCACCAAATGATCATACCCAGGGTCATGTTCATTAGGATATGTGAGGTCACTGTGCCATTCATGACTAACACGATCAATGTGGTCAGACTATCTTTCTCTCTATTTTGAGTTTATATAGCTTTGTTTCCTTAAACTGGGCTTACCTCAGAGTTAATACAGCTTAGCAAGTAAGCTCTCATGCACTATCCTTAAGCAAGCCTTCTTTGGTCCTGGAGAAACTCTTACATGAAGCCTTTCTTATGGCCCAGAAGAGCTGTTTGATGGAAATTCCATTCTAGTTCATATTTTCATTGGAACAATGCTCACTCTAACAAAATATGCCACAATACATAAATAACTGCAGCCAGCTTTATCCTGAACCACTTGTGAATTAGCAAGAGTAAAATATAGCTCTTCAATATGCCACATGAAAAACAAGGTCCGATTTAAAATTTATTAATATAGTATGAGTACTTCAATTTTCTGTAGAGATATTGTATAGTTTTCTACACTTTTTTTGTCCCCATTTGCCCCACAAACTGTATGTCTCACACTCTTCCATTTGGTTTGTTCTTTCAACTCTGACTTGTGATATTCCAGAAATGATTATTATTCCTAGAACTTAGTTTTCACAGCTTGACTCCCTAACTCTGAGTAGTAGAGTCCACAGGAAATAGCTGACAATTGGAGTAATTACTCACTATAATGTTTAATGTAAGAAAATTTTTTATCACAGGAGTTGAACACCTATTGAAAATAGTTTAAGGGATGAAAGTGTACATTCAATCTGATATTTAATCAAGAGAATGGTATTTAAAAATATTCAACATGGCCTGAATGTTTTATTTAATCTGAAAAAAGTAAAGATAACTTTCCCCTAGATTTAAGAGATTTCTAATACAGGATATAATAATTGTTATTTATTAGTTCATTTACTTGTTCATGGCATTAGTTTTTACTATAAGTTCCATATCCAATTTACATGCGATTAGTGAAAGTGTATGGGTGTACAGTACTTAGAAAACAATGTATTAATACTGTGGATAAGCTTTGTTAATATCCTCATAGCACTCTTAGCATTGCCAATTTCCTTTAGACAATATCAACATTCACATTTCATGTTTTCAAATTTTTTTTTTCTTTTTTTGGAGAGGTTTTTGCTATAAGGCGCGTGCGCTCACCAGACAGACAGAGAGAAACAGAGAGATAGAAAGCGAGAAATCATCCCCCAGGGGGGATGGCCACGCCGCAATCCCTTCTCCTCCATTCTCCTCCCGGGATCTTGGGCACGCACGCACACGTGCCCAGCGTGAGTTTAAGCCACCGGGTCCAGGACACGAACCGCGGTCGACTAGGTGGGAGTCCAGCGACATAGCCATTACGCTAACTGCTGGTCCCATGTTTTCAAATTTAATTTCAGAAGAAGAGTTTCCCAAATGACATTATTAATATTTTTCTTAAAGAAATTTAGGACTGTATTTCTTTCTTTAAATAAAAGCAATAAAGCAATCCTTATGGAAATGAAAATGTATATTTTAGCCTAACTGCTTTCATCTTTCTGGTACTACATGAATTATGCTTTTTTTTATATTTTATTTTTTCTCCATAATTCACTAAAGCAGCACAGCAGATTATAATGAGTACAATTTAGATATATAAAGTTACCAAATTGTTCCTACACTGTGGTTTTGGGACTCATCTAATGAAAACCTAAATACTTGCTCTAATCTTAATCTTTGGTTGTTCCCAGTATAGGGAGTAGCTAGCAGATGCTTACTAAATTTGACATGTATATTAATTTCCTACGGCTCCTGTAACAATTTACCACAAAACTAATGGCTTAAAACAAAATAAATGTATTCTCACACCATTTTGAAGTTAGAAGTCTACAATCGAGATATTGGCAGGGCTGTATGCTCTCTAAAGCTCTATGAGAAGGACTCACTCTTTGCCTTTTCTAGCTTCTGGTGGTTGCTGACATTCCTAGACTTCTGGTTATATCACTCTAATTTTTGCCTCTATGGCCACATTGCCTTCTCTTCTGTAGGTCTACCCTCGAATGTCTCAAATCTACTTCTGCCTTTCTTTTAGAAGAATACGTATCATTGGATTGAGGGTTTATTAGGAGAGTCCAGGATTATTTTCTCATGGGAAGATTCTTAATTACATCCACAAAGAACCTTTTTACAAATATGATAACATTTTACAGACTCCAGAGATTTGGTGTGAATATCATTTTAAGGATCATGTTTTGGCCAACCACAGCATAGCATCTAAGCTGTTGTGCTTGAAATCTTCTAGTTCTTTTGCCTTATAATTTCACTGATCCATCAGCATATTTATTTTGAAGAGTGAGAGAAAATCCTAGAATGTCATGTGCATATTGTACAAAATATCTTAAGAAACTTTGTCTGATCAAGTTTGATATTTTATTCCAGGAATTGAAAGAAATCATTCACAAAATTTAAAAAAAGAAAAACAAAAATACTATGGAAAAGAGATGACAATTGTCTATCTTTGTGTATTTGACTTTGTTACACTTAGGACATAGGTTTGTAAAGAGTAATCACTCAGAAAAATCTGTGCTAATTGGTTAAATTAATGAATGAGGAAATGAGCTGGATCTTGATGTCTTCTGTAGTATCATTGCTGTTCGACTTTCTACTCTTTGGTTATGATTACTCTTATTCTAGAAAAGTGGATTACAGGCTAGATAGGTAACAAAAATCTTTAGAAACTTAAAATAATTTTAAAAATTTTAACTTTCTCATGTAAAGTGAATGGCTAAATTTTTCAAAGTACGATGTGCTAGGGTTCTCTGGAGCTGAACATGAACGTCTAAAATGAGTGTTAGACAATCATAGAAGCTCGATGATATGTCTCATAGTCAGGTGCTCCTCAATGAACTCCCCAATCACTTTGTAAAATTTCAGCATGAAGCTCAGAGCCTGCTGAGCCCTACTGACAAATGGGTTAACTTCAGTACATCTGTGTAAATCTGCACCAACTTGTCTACTTTCTAAAAGTGAGTTGGATGTGGTTCTAAAACTATTTATGCTAATTATCTGGATTATTGTAGTTGATGTAAGAAAGATGAGTAATATGAGTACCAAAAACTAGATTATTATTTCCATGAAAACTAAGTAGAAAATTTCGAAAGATTTGAGACACATACTTCTAAAAAAAAAAAATTCTTGTTGAATTGGCTTTGGATAAGACAATTATACTAGTCTAGGAAAAGTTATAAGCTTCTAGAAGGATTCTGTACTCATACTACATATTTATGTTCTCATTCTATTTAAGGGAACCAAAATGGGAAATTAGTAATGACACATTTCAAACATGGTTTATATAAGAAAGATAAAATAGCACTTTAACCAGCAGATCCATATGCAAAGATGGTTAAAGGTTATATGTCTCAAGATAAGTAAAATAAAATAATAACAAGAGGTGTATTTTTTTTCTCTTTTTGGTAATTTGCCAGAGGGCACATGTGCTTGTCCGAGAGAGAGAGTGAAAAAGCACCATTCATGGTCACACTGCAATCTTTTCTCGATCTCTTCTTCCTTTCAGGATTAAGGGCGTGCATACACATGTTCTCAGTGTGTTTTTCAAGTTGCCAGATCCAGGACTCAAATTGTGCAGTCAGCTATATAAGATCCAGCCTGCCTTAAGTTATGGAAAATTGTTGGAGGTAAGGATCAAGAGTGTGGAGCAAGTTTGGACAAGCAAAGGCAAAGAGGTAGACAGGAGGATAATAATTAAAAAAGCAGCAACAAGATGGCTGATGTGAAGTTTAGACAGAAGATTTTGAACTTCAAACTCTTGTGAACATAAGTACCAAAATGACACCTAAGATTTCAGAAAGAAAGCAGAACTGGGAAATAGGCTGGATTTTCATCTTAAGAAGTATTTGTTTTATTTTTATTTAAATTTAGAGATAGTAATAACATATAATTTGGATTACTTGATTTGCATAAACATCATGTTTTTCAGTGAAAATAATTTACAGACAACTGATTTCAGAGTATCCCCTTTATGTTTTCCCTGGGGTTCTGAAAAGAAAGCTATTCCGTATGGGTGTAATCATCATCTATTATTTATTTTTTATTTTATTTTCTGGAGAGGTTTTTTGTATAGGGCACATGGGCTCGCCAGAAAAGCAGAGAAAGACGGAGACAGAAAGCTAGAAATATCCCTCCCCCCCAGGGGGATGGCCACGCCGCAATCCCTTCTCCTCCATTCTCCTCTTGGGATCTTGGACATGCACACACTCACACTTGGCATGAGTTTAAGCCACCAGATCCAGGACTCAAACAGTGATCGACTACATGAGAATCCAGCGATGTAGCCATCACGCCATCTGCTGGTCCCAATCATGATCTATTATTAAGGTAAGTGTGTCATAAGGGTCATTACAACTAGTTGCCACAAATGCGTCTCCTCTGAAATTCAATATAAAGGAAGGAATGCCTTTAAAATTAATTTAGGTTCAGATGTTGACTCAGTGTGGGCCTAAACCAACCATCAAACAACTCTAAAAATAAAATATAATGACCTGGTGTGTAGACATCTGTACTGGTGCTGAGTAATCTCCATTTGCAATAATTACCTGGTTCTGTGACCAAATTTCCTTCTCTCAGTATTATTCCCTCTGGATATTTATACACTCATCTCTGTTCATGCAGATTAATGGATATTACATTGTAATGATCAGATTAGAGAATTATCTGAGAATTTAAGAATGAAAATGTACTTTGAATGCTATTTCGTTACTCTTAAAAGATTTTTCAGTAACATAAAATAATCACTTATAATTCAGATTACTTATAGCTATAATAAAATACTGGGTCAGGGTACATGATAAGTGCATAGGATTAAGATTTGAATCTCAGAGGGACCAGCAGTTAGCGTAATGGCTATGTCTCTGGACTCCCACATAGTGGACTGCGGTTCACGTCCCGCACCCGGTGGCTTAAAACTCACGCTGGGCACGTGTGCGTGCGTGCCCAAGATCCCAAGAGGAGAATGGAAGAGAAGGGATTGCAGTGTGGCCATCCCCCCGGGGGGTGATTTCTCGCTTTCTGTCTCTGTCTCTTCTGTCTGGCGAGTGCACGCGCCCTATAGCAAAAACCTCTCCAAAAAAACACAAAAGAGATTTGAATCTCAGAAAAATAAATTTCCAATTAATTCCTGTGTAGTGCCCATTCACCCAAACATACTTCATCTTGATATGCTAAATAAAATGTGATCTACCGTACAACTCTAATCACAATTTATAATTTTGTGCTCATATGAAAATATGCCCATTTATTCCAAACAATTGACTCATCATTAAACTTTGGGGACACAATATATTTAACTTGGAGAACTGAATACATAAGTGGAATTCATTAGTATTGAATTATTTGGTTGACTATTATTTGGAATAAATGTATAGGTGTGACTGAATTTCCAAAGTTAGAAATTTAAACAGTGAGTGGTAGTTATAAGAGAGAAATTTCTGACTAGAATAAAAATTTCCCAAGAGACAGAGCTGATCAGAAATGGGCAGGTTGATTCAGATGAGTGTGATGTTCCCACTGAAGGGCCTTAAGCATAATCACTCATGGTCTAGAGGGGACCTTAGTCTAGGAAGAATGTTCAGACTTAGCTGCTAAGCTTTTGTCATTTTCCAGTTGCCAAAACTAAGAGTTGGGATTATGTATGGATTTTTTTTTTCAACTCAACTACCTGTTTCTTTTATTAATATAGCTTGACACCTAGTTTTGTGGTAACAATCAATCCAGTTTGAGAAGAGGGACATCTACTGGATGAAATAAGCAAAACAAAATTAGTTTTGTTTACATATTGTAATTTAAAATATTTTTGACAATCCCATTTATTTTTTTCACACAAAAAATTAATCTATCACTTTACAAAAAATATGCAGTTGAAATGGGCAAAAAATATTAATGATCAAGCAGTTTGGGTAAGATAATTGTTGCATCTGTGCCTTTAATATACATTTCATCAATGCCTTTTTAGTCTTCCTTAATTAATTCAAATTGGGTTCTCAGGATGAATATGCTTACCCTTGTAAAAGCATAAACATGTGATTTTGTTGGCTACTAATTAAGATCTGTTATTTTTAGCAAAATCATTCTGCAAGGGGAATGGAAAAGGAACAAAAAGTACCCAACTGCCTAAACTGTAGATGCAATTGTTTTGAGTTTTTAAGAAAATATTCATTTGAGATTTTCTATTCTCATAAATCAAAAACAAAATTCAAATATTTCAATGTAGTTATAGATTTCCCTATGAGAAAAAAGTAATTTTGTGTCCATTTTTAGATAGAGCAATAAAGCAGTAATTTAGAACCAGCTTGCCTGGAATTATAAGCTGGATCCCACCCTCAGACAATGATTGCCTAACCTGTTAGTGATGTTTTTCATGACTGATACTATATATGTGTATGTGTGTATGTGTGTGTGTGTGTGCGTGTATGTATGTGTGTGTGTGTGTGTGTGTGTGTATATATACACACACACAAATCAATATTAGAATCATCATTCTTGATAGTAGGGCTTGTATTTTATCCTCTGTATCTTGAATATAGTATATTGTAGGCACTTTATAGTTTGGTGAATGAACCTCTTCAAAACCATCTTAACTGGGACTAATTTGGCACTTTTTTTGGAGAACCTAGAGCTCTGTGGTTTTCTATATTTTTTGCTGAGTTGAAGGATTAGAATTCCTGTACCCTTCCTATGCATGCATTCATTCATTCATTCAGTGCCAGGCACTATACAAAACACAAAGCAATTTTGCAAGGTCTAATCCTTCTCTAGACCTTTAGCTACAAAGAAGATGCTGTCTCCTTGTTGTTTTGCACAAATTATAGCCTCAATGTGTATTGCGTTTAATGTATAAATAATTTAATAAATATCTAATTTCTCTGAGTGATTTTTGTTTGTTCGTTTAGTTGCCAGCGAGCATGTGCACTTGCCAAAGAGAGATAGGAAGACATAGAAAGCACTCCCCAATGAGGCATGGTCATGCCATAATCCCTTCTCCATTTTTTCATCCTGTTGAGATTTTGAGCATGCATACGCATGCACCTAGCATGTAGTTTTAGCTGCTGAGCTGAGATTCAAACTATGGTTGGCCATGTGGGATTCAGATCGCTTAACCACTAAGCTATGTGGTTGATCTCTAAGTATTTTAATACTTTTTTTTTTCTTTTTTCTTTTTCTTTAGTCCCATATTCTGTAATTTTATAAATAATAGCCAACATTTATTGGGCAGACATTATATTCGTGTATTGTTCTAAACACTTTATACATAAGTCCTATGACTCTTTGATTTAATACTTATTGATAACCCTATGAGGTAGATTTTTTAAAACCTATTTTCTAGGTGCTGGCAGGTGGTATGGTAATTAGGGTACTGGGCTTTCACATAGCAGACTTCAGTTTGAGTCCCAGACCTGTTAGCTTTCTTTCTCTCTCTGCCTTTCTCTCTGGCAAATTTAAAAAAAAAGAAAAAAGAAAACCCAATAATATTAGATAAAATTAAACAAATAATTATTTTAAGAAAATAACTATTTTTTACCCATTTTTTAAAAGGAGGAAACAAAGTTAGTAAGTTGTACAAGGTGACAGAACTCTTAAAGGGCAAAACTAGTATTTGAACCCAGTCAATTTCTGGTTCCCGAAATGGTTCCTTTAACTGCTACATTTATCTTGACTCTAATAATGACCCTTTGGGGAAAAAAATCCAGATGCACAAACACAAATAATAGCGAGAATAAAAGTGAATATTTCAGTGATTTTATGGAAGAGTGGAAAATACTCTGAAAGACAAATCAGGAGATGGTGAGAAGAGCATCCAAAGTCCTACACGAAAAAAAACAGAAAAAATGTATTAGGCTCTGTTAAGAGAAGAGCCTTGGCAGAGTCTAGGTTCATATCTCAGCCCCACTACTTACTAGATTTGAGACTTTAGGCAACCTATTTAACTACTAATCCGTCCTTCTCTAATCAGGAAAGAGGAGAAATAAAAAAACTTATTCTATGCTTGTTTGATGAAGATTAAAGAAGTTAATAAAGGAGCTAGATGGTGGTGCAGTGTTAATGCAAAGCTCTGAGAGACTGACTCTCATGGGAAGGCTCAGAGTTTGCATCCTGAGACCTTCCTCTGCTAGGCATGTATGTGCCCATGATCCAGGGCTGGCTGAGCTGAGGGTGGATCACAGCATTGAGATCTGTTGGGAGTGCCCTGTCTCTCCATCTCTTTCTGTGGCTCTGCTACTGATGGAAGAAATAATAAACTTTTTAAAAAGTTAGAAAAATAACTGGTGGACCAGCTCATTGTTTGATGTTTAAGGCAGCTGGATCCCACATGGCTGCCTGATTTGAGTTCTGGACTCAGTGGCCTGGGAAACACATGAAGCATGGTGCATGCATACCTAAAATTCCAAAAGGAAAGACAGGTGGGGAAGAAGGGGTTGCTGCATGACTGTCCCCATGCAGGGTGCTTTCTTCCTTTCCCTCTGTCTCTATGTCTCTATCTCATTCTGATGAGTGCCCATGCCCTTCGGCAAAATTAAAAAGAAAAGTATGACTGGCTCATAATACTTGCTAAGATTGCTATCTCTGTATTTCAGCATATTGAGGAAACACTCTATAGTAAAATAATCTGCTATTTCTTATATTGCTCTGATAGAAAGTGTCTATTATAAATTCAAGATAACCATTTAGGTTTAGATGCATCCTGAGGTCAGAGATATTGAAATGTAAAAAACAAAATAGTACGTCTTGAAATGGATGAAATATCATTTCATTATATGCAGAATAAAGAGGAAAGAAGCCTGTGAAAAAAATTAAATGTTCAAGGGACCACCAATTGGCGTAATGGCATTGTCACTGGACTCCCATGTAGTCGACCGCAGTTCGAGACCCGGACCCGGTGGCTTAAACTCATGCTGGGTGCGTGTGCGTGCATGCCCAAGATCCTGAGAGGAGAATGGAGGAGAAGGGATTGCAGCGTGGCCATCCCCCCGGAGGGTAATTTCTCACTTTCTGTCTCTCTGTCTCTGTCTTTCTGGCGAGCGCATGAACCCTATAGCAAAACAAAACAAAACAAAACAAAACAAAAACAAACAAACAAAAACTCTTAAAAAATTAAAGGTTTGAGTAAGCATTTCCTTTTTTCTAACTTTATTTTTCACTTTCTGTTGTTATTTTTTCAAATATTTTATAACTGATCACTGACTTTTAGTAACATTATTCTGGGACTACTACTCATGTTTAAGTTTAAAGGTTAATAATGTCTGTTGGGACCAGCAGATGGTGTAATGGTTACGTGGTTGGACTGCCACATAGTTGACAATGGTTTGAATCCCAGACCCAGAGGCTTAAAACTCACTCTAGGGGCATGTGTGTACATTCCAAAAATCCCGAGAGGAGAATGGAGGAGAAAAGATTGCAATGTGGCCATCCCTCCAGGGGATAATTTCTTGCTTTCTCTGTCTCTCCTACAAGCACACATGCCCAATAACAAAAATATCTCTCCAGAAAAAAAGGTTATCATTTCTACTAAAATGATGAAAGACAGAATTCACTGAGAGGAAGGCAAGTGGTGGATGATTGTTTGGGTTTTTGAGAAGAAGACAGATGAAAGGTGTGAGAGGAAGTTAGATTAACCTGTCTGATTAGATGCTTCACAAGCTTTTAAGTGAAAATCCAAAGCCACTTGGCAAATACAAGAACTAGAAAGATATATGATGCTGAAAAATTGAATCAGGTATAAAATCAGTTGCCCGATTTATGACAAATCAATTATTCAAATTATTCATTCAACAAGTATCAAATTATATACCAGTGTGGATCCAATGTGTTATATATTATGTATGAAGAGTAAAAAAAAAATTAGAGAGACATTATTGGACAAAAGAAAAAATACAGAGGAGAAAATGATTAAAAGCGTGTTTAAAATGGCATAGTTAACTGTAACCATAACAGATTCTGCATTGCCAGCATAATGTTTTCCTGGTTAATCCTATTTTATTTCTTGTGTATACCGATTACCAGCTCTCAGCAAATACCAGTTTGGCACCTTCTCAAGAGAGGATGATTCCACACAAAAGTTCAACTAAGCCTTTTCCTGAAACTTAAATCATCCCAAGAGGAGACACCAGATTGCAAGCATTTAGAGAAGGCAGCATTAGCAAGGTATAGTGGAACAGATATTAGACTAAGAGTCCACGTAATCGAGTTCAAGTGCAGGTGATCTTGTCTTGCTAGGCTTTTGTGTTTTTGTTCATATAAAGCACTGATTAAATTTAGGACCTTACATTTACTTCTAGCTCATTTTCTTTAGTTTTCTAATACTGTATTCCACATGACAAGAGAGACCTGAAAGGAGCTGCTGTTAGATGCTGGGTTTGGTTTATTTGCCTTATGATTTATGGGCAGGATCTTAGTGCTTTCCAAAGAAGTCATGTCTTCATGAGAAATTATCTTAGTAACTTTCTGCCCTATGTGCCCATGTGCCTGATAATAATCACAGTTACCAGTCGGGAGCCAAAGGCCTCAGTGCTTTATTTTATTTATTTCTTACAACAACCTTCTGGGGTAAGTGTGATGAGTTTCATTTCATAGAGGAAGAACAGAAACATAAAAGAGATGATTAATAATGAGAGTAGGGAACCAGCAGTTAACATAATGGCTATGTCGCTGGACTCCCACGTAGTCGACCGCAGTTCGCGTCCCGGACCTGGTAGCTTAAAACTCACGCCGGGCACGTGTGCGTGCGTGCCCAAGATCCCGAGAGGAGAATGGAGGAGAAGGGATTGTGGTGTGACCATCCCCTCTGGGGGGTGATTTCTTTCTTTCTGTCTCTATGTCTCTCTCTGTCTGTTTGGCAAGTGCACGCGCCCTATAGCGAAAATCTCTCCAAAAAAAAAAAAATATGAGAGTAACAATTATTTGTGTTTACTGTCCATAATTAATGGGCTAAAGGCTTTTTTTATATTAAGTCACTCACCCCTCATATGCCCCCTGTCAGGAAGCTTCTGTTGTAATTACCAGTGTCACTAAGGAGACACCCAATGATTAAACCAGCTCACATCCTTATGTAGTTGGTAAAGGAAAACAAGATTCAAATGTCAACAATCCATTTGCAGAAAATAGTACTTGCTGTGAAGTGTATGCATGTCGGGTAAACTTACTTTACAAGCTAAGTAATGTATCGTGATTGAACGTATAAAATAAATTAAAATTAAAAGAAGAAAAGAAAACAGTACTTAGTTATGGCAGGTTCTGGTTTAAAGTAAACAAGGTCACACAACTATTGAGAAGGACAAAAGGAATCAGATTTGACTCCACAGCACAGCCTTCTAACCGTTAAGTAACACAGTTAGGAGTAGCACGGTTCCTTGGCTCCTCGCCTGAGCATACTCGCTCTGCTAGATTTGTCTGTGCTCACCACGGGCATGACGACTCTCCATCCTGTCTCTAGCTTCATTGCCTCTAACTTGGCACTTATGGTTCTAGAGTCCAAGCCTTGTTATAGGACCTACGCATCTAGCAATACCTTAATAAGAAAATGAAAAACAATGGTCACTTATGTTTGTGAAAAAATTTACTGTATATTAACAAGTAAGGAAGATAAGCTCAAGATTTCAAATAGTGGAGTATTTCTATCCTTTGCTTTCTGTATGTCAGAATGTGGGCAAGACACACACACACACACACACACACACACACACTTATCTATAATATGTCATATTGATTCAGCAACAAACCTCTGAGAATCCAGTAACTAAAATGTTGTCCTTACTATAATCTGACTTAGAACAGTGTTTTTATCAAATCTTAACACTGAACCATATCTCTTCTTTCTCGTTCTAATGCTGCATGCAGGCGAGAAATAATGTCAGAGCCGTGTACTGGGGAAAGATTGCTTTTCCCCTCTTCTTCCTTCTCATGACCACATACCCCTCCCCAGCTTAACTATTTATAGAGTTTCTCGGTGATACATTCAACTCCTGTGTGACCCTGAGTAATATTAAGATCTGACAGAGAGGAGTAAAATTGCTAAGAAGGAAAATGCAGAGCAAAGCCAACTTCTCCTGCCAATAAAATCTACTAATCTGTATTTTTATAAAACCAAAATACCACAGGAAAACACACTGCATTCACTAGGCTTCATCGGCCACTCTGTCTCATGCTCCCTTTTCATCTTTTTGACTGAAACAAGAGATCCATCTTCGTTCGTCCCTCAGAGCTTTCAGTGCCCGAAGAGGTGCACAGTTCCTGTTGCATATACAGACATGACATTCTCAGCTCATGTACTCGAAGGCTCCTCAGTTCTTTTATTTTTTTTTCATTTTGAGAACTATTCTTTGATTTCCTCTGATGCCTACTGACCAATGATCTAGTTTCTGTTTCCTTTTATGGATCACACAAAAGCTGCTCTTGTATCCTGGCCCTAGAGCATAGAGCTTGGCTCCGGGTCCAGACTGCCTGGGTCTGAATCCCACGTCAGTCATTTACCCGCTGTGTGAGTGAGCAGGTTACTCAGCTCTCACTCTCTCTATTTTCTCATGGATGTGATGAGATAGTACTTAGTAGTATGAGTTATTCACCTCTTATGTTAATATTGGCAGGAGTTGTGGGGCCAGTAGTTGGCATGGTAGTTAAGGTGCTAGACTCCTATGTGGATAACCACGGTTTGAGTCCCAAAGCTAGTGCTTGAAAATCATCCCAGCTGTGTGTGTGTGTGTACATGCCAAAAATCCCAGAAGGAGAATGATGGAGAAGGGATTGTAGCATGCCATCTTCCCAGGGGTGATTTCTCACTTTCCCCCTCACTGTCTCTTGCCTCTTGTTGTTTCTCTTTAGTGAGCCCACATGTCCTATGGCAAAAACCTAAAAAAGAAAAAATTAATAAGCAGGGGTTGTAAATTCAAATATCATCTAGGGTCAGATGTAAAACAAACAACATACAAAGGGGCTAGGAAGAATCAAAGAGTGCATACTTTGCCTAAAATCTTTCAAATTCTAAGTGCTTTTTAAAGCACTGTAAAACCCAAACAAAACACATCTGCTTCTGAATTCAGTCTGGTGTAGAGAAATGGATGCTGAGAGAATTCTTTCATGAAGAGTACAATAAGTATTCTAGCTCTCACTGCAAAATGTAAATGTTTCAAGTTATCTCTAATTTAAAAAATGTAATAACTGTTTTATTAACATATACAGGATGATGGAACCATAAAATGACCAAGTGCAGGACTGAATCTCAGACATGACCTTGAGAGCAGAAATCATCACATGGAGTCTGTGGAAGGGAAGGGCTGACCTACAAATGGCAGCTCACGCTTCAGCTGGGGCAGCTGGAAAGGACATTGAGGAAAAGGACTTGCATGAAGGAACTCCTGTGACATCCATGGTCTTCACATTGACTGGTAACTTCAGAACCACAAGACGCACTGCAGGAATTAAAATTGAGCTGGGGAGAGACTAAAGCCTTCAGCTTTACAAATCCTGCAGATAGAAACACCAGGAAGGTGGCTAGGATAGAGATGGAACACAATGTTTTATGTTTGTTGAGTTTTTTTTAAAAATATTTTATTTAACTTTATTTATTTATTTCAGTTTGACCAGAGAGGGACAGAGTGAGAGAGAAAGTGAGAAAGCAAGCCACCAAGTCCGGGACTTGAACTGTCCTGGATCGGCCATGTGGGAGTCCAGTGCTCTTAACCACCATGCCACCTGCCGGCCCATTTGTTTTCAAGGTTTATGCCATAGGGTATGTGTACTCACAGGAGACAGACAAAGAAATGGAGAGATGGAAGCTGCGAAATCACCTCCCAGAGGGATGGCCACACCACAATCCCTTCTCCTCCATTCCCCTGCTGGGATTTTGGGCATCCATGCACATGTGCCCAGCATGATTTTCAAGCCTCCAGGTCTGGAATTTAACAATGGTTGGAAATGTGGAATTCCAGTGCCTTCACCACCACACCACCTGCTGGCCCCAAGATTGTAAGATGAACAATAAGTCCCACATTCCAGGTCCAGCTGCCTTGGCACAGTCAGTAGCAGTATTGGAAACCAAACTGCCTACCACAGGTTCAGATCCTGGTCAACCCGAAACATGTCAAGCAAGTGGCCAAAATCCTAATCAGCTGGAGGGTTGGGGAAAGGGGATCACAGTGTGACAAGACACTGTTGGGCATTTCTCTCTCTCTCTCTCTCTCTCTCTCTCTCTCTCTCTCTCTCTCTCGGGTGTGTATGTGATCTATGTCATGAAAAACAGGAGACTTACATCCCAGCTTTGGCTCTGCCATGTAACAACTGTTAGCCTCAAGCAAGCCTAAATTTCTCACAGCCTACATTGTATAGAAAAAAGATAGTTATTTTTGTCTTAACTACTTCAGTGAGATACTTTGAATGCCAAATAAAAACAGTGTGAAAATTGTTTAGAAACTTTAAAGTACTGTGAGAATATAATGTATTATTTTTAAAGGCTTTCAGGCCAAATTCCATCTAAACAACTACAAAACACTGCAGGAAAATCTCCATGTACTGACAGCGTTTTGCAAGTCCCCCATGCCCTACTTGTACGGGGAATGTTTTTTATACAATTGAAGTTATTACAGGTAGTTGGAGACAATCTTCTGTAGCTGTTTGTAACACAATGAAATCTGTGCACGTTAATAAATAGAAGAAAATTTCTACTCACAGCCAGCAGCACTGTTTACTGTCCAATATTTTAATCTCTTGTCTATTGGGAGAATATTTTAGAAAAACTTAGGAGAGGACATATGAAGTTAAAAAAAAACTTTAAGTTCCAATTTGTTAATCTTACGCTTCTTCATGTGGTCATTCAAATATAAATATCATCAGACACTTGAATGCTAGCTACCATACCAGGTTCTGGGGGTATATTGATGGAAACAAAAGCATAATTACTGCATCTATAAATAATTACTGTCCTGTATAATGGGAAACAGACATGTCAACAATTACAGGACAATGGTAATAGCTACAGTGATGGTGTGAGAGAAATACTCAGAGATCTGAGGAAGGGCACCTGGGGGATCTGGGATGTGAAGAGTGAACAGGCATTTTCTAGGTTGGTAGATTCAGCAGCATATACTCATGGGTATGTGAATTCACCCATGTAAATAGTTCAGGTCAAATAGAATACAGAGAGTGAAAGTGTGTCTGCAAGAGATGGACACTGATTCATTTTCAGGGCAAGAAGATGAAGGGCTATTTGTAGCAGGGCAAGAAGTATTTGATGGTGAACCTTTGAAGGCTTTTGAGTAACATGAACAGATTTTTCTGTTATAATAATCACTTCAGAGAGAACAGCGATCACACTATTATGTTAACATATTCGGGGGTGGATGTTGTCAGTTGTCAGAGAACAGTAAAGAGCTCCATGAAACTAGTAAGTAAATTGGCTAAACTTTTGAAATCTATACACTATGGATATGATTGATGGCTTGTGAAATTGTCTATGAACATGTGATGGGAAGTCTGAGAACACATAAAAGCATTTAAGGTGACAAGGTTTATTTCAGAGAGACAGGAGAAGCAAAGATTCATAATTTAGAAAAGAACATAACTCAATTATATTGTTTCTTGAAGATAGATTGCAAAGCTAAAGTCAGCCTAGGGGCAGGAAGAGGGACTGACAAAAACCAGAAGGTCGTGCTATTTCTCTAGGGACGTGGCAATCATCCTCACATCATGAGGTCGTGCTGCTCAGATCTCCCTTTAAGAAAGAACTTGGTCCAATGGGATCTCGGTGGTAACCCAGCTGGATTCACATGGGAAAGGTTCTGGGGTTGTGTCTCGGGACCTCCTTGTGCGTGCCAGCTGCACACATTCATGTCTGTGATCTTGCTTTCTGAAGCTAGGGAAATGAATCATGGCAAGAGGGCCATGTTAGGGGGTCTCTTGCTCTGTCTCAGAGGAAACAAACAAACTCAAAAAAAAAAAAAAAAGGAGAGGAAAGAAGTGATTGCTTAGTCTTTGGGTCTTTATCTGCTGCATCATTGGTATCTACCACAATTTCATGCTGATGCCTTACTCCGCCCAGTGCCTGAGCAGAGGAAGGGCACTAGAGTTAGGTCATGCCCAATACAGGGCTCCATTCATAGGCGGTCTTAGTTCTTTGGTTCCCCAGCAGTCTGACTTTGGGAATTTCTTAACCAATCCATACTTTATTCTTCCCTTTCGTCCCCCCTCCCTGCTCTCTCTCTCTCTCTTTTATTTCATAGGAGTATCCCCCAATACATCTCTCGCACATTTATTTACATCTTGGAGTCTGCTTCTTACAGGATGCAAATCAACACAAAGATAGACATCCTAAATTGTTAGGGTATGTTACCGATCTTAGGAAAGTGTTCTTCCAGTTTGATCAAGGATCATTTAGCCCCCCCACCTCACTATAACCTCAGTGTAATATTTTTCTAGGAAGTCTTGCATCCTATTGCCTTCATTTACCCAAGATAGTGCCTTTTGTGTACAAAAAACCACCTAGTCACCTATTAGAATCCTTTTTTTATTCTATTTAAACTTTATTTGATACTTTTGCTTTCTGCTTCTCTACATTTCAAGTAACTCCCACCTACTCCTCACATTCTATGTTCTATTATTTAAATCACTCCTTTTTCTTTTTCTTTTTTTGTTTTTGTAAAGATTTTTGCCATAGGGCACGTGCACTCACCAGAGAGACAGAGACAGAGAGACAGAAGGTGAGAATTCACCCCTCATGGGGGATGGCCACACTGCAATCCCTTCTCCTTCATTCTCTCCTCGAGATCCCAGGCCCACATGCACATGCACTCAGCGTGAGGTTTTTAAGCCACTGGGTCTGACTGGAACCGCAGTCAACCTCCTGCTTGTCCCAAATCACTCTTTTTCAATACCTTCAGCACCTTGCCCCATGACCTTCTATTACATCCACCTGATGAAGCCAAACATCGCTTTCTCCATACCTTTACTCTGGCTACTCAGTTTTGTTGGAGAGAATACTTACATTGTTGCCATTTTAAATTCATGTCTAGCCTTAGCCATGTATATCCAACTGAGTACTGATGACGACCTATATTAGTAGATGTACGTTTTACAGGCATTTCAAATGTAACACACCTAAACTTCACTTTTGAGTTTTCCCTCTATAAACCTGATTTTCTTCTAGTTTTTCTTATTTTAGTAAATGACACCAAAAGCTCAAGCAGTAGTAGCTTAAGCATTCATATCACACTTCGACATCCAATCTTTTACAAGCTTCTGTGCTTCTGTAAATTCTATTGCCTAAACATGTTTCAACTCTCCATTAGCTGTTTGTGAATTCTTTGAAATTTAACAGAAATGAAGTGTTATGTGTTACGGAAGACTGGCTGTAAGGGGTGAGGAGTTGGGATACAGTGTGTGTAAGCCAATGCTTGTCAACTCTAGCTGTAAGTTAGGATCAACAGAATCGCTTTTTAAAATACTGATACTTAGGGCCAGCAGGTGGCATAGTGGTTAAGGCATTGGATCCCCACATGGCTGATCTCTGTTCTAGTCCCGGACTAGAACAGAGGCTTAAAAATTATACCAGGTGTATGTTTGTGTGCCTGAAATTCTAGGAAGGGAATGGAAAAGGGATGGCAGCATGGCCATCCCCCCCTAGGGGTGATTTTTCACTTTCACTTTCCCTCTCACTGTCTCTCTCTGGTGAGCCCATGCACTCTATGGCAAAAACTTAAAACAAACAAACAAACAAACATATAATTAGCTAAAGATTCTGATCCTCTTTGTCAGAGTTGGGTCCAGGTATCAATATTCTTTTCAGATATCCCTGGGCAGTTACTATATGCTTCCAAGACTGACAACAACCAACATAGGACCAAGGAAGAAGGTTTTTTTCTTATTGTTAATATTATTTTATGATAAAAGCTCATATTAATCTATTGAGAGAAAAATATTAGTGAAAAAGGAGGTTAAAGAATTTGGAGGGAGGATGGTAATTGACAGAATAAATGACAACACAGGATTTATAATGGGTAGAATATAGTCATTTCTCTGGGATTGGAGCAAAGAAGAAGGAAAATATACAGATCCAGAGACATTTATAGATATGAGCAGCAGGACAGAGAGCAGAGGAAATTCCTTTGTGATGATTTCTACTGTTTTCCTAAGAAATAGGAAACTAGTTTATCAACTGAGAATGAAGCTGAAAAGTCATTACACCAAGACCCTGGTTGGGGCAAGCAGGTCATCTCTCCCAAATGATTTATTCTCCCAGTAGCAAAGGAGTTCATGTTTCTGCCCTTCTCCTGCCACCTGTTGCAGAGATAACCACCAAGCAAGCGTTTGAGAATCGCTTGTTGATCTTTTGTTGATCTGAACTCATAATCTATTTTCTTTGTACTTTTCATGATTGGAATAATAATTTTCTTCTATTTTTCCTTCTTTATTCTAAAAGCATTTTATTATGGCCCATTCCAAGTCATTGTATTTTGTTTTTGTTTTGCTTGTTTGTTTTTACCTAATGTTTATTTCAAACTCTTCTCTTTCATGAAGGTTTCATAGATCTTCTCTTTCATAAAGTTCACACTGGGACACTTTCTGGCAAATGGACACAGCACAAGTGTTCAGTGCTGTGAAAACTTTTCTTTTGGAGTCCATAAGGCTGCATAGCGTTTTGTGCAGGTGAGTACCACATTTAGTAGAGTCAAACTTGGGAAATGGATACATAAGTATGTGCACTATTTCTTATGCAAATTTTCTTTTAAGTATTTCAACATATGTAGGCAAGCCTACATAGACAGAGTCCTCTATAAAGTACTTTTCTAAATGAAATTCTGTAGGATTTAATTATTCAATATAAAACAAGTCAGTGCAACCCAAACCCGAAGAGCTAAATGTCCCTTTCAACTGAGGATAAATCAAAAGGTCACCAGGGGGAACCAGCAGTTAGCGTAATGGCTATGTCGCTGAACTCCCATGTAGTCGACCGTGGTTCACGTCCCGGATCCGGTGGCTTAAAACTCACGCCGGGCGCGTGTGCGTGCGTGCCCAAGATCCCGAGAGGAGAATGGAGGAGAAGGGATTGCGGCGTGACCATCCCCCCTGGGGGGTGATTTCTCGCTTTCTCTCTCTATGTCTCTCTCTCTCTGTCTGGCGAGCGCACGCGCCCTATAGCAAAAAACCTCTCAAAAAAAAAAAAAAAAAAAAAAAAAAAAAAAGGTCACCAGGTATTTTGGAAATTATATAGATAAATAGAAAGTCCACTTTAATGCATGAATATTTTGTTAACCGTTGTGAGTACTTTCTGTTAATGTGCAATGCACTTTTTTTTTTTTTTTTTTTTTTTTTTGGAGAGGTTTTTCGCTATAGGGCGTGTGCGCTCGCCAGACAGACAGAGAGAGACATAGAGACAGAAAGCGAGAAATCACCCCCCAGGGGGGATGGTCACGCCGCAATCCCTTCTCCTCCATTCTCCTCTCGGGATCCTGGGCACGTACGCACACGCGCCCGGCGTGAGTTGTAAGCCACCGGGTCCGAGACGTGAACCGCGGTCGACTACGTGGGAGTCCAGCGACATAGCCATTACACTAACTGCTGGTTCCCAATGTGCAATGCACTTTTGCTTATTCTTCCATCATTCACTCTATTTTGTATATGCAGCTCCCTTATTTACATATGCTCACATTTTCCTGTGAAAAATCCACAGTGGATTTGTCAACCAACAGCACCCTAAAACTAGCTCTATGTAGTGGTTAGAGGAATTTAAAATTAACATAAGATCCAGTCTTTTTTAAATAAGGAATATATAATAGAGATTACTTATCAAAGTTAAGGCACATGAGACACAACACATCTGATCAAAAATCATTTACTGGAAATTGAAATGGATATTATTGAGTTCCTACTAGGTGCTGTGTATGGACAGTATGGGTAACAGAAGCCTCTTTCTTGACCAGTTTATGTAAATCAGGTCTACATATAACTCATTTCCCTTATCCTGCCTTATTTTCATTTTTTCTATTTTAAAACGTTTTCTAGAAATTATCAGTGCTTACCATAGTATGCATGTATTTCTTTATGGTCTGTCATCCTCCACTAGAATGAGAGAGAGCAGGAACTTTTTGTTTTAGATCACTAGAGTTGAAAGCAGTGCTTGGCCTATAAAAAATGCTACATAAATATTTTTTGAGTAAGTGAAGTACTGCTGTGTACTAGAATTAGAGTAGGGCGAGACTAACATAAACCAAAGGTGATCGATAAGCTTCATAGACAAATCTCTCCTTGGGCTAATAGGGAATGAGAAGTGAGATAACCATGTGGGAAGAAATGACAGTTAAGGAGAAAGACAAAGAGAGGTCTCATAGCATAGTCTCTGAGGACATTTGTAATGTTTTGGTTAAGTCGTTCCCTTGCCATGGGTTTCTATACAATTAATTGCACATATGGTCATCCCCATCCCTAGAATTGATAAGTATTTAATTTTCAAATGACCAAATGTTTTTAGTTCAGTGGGTATAAGGCTGAGCTTGAGAAACTACATGGCATATGAAAAATAGGATAAACTTTGAGAGAAGTCATCGATCAGATTGTGAAATCTGTAAATGTGTAAGAAGGCTGGGCTTTCTATCCCAAATACCCTCGTGGAGATTTAATTCCAATGGCATCCATGCAAATTTCCTAAAGCCCTGTGGAATGACTGGGATGGATCACAGGCAAAGCTGTGTGCTATGCTGCAATGAACACAATTGGATGACACAGAGACCTTTGTTTGGACCTGGGCTTGGGGAAGCAGATGCATCCTTTCTCCTCATACCAAATTACAGTCATCTGCCTATGGGAATTATGATCTTCTTAAAGGGTCATCAATTTCTTCCTGTACATGAGAATTCATCCAAGCACAACACCATGGACACAAACAGGTGTCCTTAATTAACTACTGCCTTCCTAATCTGGTTCTTAAGGAATAAAATTTAGATTTCCAGTTTATAAACTTGAGTTCTTCTCACACCAAACCAGAGCAAGCTTGACAAGAGTCTCCAGTTAATAGTAAAGTAATACAATGGTCCACCGTACCCAGAGAAAAACGAAGCGGTGTGCAAAATGTTACACAGGGTGTGATAAATTCTCCAGGGCCTACTTAAAGCAGTGTCTGTGCAAGTCCGGATCCTTGCTTCAGCATTGATTAGTTCTGCAACCCTGGATAAGGCACCTACTGGTAACATACCTGAGCATCAACTTCCTCATCTGTAAAATGAAAATAAAAATAACCTCTTTTACAGATTTGTATCATAACTAGTGTAGTTAAGTGATCAAGAATGAGTAGAAATGATTACCTTTATTAAACGAGGGAATAAAGGTTGTTAGAAAACTTGAAGGATAAAAATGAAAGAAATTAAATAAATAATTTCAGGAAAAAAAAAATGGCAGTCATTCCCTTTGTTGCTTAATTTATTTGGGGAGTAGGAAGGGGCCAAAAAGAAGAAAAGAAAGAAAAAAACAATTTATGTTTTATAATGACCTTTCATTTGAGATTTGAAGAATGTCCAGGTTTACCAGAGCAATTGTTGGAAAAATAAGCATAAAAGGAAGATGGAAACAGGATCGAGGAAGATGGGGCTAGTGCCAAGGTTGCTGAATACATATCATTATCAACCCATTGTCCCAAAGAGCCAGCCCTACTTTTTTGCTTTTATATACAATTATGTCCCATAATAACTTGCACTGTATCTAACTAGCATTGATAAAAATGAAAACAAAATATAAACAATGTGCACTGACCAAAAGAAGACTATAATTGAATAAAGTCTTACGACTAAACATGACTCCTTAAGTATGTTTAATATACCAGGCTCTGAGCCTCCTAAAATTAATTAACTCCCTAATGAAAGTTGTCTGCTATCAGAATAACCAATTTACCTTTTCCAACAATCTAGCCACACCAGTTTTCAATTAAGATTTAAAAAACCAAGTCCTGATGAGCAAGGAAGTCATGAATGATTTATGACTGTCCTACTTTTATGTAATGTTACATCTATTCTTCTGCTTTAATTCTCTAGCATGCTTTTTAATTCATGAAAAATTAATGCTGAGGCTATTTTATAAAGATTATATCCACATTGAAGGTAACTATTCCAGGAAGCATAATCTAAAATTAAGTATGCCATCTTTCAAATTTAGCAAGCTGATTCCTAAAATGCCCAGTTAAATTTTAATAGTTTCTTTGTGTTTAATTGCCATCCTTTTCAGTTCAATAATTCTAATGAACCAATAACTATCATTTGCCTTGTTTAATAACAGGATGAAATATTTGTAAGTTATTTTTATTACTGTTTTTGTGTTCAGAATTTAAGAATTCAGAGATAATCATATCTTGGAAAAAGTCCAATGCTTAAAAATGTTGAATTCAATTCTGTTCAGAACGATTCACTGGGAGTTTGTACTGCCCGAAGCTGAACTCTTGGTTTCCTTTGATCTTCATTTTGGCAATGTTGCTACTCCACCATCCCTCCTTCATTAAATTCCACAGTCATGCTAGGATCTTGGGTTAAGGCACTCTTCCAGCCCAGTATTTTGAATGATAAAGAACAGATAGCCTCTTTGAGTTAAAGGCAGAGTAGGATGCAGAAAGGTAATTTTATACACATCCCAAAATAGCGAAGTCTCATGTAAGTTGTAACTGAGAGCTAGAAAATCAGACTGCAATTTTCTCCCTTATCTTATAACTGCATTATTTCCATGTACTCTTTTTGCATGTGGCCAGACTGGCCCTAAATCCCTAACCCCTAGCATAAACCTGTTTGCTCAAATATTCACTACCAACTTTGGATATCCTGTGTCTCTTGGTTTGGGCTTTCAAAAAGAGAAAACTCTAAAAGTCTAAGGTTGTTTCTTGTGAGTGCTCTTTGCAACAAGTTATATCATAGGCTCCTAGTCAGCAAGGAGAGGATGTCCTTGACTCAATAATTTTTCTGTGGTCCATCACCTATGGCCAAGAACAGAGAGTCTTGTGATCAACAGGGTTATTTTTCTAAGGCCTGTGGTAGGGTAAACACTCATGGTGAACTTGTGACTATTAGGACTACTATTACTATCTTAATCAAAGATACGATGTTCATGCATAATCAAGGTCTCATAAATATTAGTTTTCATTATTAATACCATTGTCACTACCATCATTTATTCACTTATTCAGTAAATATTTATTAGTCCCCCATTATGTGACAACAACTCTCAGACTTAGCCATAAAGATGAAGAGTCTTTATTTGGAATTAAGAAGTTCTTAAACTTTAAGAAACTGATATACTAATGAAACAGTCTAGGAAGATAGAAAGGTTGGTTGCTTTCTTGGTAACAGGTTGACAACTTTGCCTCCAGAGAAATGGAAGAGGAACTAAAATGATAATTAGGAACACCTGGCCCAGCTGTTGGTCTCTCAAAGGCTGGGGGTCAGGCTGAAAAACAGAAATACAAGATCCAATTAACCTACAAATATTAGAATAGTGCTGACAAGGCTCATTCTCTGCTTTGTCTGGATATCTAGGGATTAACACAAAGTTTTCTAAAAGGTATAAAGTTACTGTACCTGATAAAATTATCTAAATAAATATTCTCTTATGTGCAGGATCTAAAGATTGAAATTCATCCCTAGGTTCAGCCAGACCTAGATCACAAATGTAGTATTTTGTGATGTACATTGGCTTCATTGAGCATCATGTTATACTACTGTGCTACTTTTCAGCTCTGCATATAGAATTTTCATAAAGATCAAGAGCAGAACTAATTAGAGCAATATTTAGTTTATCTTTAAAGGGTATGTTTTTTTAAGACCATCTAAAATATGGATGTAAATAGAATTTATGTTCAGATATAGTTTTTATTTTATGCTTATAAAATTAGTTACATTTTTATAGGAGATCATATAATTTCTCATAAAATGAGCATTATGAAGATGAGGTTGTTTAGAGTGTGGACACTGAAAAATGTCTGCCCAAGTTGGAAGACTAGCCCATGGCACACTGCCTGTATTAAATGACTTTCAAAAAACATCTTTGTTTACAGAATCCACCACAGCTACCATTTCACTTTCTTTAGGGCAAGATAGAGTTGTAACAATGAAAATCTTAAGTGAGATGAGTTTGGTAACCTATTCATAGACAATTACTCAATAAACGCCTATTGTAATCCATGTCTGATGTTCTTACTAGAAGAACTAGAACAATGAACTTAAAATAATTTTATGATACCTGACATTTGTGCATAGCATAAATATTTCAAAGTGTTTTGGAAAACATTCATTCCTTTGATCCTAACTAAAACCCTTGTGATGAAAACAGGGCAGATGTTAGTATCTAATTTTCATGAGAATAAATGAGATTCAGAGTATCTGATTCGAAGTTCTTTAGTCCCCGAGGACCTTTCAGTCTCAGGCAAGCTACCTCATTTCTAGGCCTATCAGTGAAATGAGTGAGTTGCCCAGGTGGTGTGTAATTCCCCTTCCTCTGTGAGTAGTTGTCTAAATTTGGAAATCAAGTGGTTGGAATGAGCCAAACTTCAGTAAACTGCCAATTTTCCATGATTAGGAACTAAGCTATAAGACTTCCTCTTGTCAGTGCTCAGAGATAATCAAACCCTGATGAATCAACTCATGCCAATGAAAATGCCTGGGAAACTAAGGTGTCTAGTGATTTTATCACTAGAAATAATAGAACAGAAGTCAGATTTTCTTTTTTTTTCTGTCCATACGGCACATGTGCTCACCAGTGAGAGACTGAGAGGTGGAAGGGAATAAGAAATCACCGCCCAGGGGGCATGACCATGCTGCACTCCCTCCTCATCCAGTCTCATCTAGGAATTTTGGGCACACATGCATAAGTGCCTAAACATGTTTTTCAAGCCTTCATGTCCTGAATTTGAATCACAAATTTGGCCATGTGGGATCCAGAGCCTTAACCACCATGCCACCTACTGGGCCTGGAACAGAATTCTTAAAACCCTTTTCATTGGAGTGGCATATGAAAAAGTATTCCAAGTCTCTTGTCATAAGGGAAATGCAAATTAAAACCACAATGTGATACCATTTAACTCCAGTTAGAATAGCTAGGATTAAAAAAATCAAGAATGATAAGTGCTGGAAGGGCTGTGGTGGAAAGGGAACACTCTCACACTGTTGGTTGGTAGGAACGTAAATTACTACACTCTCTGTGGAAAAAAATATGGAGGTTCCTTAAAATCCTACAAATAGAACTACTATATGACCCAGTAGTCCATCTCCTTGATATTTACCTAAAGGACAGGAAAACACTCCATTGGAAACACACTTGCACATCCATGTTTGTTGCAGCATTATTTACGAATGCTAAAACATGTAACCAACCTGTGTCCAAAAACTGATGACAGGGTTGAAAAATCTGTGACAGAAATATACTATGGAATATTACTTAGCTATAAGAAACAATGAGATTCAGGGACCAGCAGTTGGCATAATGGCTATGTCACTGGATTCCTTTAAAATCTTTGCCCTAAAATAAGCTTGTACTTTAATTCTACTTTTCCATATGCTTCCAGCCTGTGGAACACAGGGTCTTAGCAGTGACCATCTTGGCTGGGCCTATCATGGTCATTCTTACAAAGCAGATTTAACTGTGTCATTTATCTTTCCCTTGTTTCTTTATATGTGGATAAATATATGAAGGTATAGTACTGCATATTCTTCTTTTTCTAAGAGCATTATAAAGGATGCTTATGACAGCAATTTTTGTGGCAAATGCAAAACACATACACAAGGAAAGACAACTGCAAACAATCTAGATGTTCATTGATTCTGAAGAATAATCTCAGAAAGTACCCGAGACTGGGTGGTCTATAAACAAATGTCTCACGATTCTACTATAGTGGCCTGAACGTCTGAAGGGATAAGGCTGGCATTGGCCCAGCACGTCACAATATAGCTGATACAAGCAGAAAAGGTGGGCATGTGCACAGAGAGAGGAAGAGAGGCAGCTGCAGGCAGTCTGTGTTTTATAACAACCCACTCTCTCAAGAACTAACTTCTCATGAAAGCTAGAACTAGCTTAGTTCTCTCATGAAATAGCCTTAATCCATTCACGAGACCGATGCCTTTGAGATCCAATAATCAAATTCCAAAACAAGAGATGTTCATTGTGGGACACCTATCCAAATTGTAATAGTATGGAATATGCAAAGTTAAAATTATGCAGCTTCTCAGAAGAAATAATCAAATGTACATCCTAGGTCCCAATATCTATGACTTTTTATTAAGAAGAACAAGTTGTAAGGTATGACCCAATATTCAAAACAGCAATAAAATAATCAATGTATGTATTTAAAGTAAAGAAATGTGTAATACAAATTAAAGAGTTTTACATCCCTATAATTATACAAATAAGCTTCAATTACCTAGAGAGTGTGTGGAATCTTTATTACTTTCTCTTCCCTAATAAATTGGGAGTAAGTCTGCTTTGGATTAATGACATCTCTTTTTTCTTTTTTAAATTTAAAGTCTCTGTAAAACAACTACTGAAGATACAGCCAATGTTAAAATCCTAAAGGTAATCACTACCTTCTATTTCAGAAAAAAATTAGGTGGAAAGAAGGTGCTCGATCTAGAAATAGGTGGCAGAGGGGAACATATGGCTAGTGTCAGCACAGTCTGGCTGATGGGAAAGAGGTTTAGAGCCTCACGGAAGGTAAGAGAAGCAGGTGAGTGTTCCATGAGGAGGTAGCCCACAGCAACATGAAAATACTGCTAGCAAGGAGAGATGTGGACTAGCTGTGAGATTTGAATTCGAAGACAAGGGTGGTAAGGAGGAAGATCTCCAGTCTCAGAGGAATGGATGTGCTGGATGGCTCCACAAAGCGGACACACAAGCAGGGAAGATGAGTTCATCAGTAAAGGAAGCTAAGCAGGGCTTTGGTCAGGACACCACATGGGCCGTGCAGGCTGTGATACATAGCTCCGATGATGCCACGTCCTACAAGTGCAGTGTGAGAGGTGTCTCCTAGACTAGTACAAGAAGGCAAGAAGCCCATTACAGGACTGGGATTTACCCTAAGATCAGGAGAAATTAGCAACGGAATCAACTACTCTGCTGGTTATCTTCCTCGCCACCACCATAAAGTGACAGCTGACGTTATCACAATGCATTATGCTTTACATTCTCCAATCCCAGAAAGGATCGAATGAGATAGCCAGGTCAGCGATTACAATTGCCATTAACATGAAGAAAGTTTTGGAGGTCAGGAACTGATACCCCAAGGAC
The DNA here is from genome assembly GCA_026018925.1 of Tupaia tana. Classification (NCBI taxonomy): domain Eukaryota; kingdom Metazoa; phylum Chordata; class Mammalia; order Scandentia; family Tupaiidae; genus Tupaia; species Tupaia tana. The sequence goes on from JAKSZU010000006.1 coordinate 175,442,636, forward strand.
TGGTACTTTGACATGCTAAGAGGTCTTAAAAGTAGAATTGGCATATAACTGTGTCTCTTTCACACACACACCATCCCCCATGTACAGGGAGGGGGTCTTTCTGGAATTTCTAAGAGTTTATTTCCAATAGAAATGTGATTGGAATCTTATCTAGAATCTTATCTAGAAACTAGAGGAGACAAGGAAAACTAAAAGGTATCCACCCCAAAGACACCTGTTCTGAGGGTTTCTCTGGGAGATTACTTAAAACACCGTGCCTGCATAAGACAACCTTTGTTCCTGTGCAATTTTGCCCCCTTCTCTCCCCTTTCAGTAACTTGTTTGTCTCATCCAACTCCCAGAGACAATTGTTTAATAGCCATTGTCTGAGCATCAGATCCATTTATTCTCCAGCCCCCAGTTTCTTCTCTCCTATGAAGGGTATTTAAGCCACAACCATCTGGACCTCTCTGAGTTCACTTACTCTTTAGTTCCGTATAGTACATATGTTTATGTTAAAATAGCATTTGTGAGCCTTTTCTCTTACTCATCTGCCTAGTGTCAGTGATTTTCAGTGAACCTTCAAAGGGGAAGGCAAAATTCCTTTGCGTCTACGAAGTAAATATTCAGAAATATTCGTTATTATTATTCTGCCACCATCTCAAAGGCAGTCTGGGGCAGGGAAGGCACATGAACTCAGAACATCTCCTTTGAAAATCATTCTTTTCTCACTGCCTTAAGCTGCTCATGTGAAATGAAGATCGGTCTGCCATATTGGGTTTGAACTGAAGTTGGGGCCTTTGAGCAACAAGCTACATAGAGCATTATAGGTATTGTAATTCTTTCTTATGAACTATATTTTCGTACTTTTTTCATACTTAATGAGTAATTACATTCTCCCCATAGGAGGATTTCCTGCTCTTTAACATTTAGACTCAATATGTCCATACTAATTGCTATTTTGTTATACTGACAATTTGTTTAGGCAGAGAAGATTTATGGTGGCTTATAAAAACACAAATATTACAAAATAAAATTGAATAAAAAAGTAAGGAAGTGAGGAAATTGAATTAGAAAGAAAATGAAGAAAACATTCGGCCAAGAATAAAGTTATTTCACAAAATAAATAAGGCACTCAGTCAAGTGCTCTATATTTGTTAGAGGTAGACCACAAATTTGGTTCTTACATTTTTAGCAGTCAAGAGAAAAAGGGAAATAAAATTTTTAGCCTTTGAGATATGTAGTCATAGCCAACAGTGGCTCAGGAGAAAATACAGCTATTCTTAATACTAAAGCCAGAAAGATTTTTTCCCATTGTTCCATATAATGTTAATAATAGCAAACAATTTTATAAAGCCCTTGCCATGTTGCTAAGTGCTTTGAATGTACTTTCTCATTCAAATCCCAAAGCACTTCCATGGGATGGGTATTATTAGTATCACATTTTTACAAATGAGGAAACTACAAAATAACATGTTAAGTAAGTCACTGAAGGAAATACAATTACTAAATGTTTGATTTGGGATTCTACCAGAGTTCTGCAGATTCCCAAGTTTTCTTCTACCACATAGCTTCCATTTAGGAGTTATACCTTGATTTAACCTCTAAGGATCCCTAAATATCCAACAGACTCTCTCAGTATTTAAGAAAATGTAGTGCCTCCTTCTTTCTCTCGGCCACGCACTTTGTTTTGTCTTCTTTATTGCATTTCACCATCTGAAATTACCATGTTCGTTTGTGTACTTGTTTTATTTTTGTCTTTTTCTAATTGGAATATAAACAACAGAGCTGCGATGATCTTTTTCACCTTGTTTACTATCGTATCCCTATAGTCTGAATTATTGTCTAAGACACAGGAGACACTCAGTCATTTTTCTGAATGAATTAATGTTGCAAGAAGCAAGAACAGTGTTTACAGAAAATCTTTATATATCTGAGAATCCCATTGCCCCCACTTATTAATAGTTCCTTGCAGATATTATTCATTCTTCCCCAGTCTCTATGGTTAATATTATTTACCAGAAATTAACTATTTTCTTTAATATAACTTTTACTTTTTTACAAAATATCTTTTTTATTTTAATTTATTTTATTTTTTATTTTATTTATTTTAAAAATGTTACATACGTTCAATCACATTATTTAGCTTACAAAGTGAACATTTCAACATGTGAACATTTCTCCCCAGTCCAGTTGAGATCAAAATATCTTCAACTGATAACACCACACCTCCCCATCCCGTCAATGCTCTGCCTCCATATACCTCCTCCAAATGTCATTGCTTAGGGCTTTTTTTTTTTTTTTTTTTTTTTTTTTTTAGAGGTTTTTGCTATAGGGTGCGTGCGCTCGCCTGAAAGACAAAGATAGAGAGATAGAAAGCGAGAAATCACCTGGGGTGGGGGGGCGGGGGCGGAATGGCCATGCTGCAATCCCTTCTCCTCTATTCTCCTCTCAGGATCTTGAGCATGCACACACACGCCTGGTGTGAGTTTAAGCCACCGGGTCTGGGACTCAAACTGCGGTTGACTACATGGGAGTTCAGCGACACAGCCATTACGCTAATTGCTGGTCCCTATAAAATATCTTGATATGGTCTAGATTTTATTAATTTAAGTTTATAATTAAAAATTATAGTTACAACATGGATGATACCATTGCTTGTTACATGTGAAGAAAAATTTTTTTAATTATTTGCTTATTAACAATGGCTATTTGGTAAACCCTACATTCAAAGAATTTTCCCAGCATCCTGTCTCATATAGATTTTCTTACTTGTTACTTAATAATTCATATTTTAAAACAGACCAGTTTCAATAAAGAGAAAAAATAACTTAATGGTTCAAAGCACAAAGAAACAACTTGTTTCTTTCACTTGTTCTGGTTAAACACCTTAATTCTAGCTGCTATATTCTCAGACAGGAAGATAATCTAATTCTTAAATAATGGAGCTTCAATTTGTCAGTAATAGAAGCATGAAATAATTAGTGGATTTCTTGGACTTCAGATCCATGGACATACACAGAAGTGCATGACATTTAAATGTTGATGGTGGATTGGATGACCTTAATACATGCAATCTAGGAAACTCATGAATAGGCAGATTCCCAGCCCTGACTGTCCTGATACCTGTTCTCAGGGTTCTCTAAATTCTCCAGGTTCTCTTGGAATTTGCTTCAAATGGCTGTCACGTCCAGAGAGGAGGGAAAACACATCTCTTCCCATGGTCTTAGAAACTGTGAACATTTGACCTAGACCTCAAAATTGGGTCTTTTTCGTTCTTTAAAGTGATCTGTTGCTAACTGACTATTTCAGCTAAAAGATTAAACTGGGGCCAGGTGGTTGTGCAGTGGTAATGTAGCTGAACCACATGAGACGGTCCTGAGTTCGTGTCCCAGTACTTTCTTGTGCATGCCAAGCATGCATGCACGTATGCCATGATTCAGGTTGGCTGCAACTGAGGGGTGGAGTGGGATGGGAGGATCCTGCTGGGGTATCTGTCTCTCTGACTCTCTCTCTCTCTCTCAGAAGACATAAATAAGTTTTTACAAAGAGACTAGATCATATGAAAATAGAGCAGACAGGTAAGGAGAGAAACAATTTCTGATATGAAGACTGGCTGGATTATACATTTATCTTTCAAAAAAAAAAAAACCCTAGAAGACGGAAAATGTCTTAAGCACAAGGTTCTGATCAATCTTCTTTATGAAAGGGTAATAATGAATGGCAAAGGTGAGGACATGAAATTTTTTTTTAATTTCTAAAGTCATTTTGACACATGGATAGATTCAATCATGAGAAGAAGGAAATATATTTGAAATAGATGTTTAGACATTCATATAAACAGTATGAGGAAAAACTATTTTCTTTTTAATCAGAGAATGGAGGACTAGACCTTTCTTATATATCTTTTCTATTTTAGCATATTTCTTTCCTCTTTTAATGTGTAGCCTTTGTCCTATGCTACTTTATATGCTATTTAGTTGGTTTGCTTTTTAAGTTGCCAGAGGGCATGTGAACTCACCAGAGACAGACAGAGAGACCGAGACAGGGAGAGGGAGAAAACAACCCGTAATGGGGTATGATCACATCACAATCCCTTCTTGGTTTCTCTATGCTATGAAGATTTGAGCCACACATGCACAGAGTAAGGAATGTTTTCCAAACCACTGGGGCAGTTACCTGTGTAGGATCTGGTTCCTTTAACCACAAGGTTGTAGGGCCAACCCTGTAGTTTAGTTCTTACTGATAACTTTACTTCAGTCTTCTATAACCTGGTTTCATGGCTTTTTTCTTGTTACCCCCTGTCTGAGACACTTAACCCCCAACATTAACATCCCCCTCCAAACTCTGAGAATCAAATGAAACTCTGATCCTGCCCAAGTGAAAGCAAAGAGACCCCCTAATCTAGGAGACTTTTCATTCAGTACCTACTATGGGCTAGCTTTTGGGATATTCTTTTAGGACCTGTACCTCTGTCTATTATTGCTGATTCCCAAATTCCTTGGACTCCATTACTCATATGATCAAAAGGAGTGATGGTCACTTACATGCCTACCATGACTATTAACCTCCTTCCAACTTCCCAGAGATTATAGGGCACCAATAACACTCTAGGCCGAAACACTACTGGGATATCCACCCATACCCTAAACACTTGGGAGAAAAAGAAGAATGAGAAATAAGAGGGTCAAGAAGGGCATTCCAGCAAGACCCAAGAGTTTGCCTCTGTTTTTATGTCTATTTAGGACACCGTTTTTCTTCTATAGTGACCAGGAATAAGATGATTGAAAAATAGTAATTTTTGTAATTTGCCAAAATCTTCACCTTTGTCCTATGGCTGGCTGGAATTCCTTAATGGGCATTTTATAATGTTTAGACTTTGTTTTATTTATTTATTTATTGAGAGGTTTTTGCTATAGGGCACATGCGCTTACCAGAAAGACAGAGATAGAGAAACAGAAAGTGAAAAGTCACTCCCCCGCCCAGGGGAGATGATCATGCCACAATCCCATCTCCATTCTCCTTTTGGGATCTTGGGCACGCATGCACACACAACTGACATGAGTTTAAGCCACCAGGTCTGGGACTCGAACTGCGGTCGATTACATGGGAGTCCAACGACGTAGCCATTACTCCATCTACTGGTCCCATAGACTTCATTGTATATTTCCTGCTGACTAAACTGACCCAAATAAACACACGTCCTTCAGTGTTTATGAGTTTTAGATCCTACCTTAACCTGCTATTTAGCTTAAGTCTCTGCTTGTTATCAAATTACTTTTATTCTCCTGTAAGCACACAGGCCCTGTAGGAAAAAAAAAATCCATAATAGAAACTAAGTAAAAAGTATAAATCCTATGTATGGAGATTTAATACTTTTATAAAAACTATGATTATATGCCTAATATAAAAAATATATATGTAATGCAAGAGGCATCAGTTATCTAACAGTTATGGATTATTTTTATTTCCTTTTTTGAAAATTTCATTTTGTCTTTTATCCTTCTGAATATTTTTCTAAATGTTCTATAACTATCAAAATAAATAACATTTGAAAACAGAAACAAAATTTTACTAAATTATATTCTATTCATGAAGAGACCCAAAATATCTAGAGCCCAAGGCTAATCTTTTGTACGATAATCATTAAACTAGCTTGCTTAAGACTTCAGTCATCCTAATATTGAGTCTATGTGATCCAAAACAAGCAGACATGGTGAGTAGCCCAGCACTGTAATGTGGCATGGATGTTACCACAACTTTGTTTCTAGCTTTAGTAGCTGGAAATGGAAAGAAGCAACAGATGGTGACAGTTATTACTGTCAGGGTGCCAAATTCAAGAATGGAATTTCTACTTCAAGATGATTTTGCAAGATGAAAATCTAAAAACAAAGCTTCCCAAAATGTAAAATTTTGGGATTAAAAACAAAGGTGATTACATAAGATCTTGTAATTAAATAATAAGCTATTTACATTAGGTTGAGAAAAGAGCAAAAAGTTCAACCAAGCATCTTCTATGATTATAGAACTTATTTTTTATAGAATTTTTAAGATTTAAAATAAAATCTACTTTGATGCTAGAGTTTATTTTTTATTGTTACCTGTGGAATGGTCATCATGGATCTTTGTTTGTTTGTTTTTGCTACAGGGCATGTGGATTCACCAGAGAGCATGAGAGGGAAAGTGAGAAATCACTCCCTGTGTGGTGTCCACACTGCAATTCCTTCTCATCCATTCTCCTCTTGGGATTTGTGCACACGTACACCTATGCCTGGCATATTTTTCAAGCTCAAGGGTCTGGGACTTAAACCACAGAGTTGGCCATGTGGGATCCTGTGCCTTAACCAGTCCTCCACCTCCTGGCCCCATCACAGATCTTTTAAGTCAAATAGAATGGATTTGTGTTCTGGGGATGAATTAAGCAATCAGCAAATATTCATTGACTAGCTACTTTGTATTCACTATTAAAAGATTATAGACAGAGAGAAAAAAGTTATTTTCTTGTAGAATTTCTATTCTATGTAGGGGAGAAAGTGTAAAACAAGACCATATGATGATAGGTAATTAAGCGCTAAAATTGTCCACTTAATCACATTTTCTTGAAATAACATAGACTATTTACTTAATGACAAGATTTTGAATTGTGTTTCTTCTGTCTTCAATCAATTCTTTCATCAATAAATAGTTATTGAGCCCCTTCTGTAAAGTTTTCAAGTGCTGCTCTAGACACTAGAGATATAGCAAGAACAAAATAGAAAAATTTCAATCTTGTGGAACATATATTATGACTGGAAAAGAGACATAAAAAATATTAACTAAAAAGTCATCAATACTATGATGAAAAATAAAGTAGAGGGTGCACATAAGGTCCTTAGATGCTGTAGATGTAGTGTGTCACTCTAGTTAAGGTCTAAGACAGCTCCTTCTTTCAGTGACAGAACAGGTCCCCAATATACATATTCTTTTTGTTTTTCACATTTCTAATTTTTTAATTTGTTCATGAAAATTATCCAAGCTCTGTGCTGAAATTTGTTTTAAAGTTTTACTTTTTTTATTAGAGACGGGGAGAGAGACAAGAACCCTCAACTGGGTCTCACATTGTGACCTGATCATTCCCTTGCTGTTCTCCACCTTTCCCAGTCAGGATCATGACTGTGTGTGTATGCATTCAGCATATACAAACGACCTGGAACTGAACCTCAGTCTTCCATAAAGCTTCCAACATTGCAAAGCATCACACTACCACTGTGCTACTATAGCAAGGCATTCTCTTTAAAATTTAAGGAATAAAATAGAAAAATCATTGTAGGTTGAGGTCAAAAGAATATAATAAAAAATCACTAATGATTCAGTGTCTAGAAAAGAATCACATTCTGTTATTTGACATTATTTATTAATTGAAAAGTGTTTAGCCTTGGTGGTGTGGTGGTTAAGGTAGTTGGACCACACACAGCCAATAGTGTGGCTCAAATCCTGGACTCTGAGGCTTGAAAAACACACAGGGCACATGTGCATGCATGCCCAAAATCTCAAGAAGAGAATGAAAGAGAAGAAACTGCAGTGTGGTTATCCCCCATGGGGGGGGGTACTTTCTCACTTTCTCTCTCTCTCTTTTCTCCTCTTTGTCTCTCTCTAGTGAATGTATGCACTCAATAGCAAATTAAAAAGAAAAATAAAAAATGTTTATTGAGCTTTCATTATGTGCTAGGCACGGATTTGCAGGAAAGTCATGGGCAAAGTTCTGATCCAAGGACAGTTTCCCTGTCAAGAGGCAGAGAAGGCAGAAAAGTTCACATGGAGTGTGGGAGGGGTAGAGTGATGGGAGATGAACTCAGAGACAGGGAGAGATGGATCCTGTGCAGTTCTTTCCAGACTTCTTAAAACTCTAGAAGCCTCCAGAACACTTGCTGATTGTACAGATTCCTGAGGCTCATCCCAGAGCTATCAAAGCAGAATCTCCAGGTGAGGGTTCTGGGAATCTTACATCTCAGGAGATATAATATATAGTCCATGGCACAGTGTTTGAATTTAATTTCTATGGCAATAGGAAAGACATGGTATGTGTGTGTATGGTGTGTGTGTGTGTGTGTGTGTATGTGTGTGTGTGTATGTGCGTGTATTATTATCTGATATGATTAAACTTTCTGCAAATCAGAGTAACTAGTTAGCAGGATATTGTAGGTATTTTATAGGCAAAAGAATAAAATGGAGAAATGAAATTAATAGTTTTGTTATGGCTATAGGCTTGCTGTAATAACTGAGATAATATTTCCATAGCTTTTAGCATATTGTAAATGCTATGTACTTAGCAAAAAATAACTGTTACTTCATATTACCATGATTATATTTTTGCCAAGTAATTTCCATGGGCCAATACTAAGTGATGAATAATCCTTTCCCACTCACTGGTAATACCTCCCTTGTCATTTTAAAATTTCTCATATAGACTCAGTTTTAGCTGTGATTTCTCCTTTTCTATTTGTACACTTACACATATGTGTTTTCAGTTGCTGTTATTTAACCAACTTGCTTATATTGTAACTTTTTTATTAGATATGTTCTCCCTGACTTTTATACCCATCCCCTCTAGAAATTGGGATAAGAGTTCCAGGACTATATTAAAAGACCTGTGAGCTACACCCCATATTACAATAGACTTTTGTATTTAATCAATTTGGCATTTGGGATTTAGTATTTACCATATTGACTCTAGATGCCTTTAACACATACTCATTTTAAACTTATCCAAAGCCTACCTCTGAATAACACTTCCTGTGAGTTTGAGGCTAGGAGCCAATTATTTAGCACAGGAATAACCCTAGGCACCTGCATTTCCACAGCTCCACACAGACTTACTGTTTTCTATATATAAACAGTAACCATCAAGAAGTATTTAAGCTCCAAGGATTTCCACAAATTTGAGACTTTGGGGAGACATAGTGTGGTGGGTCTAAGAGAGTGCACTAAATCATATTCTTTGTTGTTGGTGAGAAGTCTAGGTTTTAGGACACATCACCAGCACTTTAACTTTATCCTGCAGTGAATTTGCTGCCTACTTGAGGTACTTTTGAAGAGTTTAGAGTATAGCAGTAGAACATTTGTTGTCCATTTTGTAAAGGAATCATTTCTTCATGTTACATTTCAAGTCCTTATATCTTCATTGTTTCTTGAAGGAGCTATCGTATCTTAATAGAAACTGAAGTCTGCTGTAGCACATATTGGCTGCTATCAAGTATCTATTCTACCTGTGTTTGTTAAAAGTGTTCCAATTTTCATTAAGGTAACCTCCCTTACCATATGGCTTATAGGTCTTTAGGGAAGCTATTAGAGTGAGACACATGGTTTAGATTTGAGGTAATTAGCCAACTCTTATCACCTAGCCACAACTTGTACAGGGATAAATAAGTACATAAATTGTTCTAGTCAGAGGGAAACCGAAGATATTAGTGACAGTTACTAAAGACACACTCTTTTAACAACCGAATATGAACCTATAAAGATGAAACTTAAAGCATCTCACAAAACCATCTTGTGACAAAGACAGGAGAACCAGTCTGAGAATGAAGTCACCCCAGAGGAAGAAGAGTTGAAAGATTGGTCCTAGTGCCATTATTTGAGCTTTCAATTGAACCAGACCTAAAGCCAGTCATACTACTATAATATTAGTATTCAGAACCACCAATTTTCTCTTGTTTGCATTGGATTTCTAGTCACTTGAAATGAACTATTACTCACTGAAACACTTTCTTTATTATGGAAGAATTCCAGTGGTATGTTCATAGATTAAATCCACCCATTGGAACATTCCGTACATAAACATAAAGTTATAATCAATTTGTCTATTGAAAACAAGTATTCAAAAATTATTTATTCATATTACATAATACAGTAAGTTCTATAAGTTTTTTGTTTATTTGTTTGTTTGTTTGTTTTTATTGTGGTAAGGCAATGAGAAGGCTAGATTTTCAAAGCCCTTCAAATTGCATCTAGGGATTATCTCTTTACCTGTAAAATGAATCCCCAAAACTGGTCAATATCAGAACCAGGCTGAGGTGAAACATGAACCAAAGTTTAGGGTATAATTGAAATCTCCAGAATTATCCAAAGCTTTTGACCTTAATAGTGTTTTGTTTTGTTTTGTTTTGTTTGTTTTTTTTTATCAAATATCTGATAAAAGTATTTACAGGAAATGGTTTGTGCCTAAAAAAACAACTTTGTGTTGGACTGGGTGAGTGGTAAGCAAGATGAAAAGCTATAGAATTCCAGAAATCTCACAATGATCATCTCAGGCTCTTGGAAACCTGCCATCATCTTCTTATATGCTCACATAAGTTTTCCCACTGCCCTAAAAACTGCTGTTATGTTTTTCCCTCCCTTGAACCTTTCCTTCCTTTCACCTTTCCTTTCCCCTTCCTTCTTTTCACCTCTTCCTCCTTCTTTTTGTTTCCCTAAAATCCATCCTACGGAGTATGGCATAATCTCCCTACATGGGTTTCTTCTTCACTGGCCCTAAAAATCACCCCTTCCAAGGCTTTACTAGTACCCAGTTTTTTCAGATTTTGGCCAGGCCAGAACATTCTTCACTCAGTAACCTATGTTGAACTAAAAAGCCTGTAGCTGCTTCCATTCCATCACTTTCACTTGTATCCTGGATTCCTCCTTTCTAGTGTTGTGGTCCTATGGCCTGGGAACATCCTCAGGATGAGTGATCAGAGCTCTGGAGTTCTCAGCATGTATTTGATAAGGCCATTCCCCCCACCACTGCACTGACCTCAAGACCATTCAAAGTGCAACCCTCACATTGCACTTCCATAGAAATCCTAGAAACAGCTTCTTAATTGAGTTTCTGAAAGCATAATTTGCATTCATTGGACTAAACATTCTAATTGTGCTGTCCTTTCCTTAGAACAAACAAATTACAAATTTTACTGATTACAAAAGAGAGAAGAAAAAGAAAAGATATCATTTGTGGACAAATGCTTTTATGAAATGTTTTATGGTGGCAATTAGAAATCAGGAAGGGAGAAGGGACACATGCATCTTTCATGTTCCTGTTAAATTTCTCATCCTAAAACTCACTTTCAATGACACTAGAGACAACAGAGAGAAAGAAATTTCAGAGAGTGATCTCTCTCTCTCTCTCTTTCTCTCTCAGCTAGAAAGTCTTACACGTTAAAATTTACTAAGGATGAGTGGGAGGAGCAAAGAGAAGAAATATTTAACAGACAAAAGAATATAAAGTCCTCTGTTGAAAAAGTTCTATAATTTTTGTTTTAAAAAATTAAAAAAAATAAGCAAGCTAAAGACAACTTGGAAACACTGAAGAATCTATGAAAGTAATCTATTTTTAAATCTTTTATTTGTTTCCAAATTATATTGATCATTTTCAAGATCCTTAAATTTAGTTCATATTTGTTTTCTTCATTTTCTTCCCAGCTTTCTTTATATATAATTGGGAAATAAAAAAACTGTATATGTTTCCAGCATAAATTTATATGTAAATAATTTGGAGAGTTAGATATTCAGGATAGCTTTTTAACCTCACTGGGGAAAAAAAAAAAAATCAAAGGAATTTCCCTAGTTCAAGAAACAGATATTGGGACCAGCAGTTGGTGTAATGGCTATGTTGCTGGACTCCCGTGTAGTCGACCGCAGTTCGAGTCCCAGGCCTGGTGGCTTAAACTCATGCCGGGTGAGTGAGTGTGCCTAAGATCCAAAGAGGAGAAGAAGGAGAAGGGATTGCGGCATGGCCATCTCCCCTGGGGGGTGATTTCTTGCTTTCTTTCTCTCTGTTTCTCTCTCTGTTTTTTTGGTGAGTGCATGTGGCCTATAGCACAAACCTCTCCAAAAAAAAAAAAAAAAAAAAAAAAAAAAAGAAACAGATACTCATTAACCCTGCTCATTTGGTATACTGTAAGCAAAAAATGAATTCTTTAGTACTACTGCAATATTCCTTAAGCAACACGGTCTGCATTGTTTTGCTACACAAACATTCTTTATGCATGAAAACACATAAATACTTCCATCAAAATCACTAAACTTCCCCAGAATAGATCCTTTGAATCCTCTATACTCCATTAAAAATCCTTTGGATAG